>OX393552.1:69208618-70408618 GCA_947650365.1 Chamaelirium japonicum
AGGGGGAGTGTGATTCACCGATCGGGGGGGGTTTCTGCCGAAGGGGGAGTGCGAGACACCGATCGGGGGCTGCCGGAGGGGGAGTGTGATCCACCGGTCGTGGAGGCTGCCAAAGAGGGAGTGCGATTCACCGATCAGGGGGCGATGGGTAGAGAGCTCTCTCTCTCTCTCTCTCTCTCTCTCTCTCTCTCTCTCTCTCTCTCTCTCTCCACAGGTGCATCTCTCTCTCTCTCTCTCTCTCTCGGGTAAATTATACTTCACCCCGTGAGGTTTAGCTCAAAAACACTTAACCCCCTAATAGTTTCAAAACTACATTTTGCCCCCTTCAATTCAGGTGTCATATAAAAATTACCAAATGAGGAGACAACATACTTGACAAAAGGGGTATTGTGATAACATTTCAAACTTTAGGGAGCAATTAAGAACAAAAAAAACTATAATACCCATTTTATCAACTACTTAATCTTCTCATTTGGTAATTTTTATCTGACCAGAACTTACTTGAAGGGGACAAAGTGTACTTTCGAAACTTTAGGGGATTAAGTGTTTTTGAGCTAAACTTAAAGAGAGCAAATTGTAATTTTACCTTTTTTTTTGGGTAAAGGAATGGAATTTGAATAAACTGATGGGCATCCATTATCGTTGGCGTAGATCATGGGGAACTTTATCATCTGTTGTGTTTTTACTTTGATAGTCTATAAAGAGTGGCTGAGATTTATAGATGTGAATGTAATTGCTTGCCAGGATTTATTCTCTAGGTTATGATGAGTGTGATTCACCTCGGGAGGGAGAGAAAGACACAAGTAGTTTGGGGTTTTTTTTTGTAAAAATATGTAAAGACTTTTATAAAAAAATAAGAGAGAATAAAAAATAAAATAAGAAAAGATATGGTTGCCCCATGTTCTCTCTCTCTCTCTCTCTCTCTCTCTCTCTCTCTCTCTCTACCGGAGAGTGCCGCCACTATCACCTCATGTCGCCGGAGAGCCGAGCCACCACTGAGCTCCATGTCCCCAACGTGCTTCGACACTTCATCGGCGTCCATTGAGCCTCGCCAACTGTCGATGATCCCCCTGCAGGCACCTTCCTCCCATCCTTCTCCTCCCCAACTCCTCATCCATCCTCCCCAACCCCTGCACCCAACCATATCCCTCTCCATCCCCTCCTCCTAATCTTCTTCCCCACCTCCGGTTGTAACTGACCACAACTTGCAAACCAACACATGTTGGAGCCAAGTATTGTTTAGAGTAAAAACGGTACAGATGACATGCATGGGTCGTAGTTAGGTTTAATTTAGATTAGACGGTTCCGTACTCTTCAGTGAACGGTCCAAATGCATCATCGAGCGTCTAGAACAACAATTTGCTGGAGCCATCAAAAAAATACTCTTCAAAAAGAAAAAACTTCACTGCAACGGGTGTTGGGGGCCTAGACTTCAAGCAGCTGATGTGGCAAATCAATGATTGGACCATATTCTGCTATCATACAAATCCCTGTCTACATGAGGGAAAATTTTCAGCACATCCTATGTACCATACAACCATGGGCCCCAGAGCCTATCAGTACGCTTTGAGGGCTGGGGGCCATTACCCCCATGTGCTGGGACCCAATACCCCGTCCCTTGAATCCAAGTGGGCCCGCGGATAGAGAGTACGGGGGATGTGCTGAAATTTTTTCCCTACATCACTAATACTATCTAATCAACCCTATGACCAACCTGCAAGGTGGTGTCTTAAGTTGTACGATTTTTTTGTCAATAAACAAAGTACAATTTCGTTCATCGCTTCCTTTACCCTTTTGATATTATTTAAGTTTTCAAAACAAACATAAACCCTTCAACTTTCCACACTTTGCAAACCATTAATGATTTTACCAATCTTAGGGTGGTGTTAGGCATCATTTCGGAACCACCATTTCAGTTCCATATTTTAAAACTAATGGATAGTTTTTGTTCCACTGAAATGAAGGATTGGGAGCGATAATTTATAATTTCTGAAGAAAGAGGTTTCTCACATGTATTTCTTTTCTTTATTTTCTTTTTTTTAAAAAAAAAACAGGGTTGAGAAAGAGAGAAGGGATCACCAACCCTGTTGAGATCACCCCCACCTCATCTCCTCTGGTAACACACTATAGACACACGAATTTTGTCTAACCCAAACCTGACTTGCGTGCACCTACGCGGATACAAACCCGACGCGCACTCCGACGCGGACCTGACTAGCACACACCAATACGGACCCGGACCCGACTCGCGCCCGACAAGGGGACCGGGCGGGCCCACCCTCAAGTGGGGCCCACCCGGCCGGCCCCTACTAGGGACCCGAACCCCATGGGGGTCGGCCCCTAGTAGGGACCCGAACCCCATGGGGGCCGGCCCCTAGTAGGGATCCGAACCTCATGGGGGTCGGCCGGCCTTGCAAGGAAAAAGAAAAGAAAGGAAAGAAAAGAAAAGAAAAGGAAGGAAGAGAAAAGGAAAGAAAAGAAAGGAAAGAAAAGAAAGGAAAGAAAAGAAAAGGAAAGAAAAAGAAAGAAAAGGAAAGAATTACCGCCATACGTGGGGGAAGGTTGCGTATGACGTCTGCTCACACGCGGATCTGCGCCGATCCCTCGATCCGACGGACAAGAAGAAGAGCCGGATCGCCATCGATTTCGTGTGCAAAATCTAGCCATAATTACCCCGCCAGGAAAGGAAAGCAAATAAATATTTATTCCTTTCTTCAATTGAGGAATAAATCCTTGGCAATTATAGGAGAGATATTAAAGGGATTTAAAATTAAAACTTCCCATATCTCCCCCTCCTCCTTTTGCCTATAAATAGAGGAGGAGGGGGAAGGCTCAAGGGGTCGAAGAAATCGCAAGACGAAGTGCGGAAGCTCTGCAGAAGAAGAGACGCTTCTTCATCGACCCAAGGCTTCACGAGGCACGGGCAAGCCTATCCTTTCGGGACCGGCTTAGTCCATCGAAAGCCGTCATCAACATGAAGACCCTTGCACAAGAAGATCAAGACTTCGACTCCGTGCATGAAGAAGAAAGCTCGGAGAAGAAGACCCTTCGACTCCGAAGACGCCAGAAGCAAAGGCCGGAGAAGAAGCTCGGAGCGGTACTACCCTGTCGGCTCCAACAAACCCTCAACTCCGATCAAGCTCCAAATCCCTGAGAAGAGGAACGAAGCGTTATCACCCCGTCGCCTTCGACAAACGTCTGCTCCATCCACGAAGAAGAAAGCCTGGAGAGGACTGCCTGAAGCGTCGCCACACCCGTCGCATTCAAAGCAAAGCCGACGCTACAACCGTCGCACGGAGATCGATGCTACCCCCACTATCTTCAAAAGTATTCTTCGACTCCGACAACACCAAAGAAGCCCGGAGAAGAAGAGAAGTCCAGCCGACGCCCAAACCGTCAAAGTATTGAAGAAGTAGCCCACGTCATTCGAGAAGAAGACCGAGTTAACGCTGAAGCCAAAGCCCAGGCAAGAAGCCAAAGCAAAAGCCCCGGTAAAGCCCACGCCGAAGCAACGTAAGTGCCAAAGCCAAGCAACTACGCCGATCACGAGCGAAAGCACCACACGTTCTAGCCGATACAACGTGAAGTCCGGAAGAACAAAAACACCGCAAGTCTCCCCCGTCTACGTCCAAGTGCAAGCGCCAAAGCAAAAGCCAGAGCCACGCCAAAGCCAAACCAAAGCCGAAAGCCGAAGCCAAAGCCGACGCCAAAAGCACGATCGACGCCGCGAACCGACGATCAAGGACGCCGAGGTCAAGTAAGGAGCGAGGAAGATACGAAGACCAAGGAACAAAGCTGAAGACCCCCCTAGCCGAGGAAGCGCGAAGCACGGAAGGGACCAAAGAAACAGCGGACACTCCTTAGCCTCTCAAAAACCCTCACCCTGTAAAGACCTCTGTCCTGGGCAACCCCTTCAGAGCTCTCACACGAATACCATGTGGAGACGCGGATCAAAGGGACCCTCCAGAGGATCTTTCCCACAATCTCCTGATCAACACTCGCCGCACCCGAACTCGCCACACTCGAGCCACCCGGGTCCCGGCCACTCTTGTAATCTCGTGTGTTCGCAATAAAGACGACCCGCATCTTTTCCGCGCGTACAGATTTCTGGCACGCCCGGTGGGACCTTCATTCCTTTCATCCGTACGGCTGAAGAAGTCGCTCCAAGTTCGCAATGACCGGGACAAACAACGATGCGTTTGCTCCAAGCCTTTCACCAATCGCCGAGTCTCCTCTACTCCGACATGGTGATGCAGCCAACCCGGAAGGTGATGCTCCTCCGATCGTACGCGTCTACACTCGATGTACTCGAACTCTTGCGGATGTCTTCATGCCAGAAACTACTGCTGAAGATGCTCGCCAAAGCGCTGACGAGGCCTGGGTGCATGAAGAAACAAGCCTCGATCCTGGAGTCCATGTCCAGAAGTTTGGGGAGGACCAACCCCAACCCCAAGCCCGTTCGGATTCTCCAACAGACGTCGCACCTCCTCTGCAGGGGGCAAACATCAATCACCAACCAGAAGCAAGTCGGTGCAACTACGTCTCCGATGATGACGGCGAGGATGCTAGCATGCAACATCGAGACGTCCTCCGTCACCATCCTCCATCCGCTCTCCAGCTCCAAGTCATGCAGATGAGCGAGCATATGGCGCAAATTATTCGGCTGATGGAGAAGAATGATCGTCACATCAATACTCTGCTTCAAAAGCTAAGCGCAAAGGACGCTGCAGCAGTCAGTCAACCCCTTGCTCCTCCAGTAGCCGCTCCAGCTCCGTCTTCAACTCCCGCTCCTGCAGAGGTTGTTCCGACGATTCAAGCAGTTACTCCAACACTCTCCTCGGCTCCCGTCCCAATGGAAGTCGTCTCCCCAGCGCCAGCCTCGGTGGCCACACAACCTCCGGCAACAGCAACGATGAATGCTCAGCAAGTCCAAGCGTTGGTAGCCGACATGATGCGCTCCCACGGTAGTGGCCTTCCTCCGATCACGGCAGCATACTCGAAGCCCTACACCGCGAGGATCCAGCAGCTACGCTTCCTAATCGGATTCCAACCACCAAAGTTCCAGCACTTCGACGAAAAGGGAAATCCAAGACAGCACGTTGCTCACTTCATCGAAACCTGCAACAATACCGGTACATATGGCGACGAGATGGTGAAACAGTTCGTTCGTACCCTCAAAGGTAATGCTTTTGACTGATACGTTGATCTTCCTCCAGGAACCATCGACAGCTGGGACCAGATAGAGAGGGAGTTCCTCAATCGCTTCTACAGCACCAGACGCACCGTCAGCATGACCGAACTCACCGCCGTCAAGCAAAGAAAAGACGAGTCGGTGATCAACTATATCGACAGATGGAGGAACCTCGCGCTAAATTCACGAGACCGCTTGTCTGAAGACTCGGCCATCGAGATATGCACCCAAGGCATGCACTGGGGCCTGCTCTACATCCTCAAGGGTATCAAACCTCGGTCTTTCGAAGAACTCGCAACTCAGGCTCACGACATGGAACTCAGCCTAGCAAGCCACGGGGACTCGAAGAACAAGGACTTCTTGAAGGTGGAGAAGAAGGACAAGCCGCAAGCACCGAAACCAAAGCAAGTCAATGTTGCTGACATCGCTTCAACCTCCAAGCCGCTCAAGATCGGTGGCAAGCCGGATCAGAAGAAGGGAGTCGCCATACCGCCGCCTCCGCCGCCAAGACAAAGGATGACTCTCGAAGAGCTCAAAGCCAAGGAGTACCCCTTCCCGGACTCGGAAGTCCCCTCCATGTTCGACCAACTGCTGTAAGAAAAGATGATAGAGCTCCCTCCTTCGAAGAGGCCCGAGCAGATGCATCGCGTCGACGACCCTCTCTTCTGCAAATACCACCAAGTGGTGAGTCATCCCATCGAAAGATGCTTCGTCTTCAAGGAAAGAATCATGGCGCTCGCAAAGCAAGAAAAGATAGAGATCGACACCGGGGAGGTCGCTACGGCCAACATGACGTCCATTGCCTTCGGTTCCTTCTCGCTGGTACTTGTTGCTGCGCAACAAAGAAAGCCCAAATTATGCATCAACCGTTAGAGGCCAACTGCCAAATCAATTTCTCACCTGAAGGTCTCAAGACGACGTCAATGTACTCCTGTGCTCACTGAGGAAGATGCACCACTGCCCTGGGGGCAACCATCGCTCACGCCAGCGCATTTCCCAAGGAATGCTACATCCCAACGAGCGCTCCAAAGGAGATACGAGCAAGGGGATCCAGAAGTTGGTCTGCTGGGCCAACCTTCGGGGAAGTTCGACTATTACGTCCTCTACTCAAAGCCTCCATCAGTCTCAATCGAAGAAATCAAGCCCACCGGTTGGGGATCAGAAGATGAGCCAGTAGAGCCTCCGGAAGAACAAGTGTCTCCAAGAGAACCAGTTGCTGCTGCCAATCATCATCTTAGCGGGGGAGAATCCACCGACGAAGAGGCGTGGGTCATGCTACCCCAGCGACGAAGGCCACGACGAGAAAGGCAGTACAAGCAAGACCGTGTGACAAAGAGGTTTTCCGAGCGAAAGACCTACAAGAAGAAAAACAAGACTCCAGGGAGGAAGGCATTTAAAGTGCCGCCGGCAAGCCAAGACGATCTCCTCCAGCAGACCCGTCCCGAGCCAACAACCTTGCAAGAGTTCTTTCCCGATCACTTCCTCCCAGTCAATCAGCACATCAGGGTGTCTTGTTGCATGGTCGAAGTTCATAAAGCATCGGAAGGAATAGATGAAATCGAAACTTCTGAAGAAGGCGACTCCACTGACGAAGGAGACGATCCCGACAAAGGGGGCACCGCCTCTCATGACGAAGCAATCCTACACTTGTCGCTCGTAGAAGCTTTGCATCTTCCGAAGAAGGCTCGCCTGGCAATGGTTACGGCCTTGGCCGACCCGGATAGCTACAAGAGAAAAAGGAAGGACGACCAGAAGGGCAAAGTTGTGGCCTCGTGTGATGCGACGATAACCTTTTCGGATGAGGACTTGCAACTTGGGACATGATTGCACAACCGGCCTGTCTACGTTTCAGGATACATCAAGAAGAAGCCAGTGAATCGAATACTATTGGACTGTGGCTCCGCCGTCAACATCATGCCCATCCAGACGATGCGGCAACTCGACATCACCAACGAACAGCTCTCGCCCAGCCAATTGGTCATTCAAGGGTTCAACCAGGGCGGACAGTCCACTATCGGAATCATCCGCCTGAAGCTTTCAATCGGCCCGCTAGATACAACGGTCCTCTTCCACATCATCGATTGCCAGACGTCATATCGTCTCCTGTTAGGAAGGCCATGGCTACACAAGAATGGCGTTGTAGTGTTCACCTGGCACCAGTGCCTCAAGTACTACGAAGAAGGCATGGAGAGGTGCATAGTTACTGATGACAAGCCGTTCAATGAGACCGAGGCACAGTTGGCCGATGCCAAGTTCTACCAAGCAAACGACCTAATCGCAGAAGTCCTTCTAGCTAAAGCCCCTCGAGCCCAGAAGACTGAAGAAGTGAAGCAGGATAAGACTCCTCTTCCTGCAAATCCAGTGCAACCTTCCGACAAGGCGAAACTCCAGGTCCAAGAAGTGCCAAGATCAAGGCAAAGGATGCGCATCAGTTCCGAGTCAAGAGCAATGCAACATACTCCGTTGTCCGTCCAAGCCACGCCAGTCCTGTGTTTTGCACCTCAATGGCTCCGTAAATCCGAGCGATCGCCTTCTACTCCGACAAGAAAACTGGCCCCGCCATTATCGCATGCCAACATCGTCACTCTTCAAGAAATGACGTTGCCATTGCCTAGTCTGATGCAAGCTCCGAACCCGAGCAGACCTGTCGAATCAGTTGACCAGAATCAACTCGGATTCAAACCGAAAGGGAATTGGGGGCAAAATGCTGCCAAGTTGTTGTTCAAAGTCGGCTACGACAGAGAAAGCGCCATGGGCACACTTCCCCCAGCGGCAACTCCACATGGGATGACGAGAACTCAAACTTGGCTGTTTCAAAACGGTGAACAAATTCTCCCGAATCGCCGAGGCATCGGCTCCAGTCAAGCTCCGTTGGTCGTCAGAACCGCAGCGAAGAAGACCTTCACCTCCAACTACATCGGGGCGAAGATGGTAGACGAAGCAGCTAAAGGATCGACAATCTCCGATGCACGCTCTTCTTACGCAAGCCGTCCCGACAGCAAAAGAAGATGGCGACGGGCTCGATGCCAAGCCTTGCTCCAGAAGCAAATCAGAGGTGGTAAAAACCGGTCGAATCGAAAGCGCACGTCTGTGTTCGAAAGGCTCGGGCCAGTTAAGCAATCAAAGAAGAAGCCAGTGTTCGATCGTTTGGGAATGCCAATCGAGGACCTCGTTTCAACACCCACCCACCCACCCATGGCAGCCGTCCATTATATCTCCGTCAATCAAACTGACAACGATGATTCTTCTCCTTCGAAAGACGAGTTGCTAGAGGCCCCGCCAGTCCACGGTTGATGACTTGAAGGAAATTAATTTGGGCACGGAAACGGAGCCTCGGCCTACATTCGTCAGCACACTCTTGACTCCTGAAGAAGAAGCTGCATACATCAAACTGCTCAAAGAATACAGAGATGTCTTCACATAGTCCTACAAGGAGATGCCGGGTCTCGATCCTAAAATCGCAGTGCACCAGCTCAGTGTCAAACACGGAGCCAGCGCTATCAAGCAAGGACAAAGACGCTATCGGCCAGAACTGGTACCCCAAATAGAAGGCGAAGTGAACAAGCAAATCGAAGCCGGCTTCATCCGAGAGGTCAAGTACCCGACATGGATCTCTAGTGTCGTCCCGGTCAAAAAGAACGGCCAAATCCGAGTGTGCGTGGACTTCAGATATTTGAACAACGCATGCCCGAAGGATGACTTCCCCTTGCCAATCACGGAGCTAATGGTGGACGCCACGACGGGCCACGAGGTGCTAACTTTTATGGATGGATCCTCATGCAACAATCAGATTCGGATGGCACCCAAGGATGAAGAGCTCACAGCATTCCGCACACTGAAAGGAATCAACTGCTACAAAGTTATGCCGTTCGGCTTGAAGAACGCAGGAGCCACCTACCAGCGAGCTATGCGGAAAATCTTCGACGACATTCTTCATCAAAACGTGGAGTGTTATATCAACGACCTCGTGGTGAAATCCAAGAAGAAGTCGGCAAATCTACAAGACCTCGAGCTAATCTTCAAACGGCTTCGAAGGTACCAACTCTCCATGAATCCACTCAAGTGCGCATTCGGAGTCTCCTCGGGCAAGTTCCTCGGCTTCATCGTACGACACCGAGGCATTGAGATAGATCAATCCAAAATTGATGCTATCGTCAATATGCCCGCACCAAAGACAGTACGAGACCTCAGAGGCCTCCAAGGGCACTTGGCGTACATCCGCAGATTCATCGCCAACCTAGCTGGGAAATGCCGCCCGTTTAGTTGCCTCATGAAGAAAGGAGCACCGTTCAAATGGGATGATGCTTGCCAAGAAGCACTCCAAAGCATCAAAGCCTATCTAATGAAGCCGCCAGTTCTATCAGCACCAGTTCAAGGAAGGCCGCTAATCCTCTATATTAGTGCCCAGGAGCAATCCTTGGGGGCACTCCTGGCTCAGAACAATGAACTTGGCAAGGTGACGGCTTGCTACTACTTGAGTCGCACTCTCGTCGGCGCAGAG
Organism: Chamaelirium japonicum; assembly: GCA_947650365.1. Lineage (NCBI taxonomy): Eukaryota > Viridiplantae > Streptophyta > Magnoliopsida > Liliales > Melanthiaceae > Chamaelirium > Chamaelirium japonicum. Next base: position 69,218,311 of record OX393552.1, read on the forward strand.
CTAAATTACTCCCTGATCGAGAAGGTCTGCTTGGCGCTCATCTTCGCCACGAAAAAGCTGCGACACTATATGCTGGCTCACACCGTCAGACTCGTCTCAAAGGCCGACCCCCTCAAGTACATCATGTCAAGACCAGTGCTCTCCGGACGTTTGGCAAAGTGGACGCTGCTTCTACTCGAATTTGATATCACCTTTGTACCACAGAAAGCAGTCAAAGGGCAAGCTCTTGCGAACTTCCTCGCAGAATATCCCCTCCCGGCAAGATGGGAGTTATCGGAAGACCTCCCGGACGAAGAAGTGTTATCCATCGACATCGCCCCATCCTGGAAAATATTCTTTGACGGTGCAGCAAGACAAGATATAGCGGGAGCCGGAGTCATCTTCATCTCTCCAGACAACGAAGTACTCCCCTTCTCATTCCTGTTGTCGGAATCATGTTCCAACAATGTGACAGAGTATCAAGCTTTACTCATCGGTCTTGAGCTTGCCAACGAAATGAAGCTTCAAAGACTTGAGATTTTTGGCGACTCTCAACTCGTTATCCAGCAGGTCTTGGGGGCATACGAAGTCAACAAAGAAGACCTGGTGTCGTTGCACGCGCGAGCGTTGGAGCTCCTTGGCAAACTAGAGACCACTTCCATCCAGCACGTCTCCAGAACTCTCAACCAGCAGGCTGACGCACTCGTGAATCTGGCGGCTAAACTCCCGTTTCCAGAAGAACATCAGCTCATCGTCCCCGTCTGTAGAAGAATAGTGATCACCGAAGAAGAAGGCCCGATCAAAATTCCAGTTCAAACCAATGCGGTGCACGTCCTTGAAATTGAAGAGCGAGACTGGAGGCAGCCTTTTGTGGATTATCTCATCCATGGTAAACTCCCCGAAGATCTGAAGCGTAAAGTCGACATCCGCCGACGATCTCTGAAATTCTACCACTTCAACAATGAGTTGTATCACCGAAGCTACGATGGCACACTCCTGAGATGCCTCGCAAAGGAAGAGGCAGAAGCAGCACTGGAAGAAGTACACGCTGGAATCTGTGGCTCGCACCAGTCTGGTCCGAAGCTCCACTTTCGAGTTAGGAGGATGGGATATTACTAGCCTACCATGATCAAGGACAGCTTGGAGTACGCGAAAAGATGTCACGCTTGCCAGCTACATGAAGACTACATCCGTCAACCTCCGGAACCTCTGCACCCAACAATCGCGTCATGACCCTTCGACGGATGGGGACTCAATATTGTCAGCCCCCTGCCCAAGTCATCCAAGCAACATCTTTACATTTTAGCGGCAACGGACTACTTCTCCAAGTGGGCTGAAGCGACACCCCTACGGGAAGTTACAAAGCACTCCGTCATCAGTTTCATCCAGAATGATATCATCTTCCGATATGGAGTTCCTCGCTACATCGTAACAGACAACGGAAAGCAATTCAAGAATGCCGCCGTCAGCCAGTTCTGCGCATTGTACAACATTAAGTTCGACGATGTACAATGCTCCGGCCAACGGTCTGGCAGAGGCCTTCAACAAGACTCTTTGTAAGTTGCTGGAGAAAATCGTCTCGAAGACGAAGAAAGACTGGCACGAACGCATGGGTGAAGCGCTATGGGCTTACCGGACGTCCTTCCGCACGTCGACACAAGCAACACAGTACTCCCTCGTCTATGGCATAGAAGCTGTTCTTTCGCTCGAGCTCCAGATCCCATCGCTCAGGATAGCAATCCAAGAAGGCCTCGCCAGCGACGACAACGCCCAGCTCCGCCTAGCAGAATTGGAAGCATTGGACGAAAGATGCCTCGAAGCTCAGCAACGTCTGGAGTGTTATCAGGCCAGACTGTCTCGCGCCTTCAACAAGAAGATCCGTCCTCGATCATTCCAGATAGGGGAGCTGGTGCTGGCAGTCAAACGCCCCATCATCCTCTCGCATCGAGGAGGGAAGAAATTTGATGCCAAATGGGATGGCCCGCACTCCGTCAAGAAAGTCTACTCCAACGGCGCCTATCTCCTCACCACGCTAGAAGGACTGACACTGGGCCCTATCAATGGTAAGTACCTCAAAAGGTACTACGCTTAAAGCAAGGCCACACCCCTTGCCAAAAAAAAAAAAAATGAACTACGTGCGACTTGATCCCCCTTAGGGGGGTACGTAGGCAGCCTGAGAAGTTACTTCAGATTCAGTCCGACCAAAAGAATAAGTCAATAATGGTCCATGCAAAATATGGCAAAACGAGGTGATATTATTAGATAGTGGAGAAAAGGCGGCACATGGCATAAGTTCCAAAAAGAAAGCTACAATGCAAAACGACTAGACGAGGAGCAGCTAAAAGAAGGTATCCAGAGCTCGGAGACGGCGCAACAACTCCTCTCTAGTAGCCTCCACTCGCTGAAGTTCCACGGGTCGAGTAGCCAGAAGCTCGCGACGGGCCGCCAAGTCTGACTGCTGCTTCAGGTAGCTCGCCTTCAAGGCGCTCTCCGCGGTCCCCGCTCGCTCCAGACGAGACTCTGCCTTCCGAAGCGAGGCGCGCACCGATTCTATCTTCTTTTGAGCCTTCGATAGGCTGGAAGCGGCATCCGCAAGCTGGTGCTCTGACTGACACAAACTCGCCTCGGCAGCCTCCAACTCAAAAGGGGTGCTCCCCTCTAGTAAAGCTCGCCGGGAGCGATAAACCTCGCTATCAGTCACGAGCAAGTTCATCTGGGCGACAAAAGAAGAACTATCAACCTTGAACTCCTCCAGGCTCGCGCAAAACTCTGCATCGTCCGTCGACCACCAGTCCTGGAGGGCGCTAAAGCCAGCATCTTGAAAGGGCTCCAACGTTGACTTGATATACTGCTGGCAGCTCGCAAGAAGAAACTCAGAAACCCTGCTCCTCGGCCTTAAGATCGGGCGAGGTGCCTCAGAGTAGGTGGGCAAAACCTTCCCTTCCGCTACAGTCGCGCCGGGGACCGCCTTCGCCAACGAGGGCGGTAGAACTGGAGAAACCGTCACCACCGCTGCGACAACCGTCTCCTCCAACAGGCATGAGGGCACAGCAACCGGGGAACGCCGTTTGTCGACACTCAAAACTTCGGCCTCCTCATGGAAAGACAAAGCATCGACATCAATACCGTCCAGGTCAATATCGCCACTAGGGAAGTTCTCCCCGCAAACCCCGAGGAAGTCCAGATCATCCGGAGGGACATCTAGCCTACACTCCCCGGGCACTTCCCGCGCGCCCCAGTAGACGAATGCCCAAGAGATGCCTTCGGAGAGTCCGCCCCGTGCTCTACCACTATGACGGAATCTGTCCAAAAGAAATACACCGCTCAACATGATGGAACTTCCCAAGCCTGGAAAGAAAGTAAAATAAAGAGAACTCCATACCTGCGAGGTCGGACGAAGCAGCCCTAGACGGAGGGATCACCTCATCTTTTAGAAGTCCGGGCTCCTCGGTATCCTCCACCGGATAAGGGACCCTCGAAGTCATCCCGCACGGAATGCACACTTTTCGTCTTTTGGGCGGGGCACCCTCAACAGCGGCCTTCGAAGGAAAAGATAGCCCAGGGGCACTAGCGAGGTCGGCTTCTAACACGGGAGCCGAAGAAGGGACACGGCGAGCACTGGAAAGATGGCTGCAACTTTTCTGGGCCCTCTGAAGCCCCAATCGAAGGCGACGATCCTCCACTCCCGTAGCAGGATCAAAACGAAAGTTTTTGAACTCACTACTCGCTAGGACGTCAACTGGGAGACTCGCAAGCAAGGGGAAAACTCGCCCTTCAATCCATTTACAGTACTCCGGAGTGGCGGCATCCCGAAACCCGGACTTGGTCCTAGGGAAGAAGCTGCTGCCAGTCAATCGAGCGTAGAGAGAAGCCCAGAGACGGTAACCCTCTTGCGGACTAATACACCCCTGCAACTGCTGAGGCATACCGGGAACTTCCTGTCAAAATCCTTGCTGGCGAGCAAAGCGATGAGGGGAGTACTGCTCCACCTCCACCACATCCCCCTTGCGCCAAACCAAGTAGCTAGGGCGGCAACTGACCATGTTCCAATATAAGCTGTCCGAGAGCTCCTCGTTGTCATAGACAGTCGACCTCTCCAAAGGTAGCACCGAATGCTCTGACAGAAACTCGAAGTCGACGCTTCCCATCCTCCGCAAAAGAGTGCGAGCACACTCCCTCGGGCGCTCCCAGCTAATAAAAGCATTTAAGATCCCGCCTATCCCGGGCAGGAACGGCAGATCGGCTGGATGTCCGTGCCTGGTAAAAATCCCCTTTGGGAAGTGAAGAGCTATCCAGCCGTACAGGTAGTGCAGAGGCCCGAACGCAGCAGACCAGCCAAGCTTCTCCTTGGCATTATCCGAGCTGGACAAGTCTCAGTAGGTCCCGCTGAGACCCCGGTACAAGGCACATAAGATGGCCGGGGCTAGATTGAAAAGCTCCCTATGAGCCATCCTGGAAGCCGCAAGAAAGGTCCCCAGACGGATGAACTCGCCAGGACAGGGGAGCACGAACCGGCAAAGAAAGATGACCAGCCCGGCGGCTCGATAAACCGCCCGCCACTCCTCGCTATCACGCCTCAGACCGAGGATCTCCCAGGGATACTGTTTTCCCTCCATTGAGTGCCTCTCTCGAGCCAAGGAGTCAATAGGTCTCACGAAAGAACGAAGCGGAGGCCTCTTCATTTGAGCAACCTTCCACATTGGGTGAGCCGAAGGTGCTGGGGACCTATACTCGCCTCTGAACCAAAAGTCAACCCAAGAAGAAGGACGCACTCGATCTGACTGATCCCACGCCGCAATGACGACATATGCCTTGAACAGGAGAAGGCAGGAACTCGGAGCAAAGCTGCTGTCCAACAGGTCCTTCAAAGCTGGCACCTCCTCCTGGTAGTAATTCCGCACTTCAGGGCATCCGGAGACAATATGGACGTCACGAAGTGAGATCCCTATCTCTCCCGCTCCAGTAAGAAAAGTGTTGGTGGCCGGGCACCAGAGTTCGCAAAGTGCGCAATATATCCCCTTGGGACGACTGTATTCTCGATGAGCCGACGCCATAAACTTGGCCAATGAATTCATCTCAGGTTCCGTGCCAAAGACCTCGTAGAGCTCGCCCATCCATTCACAAAAACCGCAAAGGTATTGGACGTCTCCCCGAGGCCAAGAGTCGGTACCCCATCGGGTCAATCGGAAGCATATCTTCGAGGCAACAACCGGAGTAGGCACGAAATCTTCATCACAATGGTGGAAAGGAGTACTCAAACTTGGACGGAGGAGCTTCATGGAGATCCCTTCGTCGGTATAGATCTTCTCGCTCAGCTTCAGCATCCCACAAGTCGCGCCGGCGACTCCATCTTCCGTGATGCGCTCGTGGATAAAAACATGGAGCAACGACAGAAGGTCTTCTCACCTCGAGTTGCGATAACGGTATACCCGAGCAAGGGGGAAGCGAAGGCACCTCCTCCCGTCGGAGAGGTCCTCAGCTATCCACCCCGGCGAAGTCAAGCTCTCGAAGACTCGAATCCTGAAGAGCCATGAAAGGAAGCAAGTCAAGACAAGCGCGCAAAAAAAAAAAACCTACAGCCCCCTCCCCCCCCCCCCCCCCCCCGATAGGAGGACTGCCCGAGCAACGTCATCTTCGCGCCGCACTCCCAAGGTCCACGTGCTACCCGCAACAACGCCCGCGACTACCCCTTTGTCGCTCGCTCGGACTCAACCGAGGACGTGGTTCTCATCTCTTAGGCGACGCAGCAGCAGCAACAGCAAAAAAACAAAAGAAGAAGAAGAAAGGGGGGGGGGACCGCAGCCCCCTCTCCCCCCAATTGGAAACGGATAGCAGGGAAAAAGGGGGGGACCCACTGCCCCCCCTTTCTCCTCCGATCCGGTCGGGGCCGAACCCGACCCGTACGCCGCTGCCGCCGCCAATCCCGCGCAGCCCCCGCGCCCGGCCCGCACGCTGCCGCCGCACCCGCGCAGCCGGCCCCCACGCGCAGCCTCGCGCCGCCCCTGCCCGCGCGCCCGGCCCGCACGTTGCCGCCGCACCAGCGCAGCCGGCCCCCGCGTGCAGCCGCCCACGCCGCCGCCGCACCCGCGCAGCCGCCCCCGCGCGCCGCCGCCGCACCCGTACAACCGGCCCCATGCGCAGCCGCCCACACCGCCGCCTGCCGCTGCTGCTCCCGCGGGCCAGAACCAGAGAAAAAAAAAAGAGAAGAAGAAGAAGAAGAAGAAGAAGAAAAAGAAGAAGAAGAAAGAGGAAGAGAGAGGCGGCGAAGGCGACCCGCACCTCAGCCACGCTCCTCCATCCTCCTCGCCTCGGTCCTCGCTGCATCGCCGCTTCGAGCCCGTCTTCGCGACAACCTTCAGATCGCGCGCCATCGTTGCCGCCGCCGACGAAAGAGGCGACACCGAGAAGACGGAGCAAGTCGCGTGCAACCCCAGGCAGCTCTCTTCTGACGGCGGTCTCCAGAAGCCGACGGAACCTTCGCAAAGAGCAGGACGTCGGATGAAGGGGGTAGGGATCCTTAAATAGACCCCCAACCCCGCCCACAAAAGGAATCAAGGACAAGTGCTCTACGATTTCTACGTGTCCAAACCCTACACGTTCTCACCGACGCACTCGTCCTTGAGGGGGCATTTGTAGACACACGAATTTTGTCTAACCCAAACCCGACTTGCGTGCACCTACGCGGATACAAACCCGACGCGCACTCCGACGCGGACCCGACTACCACGCACCAATGCGGACCCGGACCCGACTCGCGCCCGATAAGGGGACTGGACAGGCCCACCCTCAAGTAGGGCCCACCCGGCCGGCCCCTACTAGGGACCCGAACCCCATGGGGGCCGGCCCCTAGTAGGGATCCGAACCTCATGGGGGCCGACCGGCCTTGCAAGGAAAAAGAAAAGAAAGGAAAGAAAAGAAAGGAAAGAAAAGAAAAGAAAAGGAAGGAAGAGAAAAGGAAAGGAAAGAAAGGAAAAAAAAGAAAAGGAAAGAAAAAGAAAGAAAAGGAAAGAATTGCCGCCATGCGCGGGGGGAGGTTGCGTATGACGTCTACTCACACGCGGATCTGCGCCGATCCCTCGATCTGACGGACAAGAAGAAGAGCTGGATAGCCATTGATTTCGTGTGCAAAATCCAGCCATAATTATCCCACCAGGAAAGGAAAGCAAATAAATATTTATTCTTCTCTTCAATTGAGGAATAAATCCTTGGCAATTATGGGGGAGATATTAAAGGGATTTAATATTAAAACTTCCCATATCTCCCCCCCTCCTTTTGCCTATAAATAGAGGGGGAGGGGGAAGGCTCAAGGGGTCGAAGAAATCGCAAGACGAAGTGCGGAAGCTCTACAGAAGAAGAGACGCTTCTTCATCGACACAAGGCTTCACGAGGCACGGGCAAGCCTATCCCTTCGGGACCGGCTTAGTCCATCGAAAGCCCTCATCAACGTGAAGACCCTTGAACAAGAAGATCAAGACTTCGATTCCGTGCACGAAGAAGAAAGCTCGGAGAAGAAGACCCTTCGTCTCCGAAGACGCCAGAAGCAAAGGCCGGAGAAGAAGCTCGGAGCAGCACTACCCTGTCGGCTCCAACAAACCCTCAACTCCGATCAAGCTCCAAAGCCCTGAGAAGAGGAACGAAGCGTCATCACCCCGTCGCCTTTGACAAACGTCTGCTCCACCCACGAAGAAGAAAGCCTGGAGAGGACTGCCTGAAGCGTCGCCACACCCGTCGCCTTCAAAGCAAAGCCGACGCTACAATCGTCGCACGGAGATCGGTGCTACCCCTACTATCTTCAAAAGTATTCTTCGACTCCGATCACGCCAAAGAAGCCCGAAGAAGAAGAGAAGTCCAGCTGATGCCCAAACCGTCAAAGCATTGAAGAAGTAGCCCACGTCATTCGAGAAGAAGACTGAGTTGACGCTGAAGCCAAAGCCCACACAAGAAGCCAAAGCAAAAGCCCCGCTAAAGCCCGCGCCAAAGCAACGCAAGTGCCAAAGCCAAGCGACTACGCCGGTCACGAGCGAAAGCACCGCACGTTCTAGCCGATACGACGCGAAGTCCGGAAGAACGAAAGCACTGCAAGTCTCCCCCGTCTACGTCCAAGTGCAAGCGCCAAAGCAAAGCAAAAGCCAGAGCCACGCCAAAGCCAAGCCAAAGCCGAAGCCAAAGCCGACGCCAAAAGCACGATCGACGCCGCGAACCAACGATCAAGGACGCCGAGGTCAAGCAAGGAGCGAGGAAGATACGAAGACCGAGGAACGAGGCTGAAGACCCCCCTAGCCGAGGAAGCGCGAAGCACGGAAGGGACCAAAGAAACAGCGAACACTCCTTAACCTCTCAAAAACCCTCACCCTGTAAAGACCTCTGTCCTGGGCAACCCCTTCAGAGCTCTCACACGAATACCACGTGGAGACGTGGATCAAAGGGACCCTCCAGAGGATCTCTCCCATAATCTCCTGATCAACACTCGCCGCACCCGGACTCGCCACACCCGAGCCACCCGGGTCCCGGCCACTCTTGTAATCTCGTGTGTTCGCAATAAAGACGACCCGCATCTTTTCCGCGCATACACACACTCTCTCGCTCGCTCTCTATTGCTATTAATCTACAACAAATTTTTAAAATCTCCCCCACCTCATCTCTTAAAATCACCCCCACTTCTTAAATTGTTGAAAAATGTCTTACCCGTCTATTGTATAGGCGATCCATTAGTTTTTTTTTTTTTTAACCCTGCCTGTTGTACAGGCGGGTAAAGGTGAAGGATAAATTACACTTTGCCTCCTTGAAGTTTAGCTAAAAAACACTTAACCCCCCTGTAGTTTATTTTGTTCCAAATTGCACCCTAAAGTTTGAAATGTTAGCACAATACCCCCTTTTGTCAACTACTTAATTTCCGCATTTGGTAATTTTTATATGATAAAAACTGAATTTAAGGGGGCAAAAAGTAGTTTATAAATTACAGGGGGGTAAGTGTTTTTGAGCTAAACTTCAAGGGAGCAATTTTTTTAAAGGGTACTTAACTACAGTGGGGTAAATTTTTTGAAGGGGGCAAAAAGTAGTTTATAAACTACAACGAGGTAAATTTTTTTTTTTTAAATAAGCTACTCGCCTGTACAATAGACGGGGTTAAAAAAAAATTAAAGGATCGCCTATAAAATAGGCGGGCAAGGCCTTTTTCAACAATTTAAGAAGTTTTGAACCGTGTTTTGCTACTTTCAAACTATTGGATCTCCCTAACAATATTCACCGCTCTTAAAGTGTTCTATCGCCACCCTCAAAATATTATCACCCTATCAAAAAATTATCATTGGTCAAGAATTATTATTGTCACCATCAAAATATTGCCACCTCCAATGAAGTATTACCACCGCCCTCAAAATATTTTTACCATCTCGAAATCTTTTGCATGCCCTCGGGTACAGGATTTTTGCTATATATATATATATATATATATATATAGATAGATAGAGAGAGAGAGAGAGAGAGAGGAATGATAAAATGCGGTGTGCGGTGTGTGCGGTGTCACACCGCAGCCGTCTGATGCACCCGCTGTGTGTGTGCGATACACGCAGCGGTGCATCAGATGGCTGTGGTGCGACACCGCATGCACCGCAAGCCGCATCCTAACACGCCCCTATATATAGGAAAAAGGGAGGCTGGGCCTGAGATGTAGCATCGTTGTTGTACCTCAGGCAATGTTTATCTATCATAGAAGTTTTGAAATTTGATGAAATTTAGTGAGGGTGTTGTCTAAGGTAAGATGATCATCTTATCAAAAAATCACAATTTCAAAACTTCTAGGGGGTCAAATGGCGGAAGCAAAATCACCCGGCCACAGTCACTGTTATAATCTGCAGATTTTGCTTCGACCATTTGACCCCCATAGAAGTTTTGGAATTTGATGAAAATTGGTGAGGATGATCATCTTACCCCCATATAATCTGTAGATTTTGTTTCGACCATTTGACCCCCCAGATTTTGCCTTATGATTCACCGGTCGGGTGTCGATGCCCTCAAAATTTTGAGGGAGACTGAAATTTTTTCGGATGCCCCCAATACTCGAGTTTTTCTTAATGATACTTCACAACAATTCAAAATTATATTTTTGATCCAGCCATCCAAGAACGACAAAGAAAGGGAAAGGGAATCAAGAGGATCAAAAAAAGAAGATCTAAGGAAGAAGAGGACATGTAGTCCCTTCTCTTCCTCCAGCAAACTCCATCCTCTTTCACCCAGTAAATATTATCATCTCCATCGAAATATTTTTCACTCTCAAAATATTGTTGCCAACCTCGAAATAAAGTCACATTCGTCGAAATATTGTTGCCACCCTCGAATTATTGTCACCTCCCTTAAAATATTATCGATGCCCAAAAAATAGTTTTCATCTCTCTCGAAATCTTTTCCGTGTCCTTGGGCACGGGGTTTTCACTAGTGTGTGTGTGTGTGTGTGTATATATATATATATATATATATATATATATATATATATATATATATATATATATATATATATATATATATATATATATATATATGTTAAAATGCGGTCTGCGGTGCGTGCGGTCTCGCATCGCAGCCGTCCAATGCACCCTTTTACAGAGCTAGAGGTATGACGGTAATTAACCTAATTACGGAGCATCAACAAATAACTTAATCCCATCCTTTTTTTTGAACACCTTTCTCTATGTTGTAGAAAAAGACAAAAAGAAGGTAGTAGGGATCATTACTTGCTACTTGACGCAAATGCCAGGGGAGCCAGAGGACAGAGAGAGCGCTGCCTCCTCTGCTTCGTCCCTCCCACTGCCACCACCATCACTTCCACTCCAACCACCTTCAGCCACTGTCGCAGGCATCTTCCACGCCCTCCGCCGTGTGACCCGATTGATATTCTTCTTCAAACCATCGTTGTCCCCATCGGACCCCACCCCCGTATCCTATTGTACCGGATCCCACATGCAGCAACTACAGAAACCCACCGCAGAAACAGAGCAACCCAAAAATCGCTTTTTTTTTATAGTAATCCCATGAATCTAAGGGTGTGTTTGGCATTGGTTTTGGAGGCCTAGTTTTGCGTCAAAACTAGTTCCGCTTGCAAAACTGGTTTTGGTATAAGATTTTAGTGCGTTTGGGATTCGATTAGAAAATTGGTTTTTTAAAACCAAAATCAGAAAATCATCAAAACCCAAAAGCAGAAATTTTCTGCTTTTGGGTTCTTAAGGCTAGAAGGCAAAACAATAATTAAAAGAAATTATTGTGAATAACATATAAGTTGTAGAGAGAAACTATTGTAAAGAGAAAAAATTAAAACCGGGAGAATATATACATATCATATTGTAGAGAGAGAAAACTATTATAGAAAGAATACTTTAGAGAAAATATATGATAAATATAAAAATATTATAGAGAGAGAAACTTCTAAAGAGAAGAATATAGATAGAGAGTATTAAAAAAATAAATATGTAGTAAGAGAAAATATTGAAGATAAAAAATATTATAGAGAAGAAATATTATAGAGAGAGAAAATATTGTAGAGAGAAAATATTATAGAAAAAGAAAATATTGTAGAGAGAGAAAATGTTATAGAAAGAGAATATTTTAGAGAGAAAATATTATAGAAAGATAATATTTTAGAGAAAGAATATGTTATAGAGAGTAGTTTAGATATAAAATATTATAGAGAGAGAAAAAAACATAGAGAGGAGAAAAATATTAATAATAGAAAGAGAAGATATCATTGAGAGAGAGAAAATATAATAGAAATAGAAAATTTTAGAGAAAGAAAATATTATAAAAAGTGAATATTTTAGAGAGAGAAATGTTATAGAGCGAAAACTTTGTAGAAATAGGATATTTTAGAGAGAAAATATTATAGAAAGAGAATATGTTAGAAAGAAAAAATGTTGTAGAGGAGAAAATATTGTAGAAAGAGAATATTTTATAGAGATAAAATATTATAGAAAGAGAATATTTTAGAGAGAGAATATATAATAGAGAGAAATTTAGAAAAGATATATTATAGAGAGAGAAAATAACGTAGAGGGAATAAAAATATTAATTATAGAGAGAGAAGATATCATAAAGCAAAAAAATGTTCAAGAAAGAATATTATAGAAAGAATATTTTAGAGAGAGAAAATAGTATACAAAGAGAATACTTTAGAGAGAGAAATGTTATAGAAAGAAAACATTGTAGAATATGATATTTTAGAGAGAAAATTTTATTGAAAGAGTATTTTAGAGAGAGAAAATATTATAGAAAGATAATATTTTAGAGAAAGAATATGTTATAGAGAGTAGTTTAGATAGAAAATATTATTGAGAGAGAAAAAAACATAGAGAGAAGAAAAATATTAATAATAGAGAGAGAAGATATCATAGAAAGAGAAAATACAATAGAAATAGAATATTTTAGAGAGAGAAAATATTATAAAAAGACAATATTTTAGAGAGAGAAATGTTATAGAGCGGAAACTTTATAGAAATAGGATATTTTAGAAAGAGAAAATATTGTAGAAAGAGAATATTTAGGGAGAGAATATTTTAGAAAGAAAAAATACTATAGAAAGAGAAATATTGTAGACAAAGAATATTTTATAGAGATAAAATATTATAGAAAGAGAATATTTTAGAGAGAGAATATATTATAGAGAGTAAAATTTAGAAAAGAAATATTATAGAGAGAGAAAATAACGTAGAGGGGAGAAAAATATTAATTATAGAGAGAAAAGATATCATAACGAGAGAAAATCTTCAAGAGAGAAAATATTATAGAAATAATATTTTAGAGAAAGAAAATAGTATACAAAGAGAATATTTTAGAGAGAGAAATATTGTAGAGAGAAAATATTGTAGAATATGATATTTTAGAGAGAAAATTTTATAGAAAGAGAATATTTTAGAGAGAAAATATTATCGAGAGATAATATTTTAGAAAGAGAAAATATTGTAGTGAAAGAAAATATCATAAAGAGGAAAAAATATTATACAGAGGGAATATCATAGAGAAAAAATGGGATAGAAAAAAAATATTATTGAAAGAGATCGAATATATTGCAGATAGATAAAATATTATAGAAAGATAATATTTTATAAAGAGAAAATATTGTAAAGAGAAAATGTTGTAGAAAGAGAATATTATAGAGAAAGAAAAAATATTGTACAAAAAAAAATATTTTACAGAGAGAAAATATTGTAAAGATAAAATATTTTAAAGAGCAAATATTTAAAGAGAAACTGAATGAGAGGAAATATTATAGTTAAAAAATATCATAGAGAGAAAAAAATGGGGTAGAGAGGAGAAATAATATTGTAGAGAAAAAATACTAGAGAAAGTGTTATAGAAAGAATATTTTTAGAGAGAGAAAATCTTGTAGCAAGAGAATATTTTAGAGAGAGAAATATTATAGAATAAGTATATTTTAGAGAGAAAATATTGTAGAGAGAAAATATTATAGAATGAGAGTACTTTTGATAGAAAATGACGTAGAGAGAAGAGAAAATATTATAGAGAGAATATCATAGAGGTAATGTTGGGGAGAAAATATTGTAGAAAGAGAAAATATCGTAGAGAAAATATTAGAGAGAACATTTTAGCTAGTTTTATGCTCAAAACTGGTTTTATTGCAAAATGTTCAAATGTTGATTATTCTAGAACTGGTTTTCGATAAGCTAAAACTGGTTTTGCACAAAACTAGTTCTTGGTATTCCAAAATCAAAACCTAAAATTTCAAAACCAATGCCAAACGCACCCTAAATGTTTTTGAAAAATGCACAGAATCAAAAAATCCACAGAAAATTCAAAAAAGAAGGGATGCTTGCATATCTTTCTTCTCTCTCACCGGGAGGTCGGATTCCTCTCTCTGTCTCTCTCTCTCTCTCTCTCTCTCTCTCTCTCTTTCTCTCTCTCGCTTTGGATTTAGATGATGATGACGATGAGGATAATGAGGAGGAGAATGAGAGGCCTGGAATAAGTCCTCACCCCAATCCAGCTCCTTCAGGCCTCTTTCAGTCCTCACCCCGATCCCGATCCTCCTTCAGGCCTCTTTCAGTCAAACCATGAATCGATTTTTTTTTTGTAGTTATCCCATGAACTAAATGTTTCAGAAAAATGCAAAGAATACAAAATCCACAGAAAATTAAAAAAAGAAGGGATGCTTGCAGATCTTTCTTCTCTCTCACTGGGAAGTCAGACTCCTCTCTCTCTCTAGATTTAGATGATGATGATGTGGAGGAGGAGAATAAGAGGCTTGGTGTCAGTCCTCACCACGATCCAGCTCCTTCAGGCCTCTTTCAGTCCTCACACCCAATCCAGCTCCTTCAGGCCTCTTTCAGTCCTCACCCCGATCCTGATGTAGCTCCTCACCCCGATGTCAGAGGTCAATTGGCCATAAGAGAGAGAGAGAATGGGGGTTGTGGTCGGTTACCGAGAGGGCATCACGTCTTGTGTTCAGGCATCTTTCAGTCCTCACCTCGATCCAGCTCTTTCAAGCCTCTTTCAGTCATCACCTCGATCCCGATCTAGCTCCTCATCCCAATGTCAGAGGCCGATCGACCAAGAGAGAGAGAGAGAGAGAGAGAGAGGGGGGGGGACAGGGAGAGAAAGAGAAAGAGAGAATAAGGGTCGTGGTCGGTTATTGAGAGGGCATCGCGTCTTGTTTTTAGGCCTCTTTCAATCCTCACCCCGATCCCGATCTTCAATCCTCACCCCGATCCAGTTTTTTCAGACCTCTTTCAGTCCCGATCTAGCTCCTCATCCCGATGTTAGAGGCCGATTGGCCATGAGAGAGATAGAAAGAGTGAGTGAGTGGGAGAGAGAGAGAACGGGGGTCATGGTCGGTTACCAAGAGGGCATCCATCTTGTTTTAAGGGGTTACGAGAGAAGGGTTGCAATCTCTGCGATTGACTGGAGGGATTTTTAGGGGAATTCGAAATTTTCTGTGCCATCTTGATCAGAGACCTCACCCCACAATTCTTGATTGAATTGTATAGTTTGTGGAGTTAGAAATTAGATAATAGAGAGAGAGAAGACACATGAACTTGTTGTCGAAGTTTGGTCTTGCGACCTACGTCTCCGGGCAAGAGGTGCTACCTAGTTTCTACTATATGGATGTAAAAGATGGATTGAGCATTCTAGACTTCGTTTTTTTGGTCGAATCCTTTCGGGCTTTGGTGTACCGGGCTTCAGGATGCACGTTCCAGATTTAGTTGTTTTGGCCGAATCCTTTCGGGCTTTGGTGTGCCAGGCTTCAGGATGCGTGTTCTAGACTTAGTTTTTCTGACTGAATCCTTCCGGGCTTCGGTGTGTCGGACTTCGAGATGCGTGTTCCAAACTTAGTTTTTCTACCTGAATCCTTCCGGACTTCGGTGTGCCTGGCTTCGGGATGCACGTTTCAGACTTATTTTTTCTTACTGATATCCTTTCGGGGTTCGGTATGCCTGGCTTGGGATGCGCGTTCCAGACTTAGTTTTTCTGGTCAAATCCTTCCAGGCTTCGGTGTGCCGGGCTTCAGGATGGACGTTCTAGACTTAGTTTTTCTGGTCGAATCCTTCTGGCATTGATGTGTCAAGCTTCGCGATGCGCGTTCCAGACTTTTTTTTTTGGCCGAATCCTTCCGAGCTTCGGTGTGCCGAGCTTCGGGATGTGTGTTCCAGACTTAGTTTTTTTGGCTGAAACCTTTTGGGCTTCGGAATACGCATTCCATACTTAGTTTTCTGGCCGAATCCTTTCAAGCTTCGGGATGCGCGTTTCAGACTTAGTTTTTCTAGCCGAATCTTTCCGAGCTTCATGATGCGTGTTCCAGACTTAGTTTTTCTGACCGAATCCTTTCTAGGCTTTGGTGTGCCGAGCTTCGGGATACACGTTTCAGACTTAGTTTTTCTAACCAAATCCTTCCGGGCTTCGGTGTGTCAGGCTTCGGGATACGTGTTCCAGACTTAGTTTTCTGGCTGAATCCTTTAGGGCTTCCGTATGCCGGGCTTCGGGATGTATGTTCCATACTTAGTTTTTCTGGCCGAATCCTTTCGGGCTTCGGTGTGCTGAGCTTCAGGATGCGCGTTTCAAACTAGGGTTTCCTTTCATTCATTGTTCCAACCGTCACTTCCCCCGTGCAGGTATGCTTCCTTCCACCCTTCCCTCTCTCTTGAATTTTTTGCTGCCATCACGAGGGTAACGGTGGCGGGAGGTCGAGCCGTCCGACCCCCATCGTCATGGGACGTCAGGTGAGAGCACGCTGAGGGGAGGGTCGGACCGCCGAAGGTTGCCGCCGAGAGCACACGCGGAGGAGAGGGTCGGATCTCCTCCTCTCTACCTCGTTGGTGGCCGCCACTATGCAAGGGTGGCATGGGGACTGCCCCGGGCCGTCGTCGGGTGAAGGAAGCACCAAGGGGGAGTCAGATCCCCTTCCCTCTCCTCCGTTGTCTATATCTGCTGCGCGGCGAGGGGAGCATGTGGGGGTGTCGGCCCCACTCTCTTCTCTACAGCACGACGGGAGGTGTAGGGGGGGCATGGTCCACCCCTCTCTCCTCTCTACTGCGAAACAGAAGTCGAATACAGGGGGGATCGGACCCCTCCCCTCTTCTCTGCAAGGCGATGGGAGGTGCACGGACCCCCCCTCTCTCCTCTCTACTGCGAAACGAGAACACAGGGGGGGATCAGACCCCTCCCCTCTTCTCTGTAGGGCGACGGAAGGCGCACGAGAGGTGAGCGGACCCCCCTATCTCCTTTCTGCTGCAAAACGGGAACACAAGGGGGGATCAGACCCCTCCCCTCGTCTCTGCAGGGCGACGGGAGGCGCACGGGAGGTATGCGAACCCCCTCCCCCCTCTCCTCTTCTTTGCTGCAAAACGGAAACACAAGCGGGGGATCGGACCCCTCCCCTCTTCTCTGCAGGGCAACGGGAGGCACGCTCTCCTCTCTGCTGTAAAACGGAAGGCGAACAGATGGGGGGAGGGATCAGACCCCTCCCGACGGGAGGCACACGGGAGGTGCGCGGACCCCCTATCTCCTCTCTGCTGAGAAACGGAAGGCGAACACGGGGGTCCAGGTCTCGCCATCTCTCCACCGCCCGGGTCGGCTCGAAGGGGTCGCCGGATTGGCTTGGATTCGGTGTTGAACGGTCACCGGATTGGGTAGAAGGAGGCGCCAAGCGGTTCCCAGATCATCTCGGGGATAGTATTGATCGATCGCAAGAGTTGGAGTCTGGATCAGAGATGGCTCGGATTGGATATGAGATAAAGGGGGAGGAATCCGATCGACGGTCACCGGATTGGGTAGAAGGAGGCGCTGATCGACGGTTGCGGAGGCCACCGGATAGAGGTGCACGAGTTAGGGGTAAGATGCGTGCTGCAAGCCCGAGTGGATGGCTGCTACAGACCCCGAGGGTCATCGCCCCGTCGATCAATGCTTCCAATGAGCAGCCTACATAGGATGACGCTGGGTGACGAGGATGCAGGGAAGGAGGAATTTGGTTCATCTAACCCCCTACCGCCGTTCCGATCCGCTATCGTCAAGAGGACGTGCGTGCGGGGAGAGGCGTGAGTCCTCCTCGCATGTGCGGCATTTAACTTGCCATGAGTTGGACGCGTAGCAAACCAAGTTGAGGGTGTGGAAGTAACCGCCTGCTGCGTAACTTCTTTGATGAATGTTTTTGGAAAAGTTGGTCTAGAGAGCTTCCGACATCCGTAACTTTTCATTCGCACGTCAGATCAATGCGTATAAGATGTCATTGCATCGGCGTCGGAAAATTGGTCAAAGTGGACGTGAAACATCATATACTTTGACGTGTAACACTTCCGATGCCTGTCTTCGAAGAAAAAGACCTCAAAACTTTCCGACCGCCGTAACTTTTCATATGCACTTCAGATGAATGCGTATAAGGTGTCATTGTGTCGGCGCCGAAAAACTGGTCAAAGTAGACATGAAACATAGTGCGCCTTGACGAGTAACTTTTTCGATGCTCATCTTCGTAAATAAGGCCCTTGAAAACTTTCAACAACCGTAACTTTTTATACGTGCGTCGGATCAATGCGTATAAGATGTCGTTGCGTTGGCGTCAAAAAACTGGTCAAAGTGGACATGAAACATAGTGCGTTTGACGAGTAACTTTTTCGATGCTCATCTTTGTAGATAAGGCCCTTGAAAACTTTCGACAGCTGTAACTTTTCATACGCACGTCGGATAAATGCGTATAAGATGTTGTTGCATTGGTATTGAAAACCTGGTCAAAGTTGACATGAAACATAGTACGTCTTGACGAGTAACTTTTTCGATGCTCATCTTCGTAGATAAGGCCCTTGAAAACTTCCGACAACCGTAACTTTTCATACGCACGTCAGATAGATGCATATAAGGTACCGTTGTGTCGATGCCGAAAAACTGATCAAAGTAGACGTGAAACATCGCACACCTTGACGTATAACCCTTTCAATACCTGTCTTTGGAGAAAAATGTATCAAAATCTTCCGATGGCCGTAGCTTTTCATACGCACGTCGGATCAATGCGTATAAAATGTCATTGCGTTGGGGTCGAAAAATTGGTCAAAGTGGAAGCGAAACATAGTGCGCCTTGACGAGTAACTTTTTCAATGCTCATCTTCGTAGATAAGCCCGTTGAAAACTTTTGACAGCCGCAATTTTTCATACGCACATCGGATAGATGTGTATAAGGTGTCGTTGTGTCGACGCCGAAAAACCGATCAAAGTAGACATGAAACATCGCACACCTTGATGTGTAACATTTTCGATGCCTGTCTTCAAAGAAAAAGGTCTCGAAACCTTCCGACATTTGTAACTTTTCATACGTGCGTTGGATCAATGCGTATAAGGTATCGTTGTGTCGGCGTCGAAAAATCGATCAAAGTGGATATGGAACATCATATACTTTAACAAGTAACTTTTTCGGTATTCACCTTCATAAAGAGTTGACTCTAAAGAACACGTCGGTCTAGTTTCTGGATCGCATCTTAAAGAGCCATCGGCAAGCGGTAACTCACTCGTCTTTGTCCGACACCCAACTGCACCTAGTTACTATGTTCATTAGGGACTGTAGTCAGGGCCCCAATGATGACGCGGTGGTTACCACGGGCCCACCCCCAGATTAGAAGGGGGGATCTTCATGCTTGTGAAGTTTGTATAGTTGACTCAATGAAAGATAGCTCTTCATCTTTAAATGATCCTTCTGTGCGGATGCCAGTTGAATCGGATTGATTGATAAGTAGTGGTATCTCGATCTCTATCTGGTTGGAGAGGTTCCATATATTGAAATTGTATAGCCATGTCCCTTGTTTGCAAATGTGATTCTCTGATCAAGCTTGAATGTGATTTGACAGATATGCATAGTCACCTTTAACTGGTGAATATCGCAATCTGACGGTATTCATCAGGCGATGAGTGCATAGGTGGACATGTGCGACACCCGACCAATGACCTATCGATCGGTCGCTACTTGCTGATGACAGTCTAGGGGATTGACTCTTGCGGTATCTCCCACAAAATATTGAACTTTGGTCGATTGGTTATTGCCAGAAGTTCAATTGTTGTCAATAGACCAATTGCTTATCAATTGTCCGTTGCTTTGAATGCCACGGTGTGGAGGGTAGCTCGCACTGACAGAGTTGGATTGACCACCCCCTGACCGGTTTGGATCCGTCAGCCGTCGATAGAGGTGATGATCAGTGACAATCTGATATTTGGATCTAAGTGACAAGACTAAACTTGGACTTCTGACCGAATACCGATACATCGATCTCGGACTTTGTCGTTGCGTGCCAAGACAGTAAGCTTGGACTTTTGCTCGAGTGCCAAGACATCGACGATGACATCTTGGACTTTATCTTTAAGTGCCAAGGATGGATCTTTGGACTTGCTGCATGCTGAGGTGGCGATGGCTGCCTTGGAATTTATCTTCGAGTGGCAAGGCTGTCTCCTTAGACTTGGTACATGCTGAGGCGATGACGCTTTCCTCGGACTTTGTCTTCGAGTGCCAAGGCTGTCTTCTTGGACTTGGTGCATACCAAGGTTCTAAAAAGCGCTAGGCACTAGTCGGGCGATGGGGGGCCGCCTAGCGCGTAGGCGGGGCCTAGGCGTTTTGCCTTTTTTAAAATTTTTTTAATTATTATTTTGATATTATATAATATATATATATATATGTTTAAAAATTAATATAAGTTCAAGATTATCCCAAATCATTATTTTAAAGAACAAGTATATAACCATAATTCAAGATTGAGTGATTAACAAGAACAAAAGTAAACATGGTCCGCTTGGCCAGCCTTAGCCCGCCTGGTCCGCCTAGCCAGCTTCAGCCCGCCTAGACTGCCTAGGCGGCCGCCTTGCCCCGCCTAGACTGCCTAGGCGGCCGTCTACCGCCTAGGCGGCCGCCTGGGCCGCTTTTTAGAACACTGGTGCATACCGAGGCGGTGACGCGTGCCTCGGACTTTGTCTTCGAATGCCAAGGCTGTCTCCTTGGACTTGGTGCATGCCAAGGCGGTGATGCTTGCCTTGGACTTATTCTCATCGCCTCGGATGAGTATAGTTGATAGCTTAGATTGACTTGGATTGCTAGAAGCCTTTTTATCGGACTTTAGTCTTGAAAGGGCGTAGTCAAATTGCCTTCGAGTTTTCGACTTGAACGGGCGGAATCAAAGGTCTTTGGTTGACCTGGGTTGCCAGGAGCCTTTTTATCGGACCTTAGCCTTGAGAGGGAGTAGCCGAATTACCTTCATGCTTCCGACTTGAACGGTCGGAATTGAAGGTCTTTGGTTGACCTGGGTTGCTAGAAGCCTTTTTATTAGACTTTAGCCTTGAGAGAGCGTAGTCAAATTACCTTCGAGCTTCTGACTTGAACGGACAAAACCGAAGGTCTTTAGTTGACGTGGCTTGCCAGTAGCCTTTTTATCGGACTTTAGCCTCGAGAGGGTGTAGCCGAATTGCCTTCGAGCTTCCGACTTGAATGGGCAAAATCGAAGGACTTTGGTTAACCTGTGTTGCCAGTCTTTGTAACGGACTTTAGCTTCGAGAGGGCGTAGCTGAATTGCCTTCGAACTTCTGACTTGAATGGGCAGAATTGAAGGACTTTGGTTGACCTAGGTTGCCAAGAGCCTTTTTATCGGATTTTAGCCTCGAGAGGGCGTAGCCGAATTGCCTTTGAGCTTCTGAATTGAATGGGCAAAATCGAAGGACTTTGGTTCACCTGGGTTGCTAGGAGTCTTTTTATCCGACTTTAGCCTTGAGAGGGCATAGCCAAAATATCTTCGAGCTTCTGACTTGAACGGGCATAATCAAAGGTATTTGGTTGACCTGGGTTGCCATGAACCTTTTCATCGAACTTTAGCCTCGATAGGGGCGTAGCCGAATTTCCTCGAGCTTTCGACTTGAACGGGCAGAATTGAAGGACTTTGGTTGACCTGGGTTACCAGGAGCCTTTTTATCGGACTTTAGCCTTGAGAGGGCGTAACCGAATTGCCTTCGAGCTTCCGACTTGAACGGGAGAAATTGAAGGTCTTTAGTTGACATAGGTTGCCAGGAGGCTTTTCATTGGACTTTAGCCTCAAGAAGGCGTAGCCGAATTGCCTTCGAGTTTCCAACTTGAATGGGGAGAATTGAAGGTCTTTGGTTGACCTGGGTTGCCAGGAGCCTTTTCATCGGACTTTAGCCTCGAGAGGGCATATCCGAATTGCCTTCGAGCTTCTGACTTGAACGGGCAGAATCGAAGGTCTTTGGTTGACCTGGATTATCAGGAGCCTTTTTATCGGACTTTAGCCTCGATAGGATGTAACCAAATTGCCTTCGAGCTTCCGACTTGAACGGGCAGAATCAAAGGTCTTTGGTTGATCAGGGTTGCCAGGAGCCTTTTTTTATGCCTTAAACTGGTTGAATCGAACTTCGAGAGATTTGATTTCGAGAAAAGAGGCACATTATTGATAAAGCAAAGCTACAGTTATAATTTTCAAAGTTCGTCCGACGGACGTTGTGAACTCGCATTTCCAGGTGCTTAACCTCTTTACTGGAGGATGCTTGCCAATGTAAGTATCCGTGAATATCGTTTGCTTGGAGGAATCTGCATCCATATATCATGTTGACTTTCTGTCTCTATCGCTGATGCTTTTTCTTCTCTCAGTCTGGTTCCTTGTTAGTGAGGTAACCATCGAGTCGTCCTTCTTGGACCAGGTCTTTGATGTGATGTTTTAGCTTCCGACAGGTAGAGGTTTGTGGCCGTGGCTGTGATGGAACTCGCAGTAGGCTGTCGTATCCCCCATCTGGTAGGAATTTGGAGGGAGAGGCTACAACCAATTATAGAAGAGCTTGTTCTACAAGTAGGCAAATATGTCTTTAATCGAGGTATTCAGCTCAGTGAACACCCTTTGCTCCCTCGGAGTTTGCCTCTTCCCTGCTAGAGGGGCCTTCGAATTTTCGTTGTTCCTTTTGACCGATACCTTCTGGTCGGACGCGACATTGGCAGACGTCTTGTAGTAAGGTTAATTTTGGACTTCGTTATCCTTCTTGTAGTAAGGTTTAAGTGTAGTCTTCTTGCTCGCTAATTATCTTCTATCTTTATTTTCCATTGTACACGCTTGAACATCACCTCCAAGGAGCTGGGAGGGTGGCAGATGTAGTCAGTGTAGACATGGAGCTCCAACTGGATAAGGTTCTGGAATGCTAGCATGATGGCCTCTTCATTATGGGACCGGCCGGTGATCTTGGAATGCTCATTGCGGAACCTCATTGTGAAGCTTATTAAGGACTCGTCAGAGCTCATCTTCAGCCGATAGAGAGCGTCCAGCTTCTTTTTCGGCTTCAGGTTCAATCGGTAGTGGAGCTTCACCAACTCTTTGAATGTGGCTATTGTATCAGCAAGTAGCATGTGGTACTAGTCAAGGGCTAGCCCTTTTAGGCTTCTTGCGAACATGAGGCAGAGAACATTATTCTCGTACTTGTGGCATCATGGCCTGCTTGAAGGTGAGGATGTTGAGAGCAGAGTTTCCCTTGATGTGGTTAAACATTGGAAGGGTCGGTGTTCGCCAACCCTTAGGAAATGGGGTTGCGAGCACCTCAGGATGCAGAGGCCCCGCCGAGGTGATTAGCTGCCTGCGGTCTTGATAGCGGCGTCTCACATCGGCTATATGTCTTAGTCTGTTGAGTAGATCATGGGCATCTGTTGCCCTCACGCATAAGCGAATGGGATGTCCAGTGGACCCTGGTTACTCAGGTGACCTTCTTGGCGATGGATCGGAACACCATCAACGTCGAGGCGATCTCACATTATTTGCCTTGGTGCTTGCGTGGATGCCTAGCGCCTTTTGGTGCGATGCTCAATCGGTTCCTCGAGTTGATGACTAGCGGTTGGGCGAGTCCTTGGTGGTTCTTCATCAGCGGTAGGAGTGTTGTGGACCACAACCCTCGCTCTCTCAGCTACTTTCTTCTGGGAGTCCCTCTCTTGCTTGAGGACCGTATTCTTCTTGAGGAGGTTCAGCAGCTGGAAGTCAGCTACTGAAATTTGATATATAGCTGGACCCCCATCCTCGTGGGCAACATGCTCCTTGCCTGGCTGGTACCTTGGGGATGGCGATTCCTGTCGATTGTTGCGGCCTTCTGGACCACTACCTTGTGGCCCCAGTTGCTCCCGGACATGCCTTCGGTCGGTTGCTACAGAGAGTACTTCTTGATCATCTTCGACCAGTGCATCATTTTTTTCGGTCAATAACCGCCTTCGGAGGGTTGGTGCTAGCCTTCACCATCGAGCGTGTTAATGTCGGTATGATACAGAAATTGAAGCAGACTCGAAGGAGGACTTGTGGCTCGTCACCATAAGTTGAGTAGAAGTCGATAGAGGTGTGGGTAAGACCTCTAACAATATCCCATAGACGGCGCCAAAGATTGTGGAAAAATTTTTTATGCCGTCTTGATTAGAGACCTCGCCCCATAATTCTTGATTGAATTATATGGTTTGTGAAGTTAGAAATTAGAGAGTAGAGAGAGAAGACACGTGGACTTGTTGTCGAAGTTCGGTCTTACGATCTACGTCTCCGGGCGAGAGGTGCCACCTGATTTCCACTATAATGGATGTAAATAATGGGTTGAGCGTTCTCTCGACAGGTCGAGAGAAGTTTTTTATAATGGGGTTGCACGGAGCAACTAGAAGAGAACAAGAAGGGGAGAATCTCGAACCGCACGATCTCTGCGATCGGCTGGAGGGGAGAGAGAGAGAGAGAGAGAGAGAGAGAGAGAGAGAGAGAGAGAGAGAGAGAGAGAGAGAGAGAGAGAGAGAGGGGGGGGGGGGGTTGGGGCGTGTCTAGATCTAGGGATCGCTGGAGAGGATATTGAACCGCACGATTTCGGTGATAGAGTGATCTCGGCCCTTCTTTGTCTCGGATTTGTCTTTTCGTTTATCTTTCATTTGAAATTTTTAAAAAACATGGCCCCCTAATATAGATTTCAGGCATATCAATGACAAAGGCATAGGGGTCCTTATATAGAAACACTTTACATCGACAAGCAAATCCTCTGCCAATATGGAACCGAATAAAAGAAATATTGAAAATAACATAACAGTTAACTAGCTACAAATAAATAGGCATTGTGGTCCTTGATACACCCGAAGATTCGGGTGTGCCGTTAGTGGTGTCCGCACAAACTCCCCTCAACTAAGAGTATCTTGTCTCCAAAGACTTAGTTCTGATACTGCTCCAACAAGTCAGGGTCCATCCTCTGTAGCTCTTCACAAGAGATCCAAGTCGCATCCATATCCAGCCGTCCATGTGTCCGCACCAGGTAACACCGGTAACCGCCATTGCGCGCCGAAATCGACTGGTCGTCCAAGATCCCGCCCACTGATTCTTGTACCTATGGAGGGTAAGGCAAAGCAAAAAAGGTAATATCCGGTGTGGGTGGAGTGGCACTCGACTTGTTTATTGTTTGGGATCGGTTCCCCCCCCAGTATCTTAACCCTACTCGACTTGTTTGTTGTTTGGGATCAGTTCCCCCCCGGTATCTTAACCCTATTTCTTTTTTCTAATGGGTTAATTAGTCTCTGCCCCCAATGTATACCTTTAATTATACTTTAGACTTTGAACCCCAAGCTTTTCACAATCAGAGTGTGCCCCTAATTTCACGAATTCCGTATGTGCACCGTGACTAACCAACGTTTTACTATGTGACTCTGTATTCCCATATGAGCAATGCTATTCAGCCCGAAGGTTTTTCCGATTTCGCTCAGCTCGATTGATGTTGCAGTATGCAACCGGTGGCTAAATGACTTTAAAGTCGCTAGTGGGTTTCAGTCATCAGTTGCACGCTGCCATGTCAATCGGGCCGTCGAAAATCAAGAAAACCTTCGGATTGAGTAGCATTTATCTTCCCATATTGACAATACTACCCTTTATGACTTTGGTCTCCATTTATAGCCGTAATATAGCTTCAAGTTGTTATCGACTCAAGGGGTAAAGTCTAAATATGGAGGGGAAGTAGGTAGTACTGTCAATGTGGGAATACACAGAGCTTCAACGTGAGAAATGTTGGTTAACCACGGCATGCAGAGTACATGAAATCGGGGTGTAATCTAATTAAAAAAAGTTTGGGGGTCAAAGCCTAATTAAAGGTATAAGTTGGGTGTCAAGGTTTAAATAACCCTTTTCTAAGAGCATCTCCAACGGGCTCCGAAACAAGGAGCACCTCCTAAGACCGTGGGGCCCATTTTTTGCTGCCACCTCATTGAAAATATCCTAGTTGAGAGGTTCAGCTCCAACGGCCTCCGAACTGGATATCTGAGCCACTTTTGCACCAAACACCTCCTACATTTATACCCTCAAATTTTACACCAAACCCCTCCTAACTTAATTTTATTTGCAAGAATAGTGGGAGAGTGAAGAATGGTGTGTAGAAGGAGGTGTTTGTAGATTTTTAAAAAGATTGGTATTTTTTAGAATTTTTTGTATGCATTATTGTATATACAAAAAATTATTTATAAAAAGATGAGGGTTTTTTTTGTAAAATAATATATTATTTAAGGGAAATTTTATTCATACCCCCAAAAATCTGTAATTAGCCTCCATTTCCAACAAACTTGAACACACCCAATTTTTTTTTTTCATACCCCATTCATGTCCCAAAAATACCCTTACCCGTTACACCCCACCATCAATACACCCCAGTTAAATGGCCCGCCCAACTTGATTATACCCCAATCAAACACATACCCCCTTAAAATATACCCCAATTATATGCACACTTGAATACACCCCACTTTTAAATAAACCCCCATGTCGTTGGCTGGTACTTGAAGGCACAGGTAGGGCTGCAACTACGGCTGGCAATTTCGGACCCGACAAGACCCGACACGAAGTTAGCGGGTCTGGGTCAGGGCTAAACGGGTTCGGGTCGTAACCGGGTCGACACGATAGACCCGTTTAATAAACGGCTTGGGTCCGGATTTAGGGTCTGGACACGGTAGACCTGGGAAGACCCGTTTAGTATTCAACGGTTCGTGTCGTGTCGGATCGGGTCGGGTCGGGTCTATCAGTAATCCGATACTATAATATATAAGACCAGCGGGTCTTTCGGGTCAGGTCGGGTCGAGTTGGATTGGGTCGGATCGGGTCAACCGAATAGATCTGGGTGGTAAACGGGTCTTACCGGGTCTTATCGTGTCTACCCGTTTATTAACGAGTCGGGTACGGGTTTAGGATCTAGACACGATTAGTTAAACGGGTCGGGTCCGGATCTAGGGGTTTTGGACACGACACGAAACTAGACACGACAGGACCCGACGCATTGCCACCCCTAACTGCAAATTGGGCGGGCCAACCCGAACCCACCCCGCACAACCCGGCCAACCCGACGGGTTGGGCTTGGGCTAAGTTTAAACAAACCTTGGGTTGGCCGACGGGTTGGGCTTGGGCTAAGTTTAAACAAACCTGGGGTTGGGTTGGGGGTACAAAAGACGCTGAGTAAGGGTTTTGGGGTAAAAAAAAAAAAAAGGGCATTGTTGGTATTAAAGGATTGTTGAGTAAGTTATTGAGAAACGATAGGGAGCCCGGGGCTAATTACAGATTTTTGGGGTATGAATAAAATTTCCCATTATTTAATTCAGGTCTTCAGAGTTCTCGTCCGAGCCGGTTGGGGCGGCGGCTGAAAGATCGGAGGCTACGTGCTCCTTCAGAACCCCGCTCGGAGTCCGTTGGAGATGCTCTAATCCCTTCCATGATCCTTGCATGCACCCATGGCGGCCACCCAATCTCGCTTCTGCAACAAGTAGATCTATCCTTCCTTGATCCCTTCTTGGCCTGTTGTTAGCTGGAGACCTCTGATTGTCCTGTCCGCTGGTTGATGAAAGACATTCTCATACATAAAGGCCCCATCTTCCGGCAAATGGTAGCAAAAGCACTCCCTCGAATCAACATGCAAAACCCTTTTCGAAGGTCAAAACCCTGCTTTTTTTTTTTTGTTTAATCCCCCGATCCCATCCCACCATCATCATCGTTTGCACCACGTTGACATTCGCAGGCGGCGACCCATGAAGGTTCATCTCAGTTAGCAAGCCCAGAAAGTCAGAGACCAGGGTTTTGAGGGGAGAAGGAATGGGGGGTGATGGCGGAGAGGGCAGCACGAGGCAGCCGCTCCTCCCGGCCTCCTCACAGCTCGATCCCTCGCTCATCAGGCGCATGTATGTCGGCCACTTCCTCGCGAGGTGGGGAGCAAGGTAATGCCTTCCTTCTACCCTCTCTCTCTCTCTCTCTTTGTTTGGTTGCTCTCCTCTCAATTATCAAGTTAGCAACTGTGATTGTGCACCAATATGATTGATGGGTTTTTGTTTCTTTTTTATTTTTTCCATTGTTCTTATATATAGACAAAAAATTATTTACTTCCATAGATTATTTGAAGTTAAGAATTTAAATGGGTTTCTATTATTAGCAGTGCATATATAGATTATTATAACTATGAATATGTTGAGTTCTATAATTTCCATCCCTGATGTCAGCCACAGAATGTTGAACTAGAGGCATCCATGGGTGGTGCCATATTGGTTATTATTAGTGTTGTTTTTTCTTTAAGGTTATGCCGTTGTAAGGAAATCCACGGAAAGGAACCTAAATGTTCTAACAAGTATCCTGAATTGTGCGGGGATGAGAGGGAAGGTCCGAAGCAGTTTGATCAAGCATCATTAAAGTGACAACAAGAGACTCTATGATGGAGAAATGGCCGGGCCATGGTGCAAGAGTTGGAAGCCATCAAGTTGGAAAAGCAATAAAATGATTCAAGGGCAGGTCAAAGAGGATCGATCGAAACAAGGCGGACATAAACGATCAAGGGAATGTTGATTGCTCAAGCCTACTAACTATAACATGGACCAAGAAATTGATGTTGTGAGTTCGGGATGGTTTATTGAGACTTGTGGCAATGGAATTCCTAAAACAAAAAGTTGCCAACCAAGAAGGATTAAGTATGCTTCCTTTTGAGAATAATCGAAGAATGATGTAGGAATGAGCACACACGGGTATTTGGATATGCTAAATTTCATAAGAGGCCCTACAAAACCTTGAAAAACAAAAAATAAAATCCATGACTAGTTTACAGGGGTCCCTCCAATGATTGAAAAAGATTATCAACATAGTCCCAAGAAAGGAGTGTGGGGCCGACTAATGTAGTTTAAACTTAATTATTACTCATTTTAGGAATTTTTATTGTACCCTGCCATTTCTAGTACCTAGCATATTTGGTGTCTGCATGGACATAGCAGTTACTTTCTATTATTCTTTATTGGCCTATATGTGGGGATGACCAAAATCGCTTGATTGATATCAAAAGTGTTTATTTTTTGTATTGCATCCTTTGACATCCGGTGGCCAAGATTAGATGCCATAAAAGCTTCATTTGTTGACTGGGAAAGCATAACTTAAGTTCTTAGGCTTATTTGACTAACTGGGTCCATTTACAAGAGTATATTGGCCCTCCTTTTCTTCTGTATGGGAGTCAATAGTAGAAAACCACACACTCAAAGGATTACTGTTTAACATGGGTGGGTGGTTCCAATCCGATAACATCTCCCTCCGATATATGTTAGAGACTTAGGATTAATTTCAAATGAGTCTAATTTAGGATTAATTCGAATCTTGTTGGGATTAGTTTTGGATCAAATCATCTTAGTTTAGGTTTATTAAATTCTTTGCTACCTTTGGATTTTTCCCATTTTTTGAGTCATCTCGGGATCCCGAAAAATGAACAAGGACTGGGCCTGTTATCGGAATATGAGTAAGAAAGAGGGTCGCAGATCATGCATACTGAGAAAGTTGGTTCATGACCCCTTCTTCCCGTGATCTGAAATTCCCCTCATGCTTATCTTCTTCTCTCTTACTGTGGCATATAGAGTATCTTAGGCACCAAAATAAATAAAATAAACTCTCAATGTATTCTTTTCTTTTTCTTAAAAGGTATGTAATGATTTTTTCGTTGAAAACTAACTAATGGAAATCATGGCACTAAAACTTGTGATCTGCGGTCAAGATCACTAGGATCAAGTGTAATGCCTTGTAGATCACACATAACGGCCGCATAGCAAGATATCAAAGGAAAATTAGATAATGAACCCCAAAAGGTGCGATCCAAGGTCAAGATCGCAGGGATCAGGGAAAATACATCGTGGATGACAACGATCGAAGTTCTCACCGAGAAAAATCAAATGAATCACTAACAAAACCCATGATCTGGCGAAAGTGTCTATAGAAATGTGATACACGGTCAAGATCTTGCAGATCGATAGAATAACACCGTGGAAAACATCAATCAGAACTATCTGAGTGAAATCCAAGGAATCATAGAGAGAACACATGATTTTACATGGAAACCCTCTCAGATTGAGAAGGAAATCCATGAGGAGAAATCAGGGAAGATCCACTAATGAATGGTGCATACAAGCTATCCTCTCTCTCCTTTACAATAAATCAAGCTCTCAAAAACTCTCTACTCTCTCTCTCTTTTTCTTTTTCTCAAGAACATAGAAATCTAGAAGAGAAACTTCGCCAATGGATTAACCATTAGACACAATTTCGAAAGGAAGCCCCCCAAAATGAAGCCTTGATCCTCTATTTATAGGTTTCTCGAACCAAGTAGTTGTCTTTCTCGGCTGATCGTGGGATCACCTGCTAATTACGGGATTCAGCACCACGTCAGTTTGATGAGATAGTTAATACAACTGTATATGAGCTATTTGAGGAGGAGAGCTAGCTTTGACTACTCCATGTGGGCTAGTTAACTCATCCACGTCAACTATTCTCCAACTGCCAGCGTCTTCTTTGTAGGTTAGGGCATCAAAAACTCGTAGAGGAAGGAACATCATCTCTCTATGCCGACAGATTACAGTCGTCTCCCTCCGCCTCTTCCGCTCACTGTTAGCGACTTGGTGAGATCATGGATTTTTTTCGAGGCCTTTTGTGGAATGTTCCTCGTATTTTTAGTGCTTATGAACACATCACCGTGAGATCTATCCTTGTACATATTTTTTCTTTCTTTCTTGACTCTTCGAGCTTGTTCTAATTTCTTATTGCGTCCTATTTGTTCCGTGCAATGTTCTATAGATTTTTTATGCTATTATATTTTCTTAGATCCTGTTTTGATGATGTAACTAGGTCCTATTGATTACTAGTTTACTGGATTCCAATTTCAACATGTTTAAGTTTACAAAAGAATTTCCATATGCTTGCTTATTTGGGAATTTATGAACATTGAATTTCAAGCTAAATGCCATAATTTACTATTATCGTCCTCCAAAACTCATTAGTATTGAGTAAAAACACTATGGCAATGATCCTAGTGGCATCATAGAAAGTTAGGAGTAGGTTTTGTTGTTTAAGGTGACTGATTGCATCAAAATTTCACTTTTTCTTTACTATTCAACATGCATAAATTCTGATTTATTTGGATTATAAGTATGTCCGTAGTCTGGATCGAATCTTCAACGATTGCTCAACGATTGAATCTTGACTTGGATCCATCTCTAGTATTCGCATGCGAACACTTAATGGTTCTCTCGCATAGTTGCAGAAACTTCATTAATTATCGTAACAACTCCAACCAAAATGAAGCTCACAGGAATCCGAAAGAAGTTTGAAGCAGAAAATGAACTAGCTATAATTAAAGAACCATAGGAAGGACTTGATGGAATATCTAGTTATTTCCTGGAATTTTTCAGTTGAGGAATCATTATTTGATCTTTAGCCCTTATTTGTCACCTATAGTTTACATGCACACTAGACTAGGACAATTACTTACACTTGAAAGACACTAAGGGCCTGTTTGTTTTTTCGACCTGCAAAGTAAAGGCTAGTCAATCGGATCTGGGCTAGTAAATTTTTCATATCGACTAGTAAATCTGATTTCCTTCTTGTTGTTTGTATTGATTAGTAAAGTAAACCATTACTTCTAGACGGTTGTTTGGATTGACCAGTAAAGTAAATAAGAAATTAAGTCTACCGGTCGAGCGCTACACTGTCCACCACCCTCCGTCGGCCATCGCCGCCCCGCCTGCCGCCGGCCACCGTGCACCACTCGTTGTCGCCCCGTTGGCCACCACGCGCCGCCGCCAGCTCCGGTGTTGGGCGCCGGTGGTTGGTGGCGGACGAGGCGACGGTGGGCGGCCGGTGGTCAGCAAGGGTGGAGGCTGGTGGCGATTGGTGGATGGCGGGGACGCGGCCGACGGAGAAACGGGGTGGCGGTGGCCGGTGATGGTGGCATCCCCTTGGTTCATCCCATGGCCTATAGATCATGGTCGTTGAAATTGGAATCGCCACATGTCGCTCCCCAAGTTGTCGAATCCATCACGGGATGCTCACACGATCATGCCGTTGGCTGACGCGGTGTAGTCAACGGAGCTTTCTACTAATAAATCAAAAGTTTTACTTGGTTTTTCCGAAGTAAAACTTTTTGGCTACTAGTAAACCTCCTATCATTTACTTTACTACAACTTTTTGGATCCAAACATCCAAGGTTCAAAATTTCCATTTAGGTCAATATTTCGACACTTTGGATATGGAAATATTTCGACAGTGTGAAAATATTGTGATTTTATAGAAATGGTGAAAATATTAATTTTTAATGGAATTTTTCAGTGAATCTCTGGATAGTCATAAACCAAGTATATATACACCATTTGGAATACTTAGATAATATTTTTATCCTATCTAGGGGTGTAGAGCTTCACAAAGCATGTATTTTGTATTTGAGTCTGTGAGTCTTGTGCAGTCTTGTTTGGTCCTATTTTGATCTATGTTTTTTAATTTTTTTTGTGGATAGAAATGTTTTCAAAATAAAGATTAGTTGATTGTTAAAATAATGCTTCAAACGATTTTGAAAACGGACTTAAAACAAGAAAGTTGTGCAAGTTTGAAATCGTGCAAAAATTATGCTAAAATATAAAACATTGTTTTTTTACTAAGTCTGGAAAAAATAGTTTTTATAAAGAAAAGTTTTTATTCATTCACAATTTCCTTTGACGGACCATGGTTTTCTAGATGTACTTGTAGTTTTACATTTTGTGGAATTTTTTGAGCTAAAAAGGAGTTGATTTAACCACTTTACTCAACATACAAATTTTATGAGAAACTGAAAAAACTGTTCTTCTACTAAAACTGAAAGTATACTTTTTGATTCACTTAATTTTTTTTTTTTGATATTTTTATTGAAATCAAATGGGGGGGGGGGATATTTGCTTTTTTACATATAATAACTTAAATTTTATTATATGTAAATAAGCTGTTGAGAACCAGGCCCCCAGTCCCCTTTTATAACTAGTCAATCCTAGCATTTCGGTGCTAAAAAACCAAAATTTCTCGAAATTTCACGAAATTTATGTCTCATTGTCTTTGGCACGATAAATCGCGATATTTGACGCCGACGAATTTATCGTGCGAAATATCATGATATTCTCGTGAATCCCATTCCGTTCAATATAGTATATGAGATTTTATATCGAGGTTTGAAAAAACCGAGATATGTCGCGATATTTTGCGATTTATTTCGAGATTTTGATCCTTGCAAACAGCAGCAAAGTAAAACTTTTACTTGATTTACTTTACTAGTTAGCCTGTTGACTGAATACAAACAGGCCCTAAGGATTACTAAAAGCAGCACACAAAACCTCCAAACTATCAATTGAACACTTCAGGGTGCAATACCTAAAGCCGAGTATTGTTGTCATGTGTGGTCGCATATGCACATATTCGACCACATATGAGGAAGGGATGCGTAAAATTTTATATGCTGAGTTAGCACATGCGACGAGGCATATGTGTCCATAACAACGTATAAGTCATGTGCGTCCGCATATGTGGTTGTGCAGGTGCATAAAATCAAGGGAAAATTTGACTTACTCCCCCCAAAATTATATGCTAATTAGTAAGTCACCCCCTTTTTAATCATTATTAGACTTACCCCCCCAATTTGACTTACACCCCCAAATTACTATATGATAATTAGCCAGAATGGGGGGGGGGGGGGCATGCCTAAATATCATTAAATTATGGGGGTGTATGCCTAAATATCATATTGTTATGGCGGTATAAGTCTAATTTTTAGGGGGGTAAGTCTAATATTAGTTAAAAGGGGGGTGACTTGCTAATTAGCATATAATTTTGGGGGGGTAAGTCAAATTTGCCCTAAAATCAACAATCAAAATTTGGACCGTCTTCTGTTGACTAAGTGATGCGAAACAATGCAGATGAAGAGAATGTTATTAATTTATTGAGCAGGCAGGGCTTACTATTAATTCTGATACCAAGCGAGAAAATTAGTTCAAATAAATAACACGAGCAGATGCGTTGGGAACTACTGTAACAATACCGATCGCTTTCAATATCAGGTGATAAAGAACAATCCTAGAAATGACCAGCTAATAGTCCTACTTGCAATAGTTAGATTAGCAACGCTATGGGTAGGTGGACGCTCAACCTCACGACAGGGGCAGCAGTTGGCAATGATAATATACTAGAGATCCAATTGGTGAAGCACGATGGTACCTGATCGAGTAGGGGAATCCTTACTGAGGTGGTGAAGATGGTGGCGCAGGGACGTTCTCCGGAGTCGGCAGGACTTCCGGGCGAGGCGCTGATGGTGCTGGGGCCTCCGGGGCTGCGCTCGTCACGGGGTGAGGATTTGCAAGCAGGTGGAGGCAGACGATGTTCCGATGCACCGGCGCGTCAGGGTGCCAGCGGCGATGCCACTCGCTGATGCCGAGGCGGGCCTCAACGTCCCGAACCACAGTGTAGGTGATTCGTTCCACGTATTCCTCCACGCTCTCTCCTTCCGAGAATTGAAAGTCGAGGAAGGGGGAGTTGATGTCGAGGTACCCGTCTTCGTCTTCGATCATCCCATGGTCCACATCGGGATCCGCCATGCCGTCATGCCGAGGGGTTTCGGAATGATGGGGGACTCGGATTGGATCGCAAGAGAGAACCGGGAGGGGGAGGGATCAGGCGGCAAAGGGGGAGAGGGGGGGTTTCGGGTGGGCTGCAGGGAGGAAAGGGGAGGTGGTGGGGTGAGGCCGGTCGGGTAGGGGTGGAGGGAGGGGCTCGGGGTGGTGACCGGCAGACGGATGGAGGGGATCGGGGTGAGGCCGGTCGGGTAGGGGTGGAGGGAGGGTTCGGGGTGGTGGCCGGCAGAGGGTGGGAGGAGGGAGGGGGGTCGGGATCGGGTCGGGCCGGTAGTGCAAGGGCAAGGGGCGGGGCCGGCAGGGCTGCACGGGGAAGGGGGAGGAGTTTCGGGCGGCTGGGGGCCCGGGGTCGGGTGAGCAGCAGGAGGGGGAGAGGAGGGGAGGCGGGGTGGGGAAGGGGGGTATCGGGCCGGGCCGGATGGGGAAGGAGGGAGGGGTCGGGCGACTGGGGCTGGGGTCGGGTGGGCAGCAGGAGGGGGAGAGGAAGGGGATCGGGGTGAGGAGATGGGCGGCACGGACAGGGAGGGGAGGGGGGACGGCTCGCGGGCAAGGTTTAAAACTCGGGTACCGGTACCGGTATCGGCCGGCGCCGAACCGGTTCGTACCGGTACCGGCCGGTACCGGCCGGTTCTGGTTGAACCGGTACCGGCCCCTTTTTTTTATTTTTTTTAAATTGTAAAAAATTCTTAAAAAATCTTTAAAAATTCTAAAAAATTAGAAAATAAATATAAAAAATTAGAAAATAAATATTAGAGTACTTTAGGCCCTTTAGGGCCCTAGTTTAGGACCTTTAGGTCCTTTAGGAGTTTAGGCTTAGGGACCTTAGGAGTTACTTAGGAGTTAGGGTTAGGGCTTAGGGGTTAGAGCCTTAGGCTAGGCTGCTAGGGTTAGTTTTAGGCCTATGAGTCTTATCTTATGTGACTTCAGAGTTCAGAGTTCAGACTATGACTTATGACTTATGACTTGAGTCTTATACTCTTATCTAATGAGTTATATGACTTATGAGTTATGAGTCTTATGACTTATGAGTTATGACTTCAAAGTTCAGACTCTCAGAGTTCATACTTTAGAGTTTAGACTTTAGAGTCTTGGATTCATCATTCATCAAGATTCACAACAACCACTCCCCGAGGTGTATGATTAAGAATCTTGATGAACTTGTCAACTATTGTCGAATCACCACTCCCCGAGGTGAATGATTGGACAGTAGAGACCTAACTGAACCACAAGACTCACAAGTTACAACTTACAAGTTACAAGTTATAACTCACACCTAACAAGTTACTAATTCCTAATTTCCTATATCCTTTTTCCCTCCTTCTTTATCCGGGCTTGGGACCGGCCTTGGCGAAGTTAAAAAAGGTTTTTAAAAGGTTTTATAAAACAACCTTTTAAAGTTTTGAAATTTTTTTATTATTATAAATTTACAATACAAATTATAGAATAAGTTTCATAATCCAGATTCCAGACGTGTTCAACACTTCAACTTCCACAAAATACAGATTATCAATATTAAAATTATTAACTCACCTGGCTGGCTCAGTCGCTCAGATAGTCAGATCAGAAGAATCAGAAGAATCAGAACTCAGAACTCAGAAGTTCCATAGATTATTATTGCGATCAGCTTCTTCTTCGTCTTCATTTGGAGTTGGTGCCGAGTAGTGCTGCTGGTAGTAAGACCCGTCGGAAGGCCCAGAATAACCGAAGATTGATTGGCCAATGTCCTGGTCGTGCTGGACACCATAACCGTATGCTCCGTAGCCGTAAGATGATGAAGAATCTCCATATGTTCCTTGCGATTCCTCTTGCTCTGGAAACATCGGCTGATAAGAATCTCGGTAATATGATGATGGTGGACCTAGTGGTGGATCATATCCGTACGAGTATGGTACATATGCAGCTTCATGAATAGTGCCAGAAGGCCCGGCCCCTGCTCCATCATGTGGTGACAGTGGTGGATGATGTGGATCTGGTGGGGCTGGTGGTCCAGTGACGCCGGTGTACGTGGGAGCACTAGGAGGTGAAGAAGCTCTCTCATGCTCTCTCATCCGTTGAGATGACTCTCCTCCACCATCACTAGATCCGGAAGGTATACTGCCAAGACTCTCATCTGAATCGCTGTTTATCTGCTGCATTGCCTGGCTAACATGTTGAAATCTTCGTTTGCCGCTTCTCAACCTTGCTCCCTCTTGTTCTTGTCTTTGCTCCTTGCCTAACTCCTTCTCCAACCATGTATTTTCTTGACCGTCAAGAACTGGATCCTCTCTCTCCGTCAACCAAGGGGCTAGAGGGTTATCGTCGTCGAAAATATAATCCAAATTGATTGGATTATCACCTTGGTCCTCTAATCTTCCCTGATCGCGGACCCTCAACCTCATATTGTAATGTACGAAAACTAGTTTATCTAATTTAGATGATGACAATCTATTTCTAGTTTTCGTATGAATGAGAGAGAATGTACTCCAGTTTCTCTCGCAGCCCGATGCCGAACATGTCTGACTCAATACTCGGATAGCAATCTTGCGAAGATCAGGAGCACTTTCACCATGAATGGACCACCAAGTAGCTATAAAATTAGTCAAAAAATAAAACATTTAGTTTGTATTCGTTGATTACAATTGGATAATTGTATAATTAAAGTGTGTTATCAACTTATCGACGTATTACCTGGCTGCATGGTCGAGATAGATGTTCTTGCGTTCTCCGAATCAAATGAACCACGAGCATATCGGAAGATTTCCATTTGCTCCAATGCCTTATTTGTGCTGCTATGTTAGGCTCCAAGGTTCGGATCACCTCTTTAAGCCCGATCATTATTTCTGGGTGTTGTGAAACTTCTACCCTATACTGGTATTGGGGATTTAAGTAAAATCCTATAATATGAAAGAAATAAGTATTGAGTCTAATGACTAATGAGATTAAAAATTGAAATTGTTAAATAATGAGTATACACTTGACGATAATATTTACCTGCTGCATGCAATGGATGGTGTAGCGTCTTCTCCCATCTTTTGTCGATCAACTTAAAATATTGTTTTTTTGATTTTTCTCCAACCTTTGTCGACTTCTGAATGGCCATCTTAGCTCTGTCCATTGCTTCGTAGATATACCCCATTGCAGGCTTTTCATCTGAATCTACCAGTCGAAGAACTTGCACTAGAGGTTGGATACACACTATTATCTTGTCAATTTCGACCCAGAGCTCCTTTCCAACAACAATATTTTCCACCTCTTTGCCCTCTTCATTAGATGCATATTTTGATTGACACCATGCATCTGAGGTAAACATTTTCCGTAAAGCATCCTTCTGATTAAAAATGCTCTCCAATGCTATGAAGTGAGTGGCAAAGCGGGTGATTGCTGGACGCAGAAGCTCCCGCTTCCCAGTATACCTCCTCATCAAGTCAACTACCCAGTTATGGTTGTAAATGAATTTTGTTATTTTTCGAGCTTGTTTTACAACCTTGTCAACATGATCCAATTTGCCTATATCTTTTAGGATCAAGTCGATGCAGTGTGCGGCACAAGGAGTCCAAAATATAGTCTTCCGTTCCTTCTGTATGATTTGTCCGGCCTTCTTATAGTTAGAGCCATTGTCCGTCACTATTTGGACAATATTATTAGCTCCAACTTCGTCGATGATATTATTCATAAGTCCAGCAAGATATATTGCATCATGCACTTTGGCTGATGCATCGACTGATTTGTAAAATACTGTACCAATTGAGCAATATACTAGAAAATTAATTATGGATTTTCTAGTAGGGCCACTCCATCCATCGCACATAATTGTGCAATCTTTCTCCTCCCAGGGAGTTTTAAAACTACTAATATAATCGTTTATTTCGGAGACCTCATCATCTAAAAGTGGCCCAGCAATTTCATATGGGGTAGGGGGAGAAATTCCCGGTCCAACCGACTGCAATGTGTCGCACGTTTTTTTAAAGTATGGCGACGCGGCTGCATTAGCCGGGATATGATTGAAATGAAAAAATTTGGCCACTGCTTTCTTCACTTTACTGGCCGCTTGTTTTATTTTTCCAGCTGTTAATTTAGTTTGTTTCTGGCCACGTTCCCTAAACATAAATCCGTCTAGAGGTAACTGCACAGATGTACTGCCGCCAGTGCTAGTTTTACCTCCTCTAGCACTAACACTGCTACTACCACCAGGTCCACCTCCACCAGTACTACCACCAATATCACCAGGAAGAAAACGGGAACTACCACCAGGACCACTCATTGACCATCTACCTCTTTGGTCTCCCCCTCTTTCTCTCATTTCTTGACGACGAGCTTCCTCACGAGAAAGTCTCATTGCCGTTCTCATCTCCCTATCCTCATCCGGCAACTCTTCAGATGAAGAATCATCAAAACTTTCATCATCTATATCTCTATAACCCCTTACCGACTGACTTTTGGTAAGGGGTGGTCTTCTAGAAGCAGAAAGTTCAGGAGCAGTACTCTTATCTTTACTTGCTTCTCTAAAAAATTGCTGGAATTGAGACCGTACCTCTATTGGAACGTGCTCACAACCAGTCACTTGTCCTTTCTTGCCCGCTAAATGCTCCTTCATTCTTGTGATACCACCATTTATGGTCCGGCCACAGTAGTTGCATATGGCCTTCCGCTTGTTGCCTTCAATTGCCTTGCAATGTAGCCATCCAGCGTCTATCTCTTTTGATTTTGGTGCCATTATCTAAGTCAAAAAATAAATAAGCATTAGCAAACTAGAAAGTAATTGCTCACTTTTGCAGCTTTGCTACGTAGAAAGTAGAAAGTAAAAACTATAAAGTTTCGACTTTTAAATGGCTCGAAACTCGAAAGTAGAAACTAGAAACTAGAAAGTAAAAAGTAGAAACTAGAAACGTAGAAAGTAGAAACTAGAAAGTAGGGCCCTCACGTAGATTCGACTTTCGAGTTTCGACTTTCGAGCCATTCGAAAGCCGAAACTTTTGCAAAAGTGAGCAAAACTGCAAAAGTCGAAACTTTCTAGTTTCTAGTTTCTAGTTTCTAGTTTCTAGTTTCTATTTTCTACGTTTCTAGTTTCTACTTTCGAGTTTCTAGTTTCTACTTCTAGTTTCTAGTTTCTACTTTCGATTTTCTAGTTTCTACTTTCTAGTTTATACTTTCGAGTTTCTAGTTTCTACTTTCGACTTTCGAGTTTATAGTTTCTACTTTCTAGTTTCTACTTTCGAGTTTCGAGTTTCTAGTTTCTCCTTTCTAGTTTCTACTTTCGAGTTTCTAGTTTCTACTCGAAAGTAGAAACTAGAAACTCGAAAGTAGAAACTAGAAAGGAGAAACTAGAAACTCAAAAGTAGACACTAGAAAGTAGAAACTATAAACTCGAAAGTCGAAAGTAGAAACTAGAAACTCGAAAGTATAAACTAGAAAGTGAAAACTAGAAAATCGAAAGTAGAAACTAGAAACTAGAAGTAGAAACTAGAAACTCGAAAGTAGAACTAGAAACTAGAAACGTAGAAAGTAGAAACTAGAAACTAGAAACTAGAAAGTTTCGACTTTTGCAGTTTTGCTCACTTTTGCAAAAGTTTCGACTTTCGAATGGCTCGAAAGTCGAATCTACGTGAGGCGTGTCCGTGCTTCCTAGGGGGAAAGTAAGAGGGGAGGCCCTAAAATTACCGACGAAAAAGAAATGGAAAAACTTGCAACTAAAACAGAGGTGTCCCTCACTATAAATGAGTCAAATGACCAGCCAAGAAGAAGTAATTGGGAGAAAGCCTGATGGTGATGGTTATAAAGATAATATGCAACAAAATGGTGATGGTTATAAAGATAATATGCAACAAAATACTAAACGACTGGGTAGAACATACCAAAATGCCTCACGAACAAAGTTGCTTACCAAGGCCGTAAGAGGGGTTTATGTTACTTACAAGTGAAAAAGATGCAAAAGGAAAATAAGTACTTTATTTAAAAATTCAAAATGCTGCAAAAAAATGTTTACGACATTCATAGTTTGTGATTTATCAATCAATGTCGATGATGTGATTAAGAGAAAGAAAATGCTAAATAGATTG
Source organism: Chamaelirium japonicum (assembly GCA_947650365.1). Lineage (NCBI taxonomy): Eukaryota > Viridiplantae > Streptophyta > Magnoliopsida > Liliales > Melanthiaceae > Chamaelirium > Chamaelirium japonicum. Next base: position 69,258,739 of record OX393552.1, read on the forward strand.
ATAGCATCTTGATCACTAAATATGTTTAAACTTTAGCCAGATTTTGTAACACTAGTGCATGCACATACAAGCATAAGCTACGGAGAATCTATAAAAAGAACATACCCAGGTTTAAGATTTGTTCTTAATAGCTTATTGGATATTACTTATGGTCCAAAACTTTGGACCACATCATGCTGAAAATGATTGTCCTGAAGGAAGACAATACATTATGAATTCTCTTTCCTATTCAAGACAGTTCTAAACAAAACCGAGGACAGAAGTGCTGTCATAAGCAATGGTGAACGAAGCTACCTCTTTTAATCCAATGTTTCATTATGGATTTAATAGTTGCGCTGCTTGCGCATCCATTTGAGATGCTTCAGGATGTAATTTCGACAATGCAGTTATGCAAGTTTTATATAGAAGGGTCGAGGTCGTCAAATAAGGTTCTGTTCAATTTACTATTTTTTTAGAAGATTACTATGCTTACATGTATACTGAACTGACTCAAGAGTCAAGGCAGTAATCGTTTTACCTTCTTCACTCTTAAGTTCGCCGCTCGGCCCGCTCGTGCTCGTGCCGCTCGTCGTGAGTCTCGTGACTCGTGAGTCGTGACCTCGTCGTCACTCGTCGGCGTGCGGCTTGTGTCGGTGTGCTGCTCGGCCCGCTCGTCGCCTCTCTTTCTTTCTCTTTCTTTCCTCTCTTCTCTCTTTGTTCTTTCTATCCTCTCTTCTCTCTTCTCTCTTTTCTTTCTCTCCTCTCTTTTCTTTCTTTCTCTCCTCTCTTTCTCTCCTCTCTTTTTTTCTTCTCTTTCTTTCCTCTCTTCTCTCTTCTCTCTTTTTTCTTTCTCTCCTCTCTTCTCTCTTCTCTCTTCTCTCTTCTCTCTTTTTTCTTTCTCTCCTCTCTTCTCTCTTCTCTCCTCTATTTTCTTGCAAGTTGATGGAAGGTTTTGGAGTTGCAATGGAATGGTTTGGGGGGGTTTATATAGCCTTCAAATCCCCCCCTCCCACTTAAGGAATAAGACTTTTTGGAGGGGCCAAAACTAAAAATGCCACCCCCCCTCCACATGCAAATGCTGGGAAAGCATGTTCAGCCCATGTGGAGGGAGGAATCCAACATAAAAAAATAAAAAAAGTGACCCAAAGCCCACCCACCCCATAATGGCTGTCGGACGGGACTGAACCGGCCGGTACCGGTTCGTACCGGCCGGTACCTGCCTGACTCGGCCGGTTCGGTCCGGTACGGGTTGGTACCGGCCGGTTCAGGTCTGTTTCGGTCCCGGATGCTGGACTCGGTTCGGCCCGGCCAAATCCGGTACGTACCGGCCGGTACGTACCGGTACCGGCCGAGATTTGAAACCCTGCTCGCGGGAGTGAGAGAGAGAGAGAGAGCTGGTGGGCGGCGGTGGGGGTTTAGGGAAAGGAAAAGGGGAAAGATTAGGGTTTCAGGTTAGGGTTTCACACGCCTAATCTGATCCTAGGGTTTCACACACCTAGGCTTGAGGTTGGGGTTTCACACGCCTCACCCTGGTTCTCTCAACACACATGTGGAGGGAAAACGGGAATTTTATTATTCATTCAATGCATTACATGTTCCATGGGCAGGCCTATATAAAGGCCTGCGATAACAAGCGAAAGTCCCTGAAAGCCGAGGTGGGACTAAAAACACAATGCAAGAAACAAAATAAATAAACAACATCCATAATGGTGCTGACTGTCTGATCAGAGCCATAGGCTCAGGTGGCGCCTCCTGCGCTGGTACACGCGCCATGGGCGCTGCTCGATGTCCCCATCACTAAGGTTGAACCACTGTTTTCTATGTATTTTTTAATCTTATTTATTAGTGAGTCCGAGTCTTCTAATATTATTAGTAATTTTTTTAGTTTTACCTCTTCCTTTTAATGGGCACTATCTAATATGTTCTTTTGCAGAATGTGGGAATTTTCAGTTGGATTGTACATGATCAATATTTGGCCGGATTCTTTACTCTTCACTGCTGTTTATGGTGTAGTGGAGTCTTCCTCGACAGTATTATTTGGTCCCATCATAGGACAATGGGTAGACAGATCAAGTTATACACAGGTCCTTTCTTCCTTTCTAGTATTCGACTCCATTGTTATACTTTTTAAGATATTTTATAAATATATCGCCTCTTAAATGGCTTTACATTTTGTCCTTTCCATTGACAGGTTCTCCAATTTTGGTTGTTGACCCAAAATCTGTCTTTTATGGTTGCTGGATGCACAGTGACCACACTTCTGGTCTACTATGGCCTTATGTCCACTGCATTTGTGACATTTGTGCTACTTGTCATTGTAACAAATATTTCTGGAGCAGTTGGTGTGCTGTCAACTCTTGCTGGTACTATATTGATTGAGAGAGAATGGTAAGCAAAATTAATTCCTTGAGCTATATTCATTTTATCTTCTATAGCAAAATGCACTTAAAAATTATTTGCGTAAGATCAACTTGATGGGACTTTTCTTTTTTATCTGTTTTTAATGGTATTATATGTAAGGAAGAGAAGTTTATGCCTATTTCTATTTGAAGGATAATCAATGGTTTATATTTCATATGAAAGTTTAGCTGTAATTTCTTCCAATCTTTCATATATTTGGAGCTTGAACAGCAATTTATATATCGAAAAGTATAAAGCAATGTGTGGCTAAATACCATGTTCTTATATCAACTCTGAGATTGTTCAGTGACCTAATTCTTTGAAGTTGTGAAAAGAATATGTTCCAATGTTATATTTCATTTCTGCACTCCCATGTCTACAATGCTACTAGCTATGTTCAGTATATTTTAAGATTTATTTTTTGAAATCATCCGGATATAGATTCTCTTTCTGAGATGAAGTGAAGATTCACTCTTTGTATTTTTATGTGTTATATATTTTTGAACTTTACAATCCTATCATATTTTTATTGCATATTCAGTTTGAATGAGATGCCTTCATATTATAACATTGTCCTCTTATGTATGATTATTATAATGTGCTCGGGTTTTGGTTATACAACACTTCACATATGCAAACATTTCTGAAACCCTTGTTTATCATATAACTATGATCTATTCATATAAAATGCTTTTGTAGAAAAATTGATATCAATTTAGATCTGCATAATTTTTATCTCCTTGAATCAGCTTTCTTGGTAATTGCAGGGTGGTTGTGATTGCCACTGGGCAACCTCCAGACGTACTAACAAACATGAACTCAGTCATTCGAAGGATTGATCTAATATGTAAACTATTTGCCCCTGTCTTTAGTGGCTTCATTATTAGCTTCATATCACTGAAGGCATCGGCTGTGACTTTGGCGCTGTGGAATATACTATCAGTTTGGTTACAATATTGGCTTCTAACATCCGTATACAATGGTGTTCCTGCTCTTAGTGAAAGCAGCCAAAGAAGGACCTTGAAACTTGTTTCAGCTGACTCTTTAGAGGGTTCACCTATTCTTGAAGAGAATGAGAGTTTAATTTGCCTTGAAGAAAGGAACCTGGCATTGCAAACACCTGATTGGAAAATGAGAATTGTTGAAAAGCTCTCAAAAATTCCTTGCTTTGATTCTTGGATTGTCTATTCAAGGCAGGAAGTGGTGCTCCCAGGAGTAGCTTTGGCTTTGCTTTATTTTACTGTCTTAAGGTATGTCTCTTTGAAACTATGCTGCTCTTCATAAACATAACCTTCTTTTGGAAGTTGGTTTAAAATTTTAGATGTTTGATTGTAAATTTATAATAGATGTATTACTTCATCAAAGCGCAATGTTGAAAACATAAATCTCTTTAGTAAGGGGTAGCTTCCAGGTTCTATCTTACCTCGTTTAGTTTTTTTTTTTGGAACACAACGTACTTTGGTTTTATCTTGTAGTCTGGAAATATTTTGGGTTAACATCGATAACCTGTGGGCTTTCTCCCATCGGTGTTGGGGTTTGGATCCTTAACTTCAAGCTTTTTGCTGAGTTGCTAGCTTTAAGTAAGGAGTGGGAACATCAGTCTTCTCCTTCACTCGATTGATTGAATCTGCTACCTCTATAAAAGCTACTGGCAAGTCTTCTTTATCTCTGTCTTTCTTTGAAGGAAATTAAAAGACATGCTCTGGAGGACAAATTCAACCTGTGAACTATCGAACAAGCTGAAGTAATCCAGACGTAACAAGTGAAACCAGAGAGAAAAAGGAGAAGCAACTGCGCTAGAAATGGGATCTCAGATGGATTAGGGCTTCATTACCCAATATATACAAATGGATACACACATTTGAGACCTGAATGATTGCACAAACATGTCAAATGGGATGATTGCCGAACAAGTAGTCTACAGGTGAGAACAGACGCAACGTAGGAATGGATTGTTAGCTAGATTGGAGCTACAGATCAGCGAAAGACAGAGGCCCTCAAGGAGAACTACACGAAAAGGCAACAAACCAGAGTTTTCTCTGACAAAATCAGCATGAATGGGAGATGAATCCAATCACCTGAAACCGAAAGAGACCTGATTGTTTGCGAGGTGAGTGGTCAACTCGTGGGTCACTAGAGATATCCTGAAAGCAAGAGGCAAGTTTACTGAAATGATGATGACAGTAAAAAGGATCAGATATCTGGCACATTGGCCAAAGACAATGGCGTCGGGATGTTGGGGCGCTAGGATAAGGATCAAATTATTCGGACACCTGATGAGCATGAAATCATGGTTAGACACTGGAGCTGCATGTTGAGAGATCGGATCCTTCATTCCTGGCTCTAATATGATAAAAACCATAAAAGGATCTGATAATGGGATCTCAAATTGTTAAGTGCTTCACTACCAATATATACAAGAGGGTATACATGTGAGACTTTCACATAGAGATTTATATATACATACACGTCTTGCTGGTGGTTTACTTGAGAATTTTTTGTTTATTCAATTCTTGTGAGGTGATATAAAATTTAGATGCATGATTCTTTTAGTAGTACCATACTTGTTAGTTGGATGTCTGCTTATAAACCATAATTTTGTGCTTTTAAGGAATCCTTGGAAAGAGCATGCTCTAGTTTATTGTAACTTTATTATGGAAATCATCGAGTTCTTAGTTCATGCCTCACTTTTTTTTGGGACATCCTGTTTCCTGCGTGTTGGGGCATAGAGCCACTAAGCGCATACTTTGGGTTATTGAATTTGGAATGAGATTTTGGGAATTGTAAATTGGCCTTTTTGTATATATATGTTTTAGAAAGATATTTAGTTGGTTTCTCTCTCTTTGCTAGAGTTCTTATATGTGTTTAGGGGCTTTAGGGTTAAAAGGTTCCTTTTGCTTAACTGGTGAACAGCAAGACATTTTTGGTGTCCTTTAAGCTTCTTTGATGTAGAAAGCTCATAATTCCTTTTTGTTTTCCTCTCCTTACGATCATTCATTCTATGAGATCTTGTTTTTCTTTTTGTGGATATTGTTGAATTCTTTTTAAGTTTTTTAGTTCATCGTATGAGAAGCATCTCTCCTTGCTTGTGGCCCTTGGCTTGATGTTTAATTCTGGACATGTAGAAAACTTAGGATTGCTATACCGTTAGCAACAAGGTGCTTCGGCTTGAGATTTTGGTTATTCGAATACCAAAGTCAGTAGGATATTTATGGTTTAATTTGAAGGCATTCTGCTTCAAGAAGGAAGGGGGGTACATTTAGACTTTGTTTCTTGTTGAAGCCATAAGAGGGTGTCTAATGGTGGAGGGTTTACACCTTGGAATAGAGAGGATTACAACCAAAAGCTATCTTGTATCCAGGCTTATTAAAAGGCAAGACTTAAGAGGGTGTCTAATGGTGGAGGGTTTACACCTTGGAATAGAGAGGATTACAACCAAAAGCTATCTTGTATCCAGGCTTATTAAAAGGCAAGACTTATGTTGATAGAAACGACATGAAATTTTTAGAAGGCACCAGCAAATGAAGAAGTAGCAGAGGCTAGCTTGTTAGAAGTACAACAAAACAAGTACATGGTACTCTTGAGAATATTGTTTTTGTATTAGAGCTACCAAAGCATGTAATCGAAATTCTCGAGAATTTATTCACAAAGTGGAATGTAACTCTTTTTACAAGTTCTAGAAATGAATTGGGTTAGCTCATTCATTGGATCATGACATCTCATAATCCTACATGACAGCAAAGGACATCAATTAAGCTAGAGTGAAGTGACATCTTATCCTGGGTTAGAAAAGAGTAGATTTGTTGTCACATCCTTGCAAGGTCGGGCTACATACCTATGTTTGATAGCTTGATAATTTGCATGCCAATTAGAAGCTTGAGCAAAGTAAATGGCCATATGTTTAGTTTTAGGCAAAGAAGATGCCTTGGTCACAAATGGAATAAGATACAATTAAAAAAAATAATTACGACTTTTAAAGCAAAATGAAGGAAAAGGTTCAAATAATCGAGATCAACCCAAAGAAGAAACAATGTAGAAATATGTCCGTGTAGTGATGCATGGTGTAGATATTATTTATACTTGTATATTGTCGTTTGTCACCCCTTTAGTATACAATGTGGCCTAATTTTTGTGCAAGTAATGTACTTGTATATATGTAGCTTCATTCTCTAGTGACAATTAGCTCTCCACCTCAAGATATCGTGGTATTGGAGCCGCTCTCTTGATGTTTCAGTTTCCCTTCTTCAGATGATGACCAATGACATGCGACCACTCTTTTCATTGTCCCCCCGTTGGATATGAAGTCCTCATCATCCTCTTAAAAAATGTGCTTGCTGGCAAGATCCGTTGGCCAGCCGTCGGAACTTGATGACCTGATCATCATCTAGAAACATTCAAATTTGTCCAAGAGGTTCATGACAACCTTATGAAGCTTGGCATGGTATCAGATCAGCAGAAGGAGGCTAGAATCCCACTCTATTTTTGACCTATGGTGGACCGACCTTCCACGGATCCTAACTGGTCCTTATGCAATTTTCTCCCCAGCTAAGATATTTTGTTCTGCCATCATTTAGTGAGAAGCTCTTATCCTTCCTATGGAGGCTGTTTTATGCTTAAGTTGTCTTGTCACATGATATGTTGGGAACTTGGACATATTACACAAAATCTAGCCATAACTTAAGTTATGTGCCATGTAGTCCTATAACAAGTACCACATCTACCCTAAATTCCATGTCACTTAAGTGATGGAAAAATTGGATAGGAAGTTGGAAAAAGAAAGGAAAAAAAGAGGGGGGAGAGAGAGAGAGATGGACTCCCAATTGGTTGGGAGTCTGGGATTGGTAGGTGATCCCTCTATTCGTTGTTTCCTCTCTCCATTGTTTCTTGTTTCTCAAGGACATACAAGAAAAATGTTGATCGGTGAGTTGTTTTTGGTTCTTGGATCCTTCTTTTATCCTTTTCAGTTTTTGTCGTCAATCATAGATAAGATTTGAGTCCTACTATTCTCTCTCTTATTCTGTTTCTTCTCTCTTCCTCTTCTGCCTATCTCTTCTCCTCCCTTATCTTCTCTCTCCTCCTTTTCTCCACTACTCTCTCCTTTCTACTTTTGTCTCCTCTTCTTGTCTCCTATCTGCTACTTTCCTCTTTTATACTCTCTCTTCTCCATCTCTCTTATTCTCTTTCCTCCTCCTTTGCTATCTTCTTTTTCTCGTGTCCTCTCTCTTCGCTCTTTTTCTCACTCATCTTATCCTCTTTCTCTTCTCTCTTCTTATCTCTCCTCTATTCTCTCCTTCTCCTCTTTTCTACTTCTACTTCTTTTCTTGAGTTGTAATTTAGCTTTGAAGTAGTAGGAAGATAGCGTGTCAATCACTAATAGAACTTGATTCTCTTACTAGTCTTTTCCCTTTGCATGCTAGGTCTTCGTACCGAGGCATTCCCTTGCTTAAGTATACCCATTTTCCGTCAGTTTTCTTTTCCCTTTTCTTTTGCATGGAAGTATTTCTTCTGAGCCCCAAATTTTCAAGTTGTTTTATATTTATTTACTAATATGTGGTTCTTAACCCTTCTTCTACTCTTGCTTATGATGAGTTTATCAAAATATTAATCACATCAACCTAGTATCGGAGCAAGTACAAACTGCCGAGGAAGTGCTTATTATCACGATACAAAGGACGTAAGTTTTTCATTGAAGATTCCACATCTACAAGGAGCTTAAATCACGAAATCATGGTGTAACAAGTCGCAATGTCCCCTAAGTTGAGGTACTTAAAAGCCAAGGACTAGTTCACACAATCGGAGGAGATAAAAACTAGATAAAACCACCTTACCTTTTACAAGCAATATTTTCTTATTCTAAATTATATATTTCTGGATTAAAGAAGTGAGAAATTAAGGAAATGGATGTTACTAACTATTTGATATAGAAGTCCTTAATTCTTGACTTCAGTTTTAGTTGACTGCAAATATATTTGTAAATATGAAAGTGGATTTCTACAATGCTACAAAATTCCTATTTGTAGTAGGACAATTAATTGGAAATATGCCCTTGTTCCCAATTTTCAACCTCCTCCACTTTTGTCTTTCTTCTTAAGAGAGAGGCTTGCTGATTCACACTTTTCTGAACCAGCAAGTTAAATTTTCACCTTATTTGTGTTCGTCATTGAAAGTATGGAGCAAAAGGCCCATAGAGGCATCTAATATTCTCTAAATGCCCTTCTCTTTCTTTTTGTAGGCATGCTTTCTTAAACCTTTACGCGTTCTTTATCACATCTGGGTAGTTATTTTTAGATAATGTCAGGAATTACCTCTTGCACAAGGAATTCCTTTATTAGTGAAGTATGAGTAGTATTTTACCACTTGAATGAATTGGAAAAATATATTTTAATATTCTTGTAGATATTAAGTGGCACATTTATCTAAGGTCACATTATCCATGATTGAAATAAGCTATTTGACCAACACATGATTTTCCTCGACAGTTTTGGAACACTAATGACTGCTACCTTGGAATGGAAGGGTATACCAGCGTATGTTATTGGTATAGCACGTGGGATTAGTGCTCTTATAGGAATATTGGCAACGGTACTATACCCTATTATACATTCCCGCATTTCAACTCTGAGGACCGGATTATGGTCTATTTGGACTCAGGTACCATCCTTCAAAATATTACCACTCATGGGGCATCTCTTCTTATGGTATGTTTTATAAATAACTTTATTTATGTTGCTTGTTATATGACGTGTGTCAAATAGTTTTAGTGCTATGTTCCTTACTTTCATGGTGTTTTTTTCTCCTTTGTCGTTAGCACTTAAATTGGATAATCTAATTTCACTTTGTCTGATTTTGTAGTAAATTAATGAAGCTGATTATTAGGTATGCATTTGGAGGCATGATACTTAATTGTACCTGCTTTAGGTGCATACAAGTTGCTGGCTAACACCCACTAAGCTTTCTATGCGTTAACTGCATAGAAACCTATGCAGACAAGAAATACCACCAGATAAACAATCAGCTTAAACTATTCTTTACCTGTATATATCTTATGATTTTTCCAAATATATCACTGTTTTAAAACTCGCTGACTCGACTCGAAACTCGGCCGAGTCGACTCGACTCGGCTGAGTTTCGATCCGACTCGGTCCAAAACTCGGTTTGGCAACTACTCGGACCAAAACTCGAGTGACTCGGACCAAAACTCGAGTGACTCGGGCGAGTCACTCGAGTTTTTGGGGTGTGTGACTCGTTCGAGTCTTGATCGTTGTATTTTTTGGGGTAAAATCGGGATCCGGTAGAACAATTTATGTTTTGTAATGACATGTTATTTGGTGATTAGCTTTAAGGTCATCAAAACTTGTTAGATATCCATTTTTAAATATATATAATATTTAAAATATATTATATAATGTCGAGTTTTTTGTATCGAGTTTTGTCGGGTTTTAGCCGAGTTGTCGAGTCAACTCGACTCATTAAGGTTTCGAGTCGAGTCGAGTTTTCGTGTTTTAAAACACTGAAATATATTATCCTATTATTTTTAATAAGATAATTCATCGATTGAATTTTTTCCCGTCCGATTAGAGCGCATATTATAAATAACTATCTTCTTGAGATTCATTCTGTGCATCTTTGTGCTTTTGTTAGTTGTTGCTCTCCACTTAAAGCCCAAGTTTCCCATCTCCAACATCCATAGACAAACTTTTGAGCTTATTTTATTATAATTACATGTGAATGTTGGTCTTCTTAGAATACTATTTTTAGCAAGTCGCTTCATGACTCCAAATAAACGAAAACAATCAACATAACATTATAAGAAATTTATGAACATATAATATCTATCAGCAAAATGTTTAAGTGTTTGATCAATGAAATAAATTATATGTTATGCAAAATGTACTAACATAATGCACCTACGATCTAATACAAATAAGATATTATAATACACATACAAATATTGGACAAGCTTCTCATATTTGTATTTGGTTTTATTATTCATACACTATATCCATATGTAGCCTCAAACAAATAAGAATACAAATATAGTTGGATATGTTTATATTCTATGATCTAATCAAATAAGGTATTACAATACAGACACAAATATTGGACATGCTTGTCATAAATGTAATTGGGTTTTTAATACATAAAGTATATCCATATGTAGCCTCAAACAAATAAAATACTAATATGGTTGGATATATTTTTATTTGATTGCAAACCTACTACCTAGTCATAAGGCAACAAAAATGAGCAGGGGAATAATGAGTTGTACTGGGATATCGATGAGACGAAGCAACAAAGCATCACGTGGGTGAGGTAAGGTAGACAGCTAAGAGGATGTATTAAATCAGCATCGAGGCAAGATTTCATAAGGAGCTCGAGGATGGTAATGTGGATGATGGGAGGTTGCTTGGAAGGAGACAACGTACAGTGAGAGGATGATAGCCAAAAGGGACATGAGTACCAAATAGAGGGGAAGAAATACTAAAGGGCTATGGCAGAATAAATGGGACAGAAGAAGACTCAAGGGCTTAGATATCTACAAAAGATAAAGCTCGAACAAAGCAAAAGCATTAGTGAACTCCCTCAAAGAAGGTGATACGTCTTGAAATGAGGGATTTAACAACAATAATCCTTAATCTCGGGACCAAATCCAAGGAAGAGACACCTGGCTGCCTAGGAATCAATAGAAAACATGTCTATCAAAAAGTGTTAAAGATGGCACAAATCAAGATGCTCATAGTGCATACACCATGGTCCCACCCAGAATTAAGGAACGAGTCCAGTTAATAAGATAATGGAAGTAAGGATAACCTCAGCTTAGAATAGATGTGCATAGAAGAGTGGAGGAAACATGTAGTCTATAGAATGTTACAGTGCCTCTCTAAGCAACACCATTCTGCTCGGAGGGATATATGGACACAACTTCTAAGTAAATGTACTATGAGAGAATATTATCTTGAATTATATACTAGAGGTATTCATGCACATCATCAGGGTGAAAGCCCTTGATATGTCAGCCCAAACCGTCTGTGAACCATAGCAATAAACCATAAATGTCACATACTAAGCAGATGATGAATAGATAAAACTAGCTAAAGCACGAGTGGACATCAATCAAACACACATAATAGAGAATCCTCCCATAGAAGATAAAGAAGTAGGACCCAGATAGTAAAATGCATCAAGTCAAAACGAACCAAAGTCTTTATTGCACCTAATTGAAAAGTAGAGTACTTTGCCAACCTGCAACTCATGCAATCAAATAAAGGAAACGATTATAACTTGATAACTGTCACTTGAAATGGAATTTGATGATATGACCTACCCTATAGTGGCACCATATTTACTTGAAGACTAAATCATGTCACGAGAGGCAAAAAAATATAAAGGAAAAATTAAAAGCTCATGGAGGGGACAAGGATGCTTTACATGATAAGCCCCTAAAACTTTAATCTGCCCAATCCTTGGGCATGTGCAAGGATCCTTCATAGAAATGAAGGAAGATAAAATGAGACATCAAATCTATAGAGGTTATAAGATGGTTTATAAGAACCAAGTTCATTGAAATGGAGTATTGATTAATCATATGAATTGGTCAATGACATTGTTAGATTGAGTATGGACCACCTTATAAAATAGACTTAGGGGGCTCATTTACGGTGTTCTTTTGGGAAATAAAAAGCATGGAGGTGGAATTAGTGAGGATATGCCAATTAATGAGGCACTGAAGGGCTTGCTAGATCATTTGAGGCTGCTTGGTAAGCTGAATGATTGAAGAATCAGAATAGGTAGTTTAGCAAATGGAGGTCACCTACAGCTAAGGACGATAGTAGTAGTGAAAGGCCTCTGGTTACGAAGAGTTGCATACATACAGTGATGGAGTCGGAGGCCCATGGGATGCCGAGTATAATGACAAGGTTTGACACACCTTATATGTATTATAGGAGTAGGGCAGCATTACACAAACAAAAAATATAAAAAGAAGAGAAAAAGAATAAAAATCTCTTAGATTACTGGATGATAGGGTTGAAGTATCTCAGTGATGAAATATTCTTGATGAGATATGATTCTTCAGATATTTATGTCAAAGCAATTGTGCACATAAAGGATTAGTTCTCCAGGCCATGTTCCAAATAGTTTGACTGAAGACGTATGGTTCCAATCTCCTAACCTTCTCACACCGAGCCCGCTTCTTCCTTAGGTACACACCTTAGTCTAGCTAACCAGAAGGAAACCATTCTCATTTCAACTCATTTTCGCAGGAAGCAACTAAGCAAAATTCTCTCTTGATTCAATGCCAATTAGTGTCACTTGATGGGAGATAGAAGTGGAGTCTATAATCTCCAGTGTCAAACTTGAAGCAACATTGGAGATGTGCCTCAGAGTCATGAAGTGGCCTCACATGTCATGAAAAATAGTGTCGAAGTAGATAGAGATTGATCACACCACTCAGCTAATCGCAGTATTATGTCACCGATGCCAACGATCAAGAAATAAAAATAATTGATTTGAGACACTTCCTTTCTTATTGATGCCAATGATCAATAAGTTGGTATCCGTAGCGATCACCACTTCCTTTCTTATTGATTTGACACTTCTAAATAAATCTCATATTCCCTTGAAGGTGGTGTTATTGCCACCGATACCAGTGGTGGTATTGTGTCAATCGGTAGTGGTGATATTGATGGTGGTGGTGTTGTACGTGGTATGTACCATTGCTGTTATTAGTGGTGGTGATAGCCCGTCGATCATGCAATGATGGTGGCGCGTTGTTGTAGTAGTGTCGGTGGTTGTGGTAGTAATGTCAATGGTAGTGGTGGTGATTTGTTGGACGAGGTGGTGGTATACTGGTATGCTGGACAAGGAGGATGTGGTATTTGTGGTTATGGGTGGTAGTGGTAGTGGTGATGTGTCGGACGAAGTGGTGGTGTGTCGGATGAGATGATGGTGTTATCAGTGGTTATGATAGTTGTGGTATGCCGGTGATAGGTAGTATTGGTGGAGTGCTGGTAGTAGGTAGTTCCAATGGTGGTGATGTGCCATTGGTGGTGGTGATAGTGGTGTGTTACTGACGACGATGGTGGTAGTGGTGGATAGAAATTAGGAGTTCTCTATTTGCGAGCTTGGTTGCAATTCTTGTCTCGAACGATCAATGCAACACTTTAAGTACCGCTCTGAAAGTTCCAAATGACTAATACAATTGTCGCTTTGGAATAGGGCTGTTAACTGGCCGGTCTAGGGCAGGGCCTAGCTAAGAGCAGACCCGACCCTTACACATACAGATGGACCCGAGCCCGGGCCCTAATCCTTAAGGGCCTAAAAACCTCCAGCCCTAGCCCGACCCTTTGAGACCCGGGCCTATCAATTATATAGGTTGGTTGAAGGCACGACTAAGGTATGAGTCCGTTTGGAGCCGAAAAGGTGGCGGTGTTGCTTGTGCTACTGCAGCGCTCGATGTTGTGAGTCTTGTGACCACCAAATTGGTGAGTGCAACCATGATTTACCTTTTTTTGATTTTTCTTTTGCGGAACATGAGGTATAACTAATGGGAAAAATTATATGGATCCGGTTTGACCCACTCAAGCTTCGGTGTAAGGTAGTGTTTTCAGAATTGGACCGGACAATAACAACCGACATAATTTGTCCACCTTTTGGGAGATATGAACTGATCACTACATACATATCAACGACTTGTAGAACGACAAAAGGAAATTTCAGCATCCCGTAAACATACAATAAGAACTCCAATATTACTTCAGTTTACAATAGCCCAAAATGGGCCAAAAACATTGTAAACCACGAAGCCAATATAGTAGCTTGATCAGATAAAGAAACAAAAATTGAATCAGTAATGGAATGGGTATATGTAAATTATTCTTGAAAAATCAGTCTCAAAATGAGTACAATATCAACGTTCTATAATACAACTTGTTTGCTTTGGTGAGTGCAGCCATGATTTCCTTTTGTCAATAGCCAACTTGTTTGCCAACAGGCAGGGTCGGGTCGGGCCAGAAAACATTAAGCCCGCGCCCGGCCCCAGCCCCAGCCCCAGCTCCGACCCTTTGACATATAAAGGCCGAGCCGGGCTTTGGAAGGGCTTTTTAACGGACCGGGTTTTATACGAGCTTTTACGAGCCTGGCCAAGTCGGGTCAAGTGCTCTTCTACGACTGGGAGGACCTAATTGACATATCTACGCTAGAAGTTCCAAACAACTAGCGCGTGATGTCAAAAACCTCTAAAGTTCACAGGAGTCCCCCCAAATACACACACACACTCCCACCCCACCAGACCCCTAACAAACACACATGCACAAATTAAGTACAACAAATCTTACCCTCGTGAAATCCGTAATGAATATCTTTCAGAGCCTTTTAAACCTAGAATTGACAGGATGCAAGTTAGATGATTTTAGCTAACATCATTTTATTTTATCCTATATCAAGAAAAAGTGAGAAACTTGATCTACCAATCTTTATGTGAATAAACCGAAAAATTAATGCATTTTCCTCTAATCCATATGTATCAATGGCAGTAGCAGTCATGCCGGCTAAAAAAACAAGGTGGACGCCCATGTTAACGTGTTACTCATTATAACACGAGTATGGTTCCTTACATATTTCGATCCAAAGTCATGGTTGTATTCATAACCATATTTATCGAGTGTCAAATTAATGTATGGTAGTGTTTTGAGCTTGATATGCATAGATCCTAGAAATTCAGCATTTTTGTGTTCTCGAGGTTGTTTTTACTTTTTACGTAATAGTGTATGCCATGTTCTATGATATTGGTGTCGTGGATATACTCTAGTACTAATTAATACTAGTTAGTGGCCAATCCTCATTTCAAATCTAGGAGCTCTTATGCTTCTTCTCTGGCTCAAGATGAACTCACTTGTATGCCAAGATCCTAGAAATTTCAAAATCTCCCATGTTGTAATATACATGCTATCCTGTATGCTCATTCTAGAAAAGCAGTATTTCTACTTTTTGTTGTGGTCACATTTTATATGATAGGTCTGATATGGCTGACCCTTTTTGTATTTGTGTTTGTATCACACCCTGGTTGTTCCAGTGGTAAGATACCCACTTTCAGGAGGAGAGGGTAGGAATTGGGTCCCTTCTTGTATGGGCCCGATGTAGTAAATTGTGTATCTAAATGTATACGAACTTCATACTTTTCCGTATGATCATCATAACTACCTAGACTTCTCTGAGCTATTGGGTTCCATGACTTGCTATGCTTTCGATTAAAAAAGCGTATTTTAATGTTTTTGTGCAGTGGTGCTTTTTGTTGGTCTGTCTCGCTTCCATTTGGGTTCAAAACAGCTTAACTTCAGCATGGATGCTAATGGGCGGAGTTGCGGCATCACGTCTTGGGTTGTGGATGTTTGACTTATCCGTTATGCAACAAATGCAGGTAAAATTCCTCCAGTAATGTGTGATCTTCAATGTATGATACATTGGTACTTCTTTGCTATGTATGCTCACACATTTTTGTTTTAGCCTCAAAACAATTTTTCCATAGTGGATACTTTTAAGAGAGAGAGAATCATTTACATGGTATGATCGATGATGTATGTATTTTACCCCCATAATTTTGGTATAATGTTTGACTTATCCGTTATGCAACAAATGCAGGTAAAATTCCTCCAGTAATGTGTGATCTTCAATGTATGATACATTGGTACTTCTTTGCTATGTATGCTCACACATTTTTGTTCTAGCCTCAAAACAATTTTTCCATAGTGGATACTTTTAAGAGAGAGAAAATCATTTACGTGGTATGATCGGCCATGCTAGGTTGGCATGCCAGGCAATTAGATTTCTCGATGTAAAACAGCTGTCATTGGGCGGTTTAGCAGAGAAACAGAGATCTAAGATGAGAGGAGTTCCAAACTTTATACATAATGGAGACCTATAATCCTTTGGCATCTAGGTTACGGTAAGATCTAAAATTGTTAGTTATCTAAAATTATTCGACCATTGGTTCGAATATAAACCAATCATTAAGCATGGGCACAAGTACTTTTTAACATGGCATAATTTTTAAAGGGCCTGAAGGAGTTATTGAGCTCTGATTATGTGGTCTCTTATATTCTTACCAATTTGTGTATTTTTCCCGTACTTAGTGAGCTCTTTTCTGTATCCCCAACAGCTCCCATCTTTTGATCTTCTTTATTCTCTCAGATTAGCGACAAACTTTTCAGAAAGGAATCCCGATTAGTGTTATAATACTCTAATCTCATAACCAGGACTGTGTTTCCGGATCGGATCGCTGCATTGTGGGAGGGGTCCAAAACTCAATTCAGTCGATGTTTGATTTGCTGACTTATATCATGGGTATAGTAGTCTCGAACCCAAAGGTACTTTGTGTCGATATATAAAGAGCAGAGGCTTGGTTTAACAGAACTTACGTATGAAGAAACATTGCGTTGCTTGACCTGATCCTTTGTACTTGCTTTTAACAGGACTTTGGTCAATTGGTGGTCATGTCGTTCGTGTTGGTAAGCTTGGCTGCCGTACTGTATACTGTGCACATGTATCGTGTTCGGAAGCATCTATTCCACTTCGACAAGCTGCTTTTGAAGCTCCAGTGGTAAGTAAATCCACTTTTAAGAACTCAGAGAGAGGTAAAGGGGGGAAATTACACTTTGACCTCTGAGTTTTATGCTTATTGGACTTTTCCCCCCTTGAGATTTCTGAAATTACACTTTGGTCTCCTGTCATTCATGTTAATGTGTTAAAAACTTATTATAACCATGGCTTGTCTAAAGACGAAATTATAATAGAAAGCATTTCATACTTTTTTGCATGTTATAATGGTAAAATGATCCTTAAAACTGAGATTTGTTAGTAGATTTTTGAGTTTTAAGTGCCGTTTTTACCTTGATAACATTTAAAGTATGAAATATCCTTTACTATAACTACGTCTTTAGATAAGCACTGGTTTTAATTATCTTTGATAAATAAACATGGCTGACAGGTGGTCAAAGTGTCTTTTCACTGCTAGTGCTGAAACTTACCGCATTTTGTACAGATTATTCACTCTCAATAATATCTTTTGTACAGAAAAAGGAGCAAATGCCGATGCACTACTTCAACGGCTCAGATAGCGGGACGGATTCATGGCTTATTTTCAGCGAAATATCCCTGAACCCTTGGATGCTTGAGTTATTGTGAGTCCATTGTGAATCTCTTCTGAATATCACATATCTATCTCAGTGGTGAGAATTTCTTTTTCAAAAGCAAAAAAACTGGTAGGGATTACAAGCTAGCTATTGAAATCAATTTATCATCTCAGTTTTCCATCTACAAAAATCTTCTCGGTTAAATAAGTCCTTATTGTTAACTTGATTTGCATTGTTGGTCCATTCCCTAATAGCTTGGGCTTTTTGGTGAAATTATAACAATGCGGTATCATAGCTCTGGTTTCCGAACGTCAAATGTTCAAATCTTATTACCTCAGTTTAGTTCTCCTTGTGTGTGTGTGTGTGTGTGTGTGTGTGTAGGGGGGGGGGGGGGGGGGGGGGGGGTGAACTTAAGCATTTGGGTGGAATGCAAACTCTGCACAAATAAAAGCTATATCTTTTCAATTATTATTATTTAACTGTACAGGCAAAACAATTATTTATTTTGAAAACTTAATATGAAATTACCATAATGGTGCTTTTAGGTTGTTCATAAATAGTAGAATTGCATACATAAATAAAAAAATAATTCTTTTCCTTCAATAAAATAATTTGCACATAACAAATAAAAATTTATGAATAATAATTTTTTTAAAAAAAACTAGCGAAACTTCCAGCAGTGCGCAGGGAAACTTCTGAGTAGGTCAGTGCGCATTTCTACAAGGATTAGCCTGAGCACAAAAATCAGACATAGTGTGGAGGTGAGGGGCGTCGGCAAGCTATCACTGCTATTTTTTTTTTTTCTATTTTTATGAAGAACATTTAAAATGTCTTGTAAGAGCATCTTTGTGGAGTCGCATATCCGAAATCTACTCCAATATCCTACAATCTCGCTCAACAAATTTGACGAGTGGCAGTTCTCTCCCATGTGGCCCTACCCACCCTGTTGCTACTGGCTGAATTATTTTTATATTTAAAAAATTAATAAAAATATTTTAAAAATAAAAAAATGTAAAAAAATCGAAGAATAAAAAAGGGATTTAGGGAATGATCCATGGATATCCTATGTGGTATTGGGAGCTCTCTAGAAAGGACAATTCTAGGGAGCCACCACTAGGAGGCTGTGAGGCTGTTGGGACTTGGAGATGCTCTAAGGTGGGGGGAGGCCTTATGACCACGCGCCATACTGAGCCTTACGGTGGCCCCCACAAGGTAATGGTCAAGGGCTGTACGGCTAGGGTTGGCAATGGGCCGGGCTCAGCCAAGCCCGGGTCCAGGCCCATATTATTTTGTTGGCTTATAGTCAGCCTTTAGAATCAAGGCCCAAGCCCAAACCCATATTCGTGATTCGGGCTTGGGCCGAGCCTGGGTCAGAAAAACCTCAATCACTGATACATAAAAAAATTTGGTTGAAGTTGTTTGCATAATCCAAATTGTCAATCACACTATTGTAATCAAAACATAATGCAAACAGATGAAGACCAAATTTTGCTTACTAGGGATTCGAGTAAATAGATTTGATCTGCTAGAGCTTTGAGTCGATAGACTTGATCTACTCTACGAGAGCAAGACGTCGAGGGGGCCTTGAGAGCGAGGACTCGAGGGGCCTTGAGACTTGAGAACGAGCACTCGAGGGGCCAAGGGTGTCGGGGTCTCAAGACATGGCGTCGAAGGGGCCAAGCCGCGTCGCTCTGCTCAGCGATAAACTCTAAAGCCTTTGATTCTCTAAACCCATAAGAGGTCAAACCCTACTACCATCATTGTATAGCCACATATATAGATTTGGGCCGTTCGATTATCACCCATCGAACGACTCACATCAATCGTAAAGAAACCTAATAAGTTACGGCACTTGTTACTGCATTTGTTACGGAACTCAACTTGGTAAATGTTAAATGTAGGCTACTAACCGGATCAGGTTTGGACCAGACCCATACAAGCCCGGGCCAATTCGTTTTTTATTTCGGGCCTAGAATTGAAGGCCTAACCTGACGTTTCAACTATAATTGCCAGCTCTATGTGTGGCATGCCCGTGATAGACACCCTACGGTGTTTTGCTGTACGGCCTCCCTATCTAAAGTTTTTTTTTTTGGGTTATTTTGGCTGCTCTCCAAATTTTGCCTTGACTTTACCCCTCATTTTTTTCATTAATTAGACTTTACCCCCCAAAACTAACTGTTCCGTCAGCTCACCCTCCAAAACTTTATTTCTTTTCCGTCAGCTCACCCTTTCTCTTAGATGGTGAGCTGACAAAATAGTTAATTTTGGGGGGTAAAGTCTAATTAATGAAAATATGGGAGGTAAAGTCTAATTCAAGGCAAAATTTAGGGGGCAAAGGCAAAATAACCCCTTTTTGGGGGGTAATTGGCCTAAGACTCCTCTAACCAACCCAACATTAGGATAAACCCACTGAAACCTTTCATTTGAGCTCCAGCCCCTCTAACTAACCCAACATTGAGATAAACCCTTTCCTCTTTTTTTATTCCCAAGACCCACCCTCACCCCCTCTCCTCTCTCGATCGGCCATGGCAACGTCGAAAACGGAGACGAGCGACAGAGGCAGAGGAGAACGGCGGAGATGGAGCCGGTGGAGGCAAGCAACGACTACGAGCGGCGGAGGCGGAGGCGAGTGGCAAAGACGGAGGCGAGCGGTGGAGGCGGATCTGACTGCCAGCAGTGAAGGAGGAGGTGGCGACAGCGGCAGCGGCTGGGGTTGGGTTATGTTTGAATTTCTAGGTCTAGGGTTCATCCCATGACCCGAAGATTAGGTCCGGAAAGGGGGTGGTTTCGGTTTGGTCGGGCGACGGAGGGGGGATGGTATTCACTTCTAAATTAGAAGTAAATACATTGGTTATTTTCGTCCACAAGGACTGGAGCTCAAATAAAATGATGGTCGGAACTGCTGCTTAAAAGGGATCTCTAAGAAGGGCTTCTCACCAACTTTCTCTTTTTTTTTTTTTCATGTGGAATTTAAAGCAATGTCGCAGACTCGCAGTGTGACAATCGGCTACAATTTGTCTAAGACTAGTGCATGCCCGTGCCTGTCGGCACTGCAGCGGGCCGCCTTCGGCGGCAACACAGCTGTCGGCAAAAAAGCGAACCGCCTTCGGTGGCAGGACACCCCCCCGGGCATCACCACCCACACCGTCGTATTCGGCGACAGCGCAGCTGAACATCTTCGGCAACAAAAAACATTCGGCGGCAACACCGGCCCGTTTGACTAATCGAGTCTAGATCCTAAACACTACAGAAGTGCTAAAATTTGGAGGCAAAATCCAAAGGACATCACATGAGTCGCCATGCTATGATTAGATTAAAGTTTACTTTTGGTCATACATGCATTGGGAAACAAAAATCAGGACAAAAAAAGGAAGAAATAAACCAGGATTTGATGAATCCAATGAATGTGAACATCTGATGAGGGGTTGATCTCGAGGGGCTCGATCGGGCTACTCCGAGGAGATGGATCTGATGACAGGAAAACAAAATCAGCAATAAGGCAAAAAAGAGCAAACCAATAAAAAATAAAAATAAAAAGAAAATAATGCAAAGAAAAGTAAATTTTCTAATTTCTGCACAGAAAATATGCATCTAATTAACAAAAACACGACCACAATATTACCGCATATGGCTTATATATGCCGATAATTGTGCCTAAAATGACCTGTAAACAAATGATCTATGCATCCACGAAAAAAAAAATCAGAAAAATCGGCCTTTCGGGCAATGGACCCATCTCACTATGATGATCGTATGATATTTTGCATTTAATACTCCAAGCCCGAAGTGGGTCCATAGCCCGGGAAAAAAAATCAGCAAAATCAGCCTTTTGGGCTGATTTTGTCATTGCGAGCAAATTATTTGGGAACAACATTTAAGAACCATGGTTTGAGTATATGTTAATTCATTTATAGCAACTATCGATTTAATTAGGCACACACTAAAGATGAGTATGTAGCAATGCTATGATCATGTGCAATGTTTTCAAAAAATATGTGATACGAAACGTATTATCAACACTACAAAAGTGCTAAAATTTGGAGGCAAAATCCAAAGGACATCACATGAGTCGCCATGCTCAAAATTCAAATGGAGTGATTAGATTAAAGTTTACTTTTGGTCATACATACATGTTATTTTAGGTAATGGGTTGCAAATTAAAGCGTTGCAACTTTGGTCATCCATGCATTGGAAAACAAAAATCAGGACAAAAAAAGGGGGAAATAAACCAGGATTTGATTAATCCAATGAATGTGAACATCTGATGAAGGGTTGATCTCGAGGGGCTCGATCGGCCTATTCCGAGGAGAAGGACTTGATGACAGGAAAACAAAATCAGCAATAAGGCAAAAAAGGGCAAACCAATAAAAAAAACAAAATAAAAAGAAAATAATGCAAAGAAAAGTAAATTATCTGATTTCTGCACACACACACAGACCCATCAAGGAATTGAAGGAATGCTCGCATTGGAAACCACCTGCTCTTGTCTGGCGACGACCCCGATCCCGCCGGCCTCAACATGACCCTGTAATCAAGAGAAAAAAAAAGGAGTAATAAAACCATAGAACAGGAGGCCGAGAGAGAGAGAGAGAGAGAGAGAGAGAGAGAGAGAGAGAGAGAGAGAGAGAGAGAGAGAGAGAGAGAGAGAGAGAGAGAGAGATGGCTAACACGTCACCTCTCACTATGACCCTACAATCAAGAGAAAAAAAAGGAGTAATAAAACCATATATATATATATATATATATATATATATATATATATATATAGAGAGAGAGAGAGAGAGAGAGAGAGAGAGAGCTGATCTTGTTCGCCGGCGATGATGGTGATGATCGGATCCCAATCCCGCCGGCCTCAACATGACCCTGCAATCAAGAGACAAAAAAAAGGAGTAATAAAACCATAGAACAAGAGGCCGAGAGAGAGAGAGAGAGAGAGAGAGAGAGAGAGAGAGAGAGACCTGATCTTGTTCGCCGGCGATGATGGTGATGATTGAATCCTGTTCGCCGGTGACTACAGTGATTATGTCTTGCTCCTCTCACTCTGGTGACATGCTAGCCATATCTCTCTCTCTCTCTCTCTCTCTCTCTCTCTCTCTCTCTTTCTCTTTCTCGGGGGTCTCTCTTGAAGGGGGGAGGGGGAAGAGACAGGATATCGGGATTTGATTGCGAGAGGCTGCTGGATGATCGGGAGGATTGGGCGCTTGGGATGTGCGATCATGCAGGAGGCTGTGCGATCGGGGAAGGAGATTTTGGGAGGGAGGACGGGGCTGTGATTGGATTGCAAAATTTGGGGACGGAGGGTAGGGCGTGGGCGCTCGGGCTGCGGGATGATTTCGGGATGATAGAGAGCGGGAGCATGGATCGCGTTGGGGGTTTCCATCTATAGAGAGAGAGAGAGAGAGAGGGTCGCTGGAGGGGAGTTGATGGGGGAATTGAGACGATTGAGCAGCGGGTTTTGGGAGATGATTGAGCAGCGGGATTTGGGGTTTCCATTATAAAGAGAGAAAGAGCCGCGGGAGATGGGGTTTCCATCTAGAGAGAGGGGGTCGTGGGAGAGAAAAAGAGAGAGAAAGACGGTCGGGTCTGGGTCGCGGGTTTAGAGGGATCGGTTACCATATCTAGAGAGAGAGAAGGTTGCGGGCCTGGCCGCAGGTTTAGAGGGAATGCAATAACAACTGTTCGATTGTAGAGCTGTTCATCTGTTTAGTCAGTGTTTTTTTGTCTAATCAGCAATAGTCAGCGTTTTTTTGTCTAGTCAGCAATGTTGTTTTTGTCTAGTCAGCATGCAGACCGCCGTGCTATGTTATATAGATATCAGTCTCTATAAAGTGCACGATGATGAATAATGTGATGTGTGTTGGGTAAGACTGGTTAACCACCTTTGCATGTGATCTCATGCATCTTTGCAAGACTTTACGTGTTGTTCTTAGCCCGAGGATTTTCCCCTCAAGGTGTGATATCACACTTAGTGATATATGTGGCTTGGAAGAGCCTGTGACCGAATGACTTAGCCATAAGTCTTTTAATAATATTGTCTTTAGGTAAAGGATAGACAATGTTTCAATATTACATCAAATCCCTCCGGAAAGACATGTTCTAGAGTAAGCCTTCCATCACAAATGTTGACTTTTTCAACCATTCTCATTGACAAAACCGCCCTTTCCTTATCCATCCAGCAAGAGTAACAATACATCAGTAAAAAAAGTATCAATTCTGTTGGTTGACACAATGCATGTAGCAGCTGTTGCAATAAAATCACTGTAGCAAGAGTATCGATTTGGTTAATTGTTATTCTTATCAAGCCAAATCGACTCTTGCTACAATGATTTCATTGCAGCTGCTACAGTGAAATCATTGTAGCAGCCACTACATCCACTGTGTCAATGAATCGAATTGTTACTCTTGCTGGATAAATTGTTACTCTTGTTTGATTTTTTTTTTTTTTTTTTGAAAACCAAAGGATCGAATTAATCAATACCCTTGCTGGATTGGTTTGGTCGAACTGTTATTCCTGCTGGATGGGTAACAGTATGATAGCTTTGTCATTGAAAGGGGATGGAGGACTTACTGTAGAACGTGTCTTTCGGAAGAGACTTCACACTAAACGCAATTGTTGTCTAAACTCAAGTTAGCAGGGCATGCTCCATAGTCCTACCGCTAATTTGCCCTATTGTGTTCTTTTTACTAAATTAAGAAACTTAGATTTCACGTGAGATGTACTAGGGATATTCTTTTGCCTATATTTTGGCCATCTTTTTTCCAAATCGTGCCACATTCTCTCTCTCTCTCTCTCACACACACACACACACACGATTGGTGACTCGACGATGGCCACAATGGCAGAGATAGCCGATGATGATGGCAGTGTTTGTCATAGCAATGGTGGTGGTGGTAGTGGACAGCATTGATTGAGAGTTGTGACGACGTTAATGGTGGTGACAGCAGGCCATGCATGGGCCTAAGCTTAACACTTGTTATAATGTTACATTACATGGGTGAGTCATCAAGTCTCTTGAATGATTGATGAGCCTCATAAAGTCTCTTGAATAACCCATCGGGGTAAGAGAGCTGGCAATGTAATTTGTTAGATACCTTCATACCCCAAAATCCTGGGGGAGGTCCACAAAGGGTACATGAAAGACAACTCTGCCCAGCCTGTTAGTAAATGTGGGACTAAACTCTTCCCAGCCTGTTAGTACATGAAAGCAGCTGATGCTTTGGTGATGATGTTGTGGGTTCAACTCTTCCTCCCCTCGATTTACCCAGGAGTGAAGTGGGAATTGCCGAGTGGGTCGGGCTTCACTCCCGGAGGGATTAGTCCGAGCCTGAAGTGGGCCATTGCCCGAAAGGTTTCGGAACACCCGCCGATCTCAAAAAAAAAAAAAAAAAAAAGTGGGACTAAACTCCAACACTCCCCTCACACATTTCGGTTTCATTCTATATCGTTGTCATATGGGTAGGCTCCCACTTGGCTTAACATGCATTGGTCAAACCTGCTATGATACCATGTTAGATATTCTCTCCCCTCAAGACCCAAGTCGTAAGCGGAGGTCCACAAAGGATATATGATGAAAACACTACCCAACCCGCTAGCTAGCTGATGTGGGACTAAACTCCAACACAATTGATGTATTCAAGGGGGTCATGGTTCACTTCTTGAGGGATTAGATCATTAGTGCATCTCCAAGCGACTCGCCATTTGTCCAACGCTACGCTAGCCAGCAAGGTGGTGAAAAAAAGATTCTCCAACGGCCTCCTAGGGTAGCAATGGGTATGGGTTCGTTTCAGGCTTTCAATGCAAACCCAATTTTCTTTCTAATGACTTAAAATAATCAACCTGAACCACAGAATCATCGTGATTCAGGATCTAGCCAACGACATCTGTCCCAAACCGTTTGATCACCCGGCCCTTTTGATGGGAGCCCCCTAGGGTTTGTCCTGTGCTCTGTAGATCTCAACAATCCGAAACCATCTATAAGAACAAAAATAACAGATGTCAATGATCGGATCCCACACCATGGTGATATTGTGGTTGAGGGCAACTAAGTTAAGGTAAGTTTCTTTATACAGTAGAGATATTGGTGTGAGGGGGCCGGGGCCTCATCCATTCAGAGGGGGTAGTCGGTAAATACTTGGTATCGGTCGTGTCCTTTTCAAAAGTGGGAGAAGGAGAGAGAATGGATAATAATGAGGTTGCTCGAAGCATTACAGCTCACCTTTGTCGTGACACACAGCCGCCGTGGCACGCAAGGAATCCGGGGATTCAGACTCGAAATGACGATGCCGCCGTGTCACGGGTCCATGACGTGGTGTTGATGTAAGCTCGTACGTCGCCGTCGATGGGTCCTCCCATGGGTGTAATCTTTTGTTCTCGACCGTTCGATTAGTGGGTCCCCTCTTACACTTGCCACACTGATTCCCTCTTAAGTGTGCTGCTGTGGCGGCTGATCATCCATCAATCAGTTTACCCAGAAAATAATAATAATAATAATAATAATAATAATAATTCACCAATAGAGTAATTCTAATTTTTTAACCAACGTTATAGGTCGGGCTGCATGGGTAGCTTTGTTCGATTACTTTGTTCGAACTTGTTCAATTACTATTTGAGCCAATATCATTATAGATAACATTGCTTTATGGGTTAAAGATGTTACTTTCTTTAGCGACAGTCTGAGTGGTCATTGAGGGGGACTACTATTTTCTTATTCACATCATGTCAGATGGAGATCTCACTCCTCCGTGACGGATACAAAGTTATGTATCCGATTAAAGGATGATCATCAACCTCTTTGAAAAGTGCTGGTTCTGTCACGTTCGGAGAGGTCTGAACGACTGTACCGATTTACTGACCACAAAGATCGTTTCGAAAAATGACATTTTTCTCTTGCTCTGTTGTTTCTTATTGTATTTTAACTACTTACTATACAGATTTAGCGACAAGTAATAATTGTAATGGTTTTTATATTGATTGGATAGAGGCGCCATGAATAGAACCCTCATGGTTCCTACCAAAAAAAAACAAAGATTACTATTTGAGCCAAGTCCAAGCTTAGATTTTAGGCTCGTTTAATAAACAAGCCAAGCCCAAACATTCTAAAGCTTGGCCTTGATCGGGCTCGTGAACATGTTCGTTTAGGGATCAAGAGCAAGCTCTTAAATGGATTTGTGAGTAAGTTCATAAAAGGCATAAAAAGACCAAATATATATAGTTTAGGATTTGACTTAAGATAGAGTTCATGAACAAGCTCGGAAAGAGCTCGTTCGAGTAATCTTATTTATTAAACGAGGAAAGCTCTAACACACTAAAGCTTAGCTTGGCTCAATTAATAATCAAGCAAATGCCCAAGCTTGAACACAGATTTTAACCAAACCAAGCTCAAACAGACCAAAACTTGGTTCGGCTTGTTTGCAGCCCTAGTCATAGACAACCCCATCAACAACCTGCATAGGTGGTATCTCCTGATTGGTGGGATGAACCTTAGGGGATGCGACCACCACCTGCTATTGTCGGTCTGTTGGCCACCGCCCCATCGGCTACCATCGGTCGCTTCTTGACACCGGCGACCCATCGCAGACCTTGCCACCGGCAAGTGGTAGTGGCATCCCCCTATGAAGAGATTCGGGAAATGAGATGCGTGAGACCAACGCCGACCAACGGGATAGGATCCGAACACTAATATGACATGTACCTTTCACACTAGAAGAAGGATTCAGGTTCGATTGTGACCTCCCCCCTGGATGAAACCAAAAAAAGAGGATTCAGACCATAATCCAAGTTAGATACATGAACATTTCACAATAATAAGTCGTAATCGAGTTCATACTTCATATCATGTGTAAAGCAGTTTCTATTAGTTTGGCCCATGTCTAGAAATCTTACTCGTAAGTTTGGGTGGCACGTAAGTCAAATCAACACCCTATCTTGTGGGGACCTAAGAAAGAGCATAGATTACCCACTAGGGGATAGGAAGTTGGTAAGCAACTAATGCTTTGATGAGAAGGGTGTGTAGAGTCATAGTCATGCACATGACTTTCTGGACTCCTAGGATCATACACACGACCTGCCTGTACTGAGTCTTTTCTTTATAAGGGTGGATCCCCAACAATCTCCCCCTCCAGACCCATGGAGAGAGGGATGCCACGCCTTTCATGCCATACCGACGAGCTCCCGACGGAGCTCGCGCTTCTCCTTCGTTATTGTCTTCGTCAGCATGTCTGACAGATTCCTGCTCCTGTGGATCTTCTCGACTTCTAGATCCCCACTCTTATTCGTTTTCTATATCAAGCAATATCACACATTATGTACTTGGTTCACCCGTGGTGCATCGAGTTCTTGCTCAAATCAATGACGCTCTAACTATTGCAAAACAATAAAAATTGTACATACTTCAAACCCAGATCCTAAATCAGAAGCTTCAACCACATGAGTTCCTTCTCTGCTTCTGACAAGACTGTGTACTCAGCTTTGATTGTTGACAGTGCTACACACTTCTGAAGTTATGACTTCCACGATACTGCTCCCCCTGCAAATGTGAAGACATACCCTGACGTAGATATCTTGTTATAAGATCCCCTGGCATGTCGGAGTCACTGTATCCCTATAGAACTGACTCTCCTCCTCCAAAGAACAACCGCAACTTTAAAGTTTCCTTCAAGTACCTCAGTACCCACTTGATGGCCACCTAATCTTCTTTTCCTGGATTCAAAAGAAAGTTGCTCGCCGTGTCAACTGAGTGAGAAGATGTCCTATCTAGTATAGACTATCACATACATCAGGCTCCCCACTACTGACGAGTAGGGAATGGCCAACATCTAGACTCCTTCATTCCTTCTTTAGTGGTTGGCGACATCCCCAAACTCAGCTTGAAATCGCTAGCAAGTGGAGTTCTAACCGGCTTCGTTTCCTTCATGCTGAATCGATCCAGCACCTTGTCGATGTACTTCTTGTATGACAGTCTAATGTTTTGCTCCTTCCTATCACACTCAATCTTCATCCTAAGTATCTATTGTGCCGATCCTAAATCTTTAATATTAAAAAACTTGAACATATCCTTTTTTCAGCTTGTTGACCATATATGCTCACATTATTTTTCACGATCGGCGTGTCATCGACATGCAACAGTAAAATGATGACATTTTTCTTAGAGATGTGCATGTCGTAGGCTTAGTGATCTGCAGTGGCCCTCTTGTACGCGTAACTATCCATAAATGAATCAAACTTCTTGTACCACTGTCTCAGGACTTGCTTGAGCCAGTAGAGACTCTTCTTCAGCTTGCAAATCATCTTCTCTTTTACTTTCACCTCGAAGTCTTCCGGCTGCACTATGTAGATCTCTTCATTCACCGTAATGAAAGATGGTCTTCATGTCTAACTACTAGATCTCACGATCCATCCTGGCAGCTAGTCCCACCATCACCCTTATTGATGTCATCTTCACCACCAGGGAAAAAATTTATGTGAAGTCTATACCTTCTTACTGCTCGAACCCTTTCACCATGATTCTAGCTTTGTACTTCACGTTCTTTCCGGTATTTTCAAGCTTGAGCTAATAAACCCATTTGTTCTTCAAAGCTCTTCCTCCTCTTGAAACCTCCACTAGCTCATAAGTGTCATTCTTATGCAAAGAAGCCATATCTTCTTGCATAGCTATCATCCACTAATCATTTTCCTCATGAAGACTCATGTAGGCTTTCTGGCTCCCCCTCATTTTCAAATAGAATGTACCCGTCACTAGAGTACATTGTAGATGCCCGATGTTCCCTTGTAGATCTCTAAACCTGAGACCCTGCTTCTTCTTAAGGAAGGTGAAGAGGAGGCTCTTCTTCTTCTACATTCTCAGCATCCACAGTCTGTTCATCATGTACCGGTTTGTTTAGCTTCAACCGGTTTTTCATGTGCCTCTCCTCCATCTTCAGTATGTAGTACTAGAGGAGGCATTGGATTGAGATCGGATACACTGGATCCGATATTTTTTAGCTCCTCTATATTCTTCAGATCAATAATGGTTTAATATTCGTAGAAGACTATATTTTTCAGCACCTCATCATTATAGCTTGTGAAGATGCATGGTTCGTCTAACTTCAATCTCTGCTCCTTGGGTAGGTAGATGAGTGCCTTGTAGGAAACATCTCTCTTCATCCATACTTTCTTTGGAACTTCACCTTCCAACAGAGCTGATGGAGACTAGTTGATGATATAGCAAGCAGTCTGAGCTGCTTCTCTCCAAAACACATTTGGTAGCTTCGTCGTAGCCAGCATGCACCACACCTTCTCCATGATGGTACGATTCATCCTCTCCACTATCTTATTTCACTAAAGAGTCTAGGGTACGATCTTCTCATACCAGATGTCGTGTTGTACGTAGTAGTCTTTAAAGGCCTTCGACATATACTCGCCTCTATTATTGCTATGGAGGAATTTTAAAAGCTTTCATACTTTTATTTCTACTTTTGCATAGAAGCTCTAAATAGGTCAAAGACTTGATCCTTGGATCTGAGAAAATAGATTCATATAATCTTGGAGATATCATTGCTAAACGTAAGAAAGTATTAGTTTCCTCCATACGTCTCCACATACGCCGAGAGTGTCGCACATGTCGTTGTGCACTAGATCAAGCAAATCTGTCTTTCTCTCCGATCGCTTCTAGAATGTCACTCAGTGATGCTTCCCGATCAAACAATCATCGCACAAGCTGAGGAACACCGAGTCGGCATTCGAGAACATCACCTTTTTCTTCTTCACAAGAATCTCCAAGCTTTTCTCTCTCATATGTGCAAGATAATGATGCCATAGATTCGGAGTAGATCCATGCTCGGATACATGCAATACACCCTTACATAATTGAGTCGTCTTCTTGTACATAGTGTGCCAGACTCGATCTTCCTTTGGCCATGACCAACAAACCCTTGGTGAGTCTCCAAACTCCATCAACAAACTGGTTCACAACGTCTCATGAACAAGAATCTGTGGCTGATCGATGCCCTCGGCCTTCCTTCTTGCCTCCTCATTGAGAAATCTACTCATAACCAAGCTCATGAGCTTTCCATCCGGAGTATAATTGCTTAAGGACACCACCAACATCTCCCAGGAGTTCTGGAGAAAACTAAAAAGCAATACGACTTGAAGCTCGTCCTTCCTCACCATCTTCATAACTGCCAACTGATTAACAATGCTATAAACTCGTTCAAATGCTCGGTGATAGAACTCCCTTCTCGGTCTTTAGGTTAACATGCTTATCCTACAAGACCTTCGCCAAAGTACCAAGAAGGAAGTTCTATTACCAACGTCATTGGCACTATAAGCAATTCAAATTATAGTGTCAATGACTGCTCACACTCCAAAATTGAGATCCTTAGACTGTTGCCACTCCTCATTCAATAACATCGGACCCATCCGTGTCTTGCGCCACCAAGATTTGACAAAAAAACACTCTATGGCACTTTCCCAAACTACAACCAGTGACTCCACCAATCATTCTCTAATGACTTGCGTCGGTACCTCCACTAGCCACTTGTCAGTGACCGCATCAGCCTGATCATTGGCGACTAGAATAGTCGCACGTCGGTGACTCTCCAATGGCACTCTAGAAAAATAAGCTTACTCTGATACCAGTTTGTTGTAACAAACGAACAGAGTCTGGCATAGAGGATGGAAAGGGAAAATTCATGGCCATTATCACAAATCGAGAACTTCATATCTCATTGGTCCATCCAATACTACACTAATCTATCACATGCACAAGCACATATAAAATCACACACACACACACACACACACAGGAGACACAAAATTTTATAGAGGTTCACCCCAAACTGGGCTATATTCTTTCTTCGATAACTACCCCCTTCAGAATTCACTGTGAAGAGATAAACATAACTACACCCGATGACACTCTATTCCCTCTAACAGATCCTCAAGATATCTCTCCACTATACAGAATAACCGTGCGCATCAATGAAGATCCAATTGTCTCCAATACAAGCTAATGGGCCTTAATCCAGGAAATCACTAATAGAGAATAACTAAACTAAATATGCTACATAATAGATGAAGAAGAAAGCCCTATATTTGGCTATTCTCTCTCTCTCTCTCTCATAACCCTCATGGTTTCTATGAAAGCCATGATTTAGATCCTTACCAATGACGATCTGTCAGATCAAAACATCATCGTAGCACCATGGATCTCCCAACATCCATGTACTCCTCTTCTCGGACTCGCTTTATCATAGCGTCGGTCTCCTCAATATGGCCTTGCTCGCCATGGCTCTGCCATAATGCCCGAAAGCATCCTCCCCCCAGAGGGGGCCATCTCTGGGTTTCTTTTTTAGTGGAATTGCCTATGATCGACCACCAATCATCCATGATCTAGTGCTTCAACACCGTACCATCGACGCCGCTCACTGACCCTTCAAGTGCCCGGGGGGAGAACCAAGGCAAGCTCTTCCCCGGGTTAATCTCCTCCTCAAGAAACCTCTTAAGGAGCCTCCCTCAAAGAAATAACATTTTCTCTCTCCCAAAATTCTAGATCCACTCTTACATATAGGGGAGTAGGTTTATATTAGATATCCCTCGAATTTTCATCCAACGGTCGAAACGGATCCAAACTTCGTCAAGAAATGAGTCATACACGTGTCGGGAAAGGTCAAACTTGCGTGTGCAGGAAATCGAGCGCCCTTGCAAGTTTGGCTACAGTTTTTCGTGGTTGCTGCTAGAAGGGTCAGTGCTCAGGCCTAGCGCCTGAGCGAAATAGAGGCAGAGAGTAGGGGGGTTGTCTGGGTCGGCACCCGGGCTCCCCCAATCAGGTGTTCGGCCGAACTTCGTGCTAAGGGAGAAATTGAGTTATATTTAATCTTTACATTGGCGAGATATCTCCAACAAGACATCTAATCGCAGTCTCCAATGCACTATGACAGTGCCAAACGATATCCTACTAATATCATGAACTTGCATCCTGATGACGCTCCAAACATTACCCTGATTGTGCCCAAACGACCATTCCTCGGTGTCCCAAACACGTGTCTTAATTAAAGGACGCGCCAAAGCATCATGTTGGTGCCTGCATCTAAATTTGTGCTCTATACCTCTGATTGGTGTATGCACCCAACTGAATACCAATAGTCGATCATTGTGCCCACAAACATGTGGCTTTCCTCCAAATTGGATTTTGAGCCAATCGGCTTTCCTCTATATTATTGATTTGTTGATACATCTACTTCATTTTAGCATTGCACAAGTCGGGTTTGTGATAATGATCATATGTTAGATTTAGGAGGAATGCTCAACCCGAATGACATGGCATCCAAACTTAGGGTCCTTTACATGCCGGTCGAGGCTGAGTGCGATTCACTGACCAGGGTTGTGTGATGACCAAGATCCAATAACCAATAACCAAGAGCCAAGACTCCTGAGGCTGGGATGCCAAGATTAGTGATGTGAGGTGTACAAGGCCACGAGTTAGCCCCACATTGTCTGGAGAGAAGGAGATCCTGAGCTATTTATATAATTTTCCCTCCTAAACATAGAAGACACGTTTTAAAATCGTGCACCGCTACGGATTTCATAAGAACTCTATAGTTAAGCGTGCTCGAGCAATAATAGTACTTGGATGGGTGACCTCCCTGGAAAGTTCTCGTGCGGGCACGGGCAAAAAGGACAATATCTTCTGTGTTTGGGGCGAATGTTACAAAATGATATCAGAGTCGGCTTTCCTCGCAATGGAGGGGTCTAACCCTACATGAGGACGTGTAGCCCCTAAGGGAGGTGGATTGTGATGACCAAAATCCAATAGCCAATAACCAAGAGCCAAGACTCCTAAGGCTGGGATGCCAAGATGGATGAGGTGAGGTAAGTTATACAAGGCCACGAGTTAGCCCCACATTACTTGAAGAGAAGGAGATCTTGAGCTACTTATATAATTTCTCCTCCCAAACATAAAAGACGCGTTTTAAAACCATGCACCGCTACGGATTTTGTAAGAACTCCGTAGTTAAGCGTGCTCGAGCGAGAGTAGTACTAGGATGAGTGACCTCCCTGGGAAGTTCTCATGCGGGCACGGACAAAGCGGACAATATCTTGTGTGTTTGAGGCGGATATTACAGGTTGGGTGCAACGGATGACTGTGATCTGGACACGTCATTCCGGTTGACCGCCCGAGACCGATGCATTGGGACAAATAGTGTTTTCCTAGATTTAAATAGAAAACATGGTTAATACAATGTTATACTAAACTCATGCTTAAGTTAAGTAGTGAAGATATTAGGGATGATAACAAAGCAAAGCAATAGTTCTTATGATTTATAGTTTTTAAAGTTAGTAAGTGATCTAAAATATAATCTGAATCTGATTAAAAAAGAACAAGAACCCGACCCAATTCTAATACTTTATGAGATTTTTAGGTTTGGGCATGGATCTTATTTGCCACCAATCCGAATCAGACTCATTTATAGCATTTGGACACATGCCATAACCAAACTATAATTATCAAGTCTTCTCCCATCTACTTGTCTGACTTTGAGGATCCTTTTTCTCTAGTCATTCCTCTTAAAGGCCATCTCTGTTGTCACTACTAGATATTTCATATGTTCCATGATTTCTACGGATATTATTTTAGATCTTCTCCTCTTTGATTCATACACATCAATCCGAGATCCTCTTCTTATCGGACCATCTCTTCTCTCGATTGTACAAGACTATCCATCTTATCCATTCTACATTATTTTGTCCTCAGTTGCACCTCATATAATTATGGTTTGAGAGTTCGTCCGAAGCTAAACCAGTTATCCTGAACTAGTTTGGATTTTGATTGATCTGAACCACATACCCTCATTATGCCACCGAATTAGGTCTTATTCGAATTTGGTTCATATTGCCATTCTATTAGTTTGAAAGATATATTTGTAGTTAGTAATTATTTCTTGATTCATATATAGCAAATATTGGATCTGAAACGGTCCATTCAGGTCCAAATTGGACGAATCAGGCCCTAATTTCTGATTACTTTTTTCGATTCTTAATATTTTGGGCCGAAGCAGCTAAACTAAACCCAAACTGGTTTGTTTTTTGCTCGATCCAATCCGAACCCGAATTCTCAAACCTTGCATATAATACCTCTCTTCTTGCCATTCCTAATATTATCCCTCCTAGTTTTTCGCTCATCCACCTCAACATTATCTTTTTCACAATCATCTTAACTACCCATATAATCATATGACACTATCTAATACCTTATAATCATTTAATGATGCAATCCACACTGATGATGACTGACATTTTGTTGGCTGGCTAGTTAGTCTTTCTTATTGTTTTCTCATCTTTTTTCTATTTTTAAGACTATGCATACTATTTAAATTATTCTACATAAATAATTTATCATAAGCAATCTAATAATTTTGATCGTCGAAAAAGTGTGAAGTTATATACAACCCAGCTTTTTCATGGGACTTTACATATCAATGAAATAATCATGTATGAGGCAGCACATTAAAGCCCTATTTTAATGAATGCAACCCTAAGATGTGGGACTTTCATAATATCCTAGCTTTATCCTTCCCTTCTCCTCCATCTTTCTTCTTCCTCCTTAAACACCCTCCCTCATGCTCCTCTTTCCATCCGATCCCCTTGTTCTTCCTCCTCTCCTCATCCTTTAAATAGAGATACTTTGCTCTTACATGTCGAGTGCACCTTCTATGCATTCGGTTATTGGAGGCCGAATGCATCTGCAACCCATTTGGCCATCTGAGGCTAAATGCATCCCAAGGACCGAATGAGATGCACTTCGACTTTTATTCAACCAACTTCAGTTCTATTGAATAGATTCTTTCCAATTTTTTTATTTTTACGTGTAATAAATCTAAGATACTAAAAACAATCACATTAATGTATTTCTTAGCAAAAAATAAAATAAAATTTCTTAGCCACTCATATATACAAATATCTACATAGTACTATTTAATACCCTATAATCATTTAAAGATGCAATCCACACTGATAATGACTGGCATCTTTGTTGGCTAGTTAGCATGTCTTATTATTTTTCCTTCTTTTCTATTTTTTAGGACTCTGCATACTATTTAAATTGGTCTACAAAAATAATTTATCATAAGCAATCTTGTAATTTTGACCGTCGAAAAAGTGTGAGGTAATATACAGCCCAGTATTTTCATGGGATAGCCAGTAGGTCATACTTTCCATATGTATGAAATAATCATGCATAAAGGCCGCACATTAAAGCGCTATTTTAATGAATGCAACTCTAAGATGAGAGACTTTCACAACCCCCCCATCATTCTTTATCCTGGAAATAGAGACACTATGCCCTTACATGTCGAGTGCACCTTCTATGTATTCAACAATTGGAGGCCGAATGCATTTGCAATACATTTGGCCATCAGAGGTTGGATGCATCCCAATGACCTAATGTGATGTAGATTTGGTCTCAAATGCCCGAATGCATTAAGGGTGCACTTGATCTTAATAGAGTGTTTATTTTTCAAAAAGATGATTGAAGAAGAAGGGAAGAGAGAAGCGGAGAAAAAAAAGAAAAAGAGGAAGGACGACAAACACAATGGCAAAGGATTGCATGGGACCGGCGACGGTAGAGGGAGATGGACATCGGCCTACAGAGGACCGACAACAACGGAGCGTGGTAACCGTTACACTTGGGGGCTGCCCTTGGACAAAGGAGTCCGGCTATATCAATAAGTTGCCGTTAGAAAAATAGAAATAAAAACATGTAGAGTTGCAATTTGTTGGGGATTGCCTTTATAAAAACCGGGTGTCCGAAAAAATAAGTCAATGGACCCTTATGTCATAAAGCAATGGAGACAATGGCAAAAACAGTCTTGTCCAAAATGACTAAAAGAGACAAAAGAGAGGAGCGAAGTCGTGGGGACACGAGGGACCTCTCTCT
The DNA here is from genome assembly GCA_947650365.1 of Chamaelirium japonicum. Classification (NCBI taxonomy): domain Eukaryota; kingdom Viridiplantae; phylum Streptophyta; class Magnoliopsida; order Liliales; family Melanthiaceae; genus Chamaelirium; species Chamaelirium japonicum. Next base: position 69,295,157 of record OX393552.1, read on the forward strand.
CTCTCTCTCTTACTCTCTCTCTCTCTCTTCCCCCCTCCTTCGAAGAAGATCGACTACAGCCGCCTCGCTCCCCGCCCAGTCAAACGCACGAGCTTTGACCGCAATTCGACAGTCAAATCTCTCCTCCTCTCCTTCTCTGAAGGTCCCTCAGCTCACCTATCTCTCTCTCTCTCTCTCTCTCTCATCCAAAGATACATACATACCACCAGCTCCTCTCATTTCTTGACCAAGACCTCCCCTTCGACCTCCCAATCCTTTTAGCTCCTCCTCCTCCCCCTCCTCTTCTCTCTCTCTCTCTCTCTCTCTCTCTATGGCTTCTTCGACCGGGAGCCTAGAGACCTCGGCCAATTCCCTCACGGCCGCCTTCTCCTTCTCCAGCCCCTTCCCGACCTCCTTCTCCGAGCTCCTCGCCGGAGCCGGGGACGACGAGGCCGGGAACGGCTCGAGGGTCCCGATGGGCCGGGGGCCCGGGGGCATACCCAAGTTCAAATCACTCCCTCCCCCCTCCCTCCCCCTCTCCCCTCCCCCCGTCTCCCCTTCCTCCTACTTCGCCATCCCCGCCGGCCTCAGCCCCGCCGAGCTCCTCGACTCCCCGGTCCTCCTCTCCTCTCATGTAAGCAAAGCAACCCAACTCCCTTTACCTCTCACCTCTCCCTCCCCACGATCAAGAATCCCTTAAAGTCTTCATTTTTAATCAGTAGATGCATGAATCAGCCTTTGTGCGTTCCTTTTCGAGATGATTGGGTGTCGCCCTGATCTCGATTGCTCTGTAATTTGAAAGACGTAGGCAGCACTAAATCGTCTCCTCTATCATTGGATTGATGGGTTTTGCTTTGTTTCTGTTTATGGAACAGATCCTGCCATCTCCAACCACTGGGTCGTTCCCTTTCAACTGGAAGTTCACTCCTTCGAATTACCAGCAGGGCGTGAAGGCTGAAGACAGGGGCTACCCTGATTTCTCCTTCCAATCCCACGCAAGGCCCGGGAGCGGGCAAGCCTCGTCTCTCCAGCCGACTTCGGTACGTGCTCTCTCATCCTCTGATGCCAAATCTTTCTCTTGCCCATGATAACTAGGCTCATCGACTGTAGTGGGTTTGGTTCGTGCAGGACGAAGCCTTCAGAGGACAACAGCAGCCATGGAGCTACCAAGAAAGCAGCAACAACAATGAATCCTCTGCTCAGAAATTCAACATCAAAGCTGAACCCCTGGCGCTCGTCCGAACCAGCTCTTCTGAGATTCAGACCGTACAGGGGGGGAATCAGGGCGGCTTCCAATCCAACTACAACCAGTCCAATCAATCCTCTCAGATCCTGAGGGAGCCGAAGAAGTCCGATGATGGGTACAACTGGAGGAAATACGGGCAGAAACAGGTGAAAGGGAGCGAGAACCCGCGGAGCTACTACAAGTGCACCTACCCGAACTGCCCCACCAAGAAGAAGGTGGAGAGGTCCTTGGATGGGCAGATCACTGAGATTGTATACAAGGGCACCCACAACCACCAGAAGCCGCAGTCCACCAGAAGGAACTCTGCTGCTGCTCAGGCGATTCAGGCCCCCGCCCCTTCCGAAGCATCCGATCACTCGTTCGGGGGGCGTTCGGGGACGCCCATCGAGTCCGTCACCACACCCGACAATTCCTCGATCTCCTACGGCGACGACGATATCGAGATGAGCTCTCAGAAGAGCAATCACGGCAGAGACGAGCTCGATGAGGACGAGCCCGATTCGAAGCGCTGGTAAGCTTTGCTTAGTGAGAATTGCTTCAACCTGGAGTTGTTTTCTGAGTTGCAAGAAGGGCGGGAGATTGAATTGGGCCTCCATTTCTTTGCAGGAAGAAAGAAAGTGAGAATGAGGGGATTTCGGCTTCGGGGAATCGGACCGTGAGGGAGCCGAGAGTGGTGGTTCAGACGACGAGTGACATCGATATCCTCGACGACGGCTATCGCTGGAGGAAATACGGGCAGAAGGTGGTGAAGGGCAATCCAAACCCAAGGTGAGCCACTGCCTCATGCCTTTCTCTTACATTTGAATTTTTTTTTTTCGAGAATCCCTCTGACCTCTGAGAATGAGGGAGGGGGGTCTAGACCCATACCAGCTTATTAAGAGAAAAGTAGCATACAAACAATGCCTAAGAGGCACCACCACACAAGGGGCAGGCACCCTCCAACACGGGCTAACGCAAATAGCCCACGAGTCTCAAACAAGAAAAGCAATAGAACCTAAGTCTCAGGACTTTGAAGCTCTTGATCTTTTCAATTCACGAATCTCAATTCACGAATCTGGGCTTGGAAGAATCCCGAAGCTTTTCTTTAGCTTTAATGGAGACACCGATAACCGAAGCTATATCGAGAATGGAGTTATCCTCCAACAAGTTAAGAGGTAGATTTTGCTCCTCATCGAGGGGAGGAGGGTAGACATTTGAAATCTTGGTTCAAGTTTCAATCAGCTTGGTACTACTTTGAGACCTCACATGCATGGTTTTAGCCTTTAGCTTCTCAAGGCTAAAACTTGAAATTCTCAGAAATTTTCATTTGCTTTCATGAAAAGAACAAAATCATTGCTTCCAAGATTGATTCTTATCAAATTATGTGGGAATTGTGAATCTTAGGAGCTACTACAAATGCACGACCACCAGTTGCCAAGTGAGGAAGCATGTTGAGAGGGCATCGCATGACCTAAGGGCGGTGATCACAACCTACGAGGGGAAGCACAACCACGACGTCCCCGCGGCTCGGGGGAGCGGGGGGCATGCGCTGAGCAGGCCTTCGACCAACAATGGCATCACCACTGCAATAAGGCCATCGGTCGTGGCCAACCACACTACCCGCGTCACCGCTAGTTCCATCTTTGGGCAACAACGGCCCAATGCGCCCGAGGGCCAGTCTCCATTCACTCTGGAGATGCTGCAGAGCCCCGGGAGCTACGGATTCTCGGGGTACGAAGATTCGATGGCCTCCTACCTGGATCACCAGCAACAACAAAAACACATGGAGCGTGTGTTCTCGAATGCCAAAGAAGAGCCAAAGGATGACTTGTTTCTTGATTCACTGCTCTGCTGAATTTGGTTAGGGACTGGAGAGATGAACATGGTTGGTGGTGCTAATTATTAAATTATTTAATGTATATTTTCGATAAGTTGTTTGTGTAAATCCAACGACATAGGGCTCATTTGTTTATTTGTTAAGAGGCACTTTGGAGATAGAAAACTAAGGCCTCTCATAGTGTTGTACCACAACCTAAAGGGTAAATTAGAGTGAGATGGAAGGGAAACAAAGGGTGTTTTTATGTATTTGTGGTTAATAATCTGCAAATTAAATGATGTAAATTTCATCGCCGGTTCCTATTCTTCAGGTTGCTCAAACCCTATTTGGATTTGCGACCAAGAGAGAATTCTAGGCCCCGTTTGGATAGGATTCTGATTTTGGGATTATTGGAGCCCATAATCCTAGAATCCCTCCAAGAATCCCAAAAAAGGACTCCGGACCCCGGAGGCTCTATTTTGAGCTCCGGAAAGATGGCTCCCAGGAGCACATTTAGGGTTTTCTGAAGAAACACATTTTGGGATCCAGTTGTATCCAAATAGACTCGGTCTTTTTTAGGGATTCTGAGCTTTCAAAATCAAGGATCGAAAGCGTATCTAAACTTGCCCCTAGTTTGCATGTGAATTGGAGGCTTCCAAATGAACCTAGGAGTTGAAAGAAAAAGGATGCCATCGATCCTTGGTAAGTCTCCACTTGAATCTGTTAATCTTTGGGCGATCTGCTGGTGCATTTGGTTGCAGCGAAATAGAAGTCTTTCTGAATAAGAGCCTTCCTGACCTATGCGGAAGTTGTAGAGGATCAAATCACTCATACACCTTTGGGCGACGCACCTGATCCTGGGGGTGAAGACATCCCTCTTTAAACTTTGCTCTTGACCTTACTACTTTTCTCCTTCCCTTACCCCCTACCTACTTGTAACTTGTAAATTATTTTATTATGTATTAATTTACTGGTTTTGATATATGTTGAACCTCCCCCCTCATTCACTAAGAAGGATTTCTCAAACAAACAAACAAAAAAAGATAAGAACATGTTAACCATCTTGATCTCAAGTTTTACAAACATTCTTCCCCACATCAATAATATCTATATGAATTACCTTCCTCACTTTTTTGGGACTAATCTATTCTAAAAGAACTTAGGCGTATTTGGATACGCTTCGGATCTGGGACTCTGGGAGCGCAGAATCCCTATAAAAGACAGAGACAATGTTTAGATATAATCGGATCCCAAAAAATATTTCATTGGAGAGCCCAAAACATACTTCTGGGAGTCATATTTTCTGAGCCCAAAATTGAGGTATGAGCTCCAGAGCTCTTTTTTAGGATTCTGGAACTCCAAGAATCTCATAATCATATCCAAACATGACCTTAATTACTAGCTTAAGACATCCACCGGGAAAAAGGTTTAACTTTTCCACCTAGATACTCTCTTGCCCATCCTCTTGCTAACTTTGGATTAATCTACTTTTTCTGCATGTTCTAAATTCTAGTCATTGGTATCCAATTAACTTTATCTAAATTTGAACCAAAGTGGAAAAAAAAATTATTTCTGAACCGAAGTGGATTTTAAGACAAAGACAACGAGGGGATCCAACAATAACTTGATTCGTCCCCAGTGATCGGTTGATGATATCGAGCAACTTGCTTCTAATTGTGAGGGGTCTAGGCCAAACCCCCAATAGAAGAGGGATTTTCCAAAACAAAAAATTATTGAAGGACTTGCTCTCTCGACACAAACTAGATGAAGAAAGGGAATTTTCCAACAAGACTAATCCCTCTCTGAAAAAAAAAAAGCCTCTAAATATGAAATTAGCATGTCTCTCTCTTATCTTAGTGGCAAGCTTTTCTATTCGTAGATTATTACAAATCAAGGTTTTTCTCTGATAACTATGACGAGTTTTGATCCTTGGTCTATCTTGCACCGCCACACTAATATACTAACCACTTGATCCCCTACATAAAAAAAAAAAAAAAAAACTTAATTACTGATTTGTATATTGGCATCTTCCCCCTCATGGTGGTCCTCAGTTGAGTAGATAAGAGGTAGCATGATGTGGGTAGGAACATTGTATCAATTTTTCGATTAATATATGTGGTGCAAATTAAAATATCGACAGCTGTGTTCTTTAGACAGCATGGTTTGAAAAGTCAAGGATTTTGCCCTCTCGCGTTTCTTGCATATCAAGTTAGGTCAGTCGGTCAACTTGTCTTGTCCATCAGAAGCTTCCACCTCCACCAGATTTGTTTAATTTTATTCATACACCAAAACTATTCACTTACCCTGTTTCCGTTTCGATTCCCTTCCACCCCTCCTCCGTCTACTCAAAATCAATGACAAGTATACCCTGGGGGAGTATCCGCCTATTCGGTGTCCGAACGGGCAAGCATTCTCAGACTTTATCTCCGATGGTTCTAGGATGGGTTAGGACTTTGATGACGGTTAAAAAGACAGCGAAAAGAGGGGGAGAGAGGATGTGAGGAAGCTGGCTCTGTCTCCGATAAGTATTCTCCCATCCGACACATGAATCGACAGCTTTTCCTAGCTCCGCCACCGACGACTCTAGAGTGGGCCAGGGCTTCGGTGACGGTGAAAAAGATAGAGGAGGGAGGAGGTGGCTTTGGCTAGAGGTGTGCAGGATCCAAACCAAACCGACCAAACCGAACCAAACCAAACCAACCGATTTTAATCGGTTTCGACATACTCAATGGATCGGATTGGATTGGGTTTTTTAAAAACCAACATGATTGGATCGGTCGACGGATTTGTAAATTTAAAATCGACCTAAACCGAACCGACATATGTATATACATATAACACTTTATTAAATATACCATATGTCCTCATATACCCTTGCTACTGACAACCTTTGCAATACTGTAGGATTACTCAAAATCAGTTACAAATCTTATTTAGACCTAATAATTTGATAATTTTTATTTTTTAAAGTTAAAACTATGTTCTAATAGAAGGGAAAAAAAAAAGTGCAACAAGCATATGGGTCAAAGGCCAAACCAACCATCCAATCCAATCCAAACCGGCTTTAGTCGGATTGGATTCCAATCTCAGTTTAGTTTGGATCGAATTGGAATCCTCAAAACCGACCAAGATTGGATCGGTTTGGGTTTTACCTAAATATGTTTGTTTTGAACCGATGCACACCCCTAGCTTTGGTGGCAGGCTCAGCGAGCACAGACAGCTGCTCTGACAGTGTTGCAGAAGGATAAGGGGAAGCCGGCGACGCCTCCGGTAGTGTGGAAAGATAAGAAGGAAGCATGTGAAGATACTTTGGGGTTTTGGTTAAAACATACGGAGGATATAAACGAGGTATGAGATGGAAATCGATTTTTGAAATGAAACAGGGGGTATATAAATAATTAGTTTTGGGGTAAGAAAGAGATTTCCCTTTTGTTTAATATATTCTTCAGATGGAGCTAACTCGGACCGAATCCATGCTAGTCACGATCATAGTTGTTTCATCCTTGTGCTATCTGTTTCCACGATTCTATATTTTATTGTGAAGAAGGATAATAGGTGGCAGGCAAAGAGACATGACATCCTCTAAGTTTTAGACTAAATTTTTTTCTTTAATAATAAATTCAGCTTCCATGATGCTTAAATAATGTTACCTTTAGGTGTTTTGAGATATAAAGATTGCTATTAACACGTGCACCTAACACAATATTAGTGTATGATCCTATCATTATCACAACAAATGATAACACGCGACAAATTTGGCTAGGATGCAAAGATTTCCTTATAGTCAAGCCCTACTTTCTAGTTATACTCTTTAGTGGACTTGATCGGATTTCATATCGTCTTCTGGCCTTGTTTTTCTTGGGAGCAAAGTCTCCGGCGGTCTCAGACTGATCGCCGGGTTTTTTACGGAAGCGTGATTTATTGAGGGGTCGATTTCAACGTTTTCCGGATACGACACGATACAGAGAAAAATGATGCACATAACACGAAAGTCACAAACAAATTGACAAGGGATATAGGCAATTAAGGAATATGGCTTCCACTATCAAGATATTACAATCACTGGTGTGTCACCGTTTGTCGGATCCCCGCACACGTATCTCACCCCTTCCCTCAGAACAATACCACGACGAAGACAAACCATGGGAGCACATAAGAGGATACCGAGCGATAAAGACAGATGATCGACTGATGAAGATGTCGAAGCCAATGCTGAGATTGAAGGTTGTTTGATCGAAGAATGATAGAGGGATTGTGACGACCAAGATCCAATAGGCCAATAGTCAAGAGCCAAGACTCCTGAGGTTGGGATGCCAAGATGGATGAAGTGAGGTGTACAAGTCCACGAGTTAGCCCCACGTCGCCTGGAGAGAAGGAGATTTTGAGCTACTTATATAATTTTTCCTCCCAAATATAGAAGATGTGTTTTAAAACCGTGCGCCGCTATACATTTTGTAAGAACTCCGTAGTTAAGCGTGCTCGGACGAGAGCAGTACTAGGGTGGGTGACCTCCCTGAGAAGTTCTCGTGTGGGCACGGCCAAAGTGGACAATATCTTGTGTGTTTGGGGTGGATGTTACAAAATGATATCAGAGCCGATTCTCCTCGCAATGGGGGAGTCTAACCCTACACGAGGATATGTAGCCCTATGGGGGGTGGATTGTGACGATCAAGATCCAATTGGCCAATAGCCAAGAGCCACGACTCCTGAGGCTGGGATGCCATGATGGATGAGGTGAGGTGTACAATGCCGCGAGTTAGCCCCACGTCGTCTAGAGAGAAGGAGATCCTGAGTTACTTATATAATTTCTCCTTCTAAACATAGAAGACGTGTTTTAAAACCGTGCGCGGCTATGGATTTCATAAGAACTCTGTAGTTAAGCGTGCTTGGATGAGAGCAGTACTATGATGGGTGACCTTCCTGGGAAGTTCTCGTGTGGGCACGGCCAAAGCGGACAATATCTTGTGTGTTTGGGGCGGATATTACAGGGATCGAAGAACGTCGGATCCGATGGAGAAAGAGCGTTGCAATCTTCATCGATCCTTGTGCTCTTCTTCTTAGTGGATCGCCTCATCATCATTGTTATTCGTGAAAGCCGACGAATCTTTGCAATGTCTTGGTCTTGCTTGTAATCTCTGTAATCACAGTCGATCTATTATGTGATTAATAGAAGAGATATCATGCTCATTTGTTTGTGGATTAACCCTAATTTGGATGAACCACGGTATATATATGTAGTATTTGTGCTTCTTTTTTGTCTTGGAAAATTGTTCTATGTGGCATATATATTTGATCCTCTACACTAATCCTATGGCTGGGGATCCATTTTCGCTAGTTGGGGACTGCCAAATCCCTGGTTGGATCATGATTGACTCACCATAAGGCCATTAAGCCTGTTTTCTAAGGTCCCATGTAAAAAGAAGGCCAGGTGGAGGGGTAGTACGCAGATGTGGGTACAGCTGGAAGCATCTGGAGCGATCATGAAATTGCTTGCCACAATAGGTATAAGGACCGGGAGGATCGGTAGTGCCACGGCCACCAGGTAGACCATGCCCACTAGACAGAGAGCGACCTCCGCAACCACGAGCGTGCGAGAATGGAGGACGGGAACCAGAAGCAATGGCCATCTGCTCAGTCGGAAGATCACCGAAAGGAGAAACAAGCACCCGCTGAGCACCAGTGAGAAAAGAGTCCCAGATCCACGGGTACCATCACTTTTTTATTTTGGTACAGGGGGAGCAGGTGGATCTTTACATCAGGACCCGAAAGTCCTCGTACACGAGGGCAGATATAGCATCTGGGACTCATGCTCCTAGTACCCTTCGACGTTCGAGACTCTAGCTTCTTGGGCTAACCAGTAGGCCGCACTATTCATGACGTGCGGCACCCACTGAATCGATATCTTGTCTAGCTGATCCCAGACTTGACAACAATCCAAAATTAGGAGGCAGAGGTCACCCAAACACCCTTTACCAAGAAATATAGTATCCCGCGCTTTTGTCGCATCCGTCAACACCACCACTTTACTGCAGGCATGCTTGCTTAGTTCCTTCAGAACCCCCCGAATCGCCCATAATTCTGACTTGAACAGAGAATCTACCTGAAAGTTGAACGAGGCTGCAACACACACATTACCATTGGGAGTAGCTAACACCCATGCCCTACTCACAGTTTGTGCGGGCGACTTGGGGTGCACGGGCGAACAAGGGGATATGTATGAGTTGCAATTTCATAATGTGGGCAGATGGATCCTTCCAGTCTAAGCACTAACACAGTGAGAAAATTTAATACTGGATTTGAAAGGATTGATCTATAATCCTGTGCTCTTAGCTACCCGAGCAAACACCTCCCGAAGTCCCCACACTTCTTGCTCCATAGCCCTTGCAAAGAAAAGAAAGGCATCTACATACGCCAAAGTGGTGATTGATTGCGGGCTCCTTCGTGACACGAAACCATCCAAATCGCTCGCCCTAATACTACGATCGACTTTGCAGTGAAAAATCTAAGCTATTAACATAAATAAATATGGAGACAATGGATCCCTTTGCTGAAGACCACAGCTTGCACTAAAAAAAAAACGTTTTTTACCGACAGAATATATCCGTCAGTAATATTACATTTCCATCGGTAATATTTTTATTGCGACGGAACAAATTTCCGTCGCAAAGCTGTTGGAAAAAAAAAGCGTCGGAAAAAAAACTGCGACGGATATAAATATTTGTCGGTATTAAACATTAATACCGACGGATAGTTATTATCCGTTGGTAATATATAAGTATATTACTGACGGAATATTACTGTTCGTCGGCAATATATAAATATTTTATTAAAATATATTAGGCTATTACCGACGGCTATACTTATTACCGTCGGCAAAAAAATGTTTATTACCGACGGATAGTTAAATTCCGTCGAAAATATATAAATATTTTTTAAAAAATAATAGATTATTACCGACGAAAACTATAATATCCGTCGGTAATAAAACTTAAATTTTTTTAAAAAAATTACTAAAATATTTGGTTATTTAATTCCTGTGATTTATAACAATACCATAATATATTCAAATATTACCACAAATATTACCATAATTGACTAAATCAAATATTACCACATGCAATTTATCAAATATTATCACAATTTATCAAATATTATCATAAATTACCAAATATTACCATAATAACAGACAATCCTAGACAAAACCAAAAAATTATCACATATTTATTACAAAATTATTTTTACACAATCCAAAATTGAAGAAAGCTGCGTGCCCTAGCTCAACCACCCCACGTCGCTCGGCACCAACGCTGGTGCTCTCTTCCTCTGACACTGCACATCTGCAATAAATATTTATTTGTTAAAAAAATAGTTTACGTCTATATATATATATATATATATATATATATATATATATATATATATATATAGTTAATATCTATAATTTAGAGTGTAAGTGTTGAAAAATCATAAGTTAGCGTGTTTCGAATTTGAAATTGATTTGGATTCGATCAGATCATCATCGGATCGGCATCCGATAATTCGTACTTGGATTTTTTCCTAATTCGGACTTGTGAGCAAGTTTTAATTAGATATTTTAACAATTTACCCTCCAATCGACCAATTTAGAGTCTAAACGTTGAAAAATCATAAGTTAGCGTATTTTGGATTTAAAATTGGTTTGGATTTGATCAGATCGGCATCCGATAATTCGTATTTGGATTTTTTTCATATTTCGGACTTGTGAGCAAGTTCTAATTAGATATTTTAACAATTTACCCTCCGATCGACCAATTTAGAGTGTAAGCGTTGAAAAATCATAAGTTAGCATGTTTTGGATTTGAAATTGGTTTGGATTCGATCGGATCGGCATTCGACAATTCGTACTTATATTTTTTTTGTATTTCGTCTTTGCGAGCAAGTTCTAATTAGATATTTTAACAATTTATCCTCCGATCGACCAATTTAGACTGTAAGCGTTGAAAAATCATAAGTTAGCGTGTTTCGGATTTGAAATTGGTTTGGATTCGATTGGATCATCATCGGATCGGCATCCGATAATTCATACTTAGATTTTTTCATATTTTGGACTTGCAAGTAAGTTCTAGTTAGATATTTTAACAATTTACCCTCCGATCGACCAAATTTAGAGTGTAAGCGTTGAAAAATCATAAGTTAGCATGTTTTGGATTTGAAATTGGTTTAGATTCGATCGGATCGTCATCGGATAGACATCTGACAATTCGTACTTAGATTTTTTTTGTATTTTGGACTTGTGAGCAAGTTCTAATTAGATATTTTAACAATTTACCCTCCGATCGACCAATTTAGAGTGTAAGCATTGAAAAATCATAAGTTAGCATGTTTTGGATTTGAAATTGGTTTGGATTCGATCGGATCATCATCGGATCGGTATCCGACAATTCGTACTTAGATTTTTTTTATATTTTGGACTTGCGAGCAAGTTCTAATTAGATATTTTAACAATTTACCCTCCGATCGACCAATTTAGAGTGTAAGTGTTGAAAAATCCTAAGTTAGCATTGTTTCGGATTCAAAATTGGTTTGGATTCGATCAGATCATCATCGGATCGGCATCCGAGAATTTGTACTTGGTTTTTTTTTCGTATTTCGAACTTGCGAAAAAGTTCAAATTAGATATTTTAATAATTTACCCTTCGATTGACCAATTTAGAGTATAAGCATTGAAAAATCATAAGTTAGCGTGTTTCGGATTTGAAATTGATTTGAATTCGATCGGATCATCGTCCAATAATTCGTACTTGAATTTTTTTTGTATTACAGACTTGCGAGCAAGTTCTAATTAGATATTTCAACAATTTACCCTCCGATCGACCAATTTAGAGTGTAAGCGTTGAAAAATCATAAGTTAGCGTGTTTCAGATTTGAAATTGGTTTGGATTCAATTGGATCGACATTTGACAATTTGTACTTGGATTTTTGTCATATTTCGAACTTGCGAGCAAGTACTAATTAGATATTTTAATAATTTACCCTTCGATCGACCAATTTAGAGAGTAAGCGTTGAAAAATCATAAGTTAGCGTGTTTCAGATTTAAAATTGGTTTGGATTTGATCGAATCATCATCGGATCGGCATCCAACAATTCGTACTTGGATTTTTCCTATTTCGGACTTGTGAGCAAGTTCTAATTGGATATTTTAACAATTTACCCTCCAATCGACCAATTTAGAGTATAAACGTTGAAAAATCATAAGTTAGCGTGTTTCGGATTTGAAATTGGTTTGGATTCGATCAGATCGTCATCGGATCAGCATCTGATAATTCATATTTGGATTTTTTTCATATTACAGACTTGCGAGCAAGTTGTAATTAGATATTTTAACAATTTACCCTCCGATCGACCAATTTAGAGTGTTAGCATTGAAAAATAATAAGTTAGCGTGTTTCGGCTTTGAAATTGGTTTGGATTCTATCGGATCGTCATCGGATCGGCATGCGATAATTCATACTTGGATTTTTTTTTCTTATTTTGGACTTGCGAGCAAGTTCTAATTAGGTATTTTAATAATTTACCCTCTGATCGACCAATTTAGAGTGTAAGCGTTGAAAAATCATTAGTTAGCGTGTTTCAGATTTGAAATTGGTTTGGATTCGATCGGATCGTCATCGGATCGGCATCCGACAATTTGTACTTGTATTTTTTTTGTATTTCGGACTTGCGAGGAAGTTCTAATTAGATATTTTAACAATTTACCCTCCGATCGACCAATTTAGAGTCTAAGCATTGAAAAATCATAAGTTAGCGTGTTTTGGATTTGAAATTGGTTTAGATTCAATCGGATCAGCATCCGACTATTCATACTTGAAATTTTTTTCGTATTTCATACTTGCGAGCAAGTTCTAATTAGATATTTTGACAATTTACCCTTCGATCGACTAATTTAGAGTGTAAGCGTTGAAAAATCATAAGTTAGTGTGTTTCAGATTTGAAATTGGTTTTGATTCGATCGGATCGACATCCAACAATTCGTACTTGGATTTTTTTTGTATTTTGGACTTGCAAGCAAGTTCTAATTAGATATTTTAATAATTTACCCTCCGATTGACCAATTTAGAGTGTAAGCGTTGAAAAATCATAAGTTAATATGTTTCGGATTTGAAATTGGTTTGGATTCGATCGGATCGTCATCGGATCGGCATCCGACAATTTGTACTTAGATTTTTTTTATATTTTGGACTTGCGAGCAAGTTCTTATTAGATATTTTAACAATTTACTCTCCAATTGACAAATTTATAGTGTAAGCATTGAAAAATCATAAGTTAGCGTGTTTCGGATTTAAAATTAGTTTGGATTCGATCGGATCATCATCGGATCGGCATCCGACAATTCGTACTTAGATTTTTTTTCATATTTCGAACTTGTGAGCAAGTTCTAATTAGATATTTTAATAATTTACCCTCCGATCGACTAAATTAGAGTGTAGGCATTGAAAAATCATAAGTTAGCGTGTCTCAGATTTAAAATTGGTTTGGATTCGATCGGATCGTCATTGGATCGGCATCCAAAAATTCGTACTTGGATTTTTTTTTTCGTATTTCGAACTTGCAAGCAAGTTCTAATTAGATATTTTAACAATTTACCCTCCGATCGATCAATTTAGAGTCTAAGCATTGAAAAATCATAAGTTAGCGTGTTTCGGATTTGAAATTGGTTTGGATTCGATCAGACCATCATCGGATCCGCATCCAACAATTTTTACTTAGATTTTTTTCGTATTTTGGACTTGCGAGCATGTTCTAATTAGATATTTTAACAATTTACCCTTCGATCGACCAATTTAGAGTGTAAGCGTTGAAAAATCATAGGTTAGCGTGTTTCAGATTTAAAATTGGTTTGGATTCCATGGGATCATCATCGGATTGATATCCGACAATTCGTACTTTGATTTTTTTCGTATTTCGGACTTGCGAGCAAGTTCTAATTATATATGTTAATAATTTATCCTCCAATCGACCAATTTGGAGTGTAAGTGTTAAAAAAATCATAAGTTAGCGTGTTTCGAATTTGAAATTGATTTGGATTTGATCGGATCGTCATCCGATAATTCGTACTTGGATTTTTTTTTTTGTATTTTGGACTTGCGAGCAAGTTCTAATTAGATATTTTAAAATTTTACCCTCCGATCGACCAATTAGAGTCTAACTGTTGAAAAATAATAAGTTAGCGTGTTTCGGATTTGAAATTGGTTTGGATTCGATCGGATCGTCATCGGATCGACATCCGATAATTTATACTTGGATTTTTTTTTTGTATTTCAGACTTGCGAGCAAGTTCTAATTTGATATTTTAATAATTTACCCTCCGATCCACCAATTTAGAGAGTAAGCGTTGAAAAATCATAAGTTAGCATGTTTTAGATTTGAAATTGGTTTGGATTCAATCAGATCGGCATCTGACAATTTGTACTTGGATTTTTTTCGTATTTTATAATTGCGTGCAAGTTCTAATTAGATATTTTAACAATTTACCTTTCGATCGACCAATTTAGAGTGTAAGCGTTGAAAAATCATAAGTTAGCGTGTTTCGGATTTGAGATTAGTTTGGATTCGATCGGATCGTTATTGGATCGACATTCGATAATTCGTACTTAGATTTTTTTTGTATTTTGAACTTACGAGCAAGTTTTAATTAGATATTTTAACAATTTACCCTCCGATCGATAAATTTAGAGTGTAAGCATTAAAAAATCATAAGTTAGCGTGTTTCGAATTTGAAATTGGTTTGGATTCGATCAGATCTAGTTCCTCACCGTGCGAGAACCAACGAGTATAGCTAATGTCAATGCCACACATTATCAGATCAATCTCGCATTCCTCTCGAACCTTCCTAGTCACCCTTCCACAATCTATACAGGGACACAATTTTTCCATCTAGCGGTACAAGACGCTCAAATGTAAAATCCAAAAATTTCCTAACTCCTTCTCTGTACTCTTGGCTTATCCAATTCGAATTACGCATCCAACTCTTATCGATTGAAGACATCTTCGTCTATCTGGCCACACACACCTGCAGTAATTTCAAACCATGTCTATGAGACTTGCAATCTTTTATCGACGTTGTTCGTAAACTACTCATGAACAACTTGCCCCCTTGAAGTTTAGCTATAAAACACTTAACCCCCCTATAGTCTAAAAACTACATTTTGCCCATATTCAATTCAGTTTTGATCAGATAAAAATTACTAAATGCGGGAATTAAGTAGTTGATCCTCTTATACCCGAATAGGTATAGATAGGGTATGGCCCGTTTGGACCCTATCATGTCCGGGTATGGATAGGGATATGAGTAGGGCCCAACTTGAACCCGAACTGTTGCCACCCCTAAATACTAGAGTTATCCAAATTCTACCCAAACTTATACCCGACTAAACCCAATATTATAACAAACAATAGAGGTTCATAACATTTTATCATAATACAATAGAGTTTTGGATTATGAATTTGGTTTGGATTCGATCGGATCGTTATTGGATCGTATCCGATAATTCAGGCTTAGATGATTTTTTATATTTCGGACTTGCGAGCAAGTATTTAGTAGATATTTTAATATTTTATCCTCCGATTGACTAATTTAGAGTCTAAGTGTTTGAAAATCATAAAATAGCGTGTTTCGGATTTTGAAGTTGGTTTGGATTCGATCGGATCGTCATCGGATCACATCTGATAATTTGGACTTGGATGATTTTTCATATTACAGACTTGCGAGTAAGTATTTAGTAGATATTTAAAAATTTTACCCTTCGATTGACTAATTTAAAGTCTAAGCGTTGGAAAATCATAAGTCAGTGTGTCTTGCGGCTAATATTGCAACATAGTTGAGGACCTATACCTAATTTGTCATATGGGGAAGTTTGACATAAACGCTAAACCCTAAACCTAAACTAAACCCTAAAACTAAACACTAAACCTAACCCTAAGCCTAAACCCTAAACCTAACCTAATACAGCAAACTATGGGTACCTAACATTGCACCTTAGCTAATACTAAACCTAAACCCTAAACTCTAAACCTATACCTAATATTGCAGCTTACCTAATAAAGCAAATTATGGTGTCCTGCAGCTAATATTGCAAAATAGTCAAGGACCTATACCTAATTTGTCATATGCGGAAGTTTGACATAAACCTGGCCTAAACCCTAGAACTAACCTAAACCATAAACCTAATTTTCGAAATTGTAACATTCTGAAAAATTCCAATAATTCCGAATCGGAATTGGATTTTGAAATTCTAAAATATCGGAATCAGAATCAGAATACCATTTGGGATTTTGAAACCCTAAACCTAAATCTAATTTTCAAAAATGTAACATTCCAAAAAAAATCCAATAATTCCGAATGAGAATTGGATTTTAAAATTTCAAAAATTCAGAATCGGAATCAGAATATCATGTGGGATTCTGAAACCCTCAACCTAAACCTAACCTAAACCCTAAACCTAATTTCCGAAAATATAACATTCCGAAAAATTTCGATAATTCTGAACCAAAATTGGATTTTGAAATTCCAAAATTTTAGAATCGGAATCAGAATACGATTTGGGATTCCGAAACCCTAAACCTAAACCCTCACCCTAAACCTAATTTTCGAAAATGTAACATTTTGAAAAATTTCGATAATTCCGAATTGAAATTGGATTTTGAAATTCCAAAATTTTGGAATCGGAATCAGAATACTATTTGGGATTCCGAAACCCTAAACCAAAACATAATTTTCAAAAATGTAACATTCCAAAAAATTCTAATAATTTCGAATCGGAATTGGATTTTGAAATTCCAATATTTCAGAATCGGAATCAGAATACCATTTGGGATTCTGAAAATTTTAGACAATTTTCCGAACACCGCTATTCCGATTCGATTCATCCAAAAATTAGCCATAGATAAAAATTATCAAATTATAAATTAAGTAGTTCACAAAAGAGGTATTGTGCTAACATTTCAAACTTTAGGGTACGATTTAGAACAAAATAGTTGTCAAAAGGGGTGTTGTGCTAACATTTCAAACTTTAGGGTGCGAATTGGAACAAATTAGAGAGGGGGGAGGAGGAGGAGGAGAAGGAGGAGGGAACCTCACCGGAGGAGGAGGAGTCATCGGAGGAGGAGCAGAAGCCGGAGGTGCGCGGGAGGGGAGGTCGGAGGTCGGAGGTGTGTCGGTCGGAGGCGCGAGGGAGGGCAAGGGAAAGGAAACCAAGCTCAAATTCGAGAGAGCACAGAGAAATGGGGGATCCGTTTTCGGGTTTTTGTAATAGGATTTTTACCGACGGATACTAAATGTCCATCGGTAAAACGTTATTGAATACCGACGGACATATAATATCCGTCGGCACAAATAATATCAAATTTTATTATATATAATAATTTATAATACCGACAACTATATTTATGACCATCGGTAATATATATATATATATATATATATATATATATATATATATATATATATATATATATATATATATATATATATATATATACCGACAGAACTAATATATTCCGTCGGTAAACCTATTATGCCTACGAAAAAAATTTTACTGTTGGTAATTAAAATGAGAAAACTAATTAAAAATTTAAAGTTATTATACCGATGGAATTTATTATTACCGTCGGTATAAAGTATATTATTACCGACGGTAATAGAATATACCATCGGTAAAATACGTCTTTTTTGTAGTGTTGGGCGAAATCCTTGTGTCTCTTCCCCATTAACCAACAACCTTAGCGTGGTCGTTCGAACACACTGCATGATCCAAGACGACCAAAGCGGATGGAAACCCATCTTCTATAACACCACACCCAATGCATCCCACTGAACCCGATCATATGCTTTATCGCGAGATCAGCATTGATCACCATTGCTGCCTTCCGAGGAATGACTGAATGCAGAACTTCATGGGCGAAGATGATATAGTAATGAATCCTCCTTCCAAGGATAAAGGCGTGTTGTTGCTCTTGAATAATAGAAGGCAAAATAAACCTTAATCGAGTTGCCAAAAAATTTGAAATAATTTTATACCTGAAACAAAAGGAAGATTATCGCCACTACTAACTCCCCTAATCCAATGTTGTTGAATCACAGATTTACAATCCACTCGATGAAGCCAAAAATTATGAAACTACCATGGCACCCACTCCGGTCGATTATCCTCAATCGTGGAAACCACCAGAGGCGAGTGATCAGAAACACAACGAGTAAGGTGACGAACCATAATATCGTCTATCTCTGTAGTCCAGTTATCATTCACAAAACAACGATCAAGTCGCTCCCAAATCTAATCCCCTCTTTGCAACTGGTTGCACCTAGTAAACTGTTCTTTTTTCTTTTCTTTTCTTTTCTTTTCTTTTTTTCCTTCCCGGCCCCTCGCCACTGGTGGCGCTTCATGTTGGATAATTATCTTTAAAACTAAGACTTTTATGATATTTATTTTCAGATCTAAAACTATTATTGCATATACATACATAAATTTATATATAAATAAAATTAACAAGGGAAAAGAGAAAGAGGTGGCATGCATGGGATCGAAGCACGCTAGACGCTGTCCTAAGAACGTAATTGTCCTCCACATACAGAGCTCCCGACAAGCGCTCCTAGAGATACGACGACCCCGGTGATATCCACCATCCTTCTCGTCGGTACGTCTTCAAGAAGGACATGCGAACCCAATCTTCCTTTCAAGAACCCAGCAACTACTAGATTGAAAAATGTTGAAAACCTCAAAATAATAACTCATGATGTGGAGGAAGAAGAGATGATATTTTTTTTATATATATTGCTTCTCCCCACTAGTCACTGTTTATAGATGAAGGGACATAATAGGGATAATAAGCACCATTCAAAAAATATAACGTCTCCCATGCAAATAGCTTTAAGTGGTTTAATTGCTAGCCATTAAGCAATGATTGGTTTTTTTTGTTACGCTCACATGCAAATGACTATAATTGGTTTAATTGCTAGCTATTTAATTATTTGTAGAAAATGGCTAATCAAATATTTATTGAAAATAACTAAATATTAAATATAAAATTGATTTTTTAAAAACACCACCAACAATCCCCTATATTTTTTTAAAAACATCAAATAATGAATATTCAAAATAAAATATTTTTGCTGGATTCTTTATACTATGCAATAGGTGAAGGTACCTTCAGGTTTGAACCTCTACTTAGTGATAATTGGATCCATCTGTGGGTCCTTGGTGGACTACGCCTTGAACCAGGCTCATTTATCAGACTTCTTCAAAAATACATATAGTATAGAAAGATTGGAGTTTTAAACGAGTTTGCGCGTACACGGCCATGCGCAAGATATCTCATATGTGTTTTAGGAATTGCCCTATTCCATTTATCGCGGCCCTCATGACTCCACACATGTCGGTGAATCCTCTAAAGGTGAGAGCAAGATAGCACCCTGCCTCATGGGTCTTGGATTTATTAAGAGTATAAACCCAACCTAACCCCTTGCTTTTATGAGCACTGGCGCCCTAGGGATAGGAGATGAGATCAGTGCTCCTCATAATCACCAATGCGTTTTGTTTCTACCCATTGAACCTCCGTGAGGTTGGGTTCCTACCGTGGTGATCTTTCATATTGGCTTCACCTTATCCCCCTCGACGCTTCTAAGACATAATTCTTAGATAGACCCTTTTGGTATTAATCAGTCATACTGATTCCATTTTAAGAAGTGGATATTAATGTCATATCATGACTTTAACCTTTTAGGTCTTAATTTTGTGGTTAGTTAACTTCGTCTTCACCCGGGTGAAATCATCTTTACTGTTCTGTAGAACAAGACACAGCACAAAAAATATGGATAGTTTATTAGTTTCTTTCATAAGAGTGAGTTGACTTACTCGGATCAACTTACAAGTGATTTTAAACTCTATTAACTTCTAAAGTGATTTTCGGTGAAAATATATATATATATATATCCATATTTATTTCTCTATTGGCACCCCCATATTTTGAGATATTTGAAAATAGATTTTATAATTTTACAATTGACCAGATAATTTAAACTATATATTAAAATCTCTAGATAATAGCGATTAAAGACTAGACACACATACACAAGTGTATGTGCCGAGTTCTCCCTATTAGAGTCTTGATTTGTGAATAAGTTTTTATAATTAGATTTTAGCTAGATTAGAATTATTTATCCAAGTGAAATTCTATATTGTAACGGTCATCTCCAGATAAGTGACGAAACATTAGGCTTACGTAAATATCAGTCAGTCTTAGACACATATGCCTTTTTGATAATTTTTTTTTGGCACTTTAAGTAATAGAATAATAATTGGAGATCATGTAGTAAGAATGTTTTGAAACAACTAGTCCATTTTCATTAACGATAAATATTCTTTTTTTATTTAGCAAGAAAGAAATTAGGCACAATTTGATTAAAATATTTATGCCTTACAATATCGTAACTTAAATTCTTCAAGATAGTATAAAATAGTTATTATGACTTTACATTAGCAAAATCTATAAAGATAGAGATGATCATTATTTTTATATTTTCTTTGAGAGTTTTCAATCGCATATAAGTTATATGAATGATAATAAAATCATATGTTTTAATTTATATCAATTTCAATGTTATATCCTATTATCTTTTGTGGTGGTAAGAAATGGAATTGAGCAAATGTACCAATTTAAGCAAATACATGTAAGAAATGGATAAGGAAATTGAAACTAAACATATTTTCCATCATATCTTATGGTGCCAAAGTAAAGCATAAGAAACAAATATGGTTTGGAAATCAGACTAGGCCCACCGATTTCCACATGGCATTTATTGGCCCACAATGTGTCAAACTGATATATATGGATTTGAACATAATTTATATCTCGAATAAAGTATGTATTCATCACTTATCAACCACGAGTTTGGAATAGCAATCCAACTCATGATGTATAGATAAATACACCCCCAGCTTAATAGAGTTATTAACAAAAGCAACAAAGCTCAAGCTTTAGTTTTCTATACTTTTGCCAAAATATCCTGATAATATAATTTCTTAGTTGGTGACTTTAATTTTCAATGACCGAGTTTCATTCAGTCTCACAGCTTCAAAGTTGAAAGTTATTTTGTAGCAACAAAGGCATAGTCGATTTCATACTCAGCTCAACAGATTATAGTACTCTATAACCACTAAAGCATGATTACTATAGAAACAAGACTTTTAAACAAAGAGAAATATATGTTTTAATTTAGTTCTCTTAGTCTAGAATATAAAAAATTATCTCTCACCATGAAGGAAGAGCAAGAACGATGTGATTTCATACCCATCGCACTAAATTAAATCGATCGGAAGCCACTCAGGCCCATAAGCTAATAGGTGTTAGGCAGAGGAGGAGGATGGTGCATGATTTTGTTATGTTCGGAAGTCATCGTTAGTGTTAGGATCCGGTTTTGCCTCTTGACTAATTAGTAGTAATGTATACATACGTTTGAAATTCAAAAAGTAAATGAAAGACATATATAGTAGTCCGATAATTGATTCTCTTGCCCGTTCTAAATTTTTCTAGTTAGCACTGGACCGGCAAGGCAAGGCAATCGTTGGCTCTTAATGGCTCCATACCTCAAAAAGAGAGAGCCATCTCCTATATCATTCTGGGATGGAATAGGAGGCCTATGAGGACCCATCGATGGTGATGTCATTAATCTCGATCATATATGAATGAGGATGTCCACGCACAATGAAATTGTTGAGCCGACCATCTTAACTTGGGCAGCTATGTGGATATGATCAAGGTCAAGGATGACAGTCAGAAGTCGATCTACTAGTGATTGATGAGGCACATCCGTATGAGTGGGGCTCATAAGCAGTGCATACAAGGTCATCCTTTGGCATACGTGTTGAGATTGCAAAGGTAGATAATGACTTTAATTGCTAATTAGAACTTGCTGTTAGGTCTGGCCTGATTGGTTGGGCCTGGATTGGCCTTACTGGTTGGTTGGGCTAGGATGAGGTATAGTTGAACCAAAATAATTGGATCAGGTCTAAATTGAATCAGATCGATCTGGTTCTTAGATAACCGGGGTGGTTTTTCTGGTCTGTGTGGACGACGGTCGATGAGACCTATCTAGTCAGATTGAACTATGGCTAGTTCGGTATGGGACCTTTAATAGTAATTAGGGTTCCATCTGAATGCCTTATCCCTTACACAGAGTTTAGGTAAAACCCAAATCTCAAACCTTTCCCCTCCTTAGCCGTGCGTCACCAAGAGGTATGGGAACTCTACCCCCCGTTCCCAATTAATCAACTTGTCGGATAACAAGAGAAACTATTGATGGCGAGGACAGAGACAACACCATCATGACTTGGTCTCCAAATGAAAGAGAAGTTTACTTTCTCTGTATCAAATCCTTAAAATCCAATTCAAGGATGTTCCACTTATCGAAGCCTCAAAAACCAATTTAAATTGCATTCAAGTAGTTCAATGCTATCATCGCTAGCATTTGCATCTATTGTTCTTCTTCACATGATATAATTAATAGGACTTAAAAACAGCATCATAGGTGGAATATAACACTACAGAAGTCCAGACAGTGACCTTCCAAGATTTTATTTAGTTATTTATTATTATTATTATTATTATTTTAATAGATCAGTCAGGTTGTCAAAGGACACGCAACACCGGAGCACGTGTACCCCACTAACAAGCTGCTTCATGTGATGCCATTCCCCTATTGTTGAAGAGTCAGTCTGCCGCAAGCCGTCACCTAGGCTAACAAAAATTGGTTCTTAGTCGTTGACCTCTGTATGAGTTTTCTACACAATCGACCAGCAACGATCTTATCGTCAACTAGTGTTGCAACCAGCAATGATCTTGCCGCCAACTTATCGATCACAAGCAAGCGACAAATCTCTATCGAACCTAATTTCTATGTTTCTCTTTCCTTAATCTGTTAATACTTATTTTTATTTATTATTATTATTTTTAAGCTGTTGTTACTCGCTCTTAAATATGTGGGTGACCGTTTGAGAGTAATGGGTGCTATTACACCATTTGGAAAGGGGTGAAAATTAGGCATTGAATTAAAACTCATAACAAGAGCTGTTACACCTCTTGCATGAGGGCAGTAACAACTTGGTATTATAACCTTTTGAATAGGTCAAAAGGCATGTGGCATTGAATGTTGTTACACGAGAAGAAACTGCTTGCGATCATACAAATTACTCAATTTCTAATATCTATATACCACATAATTTAATCTTCTTATTCAGATGTTACCTCATGTTGCATGCTACGACGCAAACCTTGTTGTGAATGACGAAGATGATGCACTCACCAACGATGAAGATGATGAATCCCGTTTTCAACAACGACACAACGGCTTCAAGCTTGAGTTTTCCTCGTAATCACACAATAAATTAGTTTTACGATGTTAGGAGATGACAGCTAGGGTTTGGAGAGAATGGAAAATGATCTCTATTGAGGGACTCAAGCCCAATATATATGTACATGTATAACCATACAACCCGACCCGACTGTACATAGAACCCGACCCGGTATATACATTAACACTCCCCCTCAAAGTCATGGTGGATCATGTACCGAGAGTTTGCTTATAAAATGACAAAATCTAGCAATCGTCAGGGGCTTTGTGAGAAAATCAGCAGTCTGCTCCATCGAGGGAATGAACTGCAAGGAGATTATATTTGCAAGAAACTCCTACTGAACATAATGACAGTCGACCTCGATGTGTTTGGTCCGCTCATGAAAAACCGGGTTGCTAGCAATTTGAATGGCACTCCGGTTGTCACAGAACAGAGGTGTAGCCCCAGAAATCCTGACTCCCAAGTCGAGTAGAAGACGTCGAAGCCAGACAATCTCGACAGTGGTGGAAGCCATAGCTCGATATTCGGCTTCGGTGCTGGAGCGTGCAATAGACTCCTGTTTCTTGCTGCGCCAAGAAATAAGAGAATCACCAAGCAACACGCAGTAGCTGGTAGTAGATCGACGAGTAGCAACATCGCCAGCCCAATCGGCATCGGTGTAAGCACGCAGAACCAGTGGAGATATGGAGGGAAACAACAGCGATTGAGTGACAGTGCCATGGAGATACCGAATAATCCAAAGGACTACTGCATAGTGAACCGAGCGAGGAGACTGGACGAACTGACTGATAATACCAACGGCATGGGCAATGTCAGGCCTAGTCATGGTGAGATAAACGAGCATCCTAACCAGCCACTGATAACGAAAGATATCCTGGAGAGGCTCACCATCGGTAGAGAGAAGCTTCAAGTTAAGCTCCATAGGCGTGTCAGCAGTATGAGAATCAATAAGAGTAGCTTTAGGTAAAATATCAGAGATGTACTTCTGCTGGGAGATCAACAATCCTCGAGCTGACCGGGCAATCTCAAGGCCAAGAAAGTACCGGAGAGGGCCGAGATCCTTCATCTCAAATTGGCTCTGGAGGTGACGCTGAAGGGAAGATATGGTAGCACTATCATCCCCGGTGATAATCATATCATCCACATACAGAAGTAACACTGCAATACCCTGACTGGAGGAGCAGGTGAACAGAGCGTAGTTACAGTATCTCTCAACAAACCCAGTTGCCAGAACTACATTGCGGAAGCGATCAAACCAGGCCCGAGGTGCCTGTTTGAGCCCATAGATAGCACGGCTTAAACGTCAAACGTTCCCTGGAGGAACTGAAACGTCCGGAGGAGGAGCCATGTATACTTTCTCGGAGAGGTCACCGTGGAGGAACGCATTGGTGATATCCATCTGATGGAGAGGCCACCCTCGAACAGCTGCCACAGCTAAGAGGGTGCGTACAGTAGTCATCCGAGCAATTGGAGCAAACGTCTCCTCGTAATCAATCCCATACTCCTGGGAGAAGCCACAAGCAATGAGGCAAGCCTTGTGCCGCTCAATGGATCTGCCAGGTCGAGTCTTGACCTTGAATATCCACTTATAGCTAACATGCACCACGCCTGAGGGACAAGGCACCAAATCCCATGTCTGGGTCCGCTAAAAAGTCTCAAGCTCAACTGACATGGCCTACCGCCACTCTGGATGTAAAGCTACCTCACGGTATGATTGGAGCTCCCGGTGGGTGTGAAGAGCAGTAAGAAAGACCTGATAAGATGGCGAATAGGAGGCAATGGCAGAGTAGCCAGAGGAGTCAGGAGAGTCAGAGGGAAAGGCAGAGTAGCCAAACTTGTCCGGAGAGTAGTCATATCTGTCAGGAGGGTGATGTTCGCGCGCTGGATAGTGCCGAACAGGAGCAGGATCCATGACCGGGGAGGAGAGGGCAGCAGCATCAGGCGAGGGAGTACCACTGTGAACCGACTCTGGAGGAGGAGCTACAGACCGTCGAATAAAGGCACGAGTAACAGGTGGTAGTGGAGGTGGCAAGGGAGACAGAGGATGTGGTGGTGGTGGAGGTGGCAGGGAAGACAGAGGTGGAGTAGACGTGGGTGGGGCAACAGAAAATGAGGTAGAATAGGGATGTGGAGAAGTGATGAGGGCGAGGAGGGTGACGCAAGAGGCAAGAAAAGATCCCGAGACTCAGGGGAAAAGTACAGGACATCCTCAACAAAGAAAACATGACGGGAGACACGGATTCGGCGAGCCAAGGGATCGTAACAATGATACCCCTTGTACTCCCGACTAAGCCCCAAGTGAACACACCTAACAGACCTCGCAGAGAGTTTGGTGCGCTCATGGAGAGGACGAAGAACGAAGCATGTGCAGCCAAACGTGCGAAGAAGAGAGTAGTCAGGTGGGCTGGTGTGAAGGCACTCATATGGGGTGGCACCGGACAGAGCAGACGACGGAGTGCTATTGATGAGGTGGACAACCGTCATGACAGCTTCAGCCCAGTAGGAGTGAGGGACAGACACAGAGAGAAGCAAGGCTCGTGCGGTCTCAAGGACATGACGATGCTTGCGTTCGACAACTCCGTTCTGCTCATGGGTGCGGGGACAGGACTGCTGGTGAAGGGTGCCGTGAGATTAAAGAATTTTACGCATCTCAGAGGAGAGATACTCTTTGGCACAATCAGACCGAAAAGTCTTGATACGCAGACCAAACTGAGTATGTATCATAGTGGTTAATCTCCTAAAGATATGAGGGACTTCAGACCAGTGACGCATTAGATAAACCCAGGTGCACCTAGAGTAGTCATCTATAAAGCACACATAATACATGAAACCAGAAATAGATGCAACAAGTGCAGGACCCCAAATGTCAGAATGTACTAAATCAAATAAAGCATCATATTGGGAAGCACTAGCAGAGAAAGGAAGGGCTAGATGATTTGCCAGTCTACAACCTGTACAAACAGAGAGAGGGGAGAAGGACGCACGACCCAAAGTGCCTGAACGAAAAATACTTTTGAGTCGATCACTCGATATATGACCTAACATTCTGTGCCACAGGTCGGCATTAGAAGTAACAGATAAAACAGACGCAACAGGAAAAAAAGACACATGTAGATGGTCCAGCTGGTAAAGGCCTCCTGCTCTACGGCCCAGCCGAATCCTCCGACCCGTCCGCGAATCCTGCATAACACAAATAGAAGGGGTGAAGGTGACAGTCAGTCCAGAGTCGTAAAGAGAGCTGATAGAAATCAGATTAATATTAAGACAGGGGGCATGATGGACATGGGGCAGGGTCAGGCGACCAGAAGGATCAGAGGTAGTAGTGGTGGATCCATATTGCCGGATAGGGACTAAGGTTTCATCCGCAGTGCGGACCTTTAGGTGAGTGGGAGTAGGAGAACAGTCAGTGAGGACAGTGGAGTCAAAGGTGAGGTGACAGAAGGCACCCGACTCAAAGATCCATGGAGCAGTAGTACCAGAGGTGGCAGACAAGCCGTAAGCAGTCACGGAGCTGATAGAGGCTAGGTGACGAAGAAGAAGCTCCTCGAGGTATTGAAGACGGTCCGACTTAGGTGCGGAAGGTACAGTGGTAACAGGGGAAAGCGTCGAGGGCTCTACAGTAGCCGCTGTCCCACCAAAGTAGCGGAAGGAGGACAGACCATGTCCATGGCTCTGTCCACCTCGACCGCCGCATCGATCATCCCGAGAAGCAGGAGCCCAGCGTGATGCTTTCTTATCCGGACCCCAGTGGGGGTTGCATGGAGGACGTGTAGGACATTCACGCTTCATGTGTTCATGCTCCTTGCAGTAGTGACAGAAGATAGACTCATCGGAGAACCCGACCGCCAGGACAGTGTCTGAGCCAGGAGCAAGTGGAGGAGGATGAGTTCCCTGAGTCTGAAGGTGGGTCTCCTCATCGACCAGGGCGAGAAGTGCATCCTCTAGCCTAGGGAGTGGCTCACAGTGTAGGAGCTGAGTAGCGATGAAGGCAAAGTCCGGCCGAAGCGCTGCCAGGAACTGGTGCAGGTAGCCCTCATCAAGATAGCACTGGAAATCCCTAGAGCGTGGGCAAGCACAATGCTCCAGGAGCAGGAAGTCCAGCTCATGCCAGTAGGCACTCATCAGACTGAAAAAGTCCCGAATCGTACGCTCCCCCTGACAAGTCATAGATAATCTGATACCGGCGGGCACCACCGCGTGGGAGAAATTGGTCCCAGAGATACTCCCACATCGCACGTGCTGTAGGAAGGCGGCCGATGGGAGCAAGAAGCGGATGAGCAACGGAGTCCAGAAGATATGCCCGGATGGCTTGATCGTGGTGGCGCCACGTGAGAGCAGCAACCGTGGCTACCGTGGTAGCAGTCGTAGTAGAAGACGTGGCACTACTGGTGACAGAGGAGGAGCCGGAGGAGGCAGCTGAAAGGAGGATCATCGCCAGTGATGTGACCCCAATGATCACGATTGGTGAGCGCGGCCTCGACGGTGAGCAACCAATCAGGCCAGTCGCTGGCCGAGGACAACTGAAAGGTGATCGCCTTCAACGGTGGAGAGATCGCAACGACTGACGGCACTGTAGGAGACGCCATGGAGGAAACTCAAAGGAGAGGGGAACCGGGAGAGGGCTTGCGGGTGGTGGGGAGAGGTAGGGGGGCCTGTCGGGCGGAGGGAGGGGGAGGGAGGGGTGATCGGAGGGAGGAGAAAGGCCGGGGGGGGGGCTGTCGGGCAGAGGGAGGGTTGGGGGGGGGGGGGGAGGGGCTGGGGGGGGCAGGAGGGGCTGGGGGTGATCGGAGGGGTAGGGGCTGGGGCTGGGGGTTCCTGTCGGGCAGAGGAGAGTGATCGAAGGGGGCTATGGGGGGGGGGGGGGGGGGGCGGGAGAGGCTGGGGGTGATCGGAGGGAGGAGAAAGGCTGGGGGGGCCTGTTGGGCGTCGAAAGAGCCGGAGGTGGGCTGCCGGGTGAAGGAGAGGCCGGAGTTGGGCTGCTAGGTGGAGGTGGAGACCAGAGGCGGCTGCCATCGTCGTCGTCGTCGCGCGAGAATCCCTAGAGCTCTGATACCATGTTAGGAGATGACGGCTAGGGTTTGGAGAGAATGGAAAATGATCTCTATTGAGGGACTCAAGCCCAATATATATGTACATGTATAACCATACAACCCGACCCGACTGTATATAGAACCCGACCCGATATATACATTAACATATGAAAAATAAAAATAAGTCAAAGCTAAAGATGAAGAATGAGAGAAAGATGATTCATAGAATTGTATGAAATCGCAATTACGTTCTTAGATTGTTGGATAATTATCTTTAAAACTAAGACTTTTATGATATTTATTTTCAGATCTAAAACTATTGTTGCATGTAAATATATAAATTTATATATAAATAAAATTAACAAGGGAAAAGAGAAAGAGGTGGCATGGGATCGAAGCGCGCTAGACGCTGTCCTAAGAACGTAATTGCCCTCCACGTACGAAGCTCCCGGCAAGCGCTCCTAGAGATACGATGACCCCGGTGATATCCACCATTATTTTCGTCGGTACGCACTACACCAAAATCAGGATTTACCAACGTAGCCAACTGTTATAAATATGTTTAGTAACACAAAAATCTATTAGGAATATGGCGTTACTGATATTTGTAACACTTTTTGTAACAACCGTTACTAATTGACCGTTAAAAATTATTTGTTTTGGTGTAGTGACGTCTTCAAGAAGGACATACGGACTCAATCTTCCTTTCAAGAACCCAGCAACTACTAGAATGAAAAATGTTGAAAACCTCAAAACAATAACTCATCATATGGAGCAAAAAGAGATGATATTTTTTGTATATATTGCTTCTCCCCACTAGTCTCTGTTTATAGATGAAGAGACATAATAGGGATATTAAGCACCATTCAAAAAATATAACGTCTCCCATGCAAATAGTTTTAAGTGGTTTAATTGCTAGCCATTAAGCAATGATTGATTTTTTTGGTAACGCTCACATGCAAATGACTATAATTGGTTTAATTGCTAGCCATTTAAATATTTGTAGAAAATGGCTAATCAAATATTTATTGAAAATAACTAAATATTAAATATAAAAATTGATTTTTTTAAAACACCACCAATGGGTTGTGCTCTTGTTTTTCCGCCGGTAAGCGGTTTTCTTCTACGACTTGGTCTGGTCGTCTGCTGCTGCGCCGGCTTGTGGCGCCTCCTGGTGGTCCGTTTGTGACCTCCCCTTTGCATAAGAATACCAAGAAGAAAAAAAGTTAAATATCTCTCAGACCACAAGTCTCTACCATAGCTAAGAGCACGCTGGTGCTACGTGACCAGCAGAAAGGTCTTGCATCCTGTTTATCCTCCAGGGAGAGCACACAGTTATAATCCCCCAACAAGCACCAATGATACTCTATCCTACTGAGCGCCTGCAGTTCCGCCCATAAGCCCTGATGTCGTTGCTCGGAAGTACTGCCCGCGAAATATCGACCGAACATGCTGCAGATGTGCCTCACGCATATGACTTTCAACAAGTAAAACAAAATGAGGATTGAATTTCTCCCAAGTAACTTAACATGCCCAATCGCTGCCGGGCGAAGCAAGCCCCGACAATTTCAAAACATGAATTTCAATGAGGGAATGACAAAATCAAGGAAGAAGGGAGTTGTCCTCCCTTACCGGACTTCTGAAGAGAATGCCCTTACAAAACTAGTCGCTCCGATGGTTTGAGCTGAGGCCTACGCCGATGGCCACCACGCGCGGCCATGACTGGTATCCTCACCCTTCCAAAAGCTTGTCGGCGACCATCTCAACCCCTTCCAAAAGAGAGCATGTATGCTCCACTGCCTCCCCGTGCCTCACGCTCTGTGAGGCCGACTCCCAGGTTCCAGCAGCCCAGTTAGTTGAAGTAAAGCCTGGCGGGGCCTCCAGGTCCCAGGTTCGCCACTATGTACGTCACTCACCATGCTAGGCCTAGCTCCAACCACTAGATCCCCCTGTAGGTTCTGCCAATCACCTCCCGAATCAACCCTAAGGGGACCCCCCCTGTTGAAATTATCATTCAAACCAAAGAGTTAATGCATCTCTTGAGTTATGAAAAGACACATTGATGTGTCATTATGCATGAGTTATGCATGGAAAATAAAAAGAAGTATTGATGTGTTATACAAGAAGTTATGCATAGGAAATGAAGACACATTGAAGTGCCATAATTATATTAAAGTTATGGAAATTGAAGATGGATGTATCTAGACTAGAATTTTCTTATTCATGTCATATGTAATCCTCTATATAAAGTTATGTAAGGTATTGTTTAAGACATGAGAAGTTGAAGAAAAAATAAAGAATTCCACCATATTGTTTCTTGTCTTGTTCCATTAGAAACTTGTAAGAACGATCCTTATAGGTTTAGCAAAACCAACAAAGTGGTATCAGAGCTTAGGTTTCCACCTACAAGTTAATTCTTGCTTCTTTTATCCCATGGCCTCCAACTTAGTTCAACTCCAAATTCCCAAGTTGACAAAAGACAACTATGAGAGTTAGCATATCCAGATGCGGACCTTGTTCGGGTCACAAGACCTTTGGGAGATCGTCACTGATGGGTATGTAGAACCCACGACGAAGCAAGAAACTACATTTACACCGGAGCAGAAGAACTCCATCAAAGATCAAAGAAAGAAAGACAAGAAGGTGTTGTTCATACTCTATCAAGGAGTGGATGAATCAACATTTGAGAAGATCGCCGAAGCAAAATCAAGCAAAGAAGCATGGGAGACACTCAAGATTGTCTTCAAAGGAGTTGACGTGTGGAGAAAATTCGTTTACAAACTCTTCGAGGCGAGTTCGAAGCGGCCCAAATGAAAGAAGGTGAAACTATTTCCGACTACTTTTCTCGTTTACTTACCATATCTAACAATTTAAAGAGAAACGGTGAAAAGCTTGAAGATGTTCGCATCGTGGAGAAAATCCTACGCTCACTCACAAGCAAGTTTGAGCATGTGGTTGTAGCTATTAAAGAATCAAAGAACTTGGAGACTCTCATGGTGGAGGAGGTAATGGGATCTCTTCAAGTGCATGAGCAACGAATGAAGAAGAGCACAAGTCCGATAACAATCGAGAAAACACTAGAGTCAAAATTGACTCTTAGTAAGCCCTAGCATGATCGTGGGGGTTCACACCAAGGTAATTCTTTCAACAACTACCGTGGAAGAGGCCGAGGAAGAGAAAATCCTCAATTCCAAGATCAAAATCAGCAAAGAAGTTTATATGTTCCTAGGCGAGGAACTGACAGAGGAAGATCCACCAGTGGCCGTGGAAACACCAAACATGTCGGCTTTGTTTGCCATAAATTCGGACACTATGCATCGGATTATTGGCATAACAAATCAGTAAATCAAGGTGAGCACTCCAACTTCGCTGAAGCATCAAGTAATGACAAGGAGAAGTGCACTCTCCTCTTTGCACAAGAAGCGGTACATGTTCAGCAAGACGTGTGGTATCTTAACTCTGGAGCGAGTAACCATATGTGCGGAAAGAAGGAGATCTTCGAAGATCTCTTAGAAGATGTTCAAGGACAAGTTAGCCTGGGTGACTCATCGAAGGTCCCAGTTGAAGGTAGAGGTAAAATCAAATTCTACCAAAAAGATGGTGCTCCGTAATTTATCTCTAATGTGTATTATGTGCCTAACATGAAGAGCAATATTCTTAGTATTAGGCAACTCCTAGAAAAGGGTTATGTTATACATATGGAGAATAACTCTCTTTATCTAAGAGACGTTCATGGAAGTTTAATCACAAAGGTCCAGATGGCGCACAATAGGATGTTTCCATTGCATCTTAACACAACGATGGAGAAATGCTTCCAAGGTGTTTATGAAAAATGAATCTTGGAAGTGGCATCTTCGACTTGGACATCTCAATTTCAGTGGGATCAAGCTTCTCTCTACATCAAGCATGGTGCATGGTTTACCAAACAGAGAGAAGCCTGAATTTGTATATGAATCATGTACACTCGGCAAGTAACACAGACTTCCATTTCAAAGTGGAAAATCATGGAGAGCGACAGTACATTTACAGCTGGTTCACATGGATATTTATGGTCCATTCGAGCCGATATCTCATGGAGGTAATAGATATTTTATTACCTTTGTAGATGACTATAGTAGAAAGCTATGGGTATATATATGTTATTAAGCAAAAATCAGAAGCTTTTACTATATTTAAAACTTCAAAGCTCTTGTTGAAGTAGATAGCGGATGTAAACTCAAAATACTCAGATCTGATAGAGGGGGTGAGTACACCTCGAATATGTTTCAAGATTTTTGCAGACAAGAAGGCATAAAGCAACAATTCACAACAGCTTATACACCTCAGCAGAATGGAATTGTGGAGAGGAAGAACCGAACCATCCTTGACATGACAAGGACCATGCTCAAGAAGAAAAATTTGCCGAAAGAGTTTTGGGCAAAAGCGATCGTTTGTACCGTTTATTTACTCAATCGTTGCCCTACAAAGAGCGTGAGGAATCCAACGCCAGAAGAAGCATGGAGCGGCTATAAACCAAGTGTGGCACACCTGAGAATCTTTGGGTATGTTGCATACGCACAAGTACTAGAAGCAAAATGAAGGAAGCTGGATGATCGATGCAAGAAGTGCATCTTCATCGGCTATAGCGAAGTCTCCAAAGCATACAAACTCTAAACCCACTTACAAATAAAGTAGTGGTGAGTAGAGATGTTATTTTTAGCGAAGAAGAAGCGTGGAAGTGGAACGATGAATATCCTAGAAAGGAGAATAAAGTTGACATTGAAGAAGAAGAAGAAGAGGGTAGCTCGAAAAGCGTGGAGGAACAAAGTTCATCTCCTCCATGCACACCATCACCCATTCGAAGATCTCTAGTGGGTACTTCATCTTCTCGCACTTCATCGATCCAAGGATCAGGTAGCTCTTCCTCTTCTATACCGCCACTAAAGATGAGGAGCTTACAAGATCTCTATGAGCATACCGAAGAAACAAACTTGTTCTGTCTCTATGCTGATCATGAGCCTCTTAGCTTTCAAGAGGCCGTGAAGGAAGATCCATGGAGAAGTGCAATGAGAGAAGAGATTAAAGCCATTGAGAAGAATAATACATGGGAGTTAACTTCACTTCCAAAAGGGCAAAGAACCATTGGCGTCAAATGGGTGTATAAAATCAAGCGTACGGTCGATGGAAAGGTCGATCGTTTTAAGGCGAGGCTCGTCGCAAAAGGCTACAAGCAAAAACATGGCGTTGACTATGAAGAAGTATTTGCTCCTGTAGCTTGAATTGACACTGTAAAATTGATTATGTCTTTTGCAGTACATCACAGATGGAAGATTCATCAACTTGATGTGAAGTCGACATTCTTAAATGGCACGCTCGAAGAGGAAGTATATATAGATCAGCCCGAAGGCTTCATCATAAAAGGCCAAGAGCATAAGGTGTACCGTTTGAAGAAGGCCCTATATGGGTTAAAACAGACTCCAAGGGCATGGAATTCTCGTATTGATAGCTATTTTCAAAACTCTGGTTTTGTTAAGTGCCCATATGAGCATGCGGTCTACGTCAAGAAGAATGCAAATGGTGACATACTTATCGCATGTCTTTATGTTGATGATTTGTTGTTCACAGGCAACAATGAACATATGCTCAAAGAATTCAAGCAAGCGATGTTCAAGGAGTTCGAGATGACTGATTCTAGTCTTATGTCATTCTTTCTTGGCATCGAGGTGCATCAACAAAGTCAAGAAATCTTTATATTACAAAAGAAGTACGTGAATGAGATACTCGAGAAGTTCAAGATGAGCAACTGCAATTTGGTGAGCACACCGATAGAAACAAGCCTACGTTTAACAAGAGAAGGAGAAGAAAAATCTGTAGATCCAACTTTATACAAAAGCTTGATCGGAAGCTTAAGGTATCTCACTATCATAAGGCCGGATATTGTGTATGGTGTTGGATTATTAAGCAGCTATATGGAGACACCGAAGGAATCGCATTGGCTTGCGGCAAAGAGAATCCTTAGGTACATTAAGGGTACTATAGATCTTGGTCTTTTCTACAGCTATTTAGATGATGCAACTTTGTATGGGTATTCTGATAGCGACTGGAGAGGTGACCAAGATTAACGAAAGAGTACAAGCGACTATGTTTTATATCTTGGATCAATTGCTTTCGCTTGGATGTCGAAGAAGCAAAGTGTTGTTGCATTATCAACATGTGAAGCAGAATACATAGCAGCATCTTCTGCAGCTTATGAAGCTATGTGGTTGAAGAATCTTATAAAAGAGTTCGATCACCAAGTACAAGAAGCCACTATCATCTACGTGGATAATCAATCGGCTATCGAACTTGCTAAAAATCCAATGTAGCATGGAAGATGCAAACACATCGACATCCGCTATCATTTTCTATATGATCAAGTGAAGGAAAAGATCATCAAGCTAGAGTATTGTGCTACTACTGAACAGATTGCAGATATCTTTACAAAGGCATTACCGACAGAAACATTCAAGAAGATCAGAACGATGCTTGGAATGAAGACGTCTTTGGTTTGAGGGAGGATGTTAAAATTATCATTCAAACCAAAAAGTTAATGCATCTTTTGAGTTATGAAAAGACACATTGATGTGTCATTATGCATGAGTTATGCATGGAAAATAAAAAGAAGTATTGATGTGTTATACAAGAAGTTATGCATGGAAAATGAAGACACATTGAAGTGCCATAATTATATTAAAGTTATGGAAACTGAAGATGGATGTATCTAGACTAGAATTTTCTTATTCATGTCATATGTAATCCTCTATATAAAGTGATGTAAGGTATTGTTTATGACATGAGAAGTTGAAGAAAAAATAGAGAATTCCACCATATTGTTTCTTGTCTTGTTCCATTAGAAACTTGTAGGAAAGATCCTTATAGGTTTAGCAAAACCAACACCCCCCCCCCCCCCCATTACTGGTACCAACGGATCCTGGCCGTTCAACATCCATCGATCGCTAATGCTTGATAATTTATGCACAACTGGGGGTCGAAAGAAATAGTGTCTTCTAATATTAATCTAGGTGATCTGTAATGTAATCGTAATTTTATGGATGTGGGGAGCCATGAATAGATCCCTCCGGGGTTGCCCCACCCAAAAAAAGGGAGACTTAGCCTTGAGTTATTTTAGCAGATGCTAACTTAGCTAAATGAAAGGCATTGTTTCAATATTGCACCAAGTCCCTCCCAAAACAACACTCACCAAGTCCCTAACACTACAAGGAACTTTCGCGACGGCATAATCAGCAGCCATCTGAACCCAGCCATAATAGGTATCAAACTCGGAGGCCATCCAATACCGTCGAAAAAAGCCGAGCAAATCCGGTGGCCATCATTGACCCGGCGCGCCGGAATAGGTATCAAACTCGGCGACCATCCAACCCCGCTGAAAAAATCGAGCAAATCCGATAGGCAACTAACCCTGCCGGAAAAGATCGATGAAATCCGGTGGGCAACCAACCCCGCCGAAAAAGGGCGCTCAAATCCGACGACCACGACCTTTTTCGGCCTCCCCAAAGCTCGTCAAAGGTGCTTTGAAGATCAATCGATGGAAACGACGGGAATGATCTCACCGGAGGTGCTCTGTAGATCAGTCATGCCACAGATCGCCGAAGGTGCATTGTAGATCAGCGATGCAATGGATCGCTGGAGGTGCTCTGTAGATGCGCGCGGCAGCTATTTGGATCTGCCTCTTTTCCCCAAAATGACTAATTGAACAAGTGAAACGCCACCTAAATTATATTCAAATGTATCCTCATGAGAATATATTCTTTGAAGTGTGTAATTTAATAGAAAAATAAACTAGCTGAGTTGGAAAGCACCTCTTGTTACGCACGTAGCCCCAGGGTTCGATTTTGTGTTCCGACAAATTAAATCAGACACATGAGTGTACAGTACTCGAATAATGTGTATGGTGCTTTTGCTTTGAATTTTATTTTTAATTGTCAATTCGATAAAATTCCCAGACCGATACTTTAGCCGCCAATATAGGGCCGGACCAAATAAGGCGGCCTCAGCTGCCACAAAATAGTATAACAAACTCGGGGGCATTTGTTGTTTTAGGCTTTTGCGCTGGAAGTATATGCGGTCACTATAATCGGCTACCAGGCCCACACAAAAGGTTTTAATCGTCCAATTTTGACCGTCGAAATAGGCCTTTTTTGTTGTAGTGTAACTATAGTCCAGAAAAAGTATCCATTCATCATCAACAGGAGTATGCATTCTCAACGGTTGACACAGTACATGTAGCGGTTACTACAGTGATTTCACTGTATCTGCTACAGTGAAATAATTAAAGCTACAGTGATTTCACGGTAGCAAGTATCAATTTGGTTTGGTATAAGAGTATCAATTAGCGGAATGAATAATACTCTTGTTACGATGAAATCATTGTAACAACCGCTACATGCAATGTCACACTACGAATAGATACTCTTATGGATGGCAACTAATGGAAACTTTTTCGTAGGGATGGTAATGGGTTGGGTTCGGGTTTTAAATTCTTATGGGACAGGTTTGGGATGGGCCTATTCAAAAGTCATAAAAATCAATTTTCAGGATAAAACCCGCACGCCCTACTGCCCGCCATTCCTATTTTTTTATGGAGATCAATGTATAATCTTCTAATAGTTAGGGACTTGCTATACAAATGACTTTAGAAAGGGACTTTAGGCAATATCTTAACTAATCGTGTCTCTTAACCTAAATTAAGACCTTGTAAAGGATTTCAGACCAATTGACCAAAAAAAAAAATCGTCAGAAATTAAGGGGCAGTCGTATGTTGTCTGCTGACCGCTTCTCTCTCCCTCTCTCTCACTCTCTCTCTTCACCTATTTCGCGTCACCCGTCGTTCTCTGCATCATCAACCTGCGGCATCATGGAAAACGGCGTGTTCGTAACCCAAACGTCGACGACCGAATTTATGTGCTACAAGGCCCCCATGACCACCTCCACCGGCATCTTCCTCGGCGACACGCCTCTCCAGACCGCCGTCCCCCTCCTCCTGGCCCAGATCTCCACCGTCTTCATCGCCACCCGCATCACCCACGCCGTCCTCCGCCACCTCGGCCAACCCCAAGTCGTCTCACACGTCGTCGTAATCAGCTCCCTCCCCCTTCCCGCCACACCCGACTACATTTTACGACCCGATCGACAAGCTGATCTAACCATGCGGGGTGTTTGCAGGCCGGCATCATCCTCGGCCCTTCGTTCCTCTCGCGCAACGAAACATTCCGGAAGCTCCTTTTCCCCGTGAACAGCTGGACCCATCTCAACCTGATCTCCCGCTTCTCCTTCCTCCTCTTCATCTTCGTCATCGGCGTCAAGATGGACCTAACCATCATCCACAAGTGCGGCAAGAAGGCGGTCGCCATCTCGCAAGTCTGCACCATCCTCCCCTTCGCCGCCGTCTTGGGGGTCAGCCACCTCTGCGGCGGCTCCCTCCCCCCAGCCTCCCGGTCCCACGGCTTCGTCTCCCAGATCGCGGGGCGGTGGGCCACCACCTCCAGCATCGTCCTCACCAGCCTCCTCGGCGAGTTCAACCTGCTCACCTCCGACCTCGGCCGCCTCGCCCTGTCGTCGTCCCTCATCACGGACCTCATCAGCATCGGCCTGGCGTCGGTGGGGTGGGCGTACGCGCTGAGCCTGCAGATGAAGTCGGCGCTGGTGGGGATATTGTCCTTCGCTACCTTCGCCGGTTTCCTCGCCTTTACCATATTTGTCGCCCGGCCGCTGGCGCTGTGGATGATCCGGAGGACGCCGGAGGGGGAGCCGATGGACGAGGCGTACTTCCTGACTGTGGTCATGCTGGCGGTGGGGCTGGGGCTGGGCGGGGAACTCATCGGGGTGCACGCAACGTTGGGGCCGCTGCTGCTGGGGATGGTGCTCCCCGGGGGGCCGCCACTGGGGACCACGCTGTCGGAGCGGCTGGACCGGGGGCTGTCGGGGCTGCTCCTGCCGCTGTACCTGGCCCTCATGGGGTTCAGCATGGACATCAGAACGGTGGCAGAGGGGGGAGCGGCGGTGGACTGCATGGCGCTGTTAATCGCGGCCAGCACGGCGGCCAAGCTCGTCGGGACGCTGCTCCCCTGCCTCTTCTTCCACATGCCGATCCGAGAAGCTGTCACGCTCGCTCTCATGATGTGCAGCAAGGGTATCATGGAGATCAGTAGATTCAGCCACTGGCACGATTATAAAGTAAGTTACACCGACTTTTTTCTTCTTGTGAATCCTCTCATCTCAAAAGCACCGGATCGATACAATCTGATACTAGTTTCATGTCAGCCATGAACAAATCAAAAACCATAATGAGAAACCCAACTAATGACAAGTTCAAATATATAACATCCTTGCGGAAGAAAACCACCGGCAAAGACAAGATGAACTCTCTTTGCCGAGAAGAACTCGATCCATTCGCTGAGAGCACGTCCTCCTATTGAAACCTCGATCTTTCATCAATACGGACAATGTGGAGCGAACTTTCCCTCGATCGTGGCCGTTGTACGTTGTTTACGCGTATGATATCATGTTCACGGGATTCTTGAATTAATGAATAGCAGATGGGGCCTCCTGGTTTTGACCTCCGGACCTCTTTGAGCCCTTGCGCTAGTGCCATATCCTCTGACCGTCTGGTCGGTACAACAAAAAAAAATAAAGTAACAATTGATTAAGATTAACAATCTACTAGCAAATAGTAACAATTTATTATGGTAGCATACATTAATTGTACATTGATTGCAGCTTATTAGAAATAACATTTATATACATCAGATCACAATATATTGTTTATGTGATAAAAAAACGCATTTAACTGTATCAAAAAAGTTGATTTATCTATTACATATATAGAAGAGTAATAAATCGGTAAAAATGTAATTACTTGTTAATTTATATTTCCGTACATTTGATAAGAATAGGAGTTTCTTTGCGACAAAAGTTGCATTTAACTATTCAAAACCAATCATATTCAATATCTTGCACATAAAAATAGCAATCCTGTAAAAAAGAGTAACTATTTGTTAGTTGACAATTTTTTTTGGAAGACTTAATATTTAATCTTTTTATCTAAATCCGCTAAAGGACAAACAATGTTTTAATATG
This sequence comes from Chamaelirium japonicum, assembly GCA_947650365.1. Taxonomy (NCBI): domain Eukaryota; kingdom Viridiplantae; phylum Streptophyta; class Magnoliopsida; order Liliales; family Melanthiaceae; genus Chamaelirium; species Chamaelirium japonicum. The sequence continues at coordinate 69,334,707 of OX393552.1, forward strand.
ACAGATAATTTTTCAATATCGCACTAAGTCCTTCTAGAACAGCACGTACGCTACAGCAAATCCCCCACCTTTCTTTTACCCCTTCAAATGGAAAAAGTATCCCTCCAATTCGTCTCTAGCAAGTGTATCCATTTATTTTTGGCAATAATATCAATTCGTCTCCGACAACATATCAATTCGCCGATTGATACTGTGTATGTAGCTACTTCAATGAAATCATTGGAGCAAGATATCAATTTGGCTAGTTACTCTTACCAAACCGAATCGATATTGTTTATACAGCAAAATCATTGTAACAACAATATCATTCTGCCTAATTGGTACTCTTATCAAACAAAATTGATACTTTTCCTATGACCATTTCACTGTAGCAGCTACAGTGAAATCATTGTAGCAACAATATTAATTTGACCTATTGATATACTCTTATCAAACCAAATTGTTACTCGCGTTGGAGATGAATTGAAACTCTTGGTGAAGGGGTAACGAAGGCGCACTTTTGTCATTTAAAGGCCAACGAGGGTTGATAAAGTCAAAAAATTTTGTTGGGGACTTATTGAGCAAACGTATCTTTGGGAGGGACTTTACACTAAATCCAAATATTGTTTGTCATTTAGCTAATATACCGTCTCCTACAGGGACTTAACCCGTTATCCTAAATTTTTTATGAAAATAAATAGCAAAATTTTTTATATTAATTGTTTAATTTTATGAGTTTAAATCGACGGTCTGGAGTGGTATCAAATTTCTTTTGGTGCAAGAAAGTGTCCAAGTTTACTTGATGGGAGAAAATATAAATTTGATGAACTTCGATTGAGTATTGTTGTCCTTTTTTTCTTTTTGGATCGGCGGGATTTTGGAAGGGGTTAATGCAATACAGGGCTTGTAGGGGAACTTATTTCAAGTCAGTATTTTTGTTAGGGTCCTATCACTAAGAGCATCTCCAATCGACTCCTACCAAAAGCTATGATCGTCACCTTAGATCAGTAGGAGTTGGTTGGAGATGCTCTAATTTATAAAACGACAAAACAGGGGGCTGTCATGGGGGATCAGAGGGGGGATATATAGGAGTCGATTAGAGATGCTCTAAACCACCCAAAATAAAAGTTTTTATTAGAAAGATAAATTTTTTTGGTTAAATATTGATTATTTCAACCGACATTTTATTATATCGGGGAAAAAATTAGTATTATAAAAAGTTTAAAATTTTGCAGAATTTCTAGGAGGAGCTGTTACGGAATCCCTTTTTAGGCGATGCTTCTGAACTCAGGACCCGACAATAGTGTCGTTTGAGCTTGACCCTGCCACACGTACACATCCCATTTGAATTGAGGCACACGTTGTTATATTGTCAAACTGAAGGCTACATCTTGCTGGCCATAATATCAAATTTACGGAAGGTTACTATTGACCAAAATATCGATCACTATGAAAATGATCAAATTTACGGATCATACCATTACATTGAAAAAAGTTAAACCACATATTTTTCTTACCATGATAAAAACACCATAGCTTCACCAATTAACGACGGAGTCTGGCGATTCCATTGCTTCACCGATTAACGATGGAATCTAAAGATTTTAGTTAGGTTGGATTAATCCACATCAAATCCTCTATGACTTCATCAGAGATGATCAAATATTAAAATAAGGTATAACCCTTCTTTTACATGTGAAAATATCTATTCAGTCATAATTTTGTATATAATTTTTGTACAGACTTAAGTCACGTACAACCATCCATGGCACCAAGCTCCGATTGATCTCACTTGGCCTCAACCAAATGATTTTTTGTTTTAAGGAAACGTCAACCAGATTGTTGTGATCTGAATGTGGACAATAATGTAAGCACATAATTCGTGCTGAATAGAATTAGGGGTTTAAACCGGGTCGAGCCAGGCCGACGATCGAGGGACCCAATTAGGCCAAGCCAAGCTATGGGTCAAGGGTAGTGGTCCAAACCTGGATAGGACGGGTTTTTAGAACTGGGTTTCAGGTCGGGTTAGGGCCAAAAAGCTTCTTTTTTAGTGATTTTTCACTCAGTCGTGTCTAAGCTATATGAAGCCAAAATTTAGAAACAATTTGGATTAAAATAACCAAACTATTGCTATTACATCCCAATTGATACTCCAACTATACTCAATTAATACTCTAAATTACAAAAAGACAAGTAATGCTAGCTATTTTGAGTGATTTTCACTAAGTCATGTATGATTTATAATTTCTTTTATTTTTTATTTTTTTGTGATAATTTAGAAATAATTTGCACTAAAAAAATCTAATTGCTACTATTGCAATCCAATTGATACTTTCACGGTGTTGAGTTGATACCCTAAACTATATAAAACTTTTATTTTTTTAAATGCATAGAGAATTGTAGTAGGCAATACAAAGCTTCACATAAATACAAATATGCTATGAAAAAGAAAATCTCCAATAAATTATAATTAATACTTTACTTTTTGAATTGATACTCTAGAAATTTTGTTCAGTATAAAATGTTCCATATTACAATATTTTTTTAAAAATTTGAGTGGTTTTCACTCACAAATTATTTTTTTTGGTTATTTCTTATCATTTTTTTTTTGGTGACAATTCAAAGGCAATCTGTGCTAAAAAAAATCTAATGTTTTGAATGATACTTTTCTTTTTTGAATCGATGCTCTTGAATTTTGGAAAGCATCAAATAATTCACAATATAATTTATTTTGAATAACATGCATATTTTCATATCAAGTAAGAAAATCAGAATGTACAAATTCAAATAATGAAAAAAAAAAAAAACCGTTGCATGGAACAAAATATATAGTATTAGTTCCTCGTAGCAAAACTAGTGACGAAGCTATAGAGGGCCCTTTGGGGGCAATTACATCCACTAGATTTTTTAGTTTTTCAAGAACCTGGGTCCTCCTGTAGTAATCGTGCCTCCCCCACCCCCTCTCACAAGGAAGGAGCCCCCCTCCACCGTCTGTTCATCAGCACAGAACCAAAACTCCGTAAAAAAAAGAGAGAAACAAATAGCAAACATCCATTTGCGGTTTGACTACATATGTCACATGATTATTTTAAGTGGGATCATCAAAAGATTTGTTTGACTGTGATTGTTTATGAGATGGCCCTGGTGGGTACTAATAGGGCTATGTTCGGATCAGAAGGCTGTGAGGAGAGCCCCTAACTTCCAAGCACTCCCTATTTCCCATTTTTCCTAGCCCCTTAGACGTTGCAGCCTACAGAGGATATGGAGACAGACTCCCTATTTTCTCCCTTTTTCTCAATCAGCACTGACCCATTTTCTGAGCAAATTTTTTGTGGAGCCATCATTGTTGGGACCGGCTCCGACGGATGGACTTAATCTAGCATCAAGTTTCCAATCTATACTTAATTAGTTTAATCCCAAATTCCAAATATCCCATATGAGTCTTTCTCTAATTTCTGTCCCATGTGAGTCTTTCTCGGTAACAGGGTTAGTAGGAGGGTTGGATCTCAAAAGAAACTATAATTGGGATTTTAGCCTAACTATAGTTTTGGAGAGGGGTTTAAGGCACATAACCCCTAATTTCTATGTAGGATTTTAAAAATGGGGAATTTGTCTGAGGTCCTTGGTGGAGAGTCTGTATTGCCTACAGAACAAGTTTAAGTTTCGTTTAATGTAGAGTCCCTGATTATGTGGTTTAGTTGTAATTACATCCCTTGATCAACAGGAAACGTATCTGGATCAGAATCTAAGTCGAATATGCTGATATCGACTTTTTTATGACAATTATACCCCCACGTGCATACTGTTCACCAGCATTCTGCATTTAGCGTTGGTTTTTCACGTTTTATTTCCGATTTAGGATTTGAAATCTTTTTTTGTGGATCCAACTATTCGGATTTCTTGATCAAGCATTTTTATTGGAGTGATCATTTTGATCTATGGTTTGATTAGGTTTTTGCTGCTCATCTCAAACTTTTGCTAAATATTATGAGCTCTATTTTTATATAATGGAATCGGGTACTTCCTCAATCTAATCTAAACTTTCGCTAGAATCAGACATTATTGGTTCAGTTTGAAAAGAGTTTATTCTTTTTTATAACTTTTATCGAATGGATGTATCTTTATATTCGTCTTTTGATAAAATTGTTTCTTGTAATGATAATGTGTTCTACACATATTCCTCTACTTTTGCATCTATTGGTTCTTCTTCTTGAGAAGTTGTGTGTGTTTTTTTTGTGTGTGTGTTTTTTTTTTTTTTGCTCCTGAGATTAAGATTTGATTGATGATTCTCGTCCTTTTTTACCAACTATATTTTTTATTTCTATTATAAATCCATGTGATGATAAAAGAACAATTGAAATAGCAAATATAACATTTATGATCAATTTTAAAATATCAATATATAATACTGATACACAAGAGTAACAATTAAAATTATAGCATATTTGTATAATAATTGTTATTTTTTTTTATTAATAATTAGAGTAATATGTAACAAAATATCAATTTATTATACAATATTAGTTATTTTAAATTAATTTATAAAAATATTTAATTGTTACTCTTGACATATAAGAGTAACAATGGAAAGATTGTAATATATACATCACTATTCCTATTACACATATTTTAATCAGAATAGTTTTTCCATCACAAATACTCTTGACATCTAAGAGTAGCAATTAAAAGATTAAATTTTTTTCTAATTTATACTTTTTATATACAAAACCAATAATTGAAATATTATCATTCATGCATTAATATTAATATTAAGTAATTTATAAATAACATAGTAATGTTAGAATATCATTTTATTATAAAATATTTATTTTTTTGTCAGGATTTAAGTAAATATCCAATTGTTACTCTTGAATACAAGAGTAACAATTGGAAGATATTGATCTGTTCACCACTATTACTACTAAACTTTTTTTAATTAGAATTATTAATGTATCACTTTTATTTTTGACATACAAGATTAATAATTGTAAGTTTCTAAAAATTCTTAATTTGTAGTTTTTAGATAGAAGAGTAACAATTGAAATAATATGATTCCTGGATCAATATTAATATTAAGTAAGTTATAAATAACATAGTAAATACTAGAGTATTATTTCAATATAAAATATTTATCTCTTAGTCATGAATTAAGTTAATCTTCAATTGTTATTCTTCACATATAAGAGTAACAATTGAAATATTATATTTTGATCATCATTATTAATTTTTCAACATATAATAATTATATATTATATTTACATAATTAAAATAATATATAAATTAAGACATATTATGTGTTATTATGTGGTCAAATTTAAAAATCTTCAATTTATACTCTTGATAAATAAGAGCAATAATTTGCATAATTACTATTCTTGTATATATAATAAAAATAAAAGGTTTAAATAATATCAAACATGTGTACCTTTCAGATGACGTCAATATTAAATATTTAGATCTAAGTATTATTGATCAATTTAGGCTAATCTCTAATTGATACTCTTGATTCACAAGAGAAATAATTTACTAGATTATCACTATTGTAAGCACAAATATATATATATATATATATATATATATATATATATATATATATATATATATATATATATAGTAGTGATACATTGTGGCCGGTAACGAGCGGCACCCCCTTCCGGGGTATTTTTGAAATTTTTTTTTGGGGGGATTGATCACCTATCCTTGGATAGTACACACAAAAAATTTCAGCTCGATCCAAGACCTGTATGCCGTCCAAATGTGTTGATGAAAATAACAACAAAAATAAACGACCGATAAAAGTCGATCATATTTGGACGGTCTATAGGTCTTGGATCGAGCTAAAAATTTTTGTGTGTGCTATCCAAGGGTGGATGATCAATCCCAAAAAAAAAAATCCAAAAAAACGTCTGAATGGGGTGGTCGCACGTTACCCGGCTGTAATATATATATAAATATATATATATGTGACTATCATACCTTACGTATATGACTATGATTTAGTTGATAATTTGATAATGTAATCAAATACGATGTATTTAAAATTTGAATTATGCAGATTTGAAGTAGTATAGATCTGAAAAATTGAGAATGCACCCTGTAAAAACTCTAAAAAACAGAAATGCTAACCCTAATTTAGTTTTTATCTTTTTTGGAAGTGATTTGGTTTGTTGAGGTCATATAGAAACAAGAAGAGAGGTCTTTAATCGCACCAGAGATTATCCAAGGTTATTTCACGTCGATTGCAATGTGTTTTTCTTGATATGGATAGTCAGAATTGCAAGTTTTGAACCGCTGTGTTCGTTTTAATTAGAGGACTCTGTTATACTACAGTTAATAGTATATTTTGTAATTTTAATTAATTTGCAGAGATCATTAAGGTGTTAGGTTGTTAAAATAGGCGAAAATGACGTCCACTTTTATAAAATGTTGGACGAGGACCTGAGCTTAAAGGAACAAGTTGTATGTCTTCTACTATTCTAAAAATGATCTTACACTAAGCCGCCCTTTTAATAACAATAAATTAAGTATAGGTCCTTAACTATTTTGCAATATTAGCCTCATGACACCAAAGTTTGCTTTACTAGGTAAGGTCCCTACGAGTATACATTCCTCTTTTGAAGAGAGTATACATTTGTCTTCAGAAAGATTATATTTGAAACTTATCCTTCTAAAAATGGGTATATTTCAATAATTTGGTAAGAATTTGTGTGACATTTGATCTCATCGTGGTTCCATTACCGCAGTGGTTATCGACGGAGACATATTCGGTGAGCATTTTGGCCGTCCTGCTGGTCGGCGGGAGCAGCGCCGCCTTGCTGAAGCACCTGTACAAGCCGTCGATGCGGTTCCTGGCCCACAAGGGGGGCACAATCCAGCACTTGCTGCCGAACGAAGAGCTCCGCGTCATCGTCGGCGTCCACCACGGCGGCAACGTGCCCCCCCTCCTCACCCTCCTCGAGGTCTCCCACCCTACCCACCACTCCCCCATCTGCACCTACCTCCTCCACCTCACCCCGCTTGCGGGCCGCGCCGCCGCCATCCTCGCCCCCTACAAGAAGAGCAAGCGCCGCCGCGGCTCCTTCAACGCCGCCCGATCCTCCTCCGAGTCCGACCAGATCGTCAACGCCTTCCGCTCCCTCGAGCGGCACAACTCTGGCCGGATTCTGATCCTCCCCTTCGTCGGCATCGCCCCCTACGCCACCATGCACGAGGACGTCTGCTCCATCGCCCTCGACAAGAAGGTCGCCATCGTCGTCCTCCCATTCCACAAGTGCATCCAGATCGACGGCTCCTTTAAGTACCTCAGCCCCGCCGTCCGGGCCATGAACGTCAAGGTCCTCACCTACGCCCCTTGCTCCGTCGCCATCCTCATCGACCACGGATTCTCGGGCGGCCCCTGGCCCGATCCGATCCACCGCGTCGCCGCCTTCTTCCTGGGAGGTGCCGACGACCGGGAGGCGCTCGCGTACGCTTCCCGCATGGCCGACAGCCCCATCGTCGACCTCACTGTGGTGCGATTCCTGCTGCCGGGAGCGGCGATTGGCGCCGCCGGGGATCGCGGCCGGGAGGAGCTGCTGGACGCTCATGCGGTGGGGGAGTTCCAGGCCAGGTTCGCGGGAAACGGGCGGGTCGAGTATAGGGAGGAGGTGGTGCGGGATGGTGCCGGGACGGTGGCGGTGATCCGGGACATGTGCAGGGACTACGGACTGCTCATCGTGGGTCGGCGGCAGGGGACGGCGTCAGCGCTGACGTCGGGGCTGGAGGCGTGGAACGAGTACCCGGAGTTGGGGGTGATCGGGGACATCCTCGCCTCCACGGACTTCGGCGGGAAGGTGTCGACACTGGTGGTGCAGCAGAGTGCTAGTCGGGGAGGAGACGGAGGACGATAGCCCCCGCCTCCCGGCGGGTAAAAGACCGAATGTGCACCGCCGGTATGATGACTTGAGAGAGAGAGAGAGAGAGAGAAAGAGGAGGCCGCTAATAGATCTGACTCGACAAGAGGGCTTAGCCCGACTCCACATACGGCGCGCCCTCTTTGTCAGGGTCATGAGGAAACCTTCTTAACACACTTATTATTCACATTGATCTTATTTGGTTCATCTGGAAAGCTAAAATGAAAATGTGTTTCATAACTCTAGGCGACAATTTGGTTCATCTGGAAAGCTAGAAATGAAAATGTGTTTCATAACTCTAGATGCCCGGGCTTGGTAGTCAGGTTGTCTACCATGCCGGGGGGGCAAGATTGGGCTATATGCAGAATCCTCGTCTGAGACGACTGCGGTTCTCACATTCGTAGTGCAGGCCGTATATTTCTGATTTGCATGCACCTCTCGAGGTTGAATCAATGGCTATGCTTGAAGGGTATAAATTGGGGATAAAATTGAATGCTAACAATGTGATTCTTGAAGGGGACAATTTCAAGTGATCACGCTCTTGTTAGAATAGGGCCAACCCCCTACATTGCCAATCCACAAAGATATTGTGGAATGCAGGAGATTGAAAATACTGTTTTGGGGTTGTTAACATTAGCTCTTTAAAAGGTTTCTGTTTAACATGAAGGTACGTAAAGTTTGGACTTGACGTTAAGTCACTGTAGTTGGACTCTAGCTAACGCGCGCGAGCTCCTTCTACCACGCACATGTAATAACTAAGTTTTTTAAATGATAATTTAACCCCTATATATCGTAAGTTTTTTAGATAAAGTATAACAATCGTAGTAAAAGAGTATCAACTGGTTAAGAGTATAAATCCGTTAGTTTTGGCTAACACGAGCTCCTTTTGCTGCGCACATGTAATAATGAAATTTTTTAAATAATTTTAGCCATGCATATAAAGTGTAACAATATCGTAGCAAAAAAGTAACAATTGATAATTAAAGAGTAACAGTCCGTTAGCAAATAGTAACAATTTTATATGGTAAAATATCTTAATTGTCGATTAATTGTAGCTATATTTCTGCTCATCTAGTCACAATTTGATATTTTTGTGACAAAAAATACGATTAACTATGCGAAACCAAGCAGATTCTATCTCGCAAATAAAAAGTAATGATCAGGTAAAAAAAAGTAACTATTTGGTTGTTTGATAGAATATATACATTTTTTGATGAAAATATAATGAAACAAAATTTAAAATTATTTTATGATTTTAAATCAAAAATTTGCAGTGATTTTAATTGATTTCCATGCAACAAATGATTCGTATTAAGTTGATATATGGCGGGCAATATAAATTTTGGAAAGAAACTATTGCAATACGGGACTAATATGAGGGCTTATTGCAAGTTGATACCTTTGTCAGGGAGCTATCACTAAGTCCCTCTACTATTTTTCTTCACTAAAACCCAGCATGTCAGTGGGTGCAAAAAATGGCTAAAGCTAGCCCACAGACGCACAGCTCACCAAAATACAGGCAAGTAGAGGCCCACAAGGACAACTCGTGGCACGCCAACATGCTAACAGAGGTCTGTACCGTAGGAGGCCCACACGTGGACCAATCACAGGTCGCCACGTGGACCAATCCCCCACTTTCACGTCAGTCCCGACAGTTATATATGGTTGGCCAGCAGCTATAAGTACGCCTCAGAACAACAATAAGACTTTTTTGCCAATTGAAGCGCTTATAGCCTTGCGTGGAGTAGCAGAGCTCCACCTCCAGGCTGAATAGATTTGAGGCCATGTCTCATTTCCCGAGCTTCTAGTTCTTCCACTCTGCCACGTCTTTGTACAAGTCTCTCTCGGCCTGTCAAGGGATATATAAATCAAACATCTAAAAGATAGAAGATTCAAGGTTGCGACTTACTGTACGGAGACGTAGGCTTCGACCAAACTTCTTTACCAACTCTGTGCCATTTCTCTACTCTTTACTTCGCTTCAATTTTATAACTGACCCAAATCTAATCAATTGCTTGTTGGGGTGGATCAAGTAACGATAAAAAAATACCCTCACAATGTCTTCAGGGGGGGCGAATCAGGTGAGGAGGAAGACTTGGGGGGGTCATTTGATTGTATATCCTTAGCCAAGGCTAAGGACTCCTTAGCTATCCAAGTTGGCTTAAGTTGTAATGTAATTTTTGTTTTTGGGCCTAGTTCAACAGAATAGAACTCCCTTGGTTTGACATCCAACTTAGCCCACTCACTTGATGGCCTATTAATAACACATTGTTTAGCATTAGCCTCACAAGTTAATAGGGCTTTCTTTCTTTTACTTTTACTTTTACTTTTACTTTTCTTTCATGTAAAATAAAAACTTTAGGCAATTTTTATAAAAGCAAGTGAGTGCATAATTCATATTAACTTATTTAATCCTCAAAATTAGCAAATTTGCTCCTATTATAATGATCGAGAAAATTAAAACATCGGGTGCTTACTTTGACCGTTGCAGCCCTCCTCTCACATTTTCGTTGTTAGGGTAAGAGTCGGATTATTCTTTTGGGATTGAATACACTCGCACTCCCACATGATTGTTTCTCTTTCAACGGAAATACCATATTGATTTGCTACGGAAGACAAAAATGGATGGTGCCAAGCCACTCCTTACACCAATGAGTTGTAATGAAAAACTCTCCACGACTAATGTTTCGAAATTTAGTGCCTTCTCTGATTCAGATTGGGCAGGACGCCCTGATGATAGGTACTCAACTAGTGGCTATTGTGTGTTTATGGGCCATAATCTTATCTCCTGGAATGCCAAAAAGCAACAGACAGTCTCCTAGTCTAGCACCGAGGCTGAGTGTTGTCTTGCAACTGCTACAACTGAGCTTAGTTGGATCCAATCTCTACTACTTGATCTTACATCAAGCCTTCCTCTCCTCCAATTTTGTGGTGTGACAATCATGGGCCTACCTATCATACTGTCAATCCAGTGTTACATGCTCGCACAAAGCACATCGAGGTCGACTACCATTTTGTTCGAGAGAAAGCTGCCTCCAATGACCTTGATGTTTGATTATATCTTCCAAGGACCAGATTGCGGACATCTTCAACAAAGGGCGCCTTCCGTCACAACGTGTTGCCTTCCTTCGTGACAAACTGACCGTTAGAGCTGGACCACTCAACCTGATTGGGCGTATCGAACCATATCGGCATCCCTCTTCATATGGTCCTCAATCCAACCGAATCTCATGAATTTAGATTGGTTTACATATATGGCAGCATATCATTTATAACAATCCCTTGAGTATACGGATTTTAATATTTGTATCATGCCTTGATTATAGGGTTGTATCAATACCTTGATTATATGACTAAATATTTGTTTCAATCCCTTCCATGAAGGGATCTTAATGAGTATTAATATTTACCACTTAATATTTACCACTCTCGCCCGTATGTTAATGTTGGAGAATTATATTAGTTTTGCATTGATAAAGTAGAGGGCAAAAACGATCCATATATGTATGATGGGATCTCATCTCAACACCAGGGTTTTGACATAGAGGAAATCTCGTAATGGGTGAGAAGAATTTGTTGAAAAATTTTTGTTCTAAACTAACAAAATTGGTACTAAATAAAAATTACTAATGGCAAAAGTTTGTAATAGAAATGTCTAGCCAAAGCAGAGCAAATTCTATAGAACCGTAATGCACTCTGCCAAAATTTTCTAAAAGAGAGAAAGATTTAATTCTAGATATATTATCTTAAATTATTTGGATTTTAGTATTAGATACTAGTCGAGTTCTATAAATCTAGTTAAGAGTAAAAGAAATAGAATTAGAACTTTGGCCAAGTGGACATGCTAAGCGTTGTCCCAAGAATCTTATTGTCCCACTCGTATAAGTTTCATGGTAATTGATTTCAGAGATACGACGATCCCGATCAGGCAACCTCCCTCTCGTCAGCACAGCTTCAAAAAGACTTTGTGAACCTCGAACAACTTTCAAAAACCCAAAAAGGCTCCAAATAAGAGAAGAGATGCTCTTGGAACAAAGAAGCAGCACTGCTGAATCTTGATCATGGAGAGAGAGAGAGAGAGAGAGAGAGAGAGAGAGAGAGAGAGAGAGAGAGAGAGAGAGAGCAATAATTCTGATTTTCGGAGTGTGTTGTCTCTTCCTAGAAGAGTATATTTATAGAGGAGAAATGCTATTCAGCCCGAAGTTTTTCCCAATTCCACCAACCCGATTGACTTGGGAGCATACAGCTATTGGCTAAAGCCCACAATCGACATTTAAATCTTTTACACCACCAGTTGCACGCTGCCACATCAATCGGGCTGAGCGGAATTGGGAAAACCTTAAATAGCATTTCTCTTTTTAGGGTGAGAGATCCGACTTAAAATTAATGGCTAGCTATTAAATCATGTAACCCAACTGTTAGAAAAATGACTAAGGCTTTCCAGAATTAAAAGCAAAAAATTAATGGCTATTAAATCTACCATTTAATCCTGTTGCCCAACTGTACGTTAGAAAAATGATTACGACCTTCCACAATTAAAAGCAAAAATTAAAATACTGTTGCCCAACTGTTCAAACAATGATTAAGAAGTAAAAAATAAAAAGGGTTAATTATTTTGACTTTGCCCCCCAAATTTTGCCTTGAATTAGACTTTATCCCATGTTTTCATTAATTAGACTTTACCCCCCAAAACTAACTGTTCAGTCAGAATAAAATACAGTTTGGTCCGACCTGACCTATTTAGAAGCAGATATACCGTGCCTGGTGACACACACAAACAACCCATTCCCTAGCTAGTTGTACCTCTAGTTCTTGCCTATAGAGTGGCATGGGGAAAGCTATTTAAATGGGCACAAAGGGATCCCCTGGGCGATGTGGGATTAAACCCAATGTGGGTTGGGTTGTGGGTTTTTAAAACACACTAGTAAAAAACCCGGCCAATGCCCGAATGTGCTTGATGCACGCCATTTGGCAAAGACGACATCACAATTGTTCGAAGAAGTGTGAAATCTGAAGTGAGTGTGATTCACTTGTTAGAGAGAGAGAGAGAGAGAGAGAGATTAACATCAAATGATCATTAAATGCATGTCATTGAATGAAAATTTATAATCTTTATGGTAGGTTTTAAATGGATTTAAAAGAGAGCCACGTTCACACACGAAAGAAGAATTATAGCTCTTTAAAAGACGTTTACGTGTCACAATACGGGAGAGAGCATACTCGAATAGGAGGCTCTCAGAGTGCAGTGGCACAGGCGAAAGAGCATCTACGGAGGAGGAGTCGGCCATGGCGGCTCACTCGGTGCCGGAGTGGATCTGTCGGATCCGAAGAAGAGATCGGATCAAACTTGGGCACGGATCTGGCCGGAGGTGGAAAGCAAGACGCGAGGGGTTCGAGATCTGTCACCAGATCTGAGATCTGTCGGTGCAACGGCGAGGGAGAAGACCAAATCCGGTGAGTTGAGGGTTGCAAATTCCGGCGAGGTGGAGTTTGTCAGAAGACGGGCGCAAGGCGAGGAGCTCTTCGCAATGAAGAGGAGTTAACCAGAGAAGATTTGGTTGTAGATCCGGGAGGGAGGAGAGCTCGGTGAAGAGGATCTCGCCACCGGGATGCTGTCCGGATCTAGTCGCAGACACTACAAGAAATTGCATCTTTAGCGACGCTTTTTTACGACGCAGACCATTTTCCATCGCCAAAAGTTATCTTTTCGCGACGCAATATTTTATTCGTCGTAAACTTCTATCGCTAAAGGTTTGCTAGCTAGTTGAGTTCGCGTGTAGAAAGAAAAAAAAATTTAGCGACGGTAAATGGCTATTTGACGACGCAATAAGATGTCGCTAAATTATTTACTTTTAGCGACAAAATAAATTTTATCGTGAAAAATTAAAATTTTGGCGACGGGACAAAGTGCGCTACTAGTTGTAATTGGCGATGTAGTTGTGCGTCGTGAAATTCCTTGTTTCTGGCAACAACTATTTATATCGTCGAAGATTTAAAAAATAAAAAAATTTACACCTATAAGGGAAAAGTTTTTTGGCGACGATAAATGGCTATTTGGCGACGCAATATGATGTCGCTAAATTATTTACTTTTAGCGACGAAATAAATTTTGTCGCAGAAAATTAAAAATTTTGGCGACAAGATTAAGTGCGCTGTTAGTTCCAATTGGCGACGTAGTTGTGCGTCGTGAAATTTCTTATTTTTGGCAACGCTGTTTATAGCGTCGCAGATTCTCAAATTTTTATGGCGACGTTCTTCGTGCGTCGCAGAATTGTCTCAAAAAATAAAAAATAAAAAACTCCGCGCCAAGAATGTTTAGGTGAATGCACGAATTTAAAACCCCATAACTGTCTGATCTCGATCGGATTACCCAAATTCCAAAATTATCTTGATGTCCTTTCCTCCGTTCTATTCTAATCCGTAAATCCCTCCAGCTAAAATAAAGAAAAGGGAATTAGCAAGAAGTCATTTTTAGAAGATCACTAAGAGCTGCAGTCCCGACAACCTTTCCATTTGAGCTCAAACCCCTCTGGATGAAAATACTCCTCATCTTCCTTCAAATTTAGCTTTGCTTCCACGTACTCATCCACCGCTGCCATCACCCGACCTAACCAAACCCCGCCCCGCCCCTATCGGACCTAACCGAACCTCCCCTCCCCCCGCCGGACCTAATCTACAGGCCATGGGATGAATTCCAACGGCCGCTCGCGCCGGACCTAATTGAACCCAATCGCTGCTCGCGCCCATCGCCTTCGCCTCTACCTCCGTTGCTCGCTGCTCGTTGTCGAATCCGCCTCCGCCGCTGCTCACCTCTCGCCTCCGTCTCCATCGCTCGCCTCCACCTCGCCCCCGTCGTGCGTGCCTGTACACCTCCACCTCCACTATGACTGATCGAGAGAGAGGAAGATTGTGACAGCTTGTTTCTAGCATTGTCTTCATTTATGTGTTCGAATTAAATCTTTTGGATCCGGTTACCTTATGGATGTTGTGGCGAGTTATGTTTGGTTCCGAGTTGAGAACCTTGACCATTTTGACTTGCTCCGAAAAGCATGCAAAGTGTTCGAAACGGGCTAGTTATTTTCAGGTACAACTACACTTGTTTTTTATGAAGGTTTTTCTTCTATGCTTAATACTCTAGTTATCTTATTTTCGTAGCAGTTATTTTGCATTAGCGTGTCACATATTATCAAAGATTTATTTGCTAGTTTTGTGATTGGTGCAACCGGTATAGATCAGTGATCTGATTTGTACATCCAACACACTTGTGTATTTCTCACGGAATTTTAAACCTATTGTTGCGTAGATAGTAGAATTCAGACCATGTTTGATCAGTCTAACATAGTCTCGGAATTCATACCTCTATAAAAGATTAAAATAATATTATTTTTCTATAAAACTTTTTGAAAATTCCTATCCGAGGGTACAGATGGATCTGGGGGATTTTTTTTAGACAACTTTCATATATAATGTTTTTCCGGATACTTAATATATTTTTTTATATATGATTATCAAAATAGAATAAAATAACATACATATATTTTTTATCATTGTGAACAGTAACCGCGGGTTACTGTTCACAATGAGCGACACAGCGTTTCCCACTTTGATGCTTTAATTTTATTTTCTTATCAACATTGATTTAGGGATTTAATCCTGGCCTTTGATCTCATTCCCTGTTTCCATTTTATACCAATCAGCCCTCATTCCCTTCTCTATTGGTCCAGACCCTAAATCATAAGGGTGAGCAGCCGCCGCCTCCATTCTCCCTTCCCCCTTCAGATATCTTCTTTTGCCAAGTTGCAACCAATCAGAACTCGACCGGACTGCATTCCTCGGAACCCTCTCTACAGTAATTGAAGCACTGCACCTACTCGTCGTTTGAAGTCATCTTCGTGTCGTGCAAAAACCTCGAGAGATTCACTTGAGGTGACCATTTGTCACCCAATCTATCATGTTCTATTTTAATAATAGTAGAGGTGTATCTGATTTTTTTATTTTTATGTCACTATTATTTCTTAAACACACTAACAAGTAACTACTGATCTGAACCCTTGTGTTTTCCCAAAATATTAGATTCCATATGTTCAAGAACCTAAGTGGTTTTCCATCGAATTTTGCCATCTTTTTAAATAGTTTAACCTTGTGAATATTCTCAATATTGTCCTATATCTAGTTATACGATTTCAGTTCTTTTTTCTAGCAATATATGCTTAATGAAAATCACTGTAACCTATATATATATACTAGTAATGCTCGTGCCCGTCGGCACGCAAAAGATTTCAAAGGCAGGGGCAATATTCTGAGGGAAAGAAAAATATTTTGAGGGTGATAACAACATTTCGTGAGCAGTGACAATATTTTGAGAAAAGTGACAATATTTCGTGGGGACAATATTTTGAGGGAAAGAACAATATTCTGAGGGTGATATTAACATTTCGTGAGCGGTGACAATATTTTGAGAAAAGTAACAATATTTCGTGGTCGCCTTCCACATCTTTGGAAATGTAACGGCCGCCTTCGGCGGCAACACACCTATAGCGGCGAAAATACACTCGTGGCTGTGTGTAAAATATAATCGAACGGCTCTTTATTTGGACTTATAGCCTCGCTTAGCATTCGGAGCAAAACACCCAACATCAAAAATATGGCACATGATAAGTTAAAGCCAAAACTCAATCACAACAGTCCGTTACACCCAACTTATCGATGAGTCGCACTCAGCCCAAATTACATCTATAATATCGTTGTGATTCAGTTTCGGCTTCAAACACAACTATATGTTGTACTAAACTCGTTCAGTGAATCGCACTTCGTCCGAAATGACATGCAAAAAGAACAGAGGGTAGTTTCAAGTTTACTAATAAAGGCAAGAACCTTAGGCTAAATGAAATTTTAGGGGGCCTGTTCATGTGATGGATCTGTTATTAGGGACCTCTCACATATTAATTTTCGGGTACAGGTATGGGCACCTTAATACCCGATCCAAACTCGACTCGAACCTTTCGGGTATAAAAACTCTACCCGATTAACTTTCGGGTATAGGTATGGGCACCTTAATACCCAATCCAAACCCAACTCAATACCCGACCCAAACACCGGTGGCCAGCGACTACAGCTATGGCCAGTGGCGTCGAGAGGACGATTAAAGATGTGGCTGGTGAGGGGGCGAGAGAAGTGGGCCGCCTTTGGTGGTCAAACTGGCGGAGACAGTGGCTAGGACTTCAGCCCGAGAGAAGGAGAGGGCCGAAGATGCTAAAGGTCGGAAGGGGCTAAGGGTCGGCCGGAGATGCTGTAGATTTGGTGGAACCCATTGTCGGAGAGGGGAAGGAAGCAGTCTAACTGTGGGAGCAGCGCGCTCCTCCCTCCTCAATCCGCCCGATCTCCCGACCTCCCCTCGTCTCCGTCTCCGGCGACCGACCCCCAACCCGACGACCCCCTCCCCCCGGGCTGCAACAAAAAAAAAAAAGATAGAGAGGTGAGAGAAAGAAAAGCAAAAAGAAAGAGAGAGAGAGAGAGTGAAAGAGTGGGTGAGAGAAGAAAGAGAACAAAGAGAAAGAGAGAGAACAGAGAGTCCGAGAGAGAGAAAAGAGAGAGAGAGCAGAGAGAGAGAGAGAGAGAGAGCAGAGAGCAGAGAGAGTTAAGAGAGAGAGGGGGCCTGCGCCCCACCCAGTCGCCGCCGCAGCCATCAAGCCCGGCCGCCCCTCCGCTCCGCTCCGCGCCCGCCGTTGCCGTCGCTACCGTCGAGCCCGCACCCGAGCCCCGCTCCGCGCCCGCCGCTGCCGCCGGTGCCGTTGATCCCGAACCCGAGCTCCGCGCCCGACCCCTCCACTCTCACCGGCAGCTCTGTTGATCACGACCCTGCAACAGAGATCTAAAACAGAGCATTGAGAGAGAGAGAGAGATAGATAGAGAGAGAGAGAAAGAGAAAGAGAGAGAGGGGGGGGGGGGGCGCATAGGGTGGGGTGTACAGGGGGGGCGAACACATAGAGAGATCGGGAGAGAGAGATTTCCGAGATAGAGGGGACCTCCCCTCGTCTCCGTCTCCGGCGACCGACCCCCAACCCGACGACCCCCTCCCCCCCCAGGCTGCAACAAAAAAAAAGATAGAGAGGTGAGAGAAAGAAAAGCAAAAAGAAAAAGAGAGAGAGAGAGTGAAAGAGTGGGTGAGAGAAGAAAGAGAACAGAGAGAAAGAGAGAGAATAGAGAGTTCGAGAGAGAGAAAAGAGAGAGAGAGAGAGAGAGAGAGAGAGAGTTAAGAGAGAGAGGGGGCCTGCGCCCCACCCAGTCGCCGCCGCAGCCATCAAGCTCGGCCGCCCCTCCACTCCGCTCCTCGCCCGCCGTTGCCGCCGTTACCGTCGAGCCCGCACCCGAGCCCCGCTCCGCGCCCGACGCTGCCGCCGGTGCCGTCGATCCCGAACCCGAGCTCCGCGCCCGACCCCTCCACTCTCACCGGCAGCTCTGTTGATCACGACCCTGCAACAGAGATCTAAAACAGAGCATTGAGAGGGAGAGAGAAAGAGAAAGAGAGAGAGGGGGGGGGCGCATAGGGTGGGGTGTACAGGGGGGGCGAACACATAGAGAGATCGGGAGAGAGAGATTTCCGAGATAGAGGGGATGCGTAGGGGAGAGAGAGAGAGAGAGAAAGAGAACGGGGCGGGGGCACAGTGTGTGTGTGTGAGAGAGAGAGAGACGTGGGGCGCACAGGCGTATGTGTGTGTGTATGTGAGAGAGAGAGAGAGAGAGAGAGAGAGAGAGGGAGGGAGGGGGGACGCGCACTGGGGGGCGAAGAGAGAGAGAGAGGGAGAGATCGGGAAAGAGAGATTTTCGGGGCGCAGGGGGAGAGAGAGAGAAAACGGGGAGAGAGAGAGACGGGGGAATAGGCTCTGCAATTATAGTGGAGTGGGGACCATGTACAGCTGGCAGCATCATTTTAACATTAAAACCCATAAATAATTTATATTATTTAATTTTTACAATTTAGTCCTTGTATTCTTTTGTTTCTTTTCTTCTTTCAATCCCACCCCTCCATCTTAACTTATTTGAATCATAACCATTCTTTTTCTCTCTCCTAAGATGAATCACACTCATCCTAACCCTCCTTTAAATCTCAGCCTCTCTTACCTCCTTCCCAACTACAGATCATGATCGTTCTTTGTACCCCCCACAAAACCGTAGCTTATTTTATATATATATATATATATATATATATATATATATATATATATATATATATATATATATATATATATATATATATATATATATATATATATATATATATATAACTCTTTACCTTGTGTCTGGTGACATACCCCTTACATATAACCCCTTTGTTTTAGAAGGTGTTAGATGTAGGTAGTTCTTAGTGTTGTTGATCTTTCCCTTCTTGTTGTGGTTTTTCGAAACTAGTGCCGGCCTTCAGAGAAGTAGTTGCATCTTAATTGGTGTAACATAGTTCCCCTAAACATTTGTAGCGTCTGTGTTATCTCGGGCCTTAGTCGGTAGCTGAAAGATCTTGTTAGGTTCAGTATCTGCCTTTGTTCGAGTTCGTCTTGGCATTTGATTTAGTCGCCGGACATCTAGGGACATAGGCCAGGTTTAACTAGAAAGTTATTAAGCCGGTAACGAAGGGAGTGGACTCCTACGTTACGCGGTAGGGGACGTGGTACCTACCCCCTTGCTGTTTTAGTTTGACGGAAGGGTTTCTTGTGCCGTTTTAGTTTGACGGGGGACAATAATCCGTAAATATAATTAGTTACAAAACTAAAGATTAAGTTGGGGGTACCACCTTCCTGGGCCACTTAGTGGTGCCAAATATTTCAGTAAATATGATGGGCCCGGTGCCCGGAAAAATCTTAGTTGGCCAACTAGGGAAAGCGGTTGCTTGGGCCAAGGTAGGACTAGGGAGGGTTTGGGTGAACCGGTGTGAAAATCAAACTTTTTCTTTCTGGTTCCACAACTTTCAAACTTTTTTGGTGATCGCCGGTAGCCGTAGGTGGTCACCGGAGGTTGGGGTGTGTGTGTGTGTGGGGGGGGGGGGGGGGGGGGGGGGGGTGGAGGTCGGGGGAGAAGATGAAACAAAAAAAAAACCCAAGCCCCCCTTTTAATTCAGCCACCCACCTAGGTGGTTGCTTGTCGACTAGACCCAAAATTGCTTGGGCAGTCGCCTAGGTAGCACCTGGGCGATGCCTTAACTAAATCATGGAGCCATGTTTGATTCAAAATTTGGAAACCATGATAAATTTGTAATTGTGAAGCTATGTTAAATTCTAAATTGTGAAGCAATGTATATTTCAAAACTGTGAAGCCAAGATTAATTCAAAATTGTGAAGTCATCCTTAAATCTAAATAGTAATCCATGCTTACTAGGGTTAAAATCCATATTTACTTAGGGCTTGAGAACCATGCTATGTTAAGTAAAGATTGGATCATGATGTGTTAAGTAGGCTAAAATCCGACAATAAAAGTTGTCCCAACATCGATATGACAGAGAATGTTGACATCGAGTCAATAGTCAAAGCTAATCCATAAAAGGAGCCGAATGAAACAAAATTTTCATGTTCGGTTTTGAATTAGAGACGTTAAAAATGATCAACCAACGTCGGCTATAACCCCTAGCCTTCCAAGCTAGTGATACGGGTTCGATTCTCGCTATCTGCTCCATATTCCTTATTATATTATACATCATCAATTTTGGTGGATATGCGTCCTTATTTTTATTCCCAAATAAATTTTCAGTATAATCGTAATTCAATTTTCTCCGAAAAAGAGAAAGGAAGAATAATCCAATATAAGTCACAAATTGCTCATAGTTCCAAGTCCTTTTACATTCATAGTCCAAAGCCATAAGACCCCTTGTGCCACCACATAATGTGACCAAAGAACCGTCACAGACTCACTAGGAACCGTAGATGGCTCTCTAACTAGGACTTTCAGCTACATTGATTAGGTGTACACTGTCAGAATCAATATTATGTTGCTCCTTCCAATGGATGGAGTACTTATTGCCAAGAGTGATAGTATTGCTGTATTTTTTTCAACATATATTACTATAAAATAAATTGATGCAATGAAATTACTGTAGCCTCTAGAAAAAAATTAAATTTTTATAAAAAATGTAGCGAAGCATAGCAATCTCTTTGCTACAGTGAAATCATTGTATCTTAATTGTTTTATCAAATCCGTGACTCGTTTTATTTTATCAGGTCGCACCAATGGCTCCCGGACATAAACAGATCTATCTTTCATTAACTTTCTCACTTATAGTGTTTTCAACAGAGAGGACACGATTCCAACCCCAACCTGCACAATCCTAGTTTATACTGACCCCACTGGAACATATAACTAGTCCATCGACCGAGGCCAACAGCGTTGGTAGGAATTGTAAAATATTTTTTGTATAGAATTTTTATCTTTACTATGTTATGCATAATAACTAAAACATCATTGTGTTCTTTGCAGTTTCAGATCCGAGCACGAGGTGTGGACTGAGGCTGACCAAAGGCAAGGGGACAGAGAAGCTTGTAGGACGGTTTGGTAAACTTCAAGTGGAGGTTCCAGAGAAGCATGTGGCAAGGCTTGACATTTAAAAAAAAATGTGGCATCATTATCAAAGACATGAGTTTATTTTTTGTAGTCCTTCAGTTGATGTTATGGATGTCGGGTTTTGTATTACTGATCCTTCATAGAAATGAATGGATAAACATGTGTACTTAAAAGAATAATTTTATATTTTGATTTGACATTAAATGAGTTTAAATGAATACTTCTGTACTTTTATTTTTATTGAAATGTATGTGGATGAATACATGTGTATAAAGATTTCAAGAAAAAAATTTTAAATTTAACCAAAAAATATTAAGAATTTATCTTCTGGCAACGCATGTAATACATTACGTCACTGAATTTGTATATTGTGTAACGCGATGATTGCATTGCCTAATATATACATTTGTCTCAATGAATAAATTCGACGACGTAATTATTGCATCGCTAAAAGTATACATTATGCGACGATAAAGTATGCATTCTGCGATGCTATTATTTATTCGCTAGAAGTTATTAGCAACACTATTATATACGTCGCCAAATATTTTTATTTTCGGCGATACATACGGTGTGTCGCTAAATGTTCTATATACAAGCTTAAATTAGTTGTTTTTGCGACGTCTGAGGTTATTTTAGCAATATTTTTTGTTTTAATCGGCGACGCTTATTGCGTCGCGGTTGGTTAAGCTTTCGGCAACACAATTTGATCGCGTCGCCGAAAGTATTCTCAGACGGGGAATAGGCGACGTCTTGGCGACGCAGTTTGAAGCGTCGTAAAAGATATTTCGCGATGAATATGACCACTTTTGGCGATGCTCCGGTGTGTCGCAAAAATTGTCTTTTCTTGTAGTGAGATCTCAAGTGGCTGTCCGGATCTAGTCGCAGTGAGAAGGAGGTGCAGATCTGGGCCATTGGTCGCCGGATCGGAGGAGGTGCAGATCTGGGCTGGAGACGAGCTCGCCGGAGAGAGGTCGTCGGAGGCGACAAACAGATCTGATCTTGAAGGGTTGAGGAGAGTAGATATGAGATTTCAGATCTGGCGGTAGGGGAGCTTGAGGTTGTCCGGAGGGGAGCTCGAGGTTGGCTCGATACCATGATACAAGGGATTTTGGGAAGAATCAATCGAATGCTCTCATTAGGCCAAAGGCCAAATATATATACAAAAAACAAGGGGTATCCTATACATGTAATCTACAGGTATGTGTATCTCAACACTGTACACTATCACTAACACAACCATCTCATAGAGACAAGAAAAAAGAGATCCCCCCCCATGCTCCTCCACCATGCTTCATCTCAGCCAGCAAATCTTCAACCTCTACCTATGGCTACACATTTCAGGGTCCTCGGCTATGCTTTCTAGATACGGCCGCCACACGCTCATGTGTGGCCGCTCCTTCGTCCTCGCCGGTAGATGGCCTTCTTCTTCGATAGGATCTTCTGCAAAGCATGTAGGCCGGGTTAAAATGAGATTTAATATCGATTTTAAACACAAAGAGAAGGCCTGAGCCCCGCGTCCCAATTTCTCATCTATTGTTGTGTCTTTCCTATATGAAAGATTACAGAGGTTCTGTGTCCTTCATTGCCAGATTGGCCATGAAAATTCTGGATGCATGATTCATACAAGAATTCAATTCTAAGAAAGATGGATTCTGTAGGGATGAAAAGAATAGAATTGCGCTCGAAGATCTTCTTCAACCATGCATGGTTAACCGATTTCATCTCTTGCGAAGATCTTTCGCAATCAGAAAAAAAAAACCAAGTAAGCTTTCTAACTCTGACCAGGTGGTTGCAATGGCGCAATTGCTACTAAATAAATGAATCTTTTATCTTGGAACTGTAGAGATCTGGGAAGTCCCTCTGCAGTCAGTAATTTGAAGAATCTCTTCCATGGGGTTAAAGCATACATTTTTTTCTATCGGAAACCGTTGTTCTTCTGATAAAATTAATCGGGTGGCTCAATCTTTAGACTTTGATAAGTTCTTTGCTATATCTGCTAAAGGCCGTAGCGGAGGGCTTTGCCAGTTGTGGATGGACTATGTTGGTGTTCAGGTCGTGAATAGCTCAAGGAATTTCATCTTGGCTAAGGTGTGTAGGTCGGAATGGAACTGGATGTTGTCCAACATCTACGTACGGTGCTCCCTGTAGGCGGGATCGTAAGCTAGGAAGTCTCGAATATGATTGCTAATACCCTTCGGGCATGGAACCTTCCCCTTTGTTGTGCCAAACATTTTTGTGTGCGGGGGGGGGGGGGGGGGGGGGGGGCGGATCTCAAGGTGATGATTTTAGAGACTTCATGAATGCTATTGGGACTTGGGCTATCAAGTTCCTGCTTATACTTGGTCGAACAATAGAGATATCTTCTTTCATATTCGAGAATAGTTGTTTCATTTTCTTTATGAAGTTGAAAGAATCATCATGCCATGGTGTAGAGGTGACGGCTATTCCAATCATATCCCCACCAAAAGTCTCGAACTGTGAAGTTGAGGGTGTGCGTGAGATGCTTGGGGGGTAAAATAGTAGTCATGAAATACGGAGGAATTGAAGAGAGGGAGGACTAGATTAGAGTGGTTCTCCCCACATGAGACAGTAGCTTCGATTTCCAACTCTTCAGTTTAGTATGGACTTTGTCGAGAATGAAGCAAAAAGTAGTCGTTCTAGATCTTCCAACAAACAAAGGGGCACCCAAATACTTTTCATTGTTAGTCATCTCTTTCACTTCCATAGCACTAGCAAGTCTCTGCAATTTCTTTACACATTTTTGCTAAATAAAATATTATTTTTTGAGTAGTTCACTACTTGGCCGGAGTATAAGGAAAAAATATCAAGGATTCGAATGGCTTCAATATCCTGCTGCTTACCATGGCCAAAAATGAATAAATCGTCAGCATACAATAGGTGGGTGACAGTCTCTCCACCCCTGCCTAAGCAAATACCATGGAGTCTACCTCGATTTTGAAGAGCAACTAATAGTTTGGATGATAATTCAATTCTTATTAAATCTACTCTTAATACCATTCCTAACTATATATTTTATGGTTGCTGATATCCTTCCCAATGCTATTTTTGAGATGCTCAATTCTTTTTTTTTTTGCCAATCTGACCCAGTACCCCATTATAATTCTATCTCATATCCCACTATTACCTGGGTACCAATTCCAATGGGTTGTCCAGAGCCATTGAAGCTAGTAGGATATGGAGAAGAACTATTCTGGAGAGAACTGGCGAAAGAAATATCATTCATATCATCTGAAAAAGAGTTACATTAAGTTAGTTGTTTCTGCGACATGGGAGATCATTTTAGCGATGTTTTTTGTTTTAATTTGCGACGCTTATTGCGTCGCAGTTGGTTAAGCTTTTGGCGATGCAATTTGATCGCGTTGCCAAAAGTATTCTCAGACGGGGAATAGGCGACGTCTTGACGACACAGTTGGAAGCGTCGCAAAAGATATTTCGCAATGAATATGACCACTTTTGGCGATGCTCTGTTGTGTCGCAGAAATTGTCTTTTCTTGTAGTGATTTATCCTCTTCCAAAATACAGGAGATACAATCAGGACGAGCAAAAGCAGTAAACGATTTGTTACATAGAATGGCAAATGAAGCGAGGAGATGTGCAGCCTGATTAGCCTCTCATCTAGCATGAACCGGCTTACATGAGGTAAAAAACTGAATGAGACTCCTGCATTCCACCATAAGATTATGGATAGACCATGGAGGGGGCAAATTTCCCTCCAACAGAAGTGTGATAATACTGAGGTTATCTCCCTCAATTATCATATTGTTTGCTTTAAGATTGATCAAAAGAATGATTCCTTCCTTCATGGCTCTGGCCTCTGCCTCCAATGAAGAATCTAGTGGGAACTGACATCCAGCATAACATAATAATTCTCCCTTATCATCACGGATTACAAGCCCAGCTACCGTGTAACCCTTCCAACGGCCGCATAAACTTTAAGCTTTAGCCATTGTGGGTGCAAATTTTGGCAAGAAGTCTGCAAACAGCGGGACCCACCGGCCCTGCCTGGTGGGCCCCCGAAGACAACAGCGGGACCCACCGGCCCTGCCTGGTGGTCCCCCGAAGACAACAGCGGGACCCACCGGCCCTGCCTGGTGGGCCCCCGAAGACAACAGCAGGACCCACCAGCCTTACCTGGAGGATCCCCAGATACGACAGCAGAAACCGCCATTTACCCCGGAATTCCTCCCAGAGAATCCTATAAATAGCAGAGCCTTCGAATGTAAAAGGATCGGACTCTCAGTTCTAGAACCAGAGCTCTGGGATTTCCAACTTCACATCCTTTCCCTTCTCTTTAATCTTCATCTTCTCTTTGAAGAGGTAAAGGGTGACTTCAGTGATACTCGGCCTGTCGAGATCACTTCGATACAAGTGTTAGTGAATTCGGGTTGCTCCCTATAGCACGGAGACGTAGGCTTCGGCTGAACTCCGAGATCACATCTCTCGCGTCAATTCTCTGATTGCATCTCTCTCTCTCTCTCTGCCTGTATACTGCGAGAGGCAACCTCAACAACAGATCAAACAACGATCTCTTCAACTTCAACTTCTATTGACTGGTGAGGCGAAGTCTTCGGGTCGGCACGAAGATTTTCCCCCACAGTTTGGCGCCGTCTGTGGGATCCGAGCAAAAAGCCAAGCTCTCTCCACTACTACTTGATCGGTTGAGCCTACAACCGATCTTCTATAGCCAAACTTCCTCGCCTCTTCGGTTTATCAGACAACTGATCGGGCGTTGGCACTCTCGTTGCACCCATCGCTCTCTGAAATGGCGAAAACTAAGCATCAGGGTCAACCAGAAGGAAGTAACACTCAACAACAACCTCATCCTGAGACTCGTTCAATGAGTCAAAGACTCAACTTCGGACAGCCCCTTGCTGTCCCCGAGATGGGGGTTCGTTCAGGGAGTGGGAGATCTGTCGATCGACCTATCGCCCACCCCGAGCGACAGTCGATTGGGCAAACAGCACCCGCTCCTGCTGAAGACCCTCCATCAACCTACCAAATCTCTGCGGTCGACTTCCAGCTGCTCCAATTGGCAAAGCAAAATGCCACCCTCACCGCCGAGAGGGACGCTCTTAAGAGGGCAGCTTCTGAGGCTGGGATCGCTCTTCCTATCCCCTCTACAAGTGAGAGGGTCGATCTACCTCGACATTCAATTCACTCTGAGCAACGGAGGTCAATGGGCATTGTTTCCCTCGAGAGGATTCATCGCGATCCAACTCCCTTTGCTGCCCCGTGGAAGCAAAGTGTTTGGGATCGTCTCGACGATGAGTCCTTCCAATCCTCTTCCGGTCACAACTGCGACAAGAGAGCCCCTTCAAAGCCCAACATATCGAGAAGACAACAAATAAGAGGTGTACCCTCGAAGAGTAAAGTTTCTCCATCCGTTCCACTTCAACAAGGGCTCAGATCGGATCTTCGTCACCGACTCTGACCTGCTGATACTCAGAAGCCTGAACAAGACCTCTCGATCTTGCCCATTGATCCATATACAAGTCGAAGGCATGGTCGTAAAGATGGGTATTCATTAGCCGGACCTCTCCATCGAAGCCTATTGTATTCAACATTTCCGAGGGGATGGAGAACTCCCACTCTCCCCAAATTCAATTGTATCAGAGGAGATCCAACTCTCCATATATTGGCCTTCAAGCAAGATCTTACGCCACATGAAGAAGAGAACAACGTGCTATGTCGCACCTTTGCCGGGAGCCTCGACGAACCATCTCTCGATTGGTACCATAATATCCGAGCTGGGTCCATTACCCAGTTCAGTGTTTTGGCCAACTTCTTCGTGCAACATTACCAGCTGAACTTGAAGCCAGAGAAGAAGCTCGACTCTCTCTACCGACTGAGGATGGGTGCTGACGAGAGTCTCCGCAGTTTCACCCGGAGATTCCGCAACGAGCATGCTGCCCTCTCGGGACGACATCTGGATGATGAGGCAATCATGCTAGCTTTCCAGAATGCTCTCCGCTTCGACCTACATATCTACAATGACTTCATTTGCAACCCTCCTCCTTCCTTGGGTTCAATGTTTGATCGAATCCAAAGGGAGATTGAGGTGGAGGATGATCAAATAGCTCGAAAGGGGCGAGAGATGAAGCGAAGGCCTGCCGATCGAGAAGCTCCAAAGTATGCTGCTCAATCTCACAATGCAGAGGCAGCAACTCCACCTGCAAATAAGCGATCAAGGAATGATGGCCGCCGATCTCCTCCAAAAAAGACCACTTTCACTAAGTGGAATTTATCGATCGAGCAGATCCTCGATCGAATTCAACACGAGGAATTCCTCCGATGGCCGAATCCTCTGCAACCAGATACCAAAGTCACCTCTGATAAGACGGTCTACTGTGACTTTCATCAAAGTCACGGCCATTCTACTGATCAATGCCACCAGTTAAGATATCATTTGGAAGACTTGTTACATGAAGGTCATCTTCAAGAATTTGTCAAAGACAGGTAAGATCATACCAACAAACACCGGCAATGAAGAGCACAGCAGCAGCAAACTAGCTCCCAACTGGGAAGGAACCTACACCGTCGAATCTATCGCAAGCAAAGGATCTTATCGACTGATCTCGCCAAAAAGAAAGAGATTTTCGTCTCTGATGTAATTTCTATGCTGAATAAAGATTGCTCTCAAACGTCTACTTGTCCGTTCAAATTCTGAGTTATGAGACAGCGCAACATTCAGTTTTAAACCTTCAAGCAAATTCAAGTTGAGCCAGCTCAACCTTCAAGCTACCAGGTCGTTTAACAAGTTTAGGGCCTCGTGTTGCGACACGACCCTATACGTGCAAATGTTAAACGGTTTCGGGTTGTGAAACAGCATAACTCTCAATTTCAAGCTACCAGGTCGTTTAACAAGTTTAGGGCCTCGTGTTGCGACACGACCCTTTACATGCAAATGTTAAACGGTTTCGGGTTGTGAAACAACACAACTCTCAATTTCAAGCTACCAGGTCGTTTAACAAGTTTAGGGCCTCGTGTTGCGACACGACCCTTTACGTGCAAATGTTAAACGGTTTCAGGTTGTGAAACAGCACAACTCTCAATTTCAAGCTACCAGGTCGTTTAACAAGTTTGGGGCCTCGTGTTGCGACACGACCCCTTATGTGCAAATGTTAAACCTATTCAATCATTCTATTCTATCCAGAATATCAACACTCAGATACATAATCCGAGACACCTTCGCTACCTCGACGTGCAGCAAAGTCCAAAGACAAGCCTCAGCACTCGAATGAAAAGTTCAAGATGCTCTACACCGTCTTGACACCTAACGAACTCAGATAAAGAGCTCCGGTGCTCGCAGACAAAGTCCGAAGCGACCATCACCTCAGCACTCAGCAAGTCCAAAATCCGAGACCTGCTCTCGGCACCCTAACAAAGCACCAAGCTCTCATCCCCAACACATCTCGACATGAAGATCAAGATCCCACGCGATCTGCAGCATTCAGCCAACGTCACTCCAGAGGCAGAACATCCCTCAAACTTACCAAGTCACTACAGAAGACTTTTACCGCTCGACACTCATATAAGAGAGCATCACGCGCTCTCATGCTCGAGGAAGACGCATTCTGGAAGTCCACCACCGATGAGGGGGTGAATCTACAATTTTCTATAGCCAGCATCAACATACAAAGACATGTGCTCCACGCTCCAAATTAGTTGAGAGAATGTTGCGGCCTAATTTCTGTCAACTGAGGATATAGAAGAAACAATCCCCCAACAACTTTTGGCATTACAAAATGCCTGAAGATTCAAAAACTTACAGACGAAAACTCATCAACCATTCAAGGGCAAAGTCTGAGGCTATCAACCATCACTAGCCATCATTCTCTCACTACAACGGAAACACTTGGCGCCCAAGCTCGCCCAAAGCTCGCTCAAGAGCTCGTCCAAGCTCGTTCAAGAGCTCGCCAAAGCTCGCTCAAGAGCTCGTCCAAGCTCGTTCAAAAGCTCGCCAAAGCTCGCTCAAGAGCTCGTCCAAGCTCGTTCAAGAGCTCGCCCAAGCTCGCTCAAGAGCTCGCCAAAGCTCGCTCAAGAGCTCGTCCAAGCTCGTTCAAGAGCTCGCCAAAGCTCGCTCAAGAGCTCGTCCAAGCTCGTTCAAAAGCTCGCCAAAGCTCGCTCAAGAGCTCGTCCAAGCTCGTTCAAGAGCTCGCCCAAGCTCGCTCAAGAGCTCGCCAAAGCTCGCTCAAGAGCTCGTCCAAGCTCGTTCAAGAGCTCGTCCAAGCTCGCTCAAGAGCTCGCCAAGCTCGCTCAAGAGCTCGCCAAAGCTCGCTCAAGAGCTCGTCCAAGCTCGTTCAAGAGCTCGTCCAAGCTCGCTCAAGAGCTCGCCAAAGCTCGCTCAAGAGCTCGTCCAAGCTCGTTCAAGAGCTCGCCAAAGCTCGCTCAGGAGCTCGTCCAAGCTCGTTCAAGAGCTCGCCAAAGCTCGCTCAAGAGCTCGTCCAAGCTCGTTCAAGAGCTCGTCCAAGCTCGTTCAGGAGCTCACCCAAGCTCGCTCAAGAGCTCATCCAAGCTCGTTCAGGAGCTCGCCCAAGTTCACTCAGGAGCTCGCCCGTAGCCCGCTCCGGAGCTCGCCATCACTTTTGACCGATCGGTCGAATTCCTACTGGATCGGCCAAAAAACTATGTTTTTTGACCGATCACTTCGACCTTGACCGGCTGAATTTGACCGATCACTTTTGACCGATCGGTCGAATTCCTACTGGATCGGCCAAAAAACTATGTTTTTTGACCGATCACTTCGACCTTGACCGGCTGAATTTGACCGATCACTTTTGACCGATCACTTTTTGACCGCTCAAAAGCTCGTTCAAGAGCTCGCCAAGCTCGCTCAAGAGCTCGTCCAAGCTCGCTCAGGAGCTCGCCCAAGCTCGCTCAGGAGCTCGTCCAAGCTCGCTCAGGAGCTCGCCCAAGCTCGCTCAAGAGCTCGTCCAAGCTCGCTCAGGAGCTCGCCCAAGCTCGCTCAAGAGCTCGTCCAAGCTCGCTCAGGAGCTCGCCCAAGCTCGCTCAAGAGCTCGTCCAAGCTCGCTCAAGAGCTCGCCAAAGCTCGCTCAAGAGCTCATCCAAGCTCGTTCAAGAGCTCGTCCAAGCTCGCTCAAAAGCTCGCCAAAGCTCGCTCAAGAGCTCGTTCAAGCTCGTTCAAGAGCTCGTCCAAGCTCGCTCAAGAGCTCGCCAAAGCTCGCTCAAGAGCTCGTCCAAGCTCGCTCAAGAGCTCGCCAAAGCTCGCTCAAGAGCTCGTCCAAGCTCGTTCAAGAGCTCGTCCAAGCTCGCTCAAGAGCTCGCCAAAGCTCGCTCAAGAGCTCATCCAAGCTCGTTCAAAAGCTCGCCAAAACTCGCTCAGGAGCTCGCCCAAGCTCGCTCAAGAGCTCGTCCAAGCTCGTTCAGGAGCTCGCCCAAGCTCGCTCAGGAGCTCGCCCAAGCTCGCCCAAGTTCATTCAGGAGCTCGCCCGTAGCCCGCTCCGGAGCTCGCCATCAATTTTGACCGATCGGTCTATTTTGATGCTAACATTTTGCAAGCTCCTCTGTATGTGTGACAGGGGGTCGTTAGCTTTGCACCACGGAGACGTAGGCTTCGGCTGAACTCCGAGATCACATCTCTCGCTTCAATTCTCTGATTGCATCTCTCTCTCTCTGCCTGTATACTGCGAGAGGCAACCTCAACAACAGATCAAACAACGATCTCTTCAACTTCAACTTCTATTGACTGGTGAGGCGAAGTCTTCGGGTCGGCACGAAGATTTTCCCCCACAGCCATCCCCGTTGAGGTATGTGCCATCGAACATTAATGACCTCATCCTCTTCTTGGTCCGACCTGACTCTATTGATTGTATGAACGGCCAAAAGATTATTGGCAATTGACAGAATATGATATGATCATGTGAGCTGGGGAGCCCTGTAATAAAAGATGACCTCATTTCTTTCCTTCCAAATAGCCCAAAGCACATAAATATCCAACCAAAAGGCTTCCACTGCATTCCTCCTCCTTAGGTCCCATAGAGCATTAATCAAATCTAAGAAGCTACTATGGGCCGGGTGGGCCACTCCCAAGAAGATAGAATTCATCCATATAGGATTGACAACAGAATAGTCAAAGAAAAGATGTGATCTAGTTTCACACCTAGAACTGCAAAGAGGGCACATGGGGTTAATATTGGATAGAAAGCTATGAAGTTTATCTCTCAAGGGCAAACTTTTTCCAGATAGTACGCCAAAGAAACAACTGTACTCGAGGCATAATACTCTTTAACTTCCAAATCCGTCGCCAATCAAATGAGGAAGAGTGATTCGAATGGTCAAAGTGATCTCGTCTAATTTTATCCATATGTGCTTGAAGGTATCCAGATTTAACAGTGAAGGATTCAGAGTTATTTTTGATCCACCCAAACCTATGAGATAGTCCGGTGGTTGAGATATGGATAGCTTCAATGGCTTGGCGGACTTCATCACTTATTCATAGATTTTGCAGAGATGCACTATCCCAGGAGTGTGTATCAACACCCATTTTGAAGTAGTTCTTGACAGCGGTTCATACTCCTCCAAGTAGCAGAGTGGTAGGGTTTGGGCTTACAACTCCAGAAGTCTGCCGATTTGAGATACTTACCCTTAAGAATCTTCACCCACCATTCATCTTTGTCCATGATGAAACGCCATGCGAGCTTGATGATGAAAGCAATATTGGTGGCCTCAAAGTCTGATTCCCAAGCCACCTACCTTCTTGGGAAGTTGAAAGAACTACTGCCATGCTCAATTCTATACAACGTGATTTCTGGTGGGGATTCAACGATGACAAGAGGCACCAATACCTTACAGCTTAGAAGAAGTTGATGCGCTCCAAAGAGGACGGTGTAGAAGGGGTTTCCTGCCACGCCCACCAGATGATGAACGTGTACAGCTGGACCACCTGGCTTGATCCAGCCGGAGCCCACAGGAGCAAACTGATTCCGGATCAGCCGGACCTAGTCTGTGAGCTGCCATGGCCGAAGCAGAAGATCAAGCTAGGGGGGAAGATCGAAGGAGCCTGAGCTCCTCAACAGAAGCCAAGTCGGGGAGAGAGTCAGGTAGGTCGTGCACCTGACTTGACCACCCGGTCACACAGATGACCCAACCTAATCAACGTCGAAGAACCGCCATTAGGCGAGGAAAGATCAGAAGGGCACAGTAACGGCCGGGATACATGCCAGGCTAGGCAATCCCGAGGAAATCTCGCTCGTGGCGATTGTGGGTTGCACGTGATGAGGAATAACCCCCACGATCCGCGGGAGCATAGAAGGAGAGGTTTGAATGACGTCCAATCAGAGGGTATCCGCCATAACTGATCCGAGATCATCGGATCAAAGATAGATCGCAATGATTGCGCTCACGAAAATCTACAAAAGAAACCCCGCCCCTTCATGAATAAGTAAGCAATCCGACCCGAGAGGAGCACCTCAATGGAGTTACGAAATTCACTTCCAACACCCATGACCACACACACACATCTCTCTCTTCCCTGACTGGAGTGTCGGAGGGGCCTTGGCTTGGAGGTGAGCCTCGGTCTTTTTGCAAGTACAAGCTGGAATGCAGTGGGGGGCTGCCTGCTCCATCAGACGATCAGGTGTGGATGGCGGGATCTTTCCCCCCCCATAGATGGCGGTTTAGGGATTCCGGACATTGGAGTTGTCAATCGTGTCTTGTTCTCCAAGTTAGCTCGTGAACGACTTCTTCGCTTTGGAAGGAGGTGGGTGGGATAGAGAAAAGCTGCTGGCTATTGGGGTTGATTCCTTGGCTTTGGAGCCATTGAAGATATTCGATTGAATGTGAACATTGAATTGGAAGATAAACTTATTTGGCTCAAAACAAAAAGGGGCATATTCACAGTCAAATCCGCCTAAATATACTCAAAACAAAAGGGGGCATATTTAGTACCGCTACTAACGGTTATGAACATGTTTAGTAACAAAAAAAAATCGTGAGAAATATGATGTTATAAATATTTGTAACACTTTTGTAACAACCGTTACAAATTGATTGTTACAAATTATCTGATTTGGAATAGTGTATGCCCCAGGAATCACTCGTTCATTTGGAGGTTACTGAATGGGGTATTTGTTGAAAATAAATCCATGGTAGAGGCCCGCAGCGGAAGCAAAGTTAAGGTCCGAAGACCGTGAGCGGTGTGCGTTACATATCAAAACTTTCATCGAAACGATCTACATATGCGTGTATGAATCTAGGATGGCAACTACGCGAACTCCTAACGACGATTTAATGCAAAAGAACAATCTAGCATGTATGCATGTTCTATCCATGCTAGATCTACATGTTAGAGATCATACCTGCGTGCGGATTCTTTCACCGCGACAAGTTTCTTTTTTATCGATGGAGACGGGCTCGGATCTGCTCGATATAGCTTTGGTACGACAGCCATAACGTTCTGCTCCGAATTCCGATTGGGTTGAAATTTGGACTGCAGGTAGCCAACTTCGAGACGCAACTTTTGAAATAAGTTTAGCCTCGTTTAGACTTCTACAACTCCCGGAATCACAGAAACAACACTGATTTTCTGTGCGGATTCTGTATAGCAAAAGGTTGCGGGAGATGCCTTCTAGTTCACCCGATCTCACACGATGCACGGCACCTCATCGATGGATCTCTGAGTGCCTCCATCCGACGAGCTTTCTCCTTCTACAAAACACCATGCGAGGAAGACGAGTCGCCATCTAATGGTGCAAGCAAGGGAGAGAGAGACAAGAGAGGAGAATAGAAGAGCGAAGAGGGGGGCGGCTAGGGTTTCCCCATGGCTTGGCTGGCCCCCTAGGGCTTGTCAGCTCCGACCCCCTTCTTCCCCATTACTCTTATATAGGGGTGCCCTATCCTCATGGATGAGGCTAGTACGGATAAGGTTTAACTAATTCAAACCTCTCCCTATATATCTCTTCTTTATCTCTATCTTTTTCTTGGTTTTGAAAATGGTCAAAACCAGCTTGTTTTCTGTGCCTCAGGACCGGCCCTTTCATCGGAGATAACAACCTCCTGAAACCAATAGGGTCGGCCTTGACTAGTCTCCCAACACTTAGGGCCGGCCCCCTTAGTGCATAGTAGCGCATGGTATGACCAAAACGCCCTTATGTCACTAGTTGGTCGTTCCTCGTGTATGAGACTTTGCAAGGTACACATAAGTGAAGTGCACCAGTGATTTCACTATTCTCTGAGGTTCCCGTAGGGTGCCTCTAGTGAAGTCAATTAGTCAACTTGCAACATGTCCCGGTGCATCGCACCCATGTGGCAAAATCCACTTATGGCAAGGAATTGCTACATGCGTCTCTGCGCTAACCTAGGGTTTCCCCTTAGTGCACACACGTAGCCACGCATCTATCGTGCACTAGTGCGAAGCACTCACGGAGCGTAGGCTTGGACTTCTCGCTTCCTCTAACTACGTTATGTGTTTCGAGGAGATGGTATAAGAACCGTACATAATGTCGATAAGGTAGAACCTTCAGGGACCAGGGTTCATGGCTTCCAACTTAGACTCGATCGACACACTACATGAGTGTACCATCGATCATCTGAGTCCGAGTTAACCTGCGTGGCCACCCAGAGTGCGATGCAGGCTGCACTCCAATTACCCCGGACTTACTATGTTCTCCCTCATACCCCTGCTCTCCGCTTAGTATGGTAAACTCGTTGTCCCTCCATCTGGTGCCATGATGCAACTCGAGCGGTGGAGAATACTATCAGACTCGAGTGCTCATATGACTCGGTTCCTTCCAGGTTGACCACATACATCGTACCTCCTATTACTCTTCCAAGCAACCGGATCCGTCACCAGTCCAACTGATGACCACCTGGACAGGGTTTAATACGATGTAGGTCAGACCAAGGAACACACCTCCCGTTAGGGGTGTGGATAGCCTGTAGGAGTGACATGCTGATGCAACGCCAGCCGGGTAACCCAGTACACCGTGGTTTTAGATCACTGCATCCGGATCCTCACACATTGGTGCGCCAAAGCACCACACAACTGGTTAGTCCACCAGACATGGTTCCTCAGGGTTTAGGACCATTTTACCCTAAACAGAAACACGATTTAGTGCACCGGTGTCTGCTCACCGATGTGTGCACCGTGTTGGTTCCGTTCGGCCACAGACATTGTGCCTGGTAATGACCATGGTGGAGACACCCACGCTCTGTCATCCCAACAGTTTATCCTGATAGGGCGACCAACCCTAATCAAAGCTGCGAACGTATTTAGGTTACATGGGGCCAGTCCCTTGAGTCTCCCACTCAAGTGGATTATCATGTAGCCATGGCTCTCTGTTCTGTAATCAGAACACGTACTAAGGTACGTACCAATATACAATCCTATACTATCAACCATACATAGCTAAACTATAGGTTTTTACGAGCTGTAGACCTCACCAATTCTAACAGTATTATCAGTTAAAGCGGAAATCAAACGTAAGGTGCAAAAGCTTGACGACAATTGTCCTTTGTGCAACAGGGTCCCGAATCGAATCATCATCTTCTTTTTCATTGCGAATTTGCTATAGGCGCTTGGTTTGGGTCGGATGGTCCACGGCGCTAGAACTCATCAGCCAGTATATTTTTTTTGTGATTCAAAATCCAACACATCTAGTAGACTCCACCTCTTTCTATCCCAAAATTGGATACCAAGCCCAACAAGTTGTCCAGCGACAGTTGATCCGGATAGAAAGGAGGTCATCAGCGCAGTATAGGTGAGCGGATTTCTTCGTTCCTTATAAGTAACCCAAAGTTTGATCTTTTTAATTGTGCTAATACTGTCTTGTAGTTTATATGGAAAGAACGAAACAAAGTGGTGTTTCAAGACAAAGTCCCAGATCCAGCGGGTACCATCTCTTTTTTTTTTTGGTACAGGGGGAACAGGTGGATCCTTACATCAGTTGCCGAAAGTCCTCATACACGAAGGCGGATATAGCATCTGGGACCTCACGCTCCTAGTACCCTTCGACGCTCGAGACTCTAGCTCCTTGGGCTAACCAGTGGGCCGCACTATTATTGACACGCGGCACCCACTGAATCTATACCTCGTTTAGCTGATCCCAGACTTGACAACAATCCAAAACTAGGCGGCAGAGGTCACTCAAACACCCTTTACCAAGCAATATAGCATCCCGCGCTCTTGCCGCATCCGTCAACACCACCACTTTACTGCAGGCACGCTTGCTTAGTTCCTTCAGATCCCCCCGAATCGCCCATAATTCCGACTTGAACAGAGAATCTACCCGAAAGCTGAACGAGGCTGCAGCACACACACTACCATTGGGAGTAGCTAACACCCATGCCCCACTCACAGTTTGTGCGGGCGACTTGGGGTGCACGGGCGATCGATCAAGGGGATAGGGATGAGTTGCAATTTCATAATGTGGATAGATGGATCCTTCCAGTCTAAGCACTAACACAACGAGAAAATTTAATACTGGATTTGAGAGGATTGATCTATAATCCTGTGCTCTTAGCTACCCTAGCAAACACCTCCCGAAGTCCCCACGCTTCTTGCTCCATAGCCCTTGCAAAAAAAAGAAAGTCATCTACATACGCCAAAGTGGTGATTGACTGCGGGTTCCTTCGTGACGCGAAACCATCCAAATCGCTTGCGGGTTCTTTCGATGCCGTTGCTCGAAAGTACTGCTCGCGAAATATCGACCGAACCCGCTGCAGATGTGTCTCGCCATATAACTTTCAACAAGTAAAACAAAATGAAGATTGAATTTCCTCACAAGTAACTTAACATGCCCAATCGCTGCCGGGCGAAGCAAGCTCAACAATTTCAAAACAGGAATTTCATTGAGGAAATGATGAAATCAAGGAATAAGGGAGTTGTCCCCCCTTACTAGACTTCTTAAGAGAATGCCCTTTCAAAACCAGTCGCGTCAATGCTTACCGCACATGCTGCCATGACTGGTTTCCTCACTTGATGCCTCCCCCCCCGATAGGGATGGTAACGGTGCGGTTTCGGGCACCGAACTGTCACACCAAAACCGTACCGCACCGCTACGGTGTACCATATGTAAAACCGAAATCGCACCATACGGTGCGGTGCGGTACACTGCGGTTTAACGTTATAATGGTCTAAACGGTGCGTTTTTTTATGGTTTTGGGTAAAACCGAAACCGCACCGCAACACCAAAATCGCAAACCATAACCGCACCGCACTGCGACGGTTTTGTATTTTGGCAAATCAAAACTGCACCATGCGGTACGGTTTTCTGTGGTTCACGATTTCAAACCGCACCATTGCCATCCCTACCCCCAGAGTCACTATCCCCTTCCAAAAGTTTGTCGGCGACCATCTCAACCCCTTCCAAAAGAGAGCAGGTATGCTCCACCGCCTCCCTGTGCCTCACGCTCTGTGAGGCCGACTCCCACGTTCCAGCGGCCCAGTTAGTTGAAGTAAAGCCTGGCGGAACCTCTAGGTCCCAGGTTCGCCACTGTGTACGTCACTCACCATGCTAGGCCCAGCTCCAACCGCTAGATCCTCCTGTAGGTTCTGTCGATCACCTCGATCCACTATAAAAAAAACAGTTTTTATCGACGGACAATATCCGTCGGTAATATTAGTTTTCCGTCGGTAATACTTTATAGCGACGGAAGAGATTTCCGTCGCCAGTCTGTCGGCAAAAAAGGTGTCGGAAAAAAGATGCGACGGACTAAATATTGCCGTCGGTAATAATAATTAATACCGACGATAATATTAGAGATGTCGGTAATATTTAAACAATTAATAATAAATATAATATATTATTACCGATAGAAAATAACTATCCGTCGGCAATATATAAGAATTTTACCGACTGTTATTATATTTACCGTCGGTAATTATATATATATTACCGACGGATTTATACCTTACTGTCGGTAATTATATATATTACCGACGGATATATATTATTCGTCGAAATTTTATTAATAATTTTAAAAAAAATAAAAAGATTATTACCGACGGAATATTTAATTTTCGTCGGTAAAACATATGCTTTTTTTTTAATAAAATTACCTAAATAATGTTATTTAATTCCTGTGATTGACAATAATACCACAATATATTACCACAATTTATCAAATATTATCACAATTTATAAAATATTACCGTAAATTATCAAATATTACCTAAATTTATAAAATATTATAACAAATTATCAAATATTACCACAATACCCGACAATTATATACAAGAACAAAAAATAACCACATATTACAAAATAATTTTTACACAATCCAAAACTGAGAGATGATGCATGCCCTATCTCAACCACCCCACGCGGCCCACCACCAACGCTGGTGCTCTCATCCCCTGACGCCGCCCGGCTCCTGCAATTAACATGTATTTGTTAAAAAAATGGTTTATATCTATAACTGAGTCTAGGCGTTAAAAAATCATAAGTTAGCGTGTTTCGGATTTGAAATAGGTTTGGATTCGATCGGATCAGCATCCGATCGAAGTTGCGAGCGAGTTCTAATTGGATATTTTAACAATTTACGCTCCGATTGAAATAGGTTTGGATTTGAAATAGGTTTGGATTCAATCGGATCGTCATCGGATCGGCATCCGATAATTCGTACTTGGAATTATTCTGTATTTTGGACTTGCAAGCGAGTTCTAATTGGATATTTGAATAATTTACGCTCCGATTCACCGATTTAGAGTCTAAGTGTTGGAAAATCATAAGTTAGCGTGTTTCGGATTTGAAATAGGTTTGGATTCGATCGGATCGTCATCGGATCGCCATCCGATAATTCGAACTTGGAATTATTTCGTATTTCGGACTTGCGAGTGAGTTCTAATTGGATATTTGAACAATTTACGCTCTGATTCACCGATTTAGAGTCTAAGTATTGGAAAATCATAAGTTAGCGTGTTTCGGATTTGAAATAGGTTTGGATTCGATCGGATTGTCATCGGATCGGCATCCGATAATTTGTACATGGAATTATTCTGTATTTCGGACTTGCGAGCGAGTTCTAATTGGATATTTGAACAATTTATGCTCCGATTAATCGATTTAGAATCTAAGTGTTGGAAAATCATAAGTTAGCATGCTTCGGATTTGAAATAGGTTTGGATTCGATCGGGTCGTCATCGAATCGGCATCCGATAATTCGAACTTGGAATTATTCCGTATTTCGGACTTGCGAGCAAGTTCTAATTAGATATTTGAACAATTTACGCTCCGATTCACCGATTTAGAGTCTAAGTGTTGGAAAATCATAAGTTAGCGTGTTTCGGATATAAAATAGGTTTGGATTCGATCGGATCGTCATCGGATCGGCTTTCGATAATTCGAACTTGGAATTATTCCGTATTTCAGACTTGCGAGCGAGTTCTAATTGGATATT
Organism: Chamaelirium japonicum; assembly: GCA_947650365.1. Classification (NCBI taxonomy): domain Eukaryota; kingdom Viridiplantae; phylum Streptophyta; class Magnoliopsida; order Liliales; family Melanthiaceae; genus Chamaelirium; species Chamaelirium japonicum. Next base: position 69,374,504 of record OX393552.1, read on the forward strand.
TGAATAATTTACGCTCCGATTCACCGATTTAGAGTCTAAGTGTTGGAAAATCATAAATTAGCGTGTTTCGGATTTGAAATAGGTTTGGATTCGATCGGATCGTCATCGGATCAGCATCCGATAATTCAAACTTGGAATTATTCCGTATTTCGAACTTGCGAGCGAGTTCTAATTGGATATTTGAACAATTTACGCTCCGATTCACCGATTTAGAGTCTAAGTGTTGGAAAATCATAAGTTAGCGTGTTTCGGATTTGAAATAGGTTTGGATTCGATCGGATCGTCATCGGATCGGCATCCGATAATTCGAACTTGGAATTATTCCGTATTTCGGACTTGCGAGCGAGTTCTAATTGGATATTTGACCAATTTACGCTCCGATTGATCGATTTAGAATCTAAGTGTTGGAAAATCATAAGTTAGCGTGTTGGAAAATCATAAGTTAGCGTGTTTCGGATTTGAAATAGGTTTGGATTCGATCGGATCGGCATCCGATAATTCGTACTTGGATTTTTTCATATTTCGGACTTGCGAGCGAGTTCTAATTGGATATTTGAACAATTTACGCTCCGATTCACCGATTTAGAGTCTAAGTGTTGGAAAATCATAAGTTAGCGTGTTTCGGATTTGAAATAGGTTTGGATTCGATCGGATCGTCATCGGATCGGTATCCGATAATTTGAACTTCGAATTATTCCGTATTTCGGACTTGCGAGTGAGTTCTAATTGGATATTTGAATAATTTACGCTCCGATTCACCGATTTAGAGTCTAAGTATTGGAAAATCATAAGTTACCGTGTTTCGGATTTGAAATAGGTTTAGATTCGATCGGATCATCATCGGATCGACATCCGATAATTCGAACTTGGAATTATTCCGTATTTCGGACTTGCGAGCGAATTCTAATTGGATATTTGAACAATTTACGCTCTGATTCACCGATTTAGAGTCTAAGTGTTGGAAAATCATAAGTTAGCGTGTTTCGGATATGAAATAGATTTGGATTCGATCGGATCGTCATCCGATAATTCGAACTTAGAATTATTTTGTATTTCAGACTTGTCAGCGAGTTCTAATTGGATATTTGAACAATTTACACTCCGATTCACCGATTTAGAGTCTAAGTATTGGAAAATCATAAGTTAGCGTGTTTCGGATTTGAAATAGGTTTGGATTCGATCGGATCATTATCGGATCAGCATCCGATAATTCGAACTTGGAATTATTCCGTATTTCGGACTTGCGAGCGAGTTCTAATTGGATATTTGAACAATTTACACTTCGATTCACCGATTTAGAGTCTAAGTGTTGGAAAATCATAAGTTAGCGTGTTTCGGATTTGAAATTGGTTTGGATTCGATCGGATCGTCATCGGATCGGCATCCGATAATTCGAACTTGGAATTATTCCGTATTTCGAACTTGCGAGCGAGTTCTAATTAGATATTTGAACAATTTACGCTCCGATTCACCGATTTAGAGTCTAAGTGTTGGAAAATAATAAGTTAGCATGTTTCGGATTTGAAATAGGTTTGGATTCGATCGGATCGTCATCGGATCGGCATCCGATAATTCGAACTTGAAATTATTCCATATTTCGGACTTGCGAGCGAGTTCTAATTGGATATTTAAATAATTTACGCTCCGATTTACCGATTTAGAGTCTAAGTGTTGGAAAATCATAAGTTAGCGTATTTCGGATTTGAAATAGGTTTAGATTCGATCGGATCATCATCGGATCGGTATCCGATAATTCGTACTTGAAATTATTTCGTATTTCGGACTTGCAAGCGAGTTCTAATTGGATATTTGAATAATTTACGCTCCGATTGATCGATTTAGAATCTAAGTGTTGGAAAATCATAAGTTAGCATGCTTCGGATTTGAAATAGGTTTGGATTCGATTGGATCGGCATCCGATAATTCGTACTTGGAATTATTCTGTATTTCGAACTTGCGAGCGAGTTCTAATTGGATATTTGAATAATTTACGCTCCGATTCACCGATTTAGAGTCTAAGTGTTGGAAAATCATAAGTTAGCGTGTTTCGGATTTGAAATAGGTTTGGATTTGATCGGATCGTCATCGGATCGGCATTCGATATTTCGTACTTGGAATTATTCTGTATTTCGGACTTGCGAGCGAGTTCTAATTGGATATTTGAATAATTTACGCTCCGATTCACCGATTTAGAATCTACGTGTTGGAAAATCATAAGTGTGATAATATGATCTAAACTCAAATTAGTAAGATTCATATTTTTTACTAATATTATAAAGATTAGTAAGTACCTAATCATGGGCATGAGCCACCGCTAGACCGGCTTATGAAGTCATTAAGCCGACGCTCCAGTTCCCTGTGAGCTTCTCTTTCCTTATCGAGGGCCTTCTTCTCTGCCTCAACCCTCTGCTCGAGGGCCTGCCTCAGCTCTCGCTCCGCCTCAACCCTCTACTCGAGGGCCTGCCTTTGCTCTCGCTCTGCGTCTAGCACAGACTGCAACTGAGTGAGAGCATCGGTCTGGGTGTCCCGTGCTCTCGAGCGCATACCCTCTCGTCCAAAGTAGGAGAAGGGCGTGACTCCAAGGCCCGTACAGAGGACACGGCCATGCATGGCAGGTCTGAGCATAATATCCATCGCTGAGTCGACAGATACTGAGCTGGAAGAGGATCTGGCCTCGCCTAACGGGGTCACTAGAAGTCACATCCGAAATCTATAACCGTTCACGATATAACCATCGTACGATATTGCATCTTGCAAATGCTACAAGATAAGTGCTAGAGATCCTCATTTATCAGCGGATCGTGGTTGTCGTGCAGCTCTTGTGCCTATAATAACCACATGACATTCATGATATGAACACATAATTATTGTTCGGTAATGGATGTCAATAAACTTCAGTAATGATGTGAATACTTACGTGTTTCTCGAACCACGATGGGCATTCACGATCATAAATTTGTGGAGCATTTCGAGTACCCCGATTATTAATGATGGCTTTATGCTTCCTGTTTTACAGGTTTGAATTAGATTATAATTAGCACATATACTTAATGAATGGACTGAACGAATGAGTAAATGATCATAAAATATTTACTCAATGAATGGCCACACTTCATCACATTGGCGCAACACATACATATGTGCCTATTGAATCTCGTCTACAGACAATCGAAGGGTTTTGCCTCCTCCTACCGGTCTACCCATTTCGGTAAATATAGACAGAAATCCATCGAAGTCTATTGGACCACCGTCATAGTTCCGCGCAAGTTGATTGAATCGCGTGTCTATACCATGTAGGTATCTTGAGCAGAATGTTAGACATTCTTCTGCTAGGTATCCTTCAGCAATTGATCCCTCCGGATGACTTTTATTACGAACATATAATTTCAATGTTCGCAAGTACCTAATTTGAGAAAAAAAATTTTGGATAAATATATCAAGAACGATCAAATACATTGTGCGAATGAGACAAGATGATTAACTCTCGATAAAATACATCCAGCGGTAATGAACTGGGCCGTCGAGTTTGGCCTCATTTGCCAAGTGAACGATCAAATGCACCATGACATCAAAAAAGGAAGGTGGAAATATCATCTCTAGCTTGCACAATGTGATCGCAATATCCCTCTCCATCTGATCAAGTTGGTCCACTCTAAGTATCTTCGAGCACAACTGTCTGAAAAAAGTGCTAAGCTCAATTAATGGACCGGACACCTGTTCGGTTAAATTCCCACATATAGCAAGAGATAACAATCGCTGCATAAGAACATGACAATCGTGGCTCTTTAATCCAGACAACTTCCGATCATTCTCTTGCACGTATCGTGCGATATTCGACAAATAACCGTCTAGCATTTTCACAGACCGTACAAATGCACATAAGGCTGCCTTTTGCTGTGAGCTCATGGTGTAGCATGCAACTAGCAACACATACTTATCCCCAATCTCTTAGGGATGAAGTGATTTTTGGATGCCCAACTCCTTAAGATCGAGACGAGATTTAAGATTATCCTTCGTCTTATCGTCGAGATTCAGCAGTGTTCCTATAATGTTGTCACACACATTTTTCTTGATATGCATGACATCCAAGTTATGCCACAAGAGTAGGCTGCTCCAATACGGTAGTTTAAAGAAAATATTTTTCTTCTTCCAGTTATGCTCATGCGTAGAATCTTCATACGTTCTCTTCTTTTTACCTTTCCCAAGTGCCACGGCATCAAGCTGATCCAATTCGCACAAGACTTCTACCCCCGAAAGCTGCTCCGGGGCCTTTGCAAGTACCTTCTTGCCGTTGAACGCTCTTTTGTTCTGCCTCCACTTATGGCCGTCAACAAGGAATCTTCGATGACCCATATAACAGAACTTGCCTCCGTTCTTCAACCGTAATGAATCTGTCTCCTTATTGCATGTAGGGTACACTAATTTTCCTTTAGTACTCCACCCGGATAAGTTGGCATATGCAGGAAAATCGTTGATCGTCCATAGAAGTGCCGCATGCATCCAAAAATTCTAGCACAACGAGGCATCATACGTATCGACCCCAACTTCCCATAACTCGTTCAACTCCTCAATCAACGGCTGCAAGTGAACGTCAATATCATTACCAAGCGACCTGGGTCCGGGAATGAGCTAGGAGAGCATTGTGTATGGCTTTTTTAAGCACATCCAAGGAGGCAAATTGTATGAAACTAAGACAACTGGCCAAATGTTGTACGACACACTCATATTCCCAAAGGGATTGAAGCCATCGCTAGCAAGCCCTAACCTGACGTTGCGAACTTCACATGCGAATTCAGGATAGGTATGATCAAAATCTTTCCACGTCAGAGAGTCGGCCGGATGTCTCATAATCCCGTCATCTGTACGTTCTCGTGCATGCCACCTCATGTGCTCAGCAGTCTTCGATGACATAAACAACCTCTGAAGCCTGTCCCTAAGCGGGAAGTATAGGAGAACCTTTGCAGATATATTTTTCTTCTTCGATTGGTACTAGACTCAGCATCCGTCTCTTTATATCTCGTTGCTCCGCATATGTGGCATGACCACGCATGTTCGTACTCTTTCTGGTACAACATACAATCGTTCACGCATGTATCAATTTTCTCATAACCCAGACCAAGATCTTTAATTGTCTTCTTCGCCTCGTAGAATGATTTCGGTACTGTCTCACCCATAGGAAAAGCATCTTTCAGCAACTCTACCAACATATTAAATGACTTATTACTCCAACCATTGAAGCACTTCAAATGAAAAAACTTTACAGTGAAAGAGAGTTTTGAAAACTTCTCACACCCCGGGTATAGAGGCTGTTCAGCATCTTTAAGCAATCTGTAGAACTTGTCCGCTTCAATATTGGGCTGATCACCTGACGGTGTTTCCGTGCCTATTTCACCTTGCAAATCATGTATCATACCCTGCATGTCATCGTCATCGTCTGTATTAATATTATCATCAGCGATCACTGTGTTTGCAGTTTCACCATGAGCTGCCATGGGGACTGCATCTACCTCCTCACCGTGCGAGAACCAACGGGTATAGCTAATGTCAATGCCACGTATTACCAGATCAACCTTATATTCCTCTCGAACCTTTCTAGTCACCCTTCCGCAGTCTATATAGGGACACACAATTTTTCCATCAAGCGGTGCAAGACGCTCAAATGCAAAATCCAAAAATTTCCTGACTCTTTCTTTGTACTCTTGGTTCATACGATTCGAATTACACATCCAACTCTTATCGATCGAAGACATCTTCGTCTATCTGGCTATACAACACCTGAAGTAATTTCAAACAATGTTATAAGACTCCGCACAAATTCGGTTTTGGTTCCCGAGTATGGAACACGGAACTGAAACTTCTACAGGCCATCCACATCCCTAATGGATGGGAAAAATCTTTATATTTCCATTGGGAAGAGTATTTTGGGGATAAAAATTAAGCCTAATGGTTAAAACTTTAAGGAGGAAGGTCAATTTGCCGACAGAGCATAGTTATAGTTGAATGGGTCAACTCATGGGCGGATCTAATAGTTGGCTCGGTCGGGCTATAGCCCGGCCGAGTTTTGAGAAAAATTATCCCATATTATTAAGTACATGTCTCAGACCGCCTCAACCAAGACCTCAGCCCGCCTCAACCCAGCGATGCAAATTGATTGAAGCATCCCTCATGAAGACTTCATGAAGCAATGCAAATTGATTGAAGCATCCCTCATGAAGACTTCATTCCAATTATAACACAAAATATGTGATCAATTTGCAGTAAAAAACTATCCATAAAAAAGAAAGGGTTACTGTGACTAGAACCACTTTCCAAAACTATGTTAAAGCTAAAGTCCCGGCAATAGTTTCGTTTGAGCTTCATCCCTCCTAACTAACCCCATTAATAGGGTGTTAGTGAGGCACTGTTTTAAATGGGGTCCTCGTTGTTATTCATTTTCCCTTCACTATTACTCTACCTTATAGTTGATGATATTCAAAAGTGATGCATTGACCTCTTTACATAGAAAGCTTCAATTTTAGGTCCCTCTATTCTATTAAGGATATTGTATTCAAAAAAATTTGAGAAGTATTAGTTGCTCCTAAAGAGTCTAACAGAAAAGAGAGATAGATGATGATCTATCCAATAAGATTCGAGCTTGTTGGATAGAGTGGAGAGGGGCCTCAGGATTGTTAGTGATCAATGCATGCCTTTAAGACTCAGAGGTAAATTTTACAAGACAACAATAAGACCTGCAATGTTATATGGTTCGAAGTACTGGCCCTTAAAAAGAGCTCAAGCTCATAAGATGAGTGCGGGCGAGACGAGGAGGGTGACGTGGATGTGCGAGACAACTAGGAGGGTTAGAGTGAGGAATAAGTGTGTTAGAGAAAATGTGGTGGTACCAATTGAGAACAGATTAAGATGGTTTGTGCATGTAAAACGTAGAGTAGAGACGGCCCCGAGAGTCTCAGATTAGTGTGGAATGTCCAAGGAGGATGGAGAAGACCTAGAATAACATTGATGGAAGTTGTCAGAAAAGATATGGAAAATCTTTCATTGGCAGCCAATATAGCCCTACGTAGAAATGAATGGCGAAGAATGAATCATAAAGCCGACCCCAAGCAGATGGGACACGGCTCGATAGCTATGGTTATGGTTATACTTTTTCAATTAGGTGGAGAGCATTAGTGATTCTGGCCAATCATTTCCCTCCACGTCGTTGCTACTTGTGATTTTCTTAGCCTCAACATCTGACCTGTGATTTTCTTAGCCCCAACCAGTTGCAAAAGAACAGTTGTGATTTAGTTTGGGGAGAGAGGGAGGAGGAGGAGGAGGAGCTCACTGGGGGGAGGAAGAGGAGGAGGATCTCACCGGAGCCCATGAGGAGGAGGAGCTCGCCGCCGGTCGATCGGTGGCGCAAGAGAGGGGAGGGGTGGCCGGCCGGAGGGACGCGAGGGAGGTCGGGGAGGGGGGGAGGGAGGCCAGGGAGGGGGGGAGATTTAGAGAGAGAGAGAAAGAGAGAGAGAGAGAGGGGCGGGGAGAGGTTTAGATCGAAACAGAACAGAAGGGGATCGCTGAAACTAATTTATCGCAGGGTTTTTACCGACGGAAATTTTTACTTCCGTCGGTAAAAATAACATTTTTACCGATGGCACAATAATATCCGTCGGTAAAAAGCGACGACGAAACTCAGGGTTTCATTTTTTCCAGAGACTCGGTTTTTACCCTGAGTTTCGTCGTGACATTTTACCGACGGACATATAATTTTCGTCGGCATAATGGCTTTATACCGATGGATAAATAACTTCCGTCAGTAAAATGTCACGACGAAACTCAGGGTTTTATTTTTTCCAGAGACCCGGTTTTTACCCTGAGTTTCGTCGTGACTTTATACCGATAGATATTATTTTTCTATCGGTATAAACTCATTGTACCGACGAAAATATATGTTCCGTCGGTATAAAACATTGTACCGACGGATTATATATAACCGTCGGTAATAAATGTGCAAAAAAAAATTAAAAAAATCGAAGTTATAATACCGACGGAAATTATTGTCACCGTCGGTAAAAAGTATATTATTACCGACGGAAATGAAAATGTCCGTTGGTAAAGAACCTATTTCTTGTAGTGATCCCGAATCAACCCCAAGGGTACCCACCCCCCCCCCCCCACTACTGGTACGAACGGATCCTGGCCGTTCAACATCCATCGATTGCTTGATAATTTATGCACAACTGGGGGTCGAAAGAAATAATGTCTTCTAATATAATCTAGGTGATCTGTAATGTAATCGTAATTTTATGGCTGTGGGGAGCCATGAATAGATCCCCCAGGGTTGCTCCACCAAAAAAAAAGAGAGACTTAGCCTTAAGTTATTTTAGCAGATGCTATTTTAGCTAAAGGAAAGACATTGTTTCAATATTGCACCAAGTCCCTCCCGAAACAACATTGCACCAAGTCCCTAACACGACAAGGACCTTTTGCGGCTGCATAATCGGCGGCGCAGGCCATATGAAACCAGCCATAATAGGTATCAAACTCAGTGGCCATCCAACAACGTCGGAAAAAGCCGAGCAAATCCGGCGGCCATCATCGACCTGATCGGAATAGGTATCAAACTCGGCGGCCATCTAACCATGTTGAAAAAAAGGAGCAAATCCAGCGGCAATCGTCGATCCGACCAGAAAATTCGAGTAAATCCGGCAGACAACTAACCCTGCCGGAAAAGATCGAGGAAATTCGACGGGCAACTAACCCCGCCGAAAAAGGGTGCTCAAATACGGCGACCATGACATTTTTCAGCCACCCCAAACCTCGTCGAAGGTGCTCTGAAGATCAATCGATGGAAACGACGGGAATGATCTCGTCGGAGGTGCTTTGTAAATCAGTCATGCCACGGGTCGCCGGAGGTGCATTGTAGATCAGTTGTGCCATGGATCGCTGGCAGTGCTCTGTAGATGCACACGGCAGCTGCTTGGATCTGTCTCTTCTCCCCAAAATGACGAACAAGTGAAACGCCCCCCAAATTATATACAAATGTATCATCATGAGAATATATTCTTTGAAGTGTGTAATTTAATAGAAAAAAACTAGCTGAGTTGGAAAGCACCACTTGTTACGCACGTAGCCCCAGGGTTCAATTATGTGTTCCGACAAATTAAGACAGACACATGAGTGTACAGTACTCGAATACTGTGTATGGTGCTTTTGCTTTGATTTTTATTTTTAAAATTGTCAATTCAATAAAATTCCCAGACCGATACTTTAGCCGTCAATATAGGCCCGGACCAAATGTGGCGGCCTCAACTGCCACAAAATAGTATAACAAATCTCGGGGAGCCTTTGTTGTTTTAGGCTTTTGCGATGGAAGTATATGCGGCCACTATAATCGGCTACCAGGCCCACACAAAAGGTTTTAATCGTCCAATTTTGACTGCCAAAATAGGCCTTCTTTGTTGCAGTGTAACTATAGTCCAGAAAAAGTATCTGTTGGGGGTAGCTGAAATCCCATACCTTGGACAACGTTGTATCAGACACATTTAAGGTAGAACTCGCACAGGAGCCCGTCCAGGAGTTGGAACCCTCAGTCCGCTCCACCGTCTCGAAGCTACGCCCGAATTCCCAATGGGCTCGATCGAACGGCTATTGGGAGCGAGATACACACTGGACTATATGGAGCTCACCCCCAGCTCACACAGGAGCTCGCCCCCGGCTCGCCCAGGAACTCGCTCTCAGCTCGCTCAGGAGCTCACTCTCAGCTCGCCCCCAGCTCGCTCAGGAGCTCGCTCTCAGTTCGCCCCCAGCTCGCTCAGGAGCTCGCTCTCAGCTCGCCCAGGAGCTCGCTCTCAGCTCGCCCAGGAGCTCGCCCCTAGCTCGCTCAGGAGCTCGCCCTCAGCTCGCTCAGGAGCTCGCCCCCAGCTCGCCCAGGAGCTCGCTCTCAGCTCACTCAGGTGCCTGCTCTCAGCTCGCCCCCAGCTCGCTCAGGAGCTCGCTCCCAGCTCGCACAGGAGCTTGTTATGAATAACAAGAGGCTCCTGCACACGGAAGCCAAGCACGACTTCGGCGATCTAATATTTAGTTTCCTAACATTCCTTATGGGCTCGATCGAACGGCTATTGAGAGCGAGGTCCACATTGGGCTGTATGGACACCTTGTATCTGAGTGCATTACATCTAAGCTCGGTGAATTACTTAGACAAAGAATCGCCCCCAGATTGCACAGGAGCTCGCACCCAGCTCGCACGGGAGCTCTCCCTACCGCTCGCGCAAGAATTTTTGCCAAAGAGGAAACTTAAAATGGTATCAACAAACACCAGTAGAGCGTTTAAAGAGATCGCCAGGCCGCTCCCATTGTCGACGAGGTTGCCCACTCCGGAGCCCGGCTCTTGGCAATAGGGAGAAGGTGACGGATCACCCAAACCCATTGTCGAAGAGGCCGCCCTCTTAAGAGTTCAACCCTCGACAAAAATGGGGGTGAGCTCACCTTTGCTTCCTCCTTAAGGTCGCCCCCAGTGAAGCAGCCTCAAGGCTGCCAGGTGTCGAAACCCCCCTGAAGCTACGTGGACAATTGTAGTCCACGGAAGCCCACCCGAGTCGGTTTGAGACCTCCCAGACTTGAACCTTCCAGAAGACCCACCTGGTAGCGACAAGACAGGTACACTCCCCCACTCCACCGCCTGGTGAGCTAGACGACAAATGCTGCCAGAGGCCCGATTCCCAAAGATTGTCAAGGACCCATGTGGGCCGAAACGTGGGGGTCTAGAAGGTGCTGGAAGAGGCAACCAGGTGTTGCATCCCGATAGATCATAAAAGGCTATAAAGGTACCACCCCCGTCTCCACAATACAAGTTCGAAATCCTCAGCCCTACCACTTTCGTCTACTACAGGTCTCCATTGATCACCTGAGACTGACTGGAGCGTCGGAGGGCTTGCGCTCCTAAGGGAGCCAGCCGTTCTTACGTTTTTCTTCGTCTTGCAGGGAGACAGCACGGACCAGCAAAAAATATCCCCAAACAGTATCCATTCATCATCAACGAGAGTATTGATTCTCATTGGTTGACACAGTATATGTAGCGGTTACTACAGTGATTTCACTGTAACAGTTTGAAATAAGAGTATCAATTAGCCGAATGGCCGGATAGTATTCTTGTTAAGATACAAACACTGTATCAACCGCTACACGCAATGTCACACAACGAATAGATACTCTTATGGATGGCGACTAATGGATACTTTTTCGTAGGGATGGTAATGGGTTTGGTTTGGCTTTTAAATTCTTATGGGGCGGTCGGGATGGGCCTATTCAAAAGTCATAAAAATCAATTTTCAGGATCAAACCCGTTCTATTGCCCACCATTCCTATTTTTTTTATGGAGATGAATGTTAATCTTCTAATAGTTAGGGACTTACTATACAAATGACTTTAGTAAGGGACTTTAGGTAATATCGTAACTAATCGTATCTTTTAACCTAAATTAAGACCTTGTAAATGATTTCAGACTAATTGACGCAAAAAAAAAAATTCCTCAGAAATTAAGGGGCAGTTGTATGTTGTCTGCCGACCGCTTCTCTCTCTCTCTCTCTCTCTCTCTCTCTCTCTCTCTCTCTCTCTCTCTTCACCTATTTCGCGTCACCCGTCGTTCTCTGCATCATCAACCTGCGGCATCATGGAAAACGGCCTGTTCGTAACCCAAACGTCGACGACCGAATTTATGTGCTACAAGGCCCCCATGACCATCTCCACCGGCGTCTTCCTCGGCGACAAGCCCCTCCAGACCGCCGTCCCCCTCCTCCTGGCACAGATCTCCACCGTCTTCATCGCCACCCGCCTCACCCACGCCGTCCTCCGCCACGTCGGCCAACCCCAAGTCGTCTCCCACGTCGTCGTAATCAGCTCCCTCCCCCTTCCCGCCACACCCGACTACATTTTACGACCCGATCGACAAGCTGATCTAACCATGCGGGGTGTTTGCAGGCCGGCATCATCCTCGGCCCTTCATTCCTCTCGCGCAACGAAACATTCCGGAAGGTCCTTTTCCCCGTGAACAGCTGGACCCATCTCAACCTGATCTCCCGCTTCTCCTTCCTCCTCTTCATCTTCGTCATCGGCGTCAAGATGGACCTAACCATCATCCACAAGTGCGGCAAGAAGGCGGTCGCCATCTCGCAAGTCTGCACCATCCTCCCCTTCGCCGCCGTCATGGGGGTCAGCCACCTCTGCCGCGGCTCCCTCCCCCCAGCCTTCCGGTCCCACGCCTTCTTCGCCGGCCAGATCGCGGGGCGGTGGGCCACCACCTCCAGCATCGTCCTCACCAGCCTCCTCGGCGAGTTCAAGCTGCTCACCTCCGACCTCGGCCGCCTCGCCCTGTCGTCGTGCCTCATCACGGACCTCATCAGCATGGGCCTGGCGTCGGTGGGATGGGCGTATGCGCTGAGCCTGGAGATGAAGTCGGCGCTGGTGGGGATAGAGTCCTTCGCTACCTTCGCCGGTTTCCTCGCCTTTACCATATTTGTCGCCCGGCCGCTGGTGCTGTGGATGATCCGGAGGACGCCGGAGGGGGGGCCGATGGACGAGGCGTACTTCCTGACTGTGGTCATGCTGGCGGTGGGGCTGGGGCTGGGCGGGGAACTCATCGGGGTGCACGCATCGTTGGGGCCGCTGCTGCTGGGGATCGTGCTCCCCGGGGGGCCGCCACTAGGGACCACGCTGTCGGAGCGGCTGGACCGGGGGCTGTCGGGGCTGCTCCTGCCGCTGTACCTGGCCCTCATGGGGTTCAGCATCGACATCAGAACGGTGGCAGAGGGGGGAGCGACGGTAGACTGCATGGCGCTTTTAATCGCGGCCAGCACGGCGGCCAAGCTCGTCGGGACGCTGCTCCCCTGCCTCTTCTGCCACATGCCGATCCGAGAAGCTGTCACGCTCGCTCTCATGATGTGCAGCAAGGGTATCATGGAGATCACTAGATTCAGCCACTTGCTCGAGTATAAAGTAAGTTACACCGACTTTATCTTCTTGTGAATCCTCTCACCTCAAAGCACCGGATCAATACAATCTCATACTAGTTTCATGTCAACGATGAACAAATTGAAAACGATAATGCGAAACCCAACTAATTACAAGTTAAAAAATATACGTTAAGATCCTTGCGGAAGAAAACCACCGGCAAAGACAAGATGAACTCCCTTTGCCGAGAAGAACTCCATTCGCTGAGAGCATGTCCTAAGAACCTCGATCTATCAACAATACAGACAATGTGGAGCAAACTTTCCCCTGTGGACCCTCCTCGTTTCGACCTCTGGACCTCTTGGAGCTCTTTACGCTAGTGCCATATATATCCTCTGACCGTCTGGCCGGTGCAACAAAAAAAAATGGAGTAATAATTGGTTAAGGGTAACAATCTGGTAGCAAATAGTAACAATTTGATATTCTAGCATACATTAACTATAGATTGATTATAGCTTATTATTAAAAATATTTATATACATCTGATCACAATATGGCGTTTATGTGATAAAAAAATACATTTAACTGTATCAAACAAAGTCAATTTATCTATTACAGAGAAGAGTAATAAATCGGTAAAAAAATGTAATTATTTGATAATTTGTATTTTCGTACATTTATTTCCAGCAATAATATCAATTCGTCTCCGGCAACAATATCAATTCGCCGATTGATACTGTGCATGTAGCTACTACAGTGAAATAACTGTAGCAAGATATCAGTTCGGCTAGTTGGTACTCTTACCAAACCGAATAGATATTGTTGCTATAGTGAAATCATTGTAACAACAATATCATTCTGCCTAATCGGTACTCTTATCAAACAGAATTGATATTTTTTCTATGGTCATTTCACTGTAGTAGCTATAGTGAAATCATTGTAGCAAGAAAATTAATTTGAACTATTGATATACTCTTATCAAACCGAATTGATACTCGTGCTGGAGATGAATTGAAACTATTGCTAGAGGGGTAACGAAGGTGCAGTTTTATCATTTAAAGGCCAACGAGGGTTGATAAAGTTAAAATTTTTTATTGGGGATTTGCTAAACAAACGTATCTTTGGAAAGGATTTTACACTAAACCCAAATGTTGTTTGTCATTTAGCTAATATAACATCTCCTACAGGGATTTAACACGTTATCCTAAATTTTTTATGAAAATAAATAGTAAAATTTTTCATATTGTTTAATTTTATGAGTTTAAATCGACGGTCTGAAGTGGTATCAAATTGCTTTTGGTGCAAGAAAGTGTCCAAGTTTAGTTGATGGGGGAAAATATAAATTTTATGAACTTCGGTTGGGTATTATTGTCCTTTTTTTCTTTTTGAATCGGCAGGAATTTGGGAGGGGTTAATGCAATACAGGGATTGTTGGCGAACTTATTTCAAGTCAATATTTTTGTTAGGGTCCTATCAGTATTTCAAGTCAGTCATGTATGATTTATAATATCCTTTATTTTCTATTTTTTTGTGATAATTTAGAAGCAATCTGCACAAAAAAAATCTAATTGCTACTATTGCAATTCAATTGATACTTTAACGGTGTTGAGTTGATACTCTAAACTATAGGAAGAATTTATTTTTTTAAATGCATAGAGAATTGTAGTAGGCAACACAAAACTTCACATAAATACAAATATGCTATAAAAAAGAAAATCCCTAATAAATTATAATTAATAGTTTACTTTTTTGAATTGATACTCAAGAATTTTGTTCATTATAAAATGCTCCATATTACAATATTTTTTTTTTATTTTGAGTGGTTTTCACTTACTAAATATATTTTTTGGTTATTTCTTGTCATTTTTCTTGTGACAATTCAAATGCAATATGTGCAAAAAAAAATCTAATGTTTTGAACGATACTTTTCTTTTTTGAATCGATGCCCTTGAATTTTGCAAAGCATCAGATAAGTCATAATAAAATTTATTTTGAATAACATCCATATTTTCATATCAAGCAAGAAAATTAGAATGTACAAATTCAAACAATGAAAAAAAAAATTTGTTGCATGGAATGAAATATATAGTATTAGTTCCTCGTAGCAAAACTAGTGACAAAGCTATAGAGGGCCCTTTGGGGGCAGTTGCCCCCACTATACTTTTTAGTTTTTCAAGAACCTGGGTCCTCCTGTAGTAATTGTGCCCCCCCCCTTCCCCCCCCCCCCCCCTTTTCACATGGGAGGAGTCCCCCTCCACCATCTGATCATCAGCACGGAACCAAAACTCCGTAAAAAAAAGAGAGAAACAAACAGCAAACATCCATTTGCGGTTTGACTACAGATGTCGTTTGATTATTTTAAGTGGGATCATCAAAAGATTTGTTTGACTGTGATTGTTTATGAGATGGCCCTGGTGGGTACTAATAGGGCTATGATCGGACCAGAAGACTATGAGGAGAGCCCCCAACTTCCAAGCACTAAAGCCCTATTTCCCCTATTTTCGAGCCGCTTATACACCGCAGCCTACAGAGGAAGGTGACGGACTCCCTATTTTCTCCCTTTTTCTGAATTAGCGCCGACCCATTTTCTGAGCAATTTTTTTGTGGCGCCATCACTGTTGGCACCGGCTCCTACGGATCGACTCGATCTAGCATCAAGGCTCCAATCTATACTTAATTAGTTTAATCCCAAATTCCAAATATCCCATATGAGTATTTCTCTAACTTTTGTCCCATGTGAGTCTTTATCGGTAACGGGGTTAGTTAGGAGGGTTGAATCTCAAAAGAAACTATAATTGGGATTTTAGCTTAAATATAGTTTTGGAGAGGGGTTTAAGGCACATTACCCCTAATTTCTATGTCGGATTTTAAAAAGGGGGAATTAGTTTGAGTTCCTTGGTGGAGAGTCTATATTGCCTGCAGGACAGGTTTAAGGTTCGTTTAATGTAAAGTCCCTGATTATGTTGTTTAGTTGTAACCGCATCGATCCCTTGATCAGCAGGAAACGTATCCGGATCGGAATCTGAGCTGAATATGTTGACGTCGACTTTTTTTATGACCATTATACCCCCGCGTGCATACTGTTCACCAACATTATACTTTCAGTGTTGATTTCCTACGTTTTATTTCAGATTTAGGATTTGAGATCATTTTTTTGTGAATCCAGCTATTTGGCTTTCCTGATCAAGCATTTTTATTGGAGTGATCGTTCTGATCTATGGTTTGACTGAGTTTTTGCTGCTTATTTCATGCTTTTGCCAAATATTATGAGATCTGTTTTTATGAAATCAGGTACTTCCTCAATGCAATCTGAATTTTTACTAGAGTCAGACATTATTGGTTCAATATGAAAAGAGTTTGTCCTTTTTTTTAACTTCTATTGAATGGATGTATCTTCATATTCGTCTTTTGATAAAGTTACTTCTTGTAGTGATATAATGTGTTCTGCACATATTGCTCTGTTTTTTTATCTATTTGTTCTTTTTCTTTAGAAATTGTATTTTTTTTTCTTCTATTCATGAGATTAAGTTTTGTTTAATGATGATAGTCCTTTTTTTACCAACTATATTTTTTATTTCTATTATAAATCCATGAGATGGGAAAGAATAATTGAAATACCAAATGTAACATTTATGATCAATTTTGAAATATCAATATACAAAACTGATACACAAGAGTAACGATTAAAAATGTATCATATTTGCATTATACTTGTTATTTTTGTATTAATAATTAGTGTAATATGTAATAGAATATCAATTTATTATACGGTATTATTTATTTTTTATTAATTTAAAAAAATATCCAATTGTTACTCTTGACATATAAGAGTAACAATTGAAAGATAGTAATATTTACATCACTATTACTATTACACATGTTTTAATTAGAATCGTTTTTGCATCACTAATGCTCTTGACATCTAAGAATATAGCAATTACAAGGTTAGAAAATTTTCTAATTCATACTCTTCATATATAAGATCAATAATTAAAATATTATCATTCATGCATTAATATTAATATTAAGTAGTTTATAAATAACATAGTAATGTTAGAGTACCATTTCTTTGTAAAATATTTATTCTTTTGTTAGGATTTAATTAAATATTTAATTATTAACAAGAGTAACAATTAGAAGATATTGATCTGTTCACCACTATTACTATTAAACATTTTTTAATTAGAATTGTTAATGCATCACTGTTACTTCTGACATACAAGATTAACAATTGCAAGATTCTAAAAAGTTTTAATTTGTATTCTTCAAAAACAAGATTAACAATTACAAGATTCTAAAATGATCTCACACTAAGTCGCCCTTTTAAAAACAATAAATTAAGTATAGGTCCTTAACTATTATGAAAAGAGTATACATTCGTCTTTAGAAAGAGTATATTTGAAACTTACCCTTCTAAAAATGGGTATATTTCAATGATTTGGTAAGAATTTTTGTGACATTTAATTTCATCGTGGTTCCATTAACGCAGTGGTTATCGACGGAGACATATTCGGTGAGCCTTTTGGCCGTCCTGCTGGTCGGCGGGAGCAGCGCCGCCTTGCTGAAGCACCTGTACAAGCCGTCGATGCGGTTCCTGGCCCACAAGCGCGGCACCATCCAGCACTTGCTGCCGAACGAGGAGCTCCGCGTCGTCGTCGGCGTCCACCACGGCGGCAACGTGCCCCCCCTCCTCACCCTCCTCGAGGTCTCCCACCCTACCCACCACTCCCCCATCTGCACCTACCTCCTCCACCTCACCCCGCTTGTGGGCCGCGACGCCGCCATCCTCGCCCCCTACAAGAAGAGCAAGCGCCGCCGCGGCTCCTTCAACGCCCCCAGATCCTCCTCCGAGTCCGACCACATCGTCAACGCCTTCCGCTCCCTCGAGCGGCACAACTCTGGCCGGCTTCTGATCCTCCCCTTCGTCGGCATCGCCCCCTACGCCACCATGCACGAGGACGTCTGCTCCATCGCCCTCGACAAGAAGGTCGCCATCGTCGTCCTCCCATTCCACAAGTGCATCCAGATCGGCGGCTCCGCTGAGTCCGTCAGCCCCGCCGTCCGGGCCATGAACGTCAAGGTCCTCACCTACGCCCCTTGCTCCGTCGCAATCCTCATCGACCACGGATTCTCGGGCGGCCCCGGGCCCGATCCGATCCACCGCGTCGCCGCCTTCTTCCTGGGAGGTGCCGACGACCGGGAGGCGCTCGCGTACGCTTCCCGCATGGGCTACAGCCCCCTCGTCGGCCTCACCGTGGTGCGATTCCTGCTGCCGGGAGCGGCGATTGGCGCCGCCGGGGATCGCGGCCGGGAGGAGCTGCTGGACGCTCATGCGGTGGGGGAGTTCCGCACCAGGTTCGCGGGAAACGAGCGGGTCGAGTATAGGGAGGAGGTGGTGCGGGACGGTGCCGGGACGGTGGCGGTGATCCGGGACATGTGCAGGGACTACGGGCTGCTCGTCGTGGGTCGGCGGCAGGGGACGGCGTCACCGCTGACGTCGGGGCTGGAGGTGTGGAACGAGTACCCGGAGTTGGGGGTGATCGGGGACATCCTCGCCTCCACCGACTTCGGCGGGAAGGTGTCGACACTGGTGGTGCAGCAGAGTGGTAGTCGGGGAGGAAGCGGAGGACGATAGCTCCCGCCTTCCGGCGGGTTACAGACCGAGAGAGAGAGAGAGAGGAACCCGCTAATAGATCTGACTCGACAAGAGGGCTAAAACCCGACTCCAAATACGGCGCGCCCTCTTTGTCAAGGTCACGAGGAAACCTTCTTAACACAACACACTTATTATTCACATTGATCTTATTTGGTTCATCTGGAAAGCTAGAAATGAAAAAGTGTTTCATAACTCTTATTTGGTTCATCTGGAAAGCTAGAAATGAAAATGTGTTCTCACATTCGCAGTGCAGGCCGTTTATTTCCGATTTGAATGCACCTCTTGAGGTCGAATCAATGGCTATGCTTGAAGAGATTAGGTTGTGGATAAAATTGAATGCTAACAATGTGATGCTTGAAGGGGACAATCTTCAAGTGATTACGCTCTTGTTAGAGGAGGGTCAACCCCCTACATTGCGAATCCAGAAAGATATTGTGGAATGCAGGAGATTGAAAATACTGTTTTGGGGTTGTTAATGTTAGCTCTTTAAAAAGGTTTCAGTTTAACGTAAAGGTACGTAAAGTTTGGACTTGACGTTAAGTCCCTGTAGTTGGACTCTGGCTAACGTGCGCGAGCTCCTTCTACCACACACATGTAATAACTAAGTTTTTTAAATGATAATTTAACCCCAATATATCGTAAGTTTTTTAGATAAAGTATAACAATCGTAGTAAAAGAGAATCAATTGGTTAAGAGTATAAATCCGTTAGTTTTGGCTAACACGAGCTCCTTTTGCCGCGCACATGTAATAATGAAATTTTTTAAATAATTTTAGCCATGCATATAAAGTGTAACAATATCGTAGCAAAAAAGTAACAATTGATAATTAAAGAGTAACAGTCCGTTAGCAAAGAGTAACAATTTTACATGGTAAAATGTCTTAATTGTCGATTGATTGTAGCTATATTTCTGCTCATCTAGTCATAATTTGATATTTTTGTGACAAAAAATGCGATTAACTATGCGAAACCAAGCCGATTCCATCTTGCAAATAAAAAGTAACGATTAGGTAAAAAAAAAAGTAACTATTTGGTTGTTTGATAGAATATATATATTTTTTGATGAAAATATAATGAAAAAAAATTAAAATTATTTTATGATTTTAAATCAAAAATTTGGAGTGATTTTAATTGATTTCCATGCAAAAAATGATTCGTATTAAGTTGATATATGGCGGGCAATATAAATTTTGGGAAGAAACTATTGCAATACGTGACTAATATGAGGGCTTATTGCAAGTTGATACCTTTGTCAGGGAGCTATCACTAAGTCCCTCTACTATTTTTCTTCACCAAAACCCAGCATGTCAGTGGGTGCAAAAAATGGCTAAAGCTAGCCCACAGATGCACAGCTCACCAAAATACATGCAAGTAGAGGCTCATGAGGACAACTCGTGGCACGCCAACATGCTAGCAGAGGTCTGTACCGTAGGAGGCCCACAAGGACATCTCCATTCAAAGGCCCACGCGTGGACCAATCACAGGTCGCCACGTGGACCAATCCCACACTTTCACGTCAGTCCTGACAGTTATATATGGTTGGCCAGCAGCTATAAGTACGCCTCAGAACAACAACAATAATTTTTTGCCAATTGAAGCGCTTATAGCCTTGCGTGGAGTAGCAGAGCTTCGCCTCCAGGCTGAATAGATTTGAGGCCATGTCTCATTTCCCGAGTAGTTCTTCCACTCTGCCACTTCTTTGTACAAGTCTCTCTCAGCCTGTCAAGGGATATATAAATCAAACATCTAAAAGATAGAATATTCAAGGTTGCGACTTACTGTACGGAGACGTAGGCTTCGACCTAACTTCTTTACCAACTCTATGCCATTTCTCTACTCTTTACTTCACTTCAATTTTATACATGACCCAAATCTAATCAATTGCTTGTTGGGGGGGATCAAGTAACGATAAAAAAATTCCCTCACAATGTCTTCAGGGGGGGCGAATCAGGTGAGGAGGAAGACTTGGGGGGATCATTTGATTGTATTTCCTTAGCCAAGGCTAAGGACTCCTTAGCTATCCAAGTTGGCTTAAGTTGTAATGTAATTTTTGTTTTTGGGCCTAGTTCAACAGAATAGAACTCCCTTGGTTTCAATCCAAATAAAAAACAAAGGCTAGACCCATTCGACATCCACCTTAGCCCACTCACTTGATGGCCTATAATAACACATTGTTTAGCATTAAGTCCCTCTACTATTTTTCTTCACCAAAACCCAGCATGTCAGTGGGTGCAAAAAATGGCTAAAGCTAGCCCACAGACGCACAGCTCACCAAAATACAGGCAAGTAGAGACCCACGAGGACAACTCGTGGCATGCCAACATGCTAGCAGAGGTCTGTACCGTAGGAGGCCCACAAGGACATCTCCATTCACAAACCCACACGTGGACCAATCACAGGTCGCCACGTGGACCAATCCCACACTTTCACGTCAGTCCCGACAGTTATATATGGTTGGCCAGCAGCTATAAGTACGCCTCAGAACAACAACAAGACTTTTTTGCCAATTGAAGCGCTTATAGCCTTGCGTGGAGTAGCAGAGCTCCGCATCCAGGCTGAATAGATTTCATTTCCCGAGCTTCTAGTTCTTCCACTCTGCCACTTCTTTGTACAAGTTTCTCTCGGCCTGTCAAGGGATATATAAATCAAACTTCTAAAAGATAGAAGATTCAAGATTGCGACTTACTGTACGGAGACGTAGGCTTCGACCGAACTTCTTTACCAACTCTGTGCCATTTCTCTACTCTTTACTTCGCTTCAATTTTATAACTGACCCAAATCTAATTAATTGATTGTTGGGGGGGGGGGGGTCAAGTAACGATAAAAAATTCCCCCACAATGTCTTCAGGGGGACGAAGCAGGTGAGAAGGACTTGGGGGGATCAATTGATTGTATCTGCTTAGCCATGGCTAAGGACACCTTAGCTATCCAAGTTGGCTTAAGTTGTAATGTAATTTTTGTTTTTGGGCCTAGTTCAACAGAATAGAACTCCCTTGGTTTCAATCCAAATAAAAAACAAAGGCTAGACCCATTCGACATCCACCTTAGCCCACTCACTTGATGGCCTATAATAACACATTGTTTAGCATTAGCCTCACAAGTTAATAGGGCTTTCTTTCTTTTACTTTTACTTTTACTTTTCCTTTTCTTTCATGTAAAATAAAAACTTTAGGCAATTTTTATAAAAGCAAGTGAGTGCATAATTCATATTAACTTATTTAATCCTCAAAATTAGCCAATTTGCTCCTATTATAATGATCGAGAAAATTAAAACATCGGGTGCTTGCTTTGACCGTTGTACCCCTCCTCTCACTTTGTCGTTGTTAGGGTAAGAGTAGGATTATTCTTTTGGGATTGAATACACTCGCACTCCCACATGATTGTTTCTCTTTCAACGGAAATACCATATTGATTTGCTACGGAAGACAAAAATGGATGGTGCCAAGCCACTTCTTTTTTTTTTTGAGAACCCCTCCTAAGGGAGGGAGGGTTTGGCGGACCCCAACCAGAAACCATTAAAAACTAAGACAATAGATTGTTACAAAAACTGAGAGCCTCCGTCCCTAGTCTATCTCTCCAAGGTACAATCCAAGCACTGAAAAGAGAAATCACCAAATGTCTCAACTTCTCCTGCCCTGCCGACTTGTCATTGAAGATCCTGTTATTCTGCTCAAGCCAGATGACCCACACGATCGCCATGACCAAAATGTACCATGGCTTCCGGATCCCCACCGGGATTCTGCGCCTTCTCCAAGAGGTCCAAAGGCCCCTTAGGGACCTGGGATGCGAAGATAAACCTGCCTTACTCTCAAAGTGGTCCCACAGGTGCCTGGCAAATGGGCATCCGAGCAGTAGATGCGAAGACATTTCCTCCACTGAGGCGCAGAAAGTGCAGGAAGCGTCCGTCGCCTGGGGGTGATTTCGCCGCATCAGATTCACCTTCGTCAGGATCTTGTTCCTCGAGGTCAGCAGTGAAAAGATCTGAACCTTCGAGGGCGCCTTCGTCTTCCAGATAGCCTTAGACGGCCCGTGACGCTGAACCCGAGGGAGAAGATGGTCATAAAAAGATCTAACGGAGAAAACTCCTGAAGATGTGCCACTCCACCGGACCTCATCCCGGGTCGGCCTAAACGATACCGCCTGCAGAATTGAGTGGAGGTCCTGCAGCTCCCGCCGACCATCATGGTCTAACGGAGCACTAAGCCTTAAGCGCCACCCGATTGTCCCCTGCCTCCGGCAAGCCTGGGAACGGACTGAAGCTCCCTTATTCCGGGCCAAAGAGAAAAGAGTTGGGAAGAGCTGCTCCAGAGGTCTATCCCCGAGCCAAGTATCCCTCCAGAATCTAATGTCTCTCCCATCGCCTAGAACAAGCGTAGTAGCCTCCCTGTATAGATCCTTGACCCTCAGAATGCCTCTCCAGAAATGAGAGATCCAGCCAGACACTCTACCCCGCGCGTGTAGAGGAGAGAATCTTCTAAAATACCTTGCTAGAATGACGTCCCGCCAGGAGCCTCCAGATCCCTGCTGCAGCCTCCACCATCATTTCCCCAACATGGAGATATTGAATCTGTGCAGGTCAAGAACTCCTAGACCTCCCAGTTTCTTAGGAAGACAAACCTGGTCCCATCTCATCAAATTGTAGCCACCCGCATTCGCCCCCACCCCATGCCAAAGGAAGGAGCGCCGAATCTTGTCAATCCTGTCTATTACCCAAGACAGCAGGAAGTAGAAAGATAGATAGTAGGAAGGAATCGAGGATAGAACCGAGTTCACCAGCACAAGCCTCCCCCCCGAAGATAGAAATCTACCCTTCCAGCCCTTCAGTCTCCTCTCAATCTTAAGAATCAGTTGCTCCCAATCCTCTCTCCGCAGTGCTCTATCACTGATAGGCAGCCCCAAATACTTCATCGGCAGGGTTGCTACTTTACAGTTCAACAGTCTGGCTAAACCGCTACCTGCATCCCCCGAACCGATGTAGTAAAGGCTGCTCTTCTGGAAATTGATCTTCAGGCCCGAAGTCAGCTCCAACCCGTAAAGGAGGATCTTGAGAGTAACCATCTGAAATGGACAAGCCATCGTGAACAAGAGAGAGTCATCCGCATAGTGCAAATTCGAGGTGGTCCAACCATGTCCGCCCACTCCCTTAACCAAACCCTCAGCATTCGCCTTACGAACAGAGGCATCGAAGGCATCAACCACCAGAATGAAAAGATACGGGGATAAAGGACATCCATGCTTCAGCCCCTTGTAAACCTTAAAGTCCTTGCCCTGCTCCCCATTGATAAGACAAGATAGCTTCGAGGATACCAATATCTCTCTAATCCACCCCAGCCATCCACTAGAGAAGCCCTTGGCCTTCAAAAGATCGAGCAAGAAATCCCACCCGATCTGGTCGAAAGCTCTCTCGAAATCGATCTTCAGCAAAACTCCTTCTTCTCCAGACTTGTGCAGGTGGAAGATCGTTTCATGAGCCGTCGCTACACTGTCCAGGATTAATCGCCCCTTGATGAAAGCGGTCTGGGAGGGAGAGACTAGCAGGGAGATATTGTTTGCGAGCCTATTGGCCAGAACCTTCGTAATAATCTTGTAGAGACAGTTCGAAAGGGAAATCGACATGAAGTCCCGAATGGTCTCTGCAGCAGATTTTTTAGGGAGGAGGATAATCCATGAGTGGTTCAAGCAGTGAAGACGCACCTTGCCCGAGAAGAAGTCGCGCAGCAACCGGCAAAGATCGCTCTCCAACAGGTCCCAGTACTCCTGCTAAAACAACATAGGGAACCCATCTGGACCCGGGGCCCCGTCTCCTTTGGATTGAAAGACCGCCTTCCGGAAGTCTTCATTGGTAAACTCCGCATCAATGCCCGAGCCTCCCGGAAGTCTCGGAAAATCTGCACCGCTCCAATCATAGGAAACCCCCGTCGAGGTATCCGACTCCCTGAAAGAATTCTTGAAAAAAGAAGTAGCTGCCCCCAGGATGTCAGTAGTAGTCGTCAACTCTCTCTCCTCGTGCCACAGGGAAGTCAGAAAGTTCTTCCTCCTTCGAGCGTTAGCCACTCTGTGGAAGTAGGAGGTATTCGCATCCCCCACTTTCACCCACTGCTCTTTCGAACGTTGCCTCCACATCTCCTCCTCCTTTCGCAAGATAAGCACAAGATTCTCGTTCAGCTCCTTCAATCTTGCTGACTCAGGACTAGAAAGGACAGCAGATTCTCCCTTAACCTCAAGACCCTGGATCTCAGCCAAGGTTGAGGCCTTTTGCCTCAGAACATTGCCGAAACGATCCTTGCTCCACCACTTCTTACACTAATGAGTTGTAATGAAAAACTCTCCAAGACTAATGGTTCGAAGTTTAGTGCCTTCTCTGATGCAGATTGGGCGGGCCGCCCTGATGATAGGTACTCAACTAATGGCTATTGTGTGTTAATGGGCCATAATCTCATCTCCTGGAATGCCAAAAAGCAACAGACAGTCTCCTAGTCTAGCACCGAGGCTGAGTGTGGTCTTGCAGCTGCTACTACTGAGCTTAGTTGGATCCAATCTCTACTACTTGAGCTTAGTGTCAAGACTTCCTCTCCTCCAATTTTGTGATGTGACAATCTTGGGCCTACCTATCTTATTGTCAATCCAGTGTTACATGCTCGCACGAAGCAAATCGAGGTCGACTACCATTGTGTTCGAGAGAAAGCTGCCTCCTATGACCTTGATGTTCGATTATATCTTCCAAGGACCAGGTTGCGGACATCTTCAACAAAGGGCGCCTTCCGTCACAACGTGTTGCCTTCCTTCGTGACAAACTGACCATTAGGGCTGGACCACTCAACCTGATTGGGCGTATCGAACCATATCGGCATCCCTCTTCATATGGTCCTCAATCCATCCGAATCTCCAGAATTTAGATTGGTTTACATATATGGCAGCATATCATTTATAACAATCCCTTGAGTATACGGATTTTAATATTTGGATCATGCCTTGATTATAGGGTTGTATCAATACCGTGATTATATGTCTTTAAATATTTGTTTCAATCCCTTCCATGAAGGGATCTTAATGAGTATTAATATTTACCACTCTCACCCGTATGTTAATGTTGGAGAATTATATTAGTCCTGCATTGATGAAGTAGAGGGCGAAAACGATCCATATATGTATGATGGGACCTCATCTCAACACCAGGGTTTTGACATAGAGGAAATCTCATAATGGGTGAGAAGAATTTGTTGAAAATTTTTTGTTCTAAACTAACAAAATTGGTACTAAATAAAAAATTATTAATTGCAAAAGTTTGTATTAGGAATGTCTAGCCAAAGCAGAGCAGGTTCTATAGAACCGTAATGCACTTTGCCAAAATTTTCTAAAAGAGAGAAAGATTTAATTCTAGATATGTTATCTTAAATTATTTGGATTTTAGTATTAGATGCGAGTCGAGTTCTATAGATCTAGTACGAGTAAAAGAAATAGAATTAGAACTTTGGCCAAGTGGAGACGCTAAGCGTTGTCCCAAAAATCTTATTGTCCCTCTTGTATAAGTCTCATGGTAATTGATTTTGGAGATACGAGGATCCCGATCAGGCAACCTCCCTCTCGTCAGGACAGCTTCAAGAAGGCTTTGTGAACCTCGAACGACTTTCAAAAACCCAAAAAGGCTCCAAATAAGAGAAGAGATGCTCTTGGAACAAAGAAACAGCACTGCTGAATCTTGATCATGGAGAGAGAGAGAGAGAGAGAGCAGTAATTCTGATTTTCGGAGTGTGTTGTCTCTCCCTAGAAAAGTATATTTATAGAGGAGAAATGCTATTCAGCCCGAAGTTTTTCCCAATTCCACCAGCCCGATTGACTTGGGAGCATACAACTGGTAGCTAAAGCCCACTATCGACATTTAAATTTTTTACACCACCAGTTGCACACTGCCACGTCAATCGGGCTGAGCGGAATTGGGAAAACCTTAAATACCATTTCTCTTTTTAGGTGAGAGATCCGACATAAAATTAATGGCTAGCTATTAAATCATGTAACCCAACTGTTAGAAAAATGACTAAGGCTTTCCAGAATTAAAAGCAAAAAATTAATGGCTATTAAATCCGCCATTTAATCCTGTTGCCCAACTGTACGTTAGAAAAATGATTACGACCTTCCACAATTAAAAGCAAAAATTAAAATACTGTTGCCCAACTGTTCAAAAAATGATTAAGAAGCAAAAAATAAAAAGGGTTATTTTGACTTTGCCCCCCAAATTTTGCCTTGAATTAGACTTTACCCCCATGTTTTCATTAATTAGACTTTACCCCCCAAAACTAACTGTTCAGTCAAAATAAAATACAATTTGGTCTGATCCGACCTATTTAGAAGCAGCTATACCGTGCCCGGTGACACACACAAACAACCTATTCCCTAGCCAGTCGTACCTCACTACAAGAAATAGGGTTTTTGACGATGAATAATTATAGTTCCGTCGGTAATAATATCGATTGTACCGACAGAAACTATATTTTTCGTCGATAATATAACTTTGATTTTTTAAATTTTTTTTACATATTTTTTACCGACGGTTATATATTATCCGTCGGTAATATATATTTACCGACGGTATTAATTAATGCCGTCGGTAATATAGATTATGTCCGACGGTAGTATAAATGTCCGTCGGTAATAATATATTTTATATTTTACTAATTTTTTTCGTTTATTTTTACCGACGAATATATAGTATCCGTTGGTAAATAACCTGCGATTTTTTCCAGAGGGCCGCTCCCTCTTCATGTTTTTTTTTTTGGTTATTTGTACCGACGGTAAATATAGTTCCGTCGGTATAATATATTTTTATCGATGGAATACATAACATCCGTCGGAAAAAAGCCTGCGATAAATCACAGAACTGTGATCCCCTTCCTATTCTGTTTCGATCTAATCCCTCTCTCCACCCCCTCTCTCTCTCTAATTCCTCCCCCCCTCCCCAGCCTCCCTCCCCTCTCTCTCTCGATCTAATTCCCCCCCCCCCCTCCCCGGCCTTCCTTCCCTAGGTCCCTCGCGTCCCTCCGGCCGGCCACCCCTCCCCTCTCTAGCGCCACCGACCGACCGGCGAGCTCCTCCTCCTCCTCGAGGCCTCCGGTGAGTTTCTCCTCCTCGAGACCTACCTCTCCATCTCCGGTGAGCTCCACCTCCTCCTCCCTCTCCCCCTTAGTTTTTTTGTTCCAAATCGTATCCTAAAGTTTGAAATGTCAGCACAATACCCCTTTTGTCATCTACTTAATTCCCTCATTTGGTAATTTTTATCTTATCAAAACTGAATTGAATGGGGGGAATAGGGGGCAAAATTTAGTTTTTAGACTAGGGTTCAACGATCCTAAAGTTTGAAATGTTTGCACAATACCCCTTTTGTCATCTACTTAATTCCCTCATTTGGTAATTTTTATCTTATCAAAACTGGATTGAATGGGGGAATAGGGGGCAAAATGTAGTTTTTAGACTAGGGTTCAGGATTGATTCCCAATAAAGGATTAGAGCGCGCCAATATCTAGGGGTGAGCATCCGTTTTGTCGATCGGTTTCGGTGTTGGTTTTGTCGGTTTTATTTTTTTCGATTTACGAAAAATCAAAACCGAAACCGAAATAGTCGATTTTTGTCGGTTCGGTGTGATATGAGGTATGCTAGAGCCATAAATCGACTCGAGCGACAGAGAGAACCGTCAGACCCCAAGCGTTTACTTGACGAGGCTCCCTGACTTGTTGACTTACTGTCGCATATCTTTGGTGCTATGCCTAGCATTTAGACTATCAGCAGTTCAAATACTGGCCACCAACCCTAGGTTTACTATGTGACTAGTCTACTCATCATAATACACCCATCTATTAGGGATGTGGATGGTCTGTAGAAGTTTCGGTTCGGTGTTCCATACCCGGGAACCGAAACCGAAATTGTGCGAAGTCTTATAGCATTGTTTAAAATTACTGCAAGTGTTGTATAGCCAGATAGACGAAGATGTCTTCGATCGATAAGAGTTGGATGCGTAATTCGAATCACATGAGCCAAAAGTACAAAGAAGGAGTCAGGAAATTTTTGGATTTTGCATTTGAGCGTCTTGCACCGCTTGATAAAAAAATTATGTGTCCCTGTATAGACTGCGAAAGGGTGACTAGGAAGGTTTGAGAGGATTATGAGGTTGATCTAGTAATGCATGACATTGATATTAGCTATACCCGTTGGTTCTCGCACGGTGAGGAGCTAGATGCATTCCCCATGGCAGCTCACGGTGAAACTGCAAACACAGTGATCGATAATGATAATATTAATACAGAAGATGACGATGACATGCAGGGTATGATACATGATTTGTAAGGTGGAATAGGCATGAAAACACCATCAGGTGATCAGCCCAATATTGAAGCGGACAAGTTCTACATATTGCTTAAGGATGCCGAACAACCTCTATACCCGGGATGTGAGAAGTTTTCAAAACTCTCTTTCACTGTAAAGCTTCTTCATTTGAAGTACCTCAATGGTTGGAGTAATAAGGCATTTAATATGTTGGTAGAGTTGCTGAAAGAGGCTTTTCCTATAGGTGAGATAGTACCGAAATCATTCTACGAGGCGAAGAAGATAATTAAAGATCTCGGTCTTGGTTATGAGAAAATTGATGCATGTGTGAACGATTGTATGTTATATCGGAAGGAGTATGAACATGCACGGTCATGCCACATATACGGAGCAACGAGATATAAAGAGACGGATACCGAGTCTAGTACCAATCGAAGGAAGAAAAATATATCTACAAAGGTTCTCCTATACTTCCCGCTTAGGGACAGGCTTCAGAGGTTGTTTATGTCATCGAAGACTGCTGAGCACATGAGGTGGCATGCAAGAGAACGTACAAATGACGGGGTTATGAGACATCCGGCCAACTCTCTGACGTGAAAATATTTTGATCATACCTATCCTGAATTTGCATATGAAGTTTGCAATGTCAGGTTAGGGCTTGCTAACGATGGCTTCAATCCCTTTGGTAATATGATTGTGTCGTACAGCATTTGGTCAGTTGTCCTAGTTCCATACAATTTGCCTCCCAGGATGTCCTTAAAAAAGTCATACACAATGCTCTCCTTGCTCATTCCCAGACCCAGGTCACCTGGTAATGATATTGACGTTTACTTGCAGCCGTTGATTGAGGAGTTGAACAAGTTATGGAAAGTTGGGGCCGATACGAATGATGCCTCATTGCGACAGAATTTTCGGATGCATGCGGCACTTTTATGGACCATCAACGATTTTTCTGCATATGCTAACTTATCTAGGTGGAGTACTAAAGGAAAATTGGTGTGTCCTACATACAATAAGGAGATAGATTCATTACGGTTAAAGAACGGAGGCAAGTTCTGTTATATGGGCCATCGAAGATTTCTTATTGATGGCCATAAGTGGAGGCAGAACAAAAGAGCGTTCAATGGCAAGAATGAACTTGTAAAGGCCCCGGAGCAGCTTTCGGGGGTAGAAGTCTTGTGTGAATTGGATCAGCTTGATGCGGTGGCACTTAGGAAAGGCAAAAAGAAGATAACATATGAAGAATCTACGCGTGAGCATAACTAGAAGAAGAAGAGTATTTTCTTTAAACTATCGTACTGGAGCAGACTACTCTTGCGGCATAACTTGGATGTCTTGTATATCGAGAAAAATATGTGTGACAACACTATAGGAACACTGCTGAATCTCGATGGTAAGACGAAGGATAATCTTAAATCTCGTCTCGATCTTAAGGAGTTGGGCATCCAAAAATCACTTCATCCCTAAGAGATTGGGGATAAGTATGTGTTGCCAGTTGCATGCTACACCATGACCTCACAGCAGAAGATAGCCTTATGTGCATTCCTACGGTCTGTAAAAACGTCGGACGGTTACTCTTCGAATATCGCACGATACGTACAAGAGAATGGTCGGAAGTTGTTTGGATTAAAGAGCCACGATTGTCATGTTCTTATGCAGCGATTGTTATCTCTTCCTATACGTGGAAATTTAACCGAACAGATGACCGGTCAGTTAATTGAGCTCAGCATTTTTTTCAGACAGTTATGCTCGAAGGTACTTAGACTGGACCAACTTGACCAGATGGAGAGGGATATTGTGATCACATTGTGTAAGCTCGAGATGATATTTCCACCTTCCTTCTTTGATGTCATGCTGCATTTGACCGTTCACTTGGCAAATGAGACCAAACTCGGTAGCCCAGTTCATTACCGCTGGATGTATTTTATCGAGAGATAATCGTCTCGTCTTATTTTTTAATGTATTTGATCGTTCTTGATGTATTTATCCATAAATTTTTTTCTCAAATTAGGTACTTACGAACATTGAAATCATATATTCGTAATAAAAATCGTCTAGAGGGATCAATTACTGAAGTATACCTAGCAGAAGAATATCTGACATTCTGCTCAAGATACCTATATGGTATAGACACGCGATTCAATCAACTTGAGCGGAACTATGACGGTGGTCCAATAAACTTCGATGGGGGTCTGTCTATATTTGTCAAAATGGATAGACCTCTAGGAGGAGGCAAAACCCGTCGATTATCTGTAGATGAGATTCAACAGGCACATATGTATGTGTTGCGCCAATGTGATGAAGTGTGGTCATTCATTGAATAAGTATTTTACGATAATTTACTCATTCTTTCAGTCCATTCATTAAATATATGTGCTAATTATAATCTAATTCATAACCTGTAAAACAGGAAACATAAAGCTATCATTAGTAATCGGGGTACTCGAAATGCTCCACAAATTCATGATCGTGAATTTCCATCGTGGTTCGAGAAATACGTAAGTATTCACATCATTACTGAATTTTATTAACATCCATTACCGAATAATAATTATGTGTTCATATCATTAATGTCATGTGGTTATTATAGGCATAAAAGCTGCACGACAACCACGATCCGCTGATTAATGAGGATATCTAGCGCTTATCTTGTATTCTTTTGCAAGACGTAATATCATTTAATGGTTATATCGTGAACGGCTATAGATTTTGGACGAAAGATAGTGAAAAATCATGAAAAACACAAAATAGTGGGGTTGTTGTCAACGGTCAGCAAGAAGAATTAGGAAATATCGAGTTCTACGACGTCCTTAATAAGATTCTCGAGATTAAATTCCTTGGCCAAAATCAGATCATATTATTCAAATGTGATTGGTATGATGTTAATAATCGCGGGACTGGTTATAATGTCGACAAATATGGTTTTATCAGCATCAACACTGACAAGAGATTGAATATCCAATATCAAGATCCATTCATTCTTGCCTGTCAAGCGGAACAGATCCATTCATTCTTGTCTCTCCAAGTATGAATTATCGGATGCCGATCCAATGACTATCCGATTGAATCCAAATATATTTCAAATTCGAAACACGCTAACTTATGATTTTCCAACACTTAGACTCTAAATCGGTCAACCAAATCGTAAATTATTAAAATTTACAATTAGAACTCGCTCGCAAGTCCGAAATATGGAATAATTCCAAGTACGAATTATTGGATGCCGATCCGATGACTATCCGATCGAATCCAAAGCTATTTCAAAACCGAAACATGCTAACTTATGATTTTCTAACGCTTAGACTCCAAATCGGTCAATCAGATCGTAAAATTGTTAAAATTTACAATTAGAACTCGCTCGCAAGTCCGAAATACGAAATAATTTCAAGTACAAATTATCGGATACCGATCTGATCGAATCCAAACCTATTTCAAATTCAAAACATGCTAACTTATGATTTTCCAAAGCTTAGACTCTAAATCAGTCAATCGGATCGAAAATTGTTAAAATTTTCAATTAGAACTCGCTCGCAAGTGTGAAATACGAAATAATTCTAAGTACGAATTATCGGATACCGATCCGATGATGATCAGATCGAATCCAAACCTATTTCAAATCCGAAACACGCTAACTAATGATTTTCTAACGCTTAGACTCTAAATTGGTCAATCGGAGTATAAATTATTAAAATTTATAATTAGAACTCGCTCGTAACTCCGTAATACAGAATAATTCCAAGTATGAATTATCGGATGTCGATCCGATGATGATCCGATCGAATCCAAACCTATTTCAAATCCGAAACACGCTAACTTATGATTTTCCAATGCTTAAACTCTAAATCGGTCAATCGGATCGTAAATTGTTAAAATTTACAATTAGAACTCGCTCGCAAGTCCGAAATACGAAATAATTCCAAGTACGAATTATTGGATGCCGATCTGATGATGATCCGATCGAATCCAAATCTATTTCAAATCCGAAACACGCTAACTTATGATTTTCCAACGCTTAGACTCTAAATCGGTCAATCGGATCGTAAATTGTTAAAATTTACGATTAGAACTCGCTCGCAAGTTCGAAATATGGAATAATTCCAAGTACGAATTATTGGATGCCGATCCGATGACGATCTGATCGAATCCAAACCTATTTCAAATCCGAAAAACGCTAACTTATGATTTTCCAACACTTAGACTCTAAATCGGTCAATCGAAGCGTAAATTATTAAAATTTACAATTAGAACTCGCTCGCAAGTCCAAAATATGGAATAATTCCAAATACGAATTATCGGATGCCGATTCGATGACTATCCGATCGAATCTAAGCCTATTTCAAATCCGAAACACACTAACTTATGATTTTCCAACGCTTAGACTCTAAATCATTCAATCGGATCGTAAATTGTTAAAATTTCAAATTAGGAATCGCTCGCAAGTCCGAAATACGAAATAATTTCAAGTATGAATTATCGGATGCCAATCCGATGACGATCCGATCAAATCCAAACCTATTTCAAATCCGAAACAGGCTAACTTATGATTTTCCAACGCTTAGACTCTAAATCGGTCAATCGGATTGTAAATTATTAAAATTTCCAATTAGAACTCGCTCGCAAGTCCGAAATACGAAATAATTCCTAGTACGAATTATCGGATGCCAATTCGATGACGATCCGATCGAATCTAAACCTATTTCAAATCCGAAACACGCTAACTTATGATTTTCCAATGCTTAGACTCTAAATTGGACAATCGGATCGTAAATTGTTAAAATTTACAATTAGAACTCGCTCGCAAGTCCGAAATATAGAATAATTCCAAGTACAAATTATCAGATGCTGATCCGATGATGATCCGATCGAATCCAAACCTATTTCTAATCCGAAACATGCTAACTTATGATTTTCCAACGCTCAATCGGATCGTAAATTATTAAAATTTATAATTAGAACTCGCTCGCAAGTCCGAAATATAGAATAATTTCAAGTACGAATTATCGGATGTCGATCTGATGACGATCCGATCGAATCCAAATCTATTTCAAATCCGAAACATGCTAACTTATGATTTTCCAACGCTTAGACTCTAAATCGATCAATCGGATCGTAAATTATTAAAATTTACAATTAGAACTCGCTCGCAAGTCCGAAATACAGAATAATTCCAAGTACAAATTATCGGATGCCGATCCGATGACGATCCGATCGAATCCAAACCTATTTCAAATCCGAAATACGCTAACTTACGATTTTCCAATGCTTAGACTCTGAATCAGTCAATCGGAACGTAAATTGTTAAAATTTACAATTAGAACTCGCTCACAAGTCCAAAATACGGAATAATTCCAAGTACGAATTATCGGATGCCGATCCGATGACGATCCGATCGAATCCAAACCTATTTCAAATTCGAAACACGCTAACTTATGATTTTCCAACACTGAGACTCTAAATCGGTCAATCGGAGCGTAAATTATTAAAATTTCCAATTGTAACTCGCTCGCAAGTCCGAAATACGGAATAATTCCATGTACGAATTATCAGATGTCGATCCGATGACGATCCGATCGAATCCAAACCTATTTCAAATCCGAAACATGCTAACTTATGATTTTCCAATGCTTAAACTCTAAATCTGTCAATCGGATCGTAAATTGTTAAAATTTATAATTAGAACTCGGTCACAAGTCCGAAATACGGAATAATTCCAAGTACGAATTATCGGATGTAATCCGATCAAATCCAAACCTATTTCAAATCCGAAACACGCTAACTTATGATTTTCCAAGGCTTAGACTCTAAATCGGTCAATCGGATTGTAAATTGTTAAAATTTACACTTAGAACTCGCTCGCAAGTCCGAAATACAGAATAATTTCAAGTACGAATTATCGGATACCGATCCGATGACGATCCGATCGAAACCAAACCTATTTCAAATCTGAAACACGCTAACTTATGCTTTTCCAACACTTAAACTCTAAATCGGTCAATCGGAGTGTAAATTGTTAAAATATTCGATTAGAACTCACTTGCAAGTTCGAAATATGAAATAATTTCAAGTACGAATTATCGGATGCCGATCCGTTCGAATCCAAACCTATTTTAAATCCGAAACACGCTAACTTATGATTTTCCAACGCTTAGACTCTAAATCGGTCAATCGGATCGTAAATTGTTAAAATTTACAATTATAACTCGCTCGCAAGTCCGAAATACGAAATAATTTCAAGTACGAATTATCGGATATTGATCCAATGACGATCTGATCGAATCCAAACCTATTTCAAATCCGAAACACGCTAACTTATGATTTTCTAATGCTTAGACTCTAAATCGGTCAATCGGATCGTAAATTGTTAAAATTTACAATTAGAACTCGCTCGCAAGTCTGAAATATGGAATAATTCCAAGTACGAATTATCGGATGCCGATCCGATGACTATCCGATCGAATCCAAACCTATTTCAAATCCGAAACACGTTAACTTATGATTTTCCAACGCTTAGACTCTAAATCAGTCAATCGAATCGTAAATTGTTAAAATTTACAATTAGAACTCGCTCGCAAGTCTGAAATACGGAATAATTCCAAGTACGAATTTTCGGATACCGATCCGATAACGATCCGATCGAATCCAAACCTATTTCAAATCCGAAACACGCTAACTTATGATTTTCCAATGCTTAGACTCTAAATCGATCAATCGGATCGTAAATTGTTAAAATTTACAATTAGAACTCGCTCGCAAGTCCGAAATACGAAATAATTCCAAGTACGAATTATCGGATGACGATCCGATGACGATCCGATCGAATCCAAACCTATTTCAAATCCGAAACACGCTAACTTATGATTTTCCAACGCTTAGACTCTAAATCGGTCAATTGGATCGTAAATTGTTAAAATTTACAATTAGAACTCGCTCGCAAGTTCGAAATACGGAATAATTCCAAGTACGAATTATCGGATGCCGATCCGATGACGATCCGATCGAATCCAAACCTATTTCAGATCCGAAACACGCTAACTTATGATTTTGCAACACTTAGACTCTAAATCGGTCAATCGGAGCGTAAATTGTTAAAATTTACAATTAGAACTCGCTCGTAGGTCCGAAATACGGAATAAGTCTAAGTACGAATTATCGGATGCCGATCCGATCGAATCCAAACCTATTTCAAATCCGAAACACGCTAACTTATGATTTTCCAACGCTTAAACTCTAAATCGGTCAATCGGATGATAAATTATTAAAATATCCAATTAGAACTCGCTCACAAGTCCGAAATATGAAATAATTCCAAGTACGAATTATCAGATGTCGATCCGATGATGGTCCGATCGAATCCAAACCTATTTCAAACCCGAGACACATTAACTTATGATTTTTCAACGCTTTGATTCCAATTAGAACTCGCTCGTAAGTCCGAAATACGAAAAAATTACAAGTATGAATTATCGGATGCCGATCCGATCGAATCCAAACGAATTTCAAATCCGAAACACGCTAACTTATGATTTTTCAACGCTTAAACTCTAAATTATAGATATAAACTATTTTTTTAACAAATACATGTTAATTGTAGGATGTGCAGCGTCAAGGGATGAGAGCACCAGCGTTGGTGCCGGGCGGCGTGGGGTTGTTGAGCTAGGGCACGCAGCTTCCCTCAGTTTTGGATTATGTAAAAATAATTTTGTAATAAATATGTTGTCATTTTTTGGTCTTGTCTATAATTGTCTGGTATTGTCGTAATATTTGGTAATATTTGAAAAATTATGGTAATGGTAATTTGTGGTAATATTTGATAAATTGTGGTAATGACAAATTGTGGTAATATTTGATAAATTGCATGTGGTAATATTTGATAAATTACGGTAATATTTGATTTTGTCAATTATGGTAATATTTGAATATATTGTGGTATTGTTGTAAATCACATGAATTAAATAATTAAAGCAAATTTTTTTAAAAAAATTATGTGTTTTTACTAACAGAATATATAAATTCGATCGACAATAAACTATTTTATTTTTTAAAATTATTTATATATTGCCGACGGAACTTATTTATTCGTCGGTAATATATAAACTATTACCAACAGTAAGACTTCCCACCGTCGGTAGTAACCCTATATATTGCCGAAGGAAGATAAATTATCGTCGGTAATAATTAATTATATTTTAAATTAAATATAAATATATTACCGACGGCAACAGTCTAACCGTCGGTATTAATACGTAATACCGACGGAATTTTATTTTTCGTCGCTGATTTTTCCCGACGCCTTTTTTCCCGACAGACTAATGACGGAAATGATGTCCGTCGGAAAATATCTTTGCTGACGGGAAATCAAATTTACCGACGGATATATTCCGTCGGTAAAAACTGTTATTTTTTGTAGTGCCTCTAGTTCTTGCCTATAGAGTGGCATGGGGAAAGCTATTTAAATGGGCACAAAGGGATCCCCTGGGCGATGTAGGATTCCAATGTGGGTTGGGTTGTGCATTTTTAAAACACATTAGTAAAAAAACCCGGGCAATTCCCGAATGTGCTTGATGCACGCCATTTGGCAAAGACGACATCGTAATTGTTCGAAAAAGTGTGAAATCTGAAATGAATGTGATCTTCTTGTTAGAGAGAGAGAGAAAGAGAGAGAGAGAGATTAACATCAAATGATCATTAAATGTCATTGAATGAAAATTTATAATGTTTATGGTAGGTTTTTAAATGGATTTAAAAGAGAGCCACGTTCACACACGAAAAAAGAATTCTAGCGCTTTAAAAGACGTCCACGAGTCACAACACGGAAGAGAGGCCTCCATTTTAGTATAGATACTAGTAAGAAACCCGGGCAATGCCCGAATGTGCTTGATGCACGCCATTTGGCAAAGACGACATCGTAATTGTTTGAAGAAGTATGAAATCTGAAGTGAGTGTGATTTACTTGTTAGAGAGAGAGATTAACATCAAACGACCATTAAATGCCATTGAATGAAAATTTATCATCTTTATAGTAGGTTTTTAAATGGATTTAAAAAAGTGTCGTGATCATACACTGAAGAAGAATTCTAACTCATTAAAAGACATCCACGTGTCACAAAACGGGAGAGAGGCTTCCATTTTAGTATATAGTATAGATATAGATGCAGTAACAGAATTCCACAAAAATTTTTTTTGAAAAATTGGTGTTAGGTCCAAAAAAGAGAACGTCTATTACATCTAATCCAACTTTGAGTTCCTTCTTACAGTAAGTCCACCAATAGAATTATTGTATAAAACATGATCCACTATTCATAGTTTTGCTTTCAAATGATCCAATCTTAAACTTTTTAGATAATGTACAGTGTTTTTTCCACAATAGATATCCATGATATCCTCCCGTATTAAATAACTGTAGGTGATATACGATATTTTTTTAAATTGGAATTGTGGCACGGTTGCTACAGTGATTTTAGTATAGCTGCTACAGTAAAATCATTATAGCAACCTGTGATTTCGTCGTGGATGCTATAGTGATTTTATTGTAGCAGCTACAGTGAAATCTCTGCAGTTGCTACAGTAAAATCACTGTAGCAATCCGTGATTTCATCGTCGATGCTAAAAACTATTTCTACAGTAAAATCATTGTAGCAAATTACTCAATTTTATTCAAATAATACTCAGTTGAATTAGTATTATTTTGAATATTTGAGTATAATGCACGGGTTGTTACAATGATTTCATTATAGCTCATATAATAAAATTCATTGTGCCGGCTAAAAAGGCTTCCCTACAATGAATCATTGTAGCGAAGTACTCAATTTTTATTTTAATAATATATACTCAGTTTTATTGAGTATTTTTTGCGACTAAAGTTGATCAATATAGTGATTTTACTGTAGCAAAATGTTTTTATCAGTTACAAAAAATCATTGTAACAGTTACAATGATTTCACTGTAGCAATGATACTCAAATATATGCTAATAATACTCAATTGAAATTAGTACTATTGCTACAAAATTGAGTATTATTGCTACAGTAATTTTACTGTAGCAACGTGCTTTTTAGCAGCTACAACGGAATCACTATAGCGCTACAATAATTTCACTGTAACCGCTACAACGGAATCACTATAGCGCTACAATGATTTCACTATAGTGCTACTGTGATTTCACTGTAGCTACTATAGTGAAATCATTATAACAGCTATAGTGGTCCCACACTAGGTCTCGAAACTATACGTTTCGTAGAGATCGAGTAAAGTTATATAGACAATGGTAGGTTGGTAAATTCGACAGCTTAACCAAGCCTATTTTAGTCTTGCATTAACCAAAAGAGTTGTTGCAACTAATCTATTGAAATGTAGACCTAGGCTTAGAGGAAAAACTTGTCGGAAACTATCCTAAAATGAAACCCTTAAAAATGACTGTTTGTAATCCGCCCCAATATTTTTTCCATAGTCTTA
Source organism: Chamaelirium japonicum (assembly GCA_947650365.1). Taxonomy (NCBI): domain Eukaryota; kingdom Viridiplantae; phylum Streptophyta; class Magnoliopsida; order Liliales; family Melanthiaceae; genus Chamaelirium; species Chamaelirium japonicum. Next base: position 69,413,848 of record OX393552.1, read on the forward strand.
GAAATCACTCCACCATCGGACACACATGGCCTTTGATGACCACGAATGAAGACTAGAACCTGACGGAAAGCAAGTAGGTTGGTTGCAAACTGTCCGAAAATGACAGGAAGGTTAACCCCAGTTACCAAATCAGCAAAAGAGGTTTTCACTGACATGGCTACCAACTCTAGCTCAATTATTGTTGAGAATGAACCCCATTGTAAAATCTGAACGAAAATGGCCTTCGACACGTGTGAAACAGCTAGTACGGTGACGCTAAACCGTGAAAAGACTTTTTGATCCACAATTTTGATAGGAGGACATGCAAGTATACTTGGATATAAAACATTCATTGTGATTTCGTACTCTTTGAGACTATCATTTGCATTCTTATAAATTTTCTGGAGAATATAGTCATAATCCGATTTTGTAGATAAAATGATATTTTCAGTTCTTCCACCCTTGTACTCGTACTTTTCATTCAAATATAACAATTCTTCACTGTAACAACAGATTATGAGAAATGTTGAATCCATATTTCAAATCTCTGTAAGTATAGAATTACAATATCAAAACTCTGCAATACAAAATTCGATACCAAAGATTAATCATACGCATCCAATACATACTAGACTTATCATGACTAACAGTTCTTATTTATTTTTTATTTTTAAACTCTTTGATCAAAATGTAAAATGTGATATTAATATTCTGCTAATTTTATCGATTTCGTCCCTTTTTCGTCCTAACTATGTTGATATTCAAACAATTTTATCGATTTCGTCCCTTTATCATCCTAAAATGTGATGTTGATATTCAGCCAATTTTCATCAATTTCGTTAATTTTTCTCGATTGGTTATTATTGGTAATGAAATCATAGCGATAATCAAATGGTACAATGAAGGAGTTAATCAAACATATATAAAAAACAAAAATCATAAAGTATGGAGGCTTAAAGGGGATATCTCACAACCCCGTTGAAATGAGATAGTCGTCGTCATCGAAAGAGGTGGAGTGAAGAGCCGTCGAAAGGGGTGAAGTGAAGGAAGACTCATGGGCTTTGACGATCCTCATTGAAATGGCAAGGTGGTTGGTTGTCCCACAGGCGTCGTCGGAAAAGTTGTTGTCGAAAGAGGTGAAAGAAGTTGCCGTCCAAACGGGTGAAGTAAAGGAATGCTCACTGGATTTCAAAATGTAGGGTTTTAGTTGTGGGGTTGGGCTTTATTTAATTAAAAGGGTAGTTTGGTTCGAAAGAGTTTCTATCACCATTTTGGTAAAGCCAAAAGCAATTTGACTCATTCTCAATAATAATCGAGAGTTGGCCGGTGGACATTACGGTAAAAACCTCCGAAAACAAGCCCGATACCCGAACCATTCGAATTCGTGCTTCTCCTAACTTCCCGTACCTTTTCCATATGTACATCGATCACCATCATCATAAAGATCATCGGGAGGTCGATCTGAAACCCGACGGCCACGATTATATCTTTAGTTTCCACACGAGTATGATCACCAGTAGGGGTGGCAATGGGTCGTGTCGTGTCTAGTGTGTCCAAAACCCCTAGACCCGGATCAGACCCGTTTAACTAATCGTGTCTAGATCCTAAACCCATACCTAACCCGCTAATAAACGGATAGACCCGATAAGACCCTGTAAGACCTGTTTACCACACGGGTCTATCCAGTTGACCCAATCCAACTTGACCCGAAAGACCCACTGGTATTATATATTATAGTATCAGATTGCGGGTAGACCCGACCCGACCCAACCCGACCCGTTGAATACTAAACGGGTCTTCCCGGGTCTACCGTGTCCAGACCCTAAACCCGGACCCGACCCGTTTATTAAAAAGGTCTATCGTGTCGACCCGTTTACGACCCGAACCCGTTTAGCCCTGACCCAGACCCGCTAACTTCGTGTCGGGTCCGAAATTGCCAGCCCTAATCACCAGAGACAACAAACAGGTAGTCACAAGGATGGTTGTGATGAGGAGACCTGCCACGCAGGCAAAACCTAAAATCTAAAGATGTACATGGTGAAAGTGCATCGAGAGCGTACACTTGGATTCCATCGGAGACACTGATGCTATTGAAGCCATGGTGTGACGATCGATCGATCGGTGGATACGTTTGATCTATCCACAGTGGTGGTTGAAGATAGAAAATCGCCACCGAAATCGCAGACCAAAGTCTCACGTGTTATGTAGTCGTCTTTGTTTGTGTTATATTTGGCTGATGAGGTTGGACGGGAAGGTACACCTAGCTGGTCCTCAAGCCAAACACGGTAACCCGGCCCCTAACCGGCAGTCGTCTGTTGTCTGCTGACCGCTTCTCTCTCTCTCTCTCTCTCTCTCTCTCTCTCGCTCTAGCTCTCCGACTCGCGCACTTCACCTAGCCCTGTCTCCCGGCCGTGACCCATACCATCTTCCGCTTCTGCGTCGTCTTCAGCCTGCTGCTGCAACATGGACAAGATTGACAACACCTACATCGTCACCGCGCGGACGACCTCCTATTTGTGCTACCCGGCCCCCACGACCACTTCCGTCGGCATCTTCCTCGGCCAGCAGCCCCTCCAGACCAACGTCCCCCTCCTCATAGCCCAGATCAGCATCATCTTCGCCGCCACCCGCATCACCCACGCCGTCCTCCGCCGCCTCGGCCAACCCCAAGTCGTCTCCCACGTCGTCGTACGTAGTAAACTCCCTCCCGCATTTTACGACCCGCCCGCCCGGCCAGCAACAAGCTAGCTAGCTTCTAATTAATTAACCATGCGGGGGGGTACGCGCGTGTTAATTTGCAGGCCGGCATCATCCTGGGCCCTTCCTTCCTCTCGCGCAACGAAACATTCCGGAAGCTCCTTTTCCCCAAGTACAGCTTGGTCAACATCCACATGATCGCCAACCTCGCCTTCCTCCTCTTCATCTTCGTCGTCGGCGTCAAGACGGACCTGACCCTCATCCACAAGTCCGGCAAGAATGCGCTCGCCATCTTCCACGTCAGCACCCTGCTCCCCTTCGCCGCCGTCCTGGTGATCGGCCACCTACTCCGCGACTCCCTCCCCCCCGACTTCCAGACCTACAGCTTCGTCGCCCAGATCGCGGGGAGGTGGGCCACCACCTCCAACACCGTCCTCCTCTGCCTCCTCAGCGAGTTCAACCTGCTCACCTCAAATCTCGGCCGCCTCGCCATGTCGGTCTCCCTCATCTCGGAGTTGAGCGGCACGATCCTGACGTCAGTGGGGCTTGCGTGGTCGCTGAGCCTGGAGATGAATTCGGCCATGGTGGGGGTGGAGTTCTTCGCCGCCTTCGCCGGATTCGTTGCCGTCACCGTTTTCGTCGCCCGGCCGCTGGTGCTGTGGATGATCCGGAGGACGCCGGAGGGGGGGCCAATGGACGACTCGTACTTCGTGACGGTGGTTACGCTGGCGGTGGGGCTGGGGCTGGGCGGGGAGACCATCGGGCAGCACGCAATGCTTGGGCCGCTGCTGCTGGGGCTGCTGCTCCCGGGGGGGCCGCCACTGGGGACCACGCTGTCGGAGCGGCTGGAACGGCTGGTGTCGGGGCTGTTTCTGCCGCTGTACCTGGCGCTCATGGGGTACGCCACGGACATCAGAATGGTGGCAGCGGGGGGACCGGCGGTGGACAACATGGCGCTGCTCATCGCCGCTAGCACGGCGGCCAAGCTCGTCGGGGTGCTGCTCCCCTGCCTCTTCTGCCACATGCCGATCGGGGACGCTGTCGCGCTCGCTCTCATGATGAGCTGCAAGGGAATCATCGAGATCAATAGTTTCAGCTACTGGAAGACATTTCGAGTAATTTACATCTCTCTCTCTCTCTCTCTCTCTCTCTCTCTCTCTCTCTTCCCCGGTGGACCTCCCCCCCTTATTTTCTTTTCTGCCGGCTCCGTTTGCTGCGCTTGCTTCCGGCCTAATCATTATGTGCCACGTCATCCATTTATTGTATAATGGAAACTACAATACCAAATCTTTCGTCCCATTTCTTTGACGCATTGTCTATCCCCCAAGTAATAGCCGTCCAATACACCCATACCGATCGGTGCAGCGCACTCAGCCCCAGCTAGCAGGCAAATAAACGGATCTGATCGGCCCAGCGACATAGGCACGGGCTTATACCTGATCACTATCGTCCCTTTGCTTGTCGGTTAGGGTGAGTGCGATGCACCAATCAGGTATGGATGCAACAGAAGGCTGTGACTTGGGGGGCAGAGAAATGAGGCAAAAGATTTAGATTCACCGGACATGTCTTTTCCATTATATCCTTGAAATTGACGACATGGTACACAACGATTGGGCCGGACGCAAACACAACCAAGGGAGCCGGCCGGAAGCAAAATTGCAATCGTGAAACTCTGGCGGGTTGGATTAATTTGGTGTTCCATGAATCCAAACCAAATTGTAGTTAGTATATATACCTCAAATTTACATATTGAGATGGCATGCAAGAATTGGTAAAGAGAAGTGGGAGCACGATATCAAATATTCTTATTAGATATAGTGTTACTTTTAGTCCCACCTTGGTTATGGTATTGTAATGGTGTGCATTCTCTCCTTATACAAGAAGAGGTTGTCTTATGTAATAACACAAGAAAAGATAATCAATACAAGGAGTTTATTCTTTTCAAACCCTATTCTCTCTTCCTCTCTATTCGTAACATGGTATTAGAACCGACCTATGGTTTCGGCATTCTACTCTCCGGCATTGGCCTCAACCTCCTCAATCACCAACGGAATTGAGGAGACCGGGAATAATAAAAATTTATTCTTCCCGTCACTCCTCTTTGATCGTGAGCCCTGCAACTCAGTCTCGATTGACGGAGCTTTGATCCCCACGGTCCGAGATTGCATCCCGAGTTCTGCACGACCCTGCACCACCTCACCACACACCAAGCCACCTCCCTCCTCCTCAAAATTCTGAAGACCAGATCTCAAAATCGACAGAGGCCGCAATGGAGGTCTCGAGCGTCGGCGGCAGGCGATTTGTCCTCCACCTCATCGCGATCAGCTGTCTCTCCCTAAAAAAACTGGTGATTCCCCCATCTCCATCGTGATCTTATCTCATGTCTTCCTCTCTCTGTCTTCTGTGATTTCCTCTCTCTCTCTCACATCGAAACTTCTCTCTCTTTCTCTTCCTAAAAACCTGGCGCACCCTCTCCCGTCTCCCTCGTTGCCTCCATGGAGGACAATGGCGCTCCCCTTGGCCGTGAACCACTCACCGGCGTAGTCATTGACGGACGCGCTGGCGAATCAGAAGAGGAGGAGGAGGAGGATCTGTATTAATAATTCCAGACCTGCCATTAAATCCATCCGCTGCGGGGAGCTATAGAGCTCTTTCTCTCTCTTCGGAAAGAAGAGGGGGGCAAGGAGAGCTAGCTATAGAAGGGAAGATGATATGGAAGAACCCCACTGGCTACCTGCCGGGAAGGGTGGACCCTCTCATGAATTTCTATGGATTAATGTATCTTGCCATGGTGATACTCGGAATTTTTGGTTCTCCCTAATAAACCCAAAATTATCCTTTCCCTACTCTCTTCTCCCATCTCTTTTGAGTAGCTTCGGCTGCGGCGACAGTGGCAGCGACGAGCTTCAGAGGTGGCGGTGGCGGTGATCAGCTCCGGCTGTGGCGTTCGATTTGATGGTTTGTTGGAGGATCCTAGGTCTAGGGTTCATCCAATGGCCTGGAGATCTTAGTTTTAGGGTCATGTTTAGGTTCGGTTCGACGATGACGAGCAGCTCCGGCGACGATGTTCGGTGGTTCGGTGGCGATAAGCTGCTCCAGTGCCAGCGAGCAATTCGGGGGTTTGGCTAGCTGGTTCACTTGTTCGGTGGCATGGCAAACAAAAATTTGAAATGCTGTGGAGGGCAATGTCATCCACATCAATTTCGTCATTCAGCTTAACCGATCTCTTTAATTTGTCAGGGACGGCTCACTAAGTTCCCCAATATTTTAAAACAATTGTGTATTATTGAAAACTTATAAGGGTGTTTTCGAGATAAAAGTTGGTGGAGGCAGGGGGTTAAATGCAAACAGAGCATACTATGGGGATCAAATTGTTAAAAAACAAAGTTGAGCGATCAATATTAAATAAGGGTTATAGTTCAGGGGAGGTTTTTGTAATTTTAAGGTTTGAGGATTTAAGATTTTACATTTTGATATTGTGGGTCCCACTCCTCTTCACCCAACCTTGTGTTCCACTTCACTGTATGCTGGCTCTACCGACATGGGATAGCCGTCAAGTATTCTTCAAATTTTTAATGTGTTTTAAATTTAAATTTTGATAGATTTTGATCAAATATTCGATGAATAATTTTTTCTGCAATTAAAAACCAACATGTATGTCCATCAAATATTTGTCAAATAACAGCGCTATAAAAAAATTAAAATATTAAAAAAATGATTAAATGTTTTAACTAAAAAAATTTGAAAGTTATAACTATGGGTTGTATTTAGTGGTTAACCCCATTGTTTTCCTCTCGGGAGGTCACAAGATTGAATACCAATCTTATCTAAGGCCCTGCAGTGTGGCATATAAATAAAGCGATGCACATTTGGGCAGAAAACAAGACTCGATCTTTGTTGAAGAAGAAGAAAACTTTAGCTAAGAGTACCAACGAGCTCTTGAGCTGGTGGTACTTTGTCACTCCCATATTGAACGGGTTCCATGCTCAACTTCTAGTATGGAGACCGTGGAGCAAACTTTTTCTCTAGACCGTTGTGTCTTGTTTGCACGTGCGATCCTGGTCATTGATTTCATGTTCACAGGATTATAGAATAAATAAATAGCAGTTGATGTCGCCCTGTTTCAATCTCTGACCTCTTTAAGCCCTTGCTCTAGAAAAAAAAGAGTAACAATTGGTATGGAGAAATAATCTAGTAGCAAAAAGTAACAATTTGATATTGTAACGTATATTACTTGTAAATTGATTGTAGCTTATTATAAATAAAATTTATATACATCTGATCATAATATGAACTTTTTTGTTATAAAAAAATGTATTTAGATATGTCAAACAAACTCGATTCAATCTCGTACGTAGAAGAGTAACAAATCGAAAAAAATAGTAATCGTTTTGTTAAATAGCATTTCCATACATTTGATCACAATAAGTTTTTTTGTAATAGAAATTGTATTTAACTATGTGAAACCAAGCTAATTAACTATGTGAAACCAAGCTAATTCTATCTCCACATAAAGAGTAACAATCCGGTAAAAAAATATAATTATTTATTCGGTTGACAAAAAAAATAATTTAAAAAAAATACAAAGGAAAAAATTTTAAATTGTTTTGTGATTTTAATTCGATGATTTGGAATGGTTTCAAATAGTTTTTCGTGTGAGAAACCATTTGGATTCAATTAATGGCAGCAAATATAAATTTTATATGGTATTTTTGTTCTTCTTTCCTTCTTGGATCAGCAAGATTTCGGGAGTAACCTAATGCAATACATGGGTTGTAAGGGGGCTTTTTGCAAGTCAGTAATTTTATCAAGGACTTATCACAAAGTCCCAAAGAAATAGATTTTTCTTGTTAAATATCGATCATTTCAAACGACATTTTACTATATTATACCAGACAATAAATTATAGAAAAAATAAAGTGTAAATCATGTATATAGCATCAAGAAAAGGTGCAGGACAGCTAATAGTTTCATTTAATCCTAGGTCCACGGAATCAAAATAGTTTTAAGGGTGAACATCTCCCTCGATTTTTGCACGTAATAGATCATTAGCCAACCACTTTGGATGACATATTTTTAAAAAAATATCAAAGATACCAATGGAATACTCCCATATTGATTAACAATATATAATATAGGAATACTTTTTTTTTTTTGAAATGGCGGCACTGGTTGTTACAGTGATTTCATTGTAGTAGCTACAATGAAATCACAGTAGCTGCTACGGTGATTTTCATTGTGGCTGCTAAAAAGATTTTTCTATAATAAAATTATCGTAGCAATGATACTCAATTATATGCAAATAATTTTTTACTTAAATGAGTATTATTTTGTTTATGTGAATACCATTTGAAACCACTATAGCTGCTACTATGATTTTCACCGTGGTGACTAAAAGACTTACCTATAGTGAAATCATTATAGCAATGATACTCAATTATATACAAATAATATTCAATTTAATTTAGTGTTATTTTGTATATTTGAGTATCATTTAAAACCATCAAATGGATTTTGAGTCCCTCTTTGTATAGGCTAAATATCATTTAAAATGATACTCAATTATATCAAAATAATACTAAGCGATATAGTGATTTTATTATAGAAAATTGAGTATCATTTTAATTAATGGTAGCAACAATAGTGAAATCACTCAATTATTTAAAATGATATTCAGCATTACAATGATTACAAAGTAGGGAATTGAGTATCATTTGCATAAAATTGAGTATCATTGCTATAATGATTTCACTGTAGCAAAGTAGTTTTTAGCAGCTACAAGATATCACTATAGCTGCTATAATGATTTCACTGTAGCTGCTACAGTAAAATCATTGTAGCAACTATAGTGATCCCACTATCGATTTCAAAATTTGATGTTTCGTAGGGATCGGGGGTAGTTTTATAGACAATGACAATTTGATAAATTCGGTTACTTATCCTTACCATTTTAGTCTTTTGATAATTAATTGAGCATTTGTAATTTAAATGATTAACCATGGATCTAGACTAAGAGTTAAAAATTGTCAAGACCTATCCTAAAATGAAACTGTTTAAAATGATTGATTGTTATCTTCCCCAAAATTATAATATACTATAAAAAATATATAAGGAGTTGGCGCGTGATAAGTCCTTTATAGAAGATGCTTTTAAGCACCAACTAGGGGTGGCAATGGGTCGTGTCAGGTCGGGTTCATGTCGTGTCTAGTTTCGAGTCGTGTTCAAAACCCCTAGACCCGGACTCGACCCGTTTAACTAATCATGTCTAGATCCTAAACCCGTACCCGACCCGTTTATAAACGGGTAAACCCGATAAGACCCGTTAGACCATTTTACCACACGGGTTTATTCAGTTGACTCGATCCAACCCAATCCGATTCGACCCGACCTAACCCGATAGACCCGCTGATACTATATATTACAGTATCGGATTGCGGATAGACCCGACACGACCCTTTGAATTTTAAACAGGTCTTCCCGGGTCTACCGTGTCCAGACCCTAAACCCGGACCCGATCCATTTATTAAACGGGTCTATTGCGTTGACCCGTTTACGACCCGAACCCGTTTAGCTCTGATCCAGACCCGCTAACTTCGTGTCGGGTCGTGTCAGGTTTGCCTTGTCGAGTCCAAAATTGCCAGCCCTAGCACCAACCACGACAATAGCTTGGTTTGAGCTAAGACCCAGCCCGAAAAGACACTTGTACATTAAACCCTTGTTGATCTAGTCAACCCCTATAAAATGACTAAAATACCCCAACCATTACCCCAGTGTAGTAACTGAATTCATATTCTAGTACTAGACCCAATTTATATTACATAGGTGCTATAGTGATTTCACTACAGCTACGCCTGTCAACTTTTGACACGACCCGTTTAACCCACACGAAAACGACACCACAAAATAGGTCAGGTCTCATTTTATCAGGTCGGGTCAATTTTTGACACGACCCATTTAGACCTATTAGCTAATGGGTCGTGTTCGGATTAACCAACGAATCCTGTTTTAACCCGTTAAAAAAAGGGTCGTGCATCACCCGTTAAATCCACTACACTCGAATCCGTTTATCTAAAGTCCCACATGTGAAGAAGTTATCCAAACTTGGGCCGAAACTAATAACCAGTTTGAAGGGTGAAAGGTTGAATGACTCTTTGGGCTCGTGCAATTATAGGCACACCGAATGACATGCGGGCACAATAAACTCGATTGAAATATGCTTATAGGAAAAGTTAGATCTTTGACCCGAAACAACGTGGTTAACTCGAAACGGCCCGTTTGACCCGTAACGATTTGTTTAGCAAACGGGTTAAATGGGTCGTTTCAGGTACGAACGAAAAAAAAAGGTTCGGGTTTGGCTCTAATGAACTTAACCCATTAAGCTGATGTGTCGTGTATGGGTCTAGCATATTCTCACACGACCCAACCCAAAACCTGTGAAACACGACCCATTGACAGGCCTAATTGTAGCAATAATATTTCAATGTGTAAATTTGGTTGCTACAGTGAAGTCGTTGTAGCTACTACAGTGAAATCACTGTAGCAATCGAATTTATACTCCATTAACCCTGAATTTTTACTTCAAGTTCTGTAGCTACAATGATATTAATTCCAGATAATGGAGTATAAATTCGATTGTATATAGAGTATAAATTTGATCGCTATAATGAAATCACTGTAGCAACTACAATGATTTCGTTGTTGTGACCGAATTTATACTCCAAAAATATTACAGCCACAATGAAATCACGGTAGCAGCTATGGAGTATAAATTCTGGTGTATATAGAATATAAATTCGAGTGCTACAGTAAAATCATTGTAGCAGCTACAATGAATTCACTGTAACCCCCGAATTTACACATCGAAATATTATTGCTACATTGAATCTCTGTAGCAGCTATAGTGTTTTGGGTATGCTATTTGTGATTTCACTATAAGTGTTCTGCAGAAGTAGTTAGAGTGGCAAAATGATCATTTTCAAAAAAAAAAAAAGTGGTGGGGTCTTAATTAGGTAAAAGGACCCCAAAATATAAAATTTTGATAGATTTGGTAAGAATTTGTGTAGCATTTGATTTCATCATGGTTCCATTAACGCAGTTGTTATCCCGGGAGACTTTTTCGGTGAGCATTGTGGCCGTCCTGCTGGTCGGCGGGAGCAGCGCCGCCCTGCTGAAGACCCTGTACAAGCCGTCGAACCGGTTCCTGGCCCACAAGCGCCGCACCATCCAGCACTTGCTGCCGAGCGACGAGCTCCGCGTCGTCGTCTGCGTCCACCACGGCGACAACGTGCCCCCCATCCTCACCCTCCTCGAGGTCTCCCACCCCACCCACAACTCCCCCATCTGCACCTACCTCCTCCACCTCACCCCGCTTGTGGGCCGCGCCGCCGCCGTCCTAGTCCCCTACAAGAAGATCAAGCGCCGCCGCGGCTCCTTCAAGATGGCCGGCTCCTCCTCCGAGTCCGACCACATCGTCAACGCCTTCCGCTCCCTCGAGCGGCAAAACTGTGGCCAGCTCGTGATCTTCCCCTTCGTCGGCATCGCCCCCTACGCCACCATGCACGAGGACGTCTGCTCCATCGCCCTCGACAAGAAGGTCGCCATGGTCGTCCTCCCCTTCCACAAGCACATCGAGATCGGCGGCTCCGTCGAGACCATCAGCCCCGCCATCCGGGCCATGAACGTCAGGGTTCTCACCTACGCCCCCTGCTCCGTCGCCATCCTCGTCGACCACGGCTTCTCCGGCGGCCCGGTGCCGGTCCCAATCCACCGCGTCGCCGTCTTCTTCTTGGGAGGCGCCGACGACCGCGAGGCGCTCGCGTACGCTTCCCGCATGGTTGTCAACCCCATGGTCGGCCTCACCGTGGTGCGATTCCTGCTGCCGGAGGCGGCCAGTGGCGACGCCGGGGATCGCGGCCCAGAGGAGCTGCTGGACGATCGTGCGGTGGAGGAGTTCCGGGCTAGGTGCGCGGGAAACGGGCGGGTCGAGTATTGGGAGGAGGTGGTGCGGGAGGGGGCCGGGACGGTGGCGGTGATCCGGGACATGTGCGAGGACTACGGGTTGCTCATTGTGGGACGGCGGCAGGGGACGGCGTCACCGCTGACGTCGGGGCTGGAGATGTGGAGCGAGTACCCGGAGCTGGGGGTGATCGGGGACATCCTCGCCTCCACGGACATCGGCGGGAAGGTGTCGACACTGGTGGTGCAGCAGAGTTGTCGTCGGGGAAGCACTGGCCGACAATAGCGCCCGCCGCCCGGCGGGGAACCGACCGACACTTATTCTTCACGTGCACTTTTGCTCAAGTGTTTTGGTCTTGAACACCCAGACTTCATATCTGACATGGTTCATCTGGAAAGCTCGAAATGAAAATGTGTGGAACGGCGCATGCACCACCACGACATCCACTTCACTGACCTCCGGCGGTGAAAGGAAAAGGTATAGTTACCAAAGTCTCCCTCAGCTCCGGAGAGGGTGAGGATGAAGAGTTGCTCCGCATCTCCGCTCCACAAACTAGTCCCCACCGCCCCAAACCGTCGGAACCACACCAGGAGGGGTCTAGAAAATGTAAGAACTTCTACACAAAACATGCGGATATCTAGTTATCGATCGAGAATCATTGCTTTGAAAACGATAAACATAGAGACCATATGCGGAAGCAGTGGATCGAAACATACATCCGACCATAATGCGCTGGGTGAGGACGATCCGCAATTGAATTGATGCAGACGAATTCTTCCTGTCGCGAGATCCTAAACACGATGGAGGAAGGTGTAGCAAGCGATGAGATCCGATGATCTCAAGGGGAAGCCTTCAACTCCGATTCTTCTTGGCGACCAAACGCACATGGATATCCCGTAAAGATCGATGATAGAAGGAAGATGAATTGCAAAGCCGAAAAATTCAATCTCCCTCTAATATGATCTAACGAATAACGAAACCCCGAGGGGAGAGAGAAGGGGCCGGGCAGCCGATCCTTCTCTCTCTCTCTTCTCCTTCCTTACAAAACTGAGAGCACCAAGGAGAAAAGGGGGGCTGTGATTTCTGCAGTCCTATCTCCCTTGGTTCGGTTTGTGGAAGAGAAGAGAACAAAGGAGAGAAGAGGAAAAGGGTGCTGCACGTGACCGCATCCCTCTTTGTCTTTTGTGTTTCTTGCTTATAGACGAACCAAAGGGGAGGGTGGGGGTCACGATGTATTGTGCGATCTCCCTCTCTCTCTCTCCTCTCAATTTGCACGCATAACACGGACTAATGAGAGAGGGGATCGACCGGCCTTAAAACCTCTGACGCACACCGCACCCCCTTTCCTCTGTAGGTTTCCTACGTGTTCATATTACGTAATGGGTTACGCAAGGTGTGACGCAACCCTAATGCACCGGAGTTGGAACCTGCACCCTCTTAAACCCTAGATCTAATCCTGACACATATAGGATTAGGGTTTAAGAACAATGAACCACATACCTCTAAGCCCGACTAATTAATCACTAGTTTGATCGAGTTTAAATCCGGATGGGTGAAGTCGAGCCAAAAACCAATACTTTCCCACTTGGCAAATGAAACCCAAAAACAAAATAATTTTTTTTTTTTGGAAAACACACACGCTAGTGGGTAACGACTCAGTTTGAAAAGACCTTAGTGCGCACACATGTACTGTATTTTGCAAAAACAAACTAGGCCCATAACTTTAAGAGATATTTCTTCGCTTAAACATATATTCACAATCACATGAATTGTGGCGGTTATTTCCTTACAAGCAGACACTCCCTTCCATGCATTATGCTATGATCAATTCTATTTGAATAAGCATTTTATGTGATTATCAAACTTTATGAGTAATAGACAAAATCTTACTCTAAAGTCCTACTATATGTTTCATGAACTTAAGTATACATATCCAAAATAAGACAAAAATATAAACTTTATTAGCTACTGAAAAGAAAAAGTACAAGCATAATCAAACGTACAATGAGCTTTGAAACTCTATGCTATCTATACATGACCGTTATACTGAAAGGGTGGTAATCCCTTGTTCATTAGATCTACAACTATAAGCTTTGTACCAATATACTCAACAATGATCTTATCAGCTGATTGATCATCCTGCATGACAAGATATTTTATGTCGATGTGCTTGTTACAACTTCCGCTTTTGTTATTATTTAAGAATAACATAGTAGTCATATAGTCACAATAGATCTTTATAGGTCTGGATATGGAATCTACAATCCTCGCCTCCACTAACTTCCTCGCCTCCACTGATTTTGGCGGGAAGGTGTTGACACTGGTGGTGCAGCAGGGCGGTAGTTGGGGTCGGGGAGGAGGACGATAGCACCAAGGGTATGATGACTGTGAGAAGGAGGAGCCCACTAATAGTAATAGATCTGACAGGGTTAAAGGACCACAGAAACTAATGGGCCAGACCCATTTGACACCCACCTTAGCTCACTCGATGGGGGCTATTAAGAATGCATTGGTTAGCATTTACGTTCTTAGTTGATAACTTGATAGGGTTTTCTTTCTCTTTCTCTTTCTCTATATATTTCTTTTTATTTTTATTTAACTTTTCTTGTAATCATAAATTAATTAATATTAATTGATTTAAATCTCAAAATTAGTCATTTCATTCTTATTATTTAGGGTAATTACACTTTACCCCTCCGCTCACAAAGGATGTTTAGGTTCTTAGTTTTGGTAATGGACTCCGGATTTGCATTTTCGATGGTAGAGTAGGAGTAGGAGGTGTCCATCAAATCATAACCGTAACTATTGAGCAACGTATCATCTGCTTTGGACCTTCTCTATAGATCCTTCTTCATCGTTCGTTTCCGTTAAAGGCTATCTTTATTGTCATAAAAAATTTTGTATCTTTTTTCGTAACTTTTATCAATATTATTTTAGGTCTGTTGACGGATAGCCTCACCTTGATGAGGGAGGCATCCATCACCCGCTTAAAATAGCCCATGTGGGCCTTCTCTTACAACTCGGTTTTGGAGTATGAGGGTATTTAACATGGTATCAGTGCTAGGGTTTATCATCTCCTACTCTGGGTGATCCCCACCGATCATGTTTTGTCATGCATGCTATGCGTGGGAGGATCCTTGCCACATGTACTCCGTGTGTGAGGGGGAGTGTTGACAGATAGTCTTACCTCGGTAAGGGAGGTACCCATCATCCACTTAATATAGCCATTGTGGACCTCCCTTTATGACTCAGCTTTTGATGTGTGAGGGTATCTAACAAGATCTTTCCTCCATATAGACTCTTCAACAATAATTAGGACCATCTCCTTACAGTGGTCCGATAAATTAGATATGACTAATTCTCGCTCCAGGGAAAAAAAAATCACCATCTCAAACTGGAAATTCAAACAATTCTTCCCAAGCCCTTCCCAAAGCTCTAGGCATTATGATCGAGTAATGATTTTCCAACATCTTGTGGGAAAATCGATCAGGAGCGTGCTGGCGTGGCACCAGATCACATCCATTTGATGCCTGACGATCAAAAAGGGCGGCTATGATCCGGTGCCGCGTCAGAATGTTTCCGTCAGATGTTCCTACTCGATGTTGGAATAGTAATTTCCTTTACAACCATATCATACTTCTTGATTACAACCAAATTAGGCATTACACTTCTGCTATTTCTTCATCCATTCATAAATCTCCCACTTTTTGATAAAAAGAAGCATCTTTTTCTTGATTTTATCTGCAACACAATGGGTACATAAAATGTCTTTTTGGGAATACCAACATATCATCCTACCAATGAGAACGATTTTGTTCCATTCATTGGTCCATTTAAAGGGCATGAATGCTATTTCTTGCTATTCATTATGGTGAAATGACCTGAATCCCTTAAAATGGACCAATGAGAGAGCCAAGAATGTTCCAACCCCTTTAAGGAGGTTGGAACAAAATCGTTCTCTCCTACCAACCCACACACCCACCCTCTCCCCCCTCCCCCCCAAAAACAATAATAATAATAATAATAATAATAAAATAAAAATACTCATTTCTCTCCCACGTGTGCACATCAAGAGTATATGAATGAGAAAAAAAAAACTAAAACTAAAAGAACTTCAGTTCGTGTCTGCACGAATCCTCTACCTAGGTTAAGGTCCAGCTCACTGATAAATATTCAAACACTAGGAGACCCCAACTCCAATACAGTATTTTGAAAACCGGGCCGGATCGGCCCGTTGAACCGGTTTGGAGGTAATTCAGCTCAAAGTGTGAATTGACCGATTTGCAAAAATAACAAATTGTGAATTGACCGGTCCTATGATAAAGTGTTTTTGAAAAAAATAATATTATAATAATTAGAGAAGTTATGTGTCTCCTAGGTTTTGAATTTTTTTTTTATTATACATCAGACAGGTATGACCCGTAGGTCCTCAAACGTGAGGGCGGCAATGGCAGGTGGGACTTCGGCTCCCCAATATTCTCCCCCTACCCCAGACACCCTAGCCTCTTGCGCAAGTCAGTGGGCTGCGCAGTATGTTGTCCGCAGCACCTACTGGATATACACCTCTTGCAGTTTATCCCAAACCTACATACAGGACGGACGGATGGGGCAGAAGTCAATGGAACTATCTTGTCCGGTTGCCCCAACACCAACGCATCTCTAGCCTTGAAAGCATCAGTAAGGATCGCCACCTTGTCAATACCTCGTCGCAGGAGATCATCCATAGCGTCTTTAATCGCCCATAGTTCTACATGTAACGGAGACGCCGCCAAACATCGGAAGGATTCCACCGCACTGATCTGGCCTAATAGAGTAGACATAACCCAAGCCTCACTCGCGTCCTCTCCCGGATTCTGAAAAGACCCATCCGTCCACGTGGCTGGACGTGACGAACATACTATTGAACGAGTTTGGCTATTTGTGGAACACTTTGTCGAACCATCGCTTGGCTTTGAACATTTGACCTCATAGATGAAGACTCTTAAAACGGCAACAACTAGCCCATTACACCCTATGCATTGTGTTATATGGTACAATAACTAACTAATACTATGATTTGTTTGGTTTAATCGGCTACCGGTCTGGTCCAGAATCTTTTGGTTTGATGTCCGGTTCGGTTTTGAAAACATTACTCCAATACTTATTAGCTGTCCTGCAGCCTCATACATAATTTTTTTAATCAATATCCATATTCTATACTGATATCAGTCTCTTGGCATTGAGTACTACAAAGATCCCTCGTGATTACTTGATCCGAGAGTTTTTAGCCAATACAAAGAGGCCATATTAGCTGTAAATAACCTACCGGCATTTGTTTTTGGAGCATACTTTCTTCGCACAGAAACCGAATTTGATCTCCTAATCTTGCAGAAGCTTCAAGTTTGCATTTCTTTAATCATCAACTCAATAATGGGAGCCTCCACACCAACTCTCACATTTGAGAGAGAGAGAGAGAGAGAGAGAGAGAGATGGGCACACCAAGGGAAGGAGACATTGGTGGGTGGCTTAGATGTGGAGTCGAGCCTCTACAATCAAGAAGGGGGTGTCTCTGTCGTTCAATTGACCTTTTAAATTAATTTCTTGGTATATTGGTATGTTCTTTTATTTTTTCGCTGGACTGGCCAGGCGGTCAGAGAACAGGACACTAGAGCAAGGACCCAAAGAGGTACGAAGATTGAAACGAGAGAGGCGATAGTTGCTATTTATTAATTCCATAATCACCTTGAACATGACAGCAACGGCCAGGATTCAAACGCACAAACAAGGCACAACGGCCTTGTGGAAAAATTTGATGGCGAGGAATAACCCTAACGAGGTAGAACCGCCACCGCACACTACGGAAGCGAATTAGGGTTTCGGATCTTCGACGATCCGAAGAGAATAGATCATGATCACAAACAGTAATCATAAAAGCAAGAGAGGATGAAGAAACAATCACACATGATTTTTGAGCGTTTGTTCACGCAGTTCGAAAAAACCCTACCTCGGCGGGTGTCGGTCATCGCCCTCTAGAGCACTATATATAGAATTAGTAGGAGAATACAACCCTCTTTTTCTTCCTCGCCTCCACCAAATCTTAAGGAGACAAACCTCTTCTCTCGATGCTCGATACCTTCTTCGTCTCTGACACGCAAGAGAGAGGTCCCAAGAACCACCCCACCAAAGCGGTCAAACAACTATGACGCTCTCTCCAAAACCCTAAAGAAAAAAATCCCTTATATAAGATAAAAAATCGTCACATTAAAGCATTAGCCCGTGCAGATTTTGCTCAGGCAAAATCTGGCTTGCTCGGGCATAATTTTCCTGTGCCAAATCTGTGCAAACACATTTTGCTCGGGCAAGTCTAATTTTGCCCGGGTGATTTTCAAGCCAGGTTCTATTCCGAAACTAAACCAAAACTCCAACAATCTCCACCATAGTGAAGTTTCTGGTCAATGCTCCCGCCTGTCAAACCTTCCACCTTGGCATATCTTAACTCACCTCCTCCGTACCTCGGGTGGCGGGGTATTCTCTCCACTGTGCTAATAAGAGACAAAATGGAGCAAATTCGAGCAATGCTCAAACATCTCCTTGTTAATTGGCTTCGTGAGAAAGTCGGACGCATTTTTGTCCATGTGAACTTTCTCCACCTCGATCTCTCTATTGTCTAGCCAGCTTCTGATCTTGTGATAGCAGATATCAATGTGCTTGATTATCGCATGCAAGACATGATTCTTCGCCAAATAGATTGCACTCTAACTATCGCATTGTACCACAACTGAGCTCTGCCTCAGTTCTATCTCGCCAGCTAAGCCCTTCAACCAAATAGCCTCCTTAGCGGCCTCTGTCAACTTCATATACTCTGCCTCGGTAGTGGAGAGTGTTGTCACCAATTGTAGCATGGATCTTCAACAGATCAATCCTCCACCACAGGTGAAAACATAGCCTGTAGTCGACCTCTTCCTGTCCAAATCTGATGTGTAGTTTGAATCTGAGTGTCCCATGATACCTGCCTCTATCTTTTGCCTGGTAAACATGATCCCTCGGTCTGCACTGTCCTTCAAATACCTTAGTATCCATTTGATTGCTTGCCAATGGACCTTGCCCGGATTTGACATGAACTTGGACACAACGCTCTCCGCTTGTGCCAGATTCGATATCGTGCATACTTTCACATGCATTAGACAACCAATCGTGATGGCGTACGATGTCTTTTGCATCTCCTGGATCTCCTTCTCTATAGACGTGCACTGCCTCTTGCTCAGGACAAAATGCGAAGCCAGTGAAGTAGCGGGTGCATCCTTCATGTCAAACCTCTCAAGGACCTTCCTGATATAAGTTTATTGAAACAACTAGTGCTTCTCGGACTTTCTATCCCTCTTGATCTCCATGTCGAGGATCTTCCTCATGCTTCTAAGATCCTGCACCTTACTCTCTGCTCAACATCTTTTGAATTCTTCGATCTTTTTTATGTCATGACATGCAATAAGTATATCATCAACATAGAGCATCAGCATTACCATTTCTCTATCCTTGAAAGTGCAAGTGTAGACACAGCAGTCATACGTCCCCCTCAAGTAGCTGATTTGAATCATGAACGAGTCGAAGTGTCTGTACCACTACCTTGGAGATTGCTTGGGTCCGTAAATCGTCTTCTTCAGTCTGCACATGTGATCCTCCATGCCTTCTTCCACAAACCCATCTTGCTATGACATATAGATCTCTTCTTCTAGATCCCTGTGAAGAAACGTCTTCTTCACATCCATTTGCTCCAACTCCATATCATGGTACGTCACTTGAGCTAGTCACAGTGTAATAGAGGTATACTTGACTACAAGAGAGAAGATCTCCCCGTGGTCAATTCTTTCCCGTTGAACAAACCTTTTAGCAACCAATCTTGCATTGAACTTATGTTTTTTTTGTTCTGTATACCTTTCTTTTTCTTGAGGGCCCACTTGGAACTGATTACCTTAGAACCAACTCCAAGAAGTAGTTCTTGCGGAGAATGTGTCACTCGTCATATTTCACTTTGCAGAGCGGATTTTAATAACCAAAACCCTAAAAAAAATTATAATTACCAAAACATTTTTTTTATTACATTTAGGTCCAAAATATACTTAGATTTTACAAAAAAGTCCAATTTTTATAATAACAATTTTACCCTTTTTATGCAAAAGGGCCCTATCTTTATTTGCACGAGCTTGGACCCCAGGGACGTAAAATGCACTAGGGGGGATATGTTTCCTACGCTCTACGTGATGTGAAAGTGTTCCAGGAATACTCCTAAGTTCAGTAACAGAGCTTTACATCCCCGATCATAAGAAAAATTTGTACTTTTTTGTACGCAATATCTTTGTGCTTTCGTTTGGATTTAACCTCTGTGTGCTTACATCACCGAAAGCACCACATGATACTTCCTCTAATATGGCCTCGAAAAAAAAAAATTTGAATTATATATTAACAGAAAAAATCAGGTCTTTACAGACTGTTTATCTTTTTCTTTGTCTTTCATTCAGCACTGTCCCTCGCTTCTATCTACAGCTTCATCATAGTCTGTTGGACCATATATCTTCACTAATAATGAAAGCGTAACAAGCTTCATCATCCCATCCAAACCTCTCAGACGGTTTGTTGGTTCTTCTCGGCCTCCTCTGAGCTATACTAGTAGGCTCCATCTGAGCTTCCACCTCAGCCTGGACCTGTTGCTGCTCCTCCACATCACACTCAAATGTGTTAATTGCCACCACCTAAGTTCCTTGACCTGCATCTCTCATGACAATAAGAACCGATGTGATAGTCTTCTCTCTCGAACTGGATTTTACTGCATTAACTTTTTTCTCGGCCATATGCATGGTCGTTTCATTAAATACGATGTCTCTACTGATGATCTTGTTTCAGTTTTTCAGCTTCCACAACTTGAAGCCCTTCATAACTCTTTCAAAGCCATAAAGATGCACTGATACAACTTTGGCTCCAACTTGCTCCTCTTATGGCTCAAAATGAGAGCAAACATCTTGATTCCAAATACTTTCACTATGGAGAGATCCAAATCTCTCCCATACCATACCTCCTCCATGCACCTGAAATCTAACACCTCTAAGAGAAACCGATTAACCAAATAACATGCATGGTTAACCGACTCCATCTAGAATGACTCACAATTTTGCATGTAGCCGCATGCAACTCTCTTTCTCCATGGAAGTCCAGTTCATCCTTTCTGCAATGTCATTCTACTAAGGTTCTTATTCGCTATGAAGTGCCTTACAATGCCCTCATGCTGACAAAACTCCAAGAACCTCCCATCCTTATTTTCACCTATGTTGTCACTTCACAAATACTTTATCTTCATCTCCGTCAAATTGCCTACCTTCGCCTTCCAGGTTTTGAATTTCTTAAAGACCTTATACATCTCACGCATGAAGTAAATCCAAACCTTCCAAGAGTAGTCATCCAGGAATGTGACAAAGCACCAAGTTCCACCGTGAGAACGTACGTGTTGGAGCCGCCCTTAGACGTTGGAGTGAATGTAATCGAAAATGCCTTTAGCACTGTTCTATATTGATGCCAACTTGAACGAGACCTTGGATTGCATCCCCATGATTGCACGATTGGCAAAACTCCAATATGTATTCGCCTACACCCTTTAACAGTTTTCTTTTGTGTAGTTCTTGCAGTGCCCTCTCGCTCATGTGGCCTAGACTTAGATGCTAGAGCCATACCAGATCTTACTCTGAGTTTGCTTCTATGTAGATCGCCGCTCTACCCAAAACATTGCTTCTTGAGAGCTTGTGCAGGTTGTTCGTCAGCTTCTCTCCTTTCATCACCACCAGTGATCTTTCAAAATCTTAATCTCCTCATCACATAACGAGTAGGCATAACCATTTACATCCAGGGTACCTAAAGATATAAAGTTCTTCTTGAGAGCCGGAACGTGCCTCGTGCTCCCGAGTGAACGAATCGTATCATTATTCATATTCAGCTTCACGGTACCTATGCCTACCACCTTACAGGATGCATTGTTCCCTCTCAGAACTTTGCCACAGTTCTTCTCCTCGTATGTGTCAAACCATTTCATGTTTGCAAACATATGGAAAGTACAACTACTATCAAGAATCCTCTAAGAGGAGGTATGGTTACATGAGGATACCGAAAGCAACTCTCCATCATTGCTTTGTGAAACGACACCCGTCGTGTTGGAGTTCTCGGTCATCTACCCCTTCTCCATTTTAGCCTGCAACTTGAAGCAAGTAGTACTTCTGGTAGTGACACTTCTTTCTACAGTGGAAGTATACTACATTCTTTCCTCTTCTTCTTGACTTTGATATGCTCTTTTCCTAGCTCTTCCTTCTAACATTCTTGTCCTTCGATCGGCCTTGGTGCTCATCAGAACTCTTCACCACAAGTTTCGCACCTTTCACATCTTCTTTCGTGTTCTTGCACATCTTGGCATGAGAGATGATGGCTTGGATGACTTCTTCGAACTTGAGTCTCCTTGCCGAACATCATGGTGGTCTTGAAGTACTTAAAGGACGGAGGAAGAGATCGTAGTAGAAGCAATGCCTTACATCTTTCTCATACTTCACCTCCACCCGCAATAGATTTGATATACACCGATTGAACTTATTCAGGTCTTCCATCAAATGTATGTCTCCATCCATACATAGATCGTGCAATTCATCCTTCAAGAATAATATGTTCGAGAGTGATTTCCCATGTAAAGAGACTACAACTTTGTCCCAACTAACCTTTATAGACGTTTCCTCCATGAAACTATACATAACCTTATCCGACAAATGAAGTTCAATGGAGTTCATCACCTTCTGGTCTGCTTTCGCCCACACTTTATCAATTGTGTCCTTCAATGCACCTTCTGTACCTATTATATACATGAAAAGTTCTTGCTGGATCAAGACATTTCTCATCTTCCTTTTCAATAGCATGAAGTTAGTTTTTTTATCGAACGATTTTAAATCGATTTTCATGCTCCCCAGAGTGGTCTTCGATCTCTTCAACCATCTCTAATAGATCTGACAAAAAACCCTCTTGAACCTGGCACTCTTGATACCAATTGTTGGCGCTGAATAACCCTAACGAGGTAGAACCACCGCTAGGTGCTTGCGAAAGCAAATTAGGGTTTTGGATCTCTGACAATCCGAAGAGAATAGATCACGATCATAGATAATAATCATAAAATCAAAAGAGAATAAAGAAACAATCACACAAGACTCACAAGACATTTATACCTTGTGGGTGTAGTAACCGCCCTCTGGAGCACTATGGAATTAGATGGGAGAATACAACCCTCTTCTTCTTCCAATCCTCACCTCCATCAGATTTCAAAGAGACAATCCTCCTCTTTTGATCATCAATACCTTCTTCGTTTCTTGGATACAAGAGAGAAGCCCCAAGAAGCACCCAACCAAAGCCGTCAAACAACTATGACACTCTTTCCAAAACCCTAAAGAAAAAAATCATTTTTATAGGGTCAAAAACCGTCATATTAAAGCATCATTCGGTGCAGATTTTGCCCAGGCAAAATCTGGCTCGCCCGAGCAAAATTTTCCATTGTTATGCCAAATATGTGCATATACATTTTGTTTGGGTAAGTCTAATTTCCCTCGGGCGATTTCTAGTTGGGTTTCATCTTGGAACTAAACCAAAACTCCAACAGAGTTCGCTCCACGATATCCATATCATAAATCAAATGGGAAACCTGGCCTCTCCAACATGGAAGAGAGGAAGTGCCACAAGGCCAAGAGCCCGTTTGTATGTCCTTCTCTTGGGAGGTTGCTTTGGTTGTCTATTGCGTCAATCTTAAGAGGAACATTAGTTGATCACTAGTTGGGGATTTCTTGCCAATTTGCCCTATATTCGACCCCATTTTTGCGGGTAGGACTTGAACAATGGTGATGGTGATTATTATTTATTTTATCTTTTGAGAATTGTTCACATCCCTATATCAGGAGGGGGTTAGGCAAACCTCATCTTGTGTATTAGATAATAAAGATAATAATATTACATGTGCTCCAGAGAATTGAGTACCGAAAAGTACGAAGAAAGATAAGAGTACAAAATCTTAGACCTAACATGGTACAGGGACAATTGCCCCCAAAATCCTTATTTGCACAGATTCGATACTCCTGAAAGATCATCCCGTGTCAATCTCTCATCGCACTGTGCGAGCTCAAGTCTCATCACCTCATGTATGTCCTCATCAAACAACATGAGACGACAATCCATTCCCAACTGCTTGAGATTATCGACTGGAGTCGCATTGATGGGATAAGAGTACGAAGCTCCTGAAAGGGAGGGGCCTTAAAGGGGAGCTCGAGCGGATGTGTCTAGTTGTACTGATCCCAATGATGATGATGATTATGAATCATGCACGATGATTGGATGATTTGATATAAGTCTTTCTTTGTAATCTTGCGCCAAAGTTGTTAGCCCTCGCATCTACTTTTAATTAAGGTAGTTGAAATTATTGAGGCACTTCTAAGCGAAGAAGATCCAATCCAATAAGATGAGAGGAGAAGAATTGCCAATTATTTTTTATTTACAACATGGCATAGTTTAAAGTACAATTCCATAGGAGTACAAACGTTTTTCTTCCTCTTTTTCTTCGCATTGAGAGCCGATCAGCCTCTTTTTTTGGAGCAAAGTTGCGAAAATTCCGCAACTTGCAATGGGAGGAAAAAGAAAGTTTCTTGAATTTCCATGGAAGACCAACCATCTCATAGAGACAGGAAAAAAGAAGTCACCCCCCCCCCCATGCTCTTCCACCATGCTTCATCTCAGCTAGCAAATCTTCAATTTCTATCTATGGAGGAACATTTCATGGGTCCTCGGCTATGCTCTCTAGATGCGGCCGCCACACCGCCACGCGGCCGCTCCTCCGCCCTCCCCGGTAGCTGGCCTTCTTCTCCGATAGGATCTCCGCCAAGTAGCTATCATGGTCCATCTCCACCTTCACTTCCGGCAAACTCTTTGAGATCCTCTTCTTCTTGTTCTTCCTCCTCTTCTTCTCATGGAGCGACGACGCAGGAATCAGGAAGTAGATGCTCCCCCGCTTGAGCTCCGAATCATGCGCGAGGATCATGATCTGGCGGCCGACCCCCTGCGAGCACGGCTTGCTTATGACGTGGTTGGGGTGCGCCGCCAATATCTCCCCCGCGAGCACCTGCCGGCCGTACTCCTCGACGTGGCCGTTGAGGTGCACGATGCGCACGACGTCGAGCGCGCCGCAGGGCAGGATGCAGGCCAGGCAGCACCTGAGGTTGTTTCCCATATCCTCTTCCTAGCCTTCTTGGCTTTTCTCCTCCTCCTCTTCCTCCTCTCTTCTTGATAATGGGGTGGCATTGTTGTGTTTTATAAGGGGAGCCCTTACTTCTATTGGGTGGGGGGTGCCATCCAAAACTTTTTTTTAGTCCCATATTAAAAGGTGGGCTGGTGGGCTGCCCGATCTTATGAGAGTCCTAAATAAAGGACACTGATGAAGGTTTCCATCTGATGAGCCATTGATGCATCAATGCAGAGCCTGCCAACTTGAGCATTGCTGATTAGGAAATTGTTTAAGCAGCCCACCTTAATCCCGGGTTAGTGCTGCTTAGACTTCCTCGTCCACACAATGCTGTAGCCTTGAGGCCAGGGGCAAACTCCCCCCCTAGCAGCCGTTCGATCGGAGATTGGACGCATCGATAGAAGCGCGACTCCTGCATTCCGGGTCTACGGCTGCTGGTGTGGTCCCTCCATTGAACCTTTGCCGGGTTCTCACCACTCAGATGCAGTGCTCATTAAGGGGAGGGGATTCCAATTCAATAATTCTCGATCACCAGCTAAGGAACAAGGATTCATACGAGGACGCCTATGTTGTTTAATTGATTTCAGTATAATACCTCGAGGTTTATGACATTATGGTGCAACTTGGTGGTTATATATATAGATTCTAAGACTACTAAGGGCAACAGTTTCCGATTAGAAGCGCAATGGTTGTTTATCCTTAACACATGGGCTAACTACAACCCATCGTCGGAGGTTAACGAAATAATCAAATCGCAAGCTCAATCAATAGAAAGAAGTCGATCGACCTAAGAAATCGATCATAAGACGGTGAGGCCTCTGATTTTTTGTATGAGATCCTGAAATTTGCATGCAAATGCTATCCCGCGAAGAGAATCGGATGAGGAATCTTATGTTAAATTTCAGCAGAAGTTATCCATGGCATATATACTTTGTGATTATTGATTTAGTACGTTAGTCCTTGAGCTTTGTGGATATACAATTCCATGAACAAATGTTTGAAATAAATCGATATCGCTTGTGGAAGATATCATTGTAGGCTTCATTCTTCGAGGACAAGGAGGCATAAACTGTGGTGTCTTTTACATGGAGCGATAATTTTTCTCTAATCTTGCAGCCTTTAGTTGCTGTTTTTTCGGTTTATTTTTGTATTTTCGTGAATTTATTGCTTTGGTGCCCTACTCTTTACTTTGGCAAAAGTCTGTAATGGATGTTCGTGTTTTTTTTGGGGGTTAATTAGTGATTACTCCCTGAGAGAACAAATCACGCAGGTGCAAGACATTGAATCTTTACAATTAGCGTTAGAACCATGATATTCTTCAGAAACCCAAAATTATCCTCAGCCTCTTCTTCTTCCATCTCTCTCAAGCACGCGACAGCGATGGCGAGCAGATCCGACGAGACAACAGTGGTGCGAGCGGCAACAGATTCGACGACTGCGAGCAGTTCGGTTTAGATCCTAGGTCTAGGGTAGGTATTGGGTTTAGGGTTAGGATTAGGTTTAGGTTCGGTCTGGCGGCGGTGAACGATGGTTCGATTCGGTGGTTCGGAGGTTCACTGGCATACAAAAGAAATTTTAAAATACTGTGGGGATATTTTGGTTCATAACATTTCAAATTCCTTTAGCTTAACGTGTTTCCTTGTCAGTGTTCGCTGACACATTTCTCCCTTTTTTTTTTGGTGAGAAATCTTAATGGATAGGATTAGAAGCTGAAGTTTAAAAGTGTGCTAATGCTTGGTTAGGCTTAACTGTTTAACTTTTCAAGGGTTCTTAATGGAGCATTAGGGTTAAAAGACTACACACAACAGAAACAGCACCCAAAAAGGTAACCCAATCATTAACTAAAAGATCCCATACAGCTTTGGGGCAAAAATGAATGCTGGATTGGTTGCAGAATTGCAGCAAGTCTGCACCTTGGGGTGTAAAAAAAGCCCACTGGCCCGAGCCCGGCCCGGCCCGACCTGATCCGGCCGGAGAAATATATGGGCCAGACTCGGGCGCCACCTTGGGCCCGCAACTCAGCCCGGCCCAAAAGCTCGATCCAAATATTATAGATTTGATATATATAGAGAGAGGAAATGAAAAATGAGCTGCTAGCATATTTCGGCAAAATGGGCAGCCACCCAATTAAAGCCCATTGGAGTTCAAAAATGTACTGATTTTTTGTCAGCATAAGCACCCTATCTTAGAAGACCCACAAAAAACCAGCACATTCTAAAACTCCTAGAAACAACAAATGTTAGGAGTTTTATCAAACGTCCGTTATAACCGTTAATCTGAAATATAACATTTGATACCTCTAAAAGTTTTAGAATGTGCTAATTTTTTATGGGTGTTCTATCTAAGGTAAGATGCTTACGCTCACAAAAAATCTGCACATTCTAAGACTCCTAGGGACATCAAATGGGTTGCTACCCATTTCGCCGAAATAGGCTCGGCCCGAAAGTCAATGGCTCGAGCCCAACCCAATCAACGGCATGACCCGATCCGGCCCGAAAAATCCATGGGCCAGACTCGGGCGCCACCTTCAGACCGCAACCCAGCCCAGACCGGCTCGAAAGCTCAATCCAAATACTATGTATATATATATATATATATATATATATATATATATATATATATATATATATATATATATATATATATATATATATATATATATATATATATATATATATATATATATATATATATATATATATATATATATATATATATATATGGGAAAAGTTAGCCTAGCTAGACTTGAGGTGCAGCATCGTTGCTGCACCTCAGACGTTGTTTACCATTCTAGAAGTTTTAGAATTTGGTGATTTTTGGTAGATGTGTTTTCTAAGGTAAGGTGATCATCCTCACAAAAAATCAATAAATTCTAATACTTCTAGGGTCATCAAATGTTCGAAACTTTATCAACCGTTCACTGTAACCGTTAATTTTGCCTAGCACATTTGATGATACTAGAAGTCTAAGAATTTGCTGATTTTTGGTGAGGATGATCACCTTTAGCCAACAGGCGAACTTTGTATCTGTCAATGGACCCATCGGGCCGAATGTTTAAGCTTAAAGACCCACTTGCAGCCAACCACGTTAACACCAAATGGAGGAGTTAAGGACCAGGTGCCATTGCGAAGCAGTGCATTAATCTCAGTGGTCATAGCGGCCCATCAGTTGGGATCAGACTTAGCCTGAGTGAAGCAGGAAGGCTCGACATGGGATGGAGTTTAAGGAATATAATCTCGTGCCTTTCATGGAAGCTCACAGGGTATATTTATAGTAGTATATGATGATCACCAGCCAAATAATCAGCCCCTCATTAAGGGGTCTGTTACAAACAATCAGCCCTCCATATCAAGGGATTTGTTACAAGTAGGGGTGTTCATGGTTCGGGTTGGTTCGGTTTTTTGATAAATTTGGAACCGAACCGAAGTTGATCGGTTCTCTAAGAAATGGAACCAAACCAAACCAAACCAAAAAAGTTCGGTTTGGTTTAGTTTGGTTCGGTTCGGTTCTGCGGGTCTTTTAAATCACTCATCATCACATCGTGAGGCGTGAATGGTTGAGCCGCTGAGTTGGTTCAGATTTTATTTTTAAGCCTTTACCTTTGGGTGCTGCTATTTGCCCCTATAGAATTACTAGTAACTCCCTTAATTTTTTCGCTTTGAGATATTTCATAAGTTGCGATTTGGGGGTGCTAGTATTTATGTGGGTAACACCCTTCACTTTTCAGTTTCATCACACTGTTGAACACTTGAAAGTTTTGAATGCACCGAATGGTGGTAATTGGGGTCACCAGTCACCACCATGTATGTACAATATTAGTGAAACTGTACACTGTATAGTAGTAACTACTGAGGTTATAGTACCAATGGTTCGAGTTGGGTTGGTTCGGGTTAAAAAAACTCACAACCCAGAACCAAACCGACCATAGCAGGTGTTTTTTTTTTGGAACCGAACCAAACCGAATGGTCAAAAATACTTGATTCAAACCGAACCAAATAGACCGGTACGGTTCGATTAGGCGGGTCAACCTGAACCGATGAACACCCCTAGTTACAAGAGATTAAATGGTAACAACAGCAATGTATAGCTGGGTAGGTGCAGTAAATGTATAGCTATGGCAAGCTGTCATAATCTTCTTGATTGATCGGATCTTGAGGGCTGATTTGCATGAGTTGGATCGTGTTAACGTACATATAGATGGGTCAGGTTTACTGTACAGTCGGGTCGGATACATGTACATATATTGGGCTTGAGTCCCTCAATGAAATGCATTATATTCCTCTCCAAACCCTAGCCGTCATCTCCTAACATGGTATCAGAGCTCTAGGGTTTCTCGGGCGACGGCAACACCTCCGGCCTCTCCTCCACCCCGGCAGCCCCCCCCTCCGCCCCCCTCCGGCATCTTCCTCTGCTCCGGCACCACCCGCACCCCCCTCCGGCCTCTTCCTCTGCTCCGGCACCTCCCAGCAGCCCTCTCCGCCCCCTCCGCACCACCCGCAGCCCCCTCCGACCCCCTCCACACCACCCGCACCCCCCTCTGGCCTCTTCCTCTGCTCCGGTACCTCCCAGCAGCCCCCTCCGCCCCCTCCGCTCCACCCGCAGCCCCCTCCGACCCCCTCCGCACCACGCGCAGCCCCCTCCGCCCCCTTCGCACCACCCACAGCCTGTCATGCCCCAGAAATCTGAAGACCGATCCCTGGGGTGTGAGGTGAGAAAAGAAGAGGATTTTGGGTTTGGTCAATTAATTACACCAATTTGGGTTCTCACAGGGCTTCTTCGCTCTCTAATATGAAAAACAAGAAGGAGGGAGAAACAAGAGGGGAATCTTTTAAATTTTAATTTTTCAAAAAAACATTTTTATTAAAAAGCATAGAAAGAGAAATTATCAACAGAGAGAAGATATTATCTAGTCAAGCTCAACCTTCAAAAGTCCTATCCTTTCAGTATGTGTGACCTGTCGGTGCCACTACATACTGACAGGAGTCTATCTGAGGGAGCATGAGGCTCAAGCCTCTTACGGCTAGCCAATTAGTCTCATCTACTCCCTAACACTCAGGTGCACCAGTCTAGGGTTCCTATCTACAGGGTTAATCAATTTAGTCATTTATATGTACTTATATTTTCATCATGATCTATCCTAAGCTTAGGGCCTTGAGGAGAGGCCTACCCAAAAGAATTCAGTTGGAACCATTGCAACTACAACCATAGAATACTGACTAACTAATAAGAACTCTTATTCCAATACAATTACAATGTCTGAAGAGAAAAGACTACAAGATTAACGTACTAAGCAGAAAGGTAACACTGCAACTCTAACTCCGCCTCTGGACTCCTACTGCTACTCCTGAGCCTCCAGACCTGCAACTGAGCCTACTCGTGGAAAAGAGTAGCCCCCAATAGGAAATTGGGAGATTAGCCAAATTAATGGCTAGTGACATCCTAATAGTCTATAATAATATGAGACGACCAATCGTAATAAATTAAGATAATATTTATCAGTTCTATTAGAATCTAAGTTTGCATAATGAAACCTAAACCTATCAGTAGTCTATATTCACATGCAATTCCTACTGTCACTAGGTTATCTAACATGAAGTCCATTCAATGTTCTACAGCATTAAAGAACAAATTAAATAATACGTTCAGATAAAGTCACGAAGTCATCATATAAACAGTCACACAATTCTAATTTCATATATAGATAAAACACACACACTAACAAAATGTGAACCCCGGATATTTTGTTCATCCTGCCCCCGGTCGGGCATTACTATAGGGCCTTTTATTTCGATATAGAGGGCCAACTCTCTCACCGTGCATCCACCAACACCATGCACTAGTCACCCAGATGATCATAAGGGGTTTCCCGTCTTTCACGGTGGAGCTCTACCGCCCAACTTGCTTTACTATGGGGACTTCAACTCCCCGGGACAGGGCTGCTAGGCCAATCCCTACTCGAGGGCACCTCCTATTGGCTTTACCAGAACCCTTGCTCGTGACCCCTAACCTACTTAACTTCGGTTGTACGCGCAGGGTGGTTCACGGCCCTTGCACGCACGGGGTCCCTACCCTCTAACCAGGTAGATTCACACATAACATCTCTCAACATATATACTGAAGCTAGCTACAAAAGGTATATTTAATGCTTAACAATTTCCAACAATTTACCCCTGGTCTCGTACTGCTCTCGCAACCCATGCGACATAATAAATAAATAAAGTAAGACACTCATCCCAGTGACCCGTGTGCTAGGGTTGCCATACTCCTCTCAGGAGGGTGGTCCCGATAATTATTAGTTATTCAATTTATTGATTAATTTAAGGGAATCCTAATTACGGTGTCCATGCATACAATCAAAAGCAATCATTATTATTATTTAATTTATATTTTAAGCATGTGTCGCCGGACTCGCGACTCCGCATGCAAGGCGGGGTCCATTTGACCACATGCGACGATGCCCGGCGGGGCCCGCATGCAGTGTCATGGACACCTACCCTTAGTCATTCTCATTTCCCACTATTAAAGACCACGCAAGGGTAGTAGATGTTACCTGGTTGTCGATCGCACACGACTCCGGCTAGTTACCTCTGATCCGTCTCCGCTGGATCACCACGATCACAGTCTGATAACAACCACAGCTCCTCATCACAACTCTATCGATTAAAATAAAAGAATCTACGATAAGGGTTCTATGCCAAGGATAGTCGGGCACCCTCGATAGGGGACCAATATTGAGTCGACAGCACGCAAATCCGTGCGACTGAAGAACTCGAACCTAAACAATACTAGGCCAAATAAGTAATTAGAAGCTAAACCTACTCATCGAATCGGGCTCAAAGAACCCTTTCCGATGGTCCCAGTTTCGCTAGAATCCGACTTCGGTCGGATGGTTTCGGGTCAAACCACGTAGAACCGGTGAAACCGATCGCATGGTTGGTTCACTAGGGTAGAAGAGGTTCTAAGGTTATATTCTAGGTTTAAAAGTTAGGACTCAATGTTCTAAGCATGATGCCACTGGTTTCGTCCGAATCCGAGTTCGGACGATGAAACGACGGTCAAACCACGGTACTACGATAAGATTCGGTCCAAGGATAAAACAGGATATTAAACAATATAATTGCTATTCTAGACTATGACCAATAGGTAGTATTTTCCGAGCCGGTCGAAATGGCGCTGGTTTCGTCCAATTCCGAGTTCGGACGGAGAAATGGCAGTCGAACCAAAATCGACTGGTTCACGGGTCTGGTTCAGGTGAACCAGACCGGTTCACTGTTCTGGTCGGGTCGGGTCGGGTCGGGTCTGCAGTGCCATGTTGGGTCGGGTCGGGTTCAGGTTTAAACAAGTCGGGTCTGGGGTTAATTACACTAACAGAGGAAATTACCTATTTGCCCCCCGGCCCCAACTTCAAATTTACTACAGAACCAGCGGGTGGGCTGGTTTCTGTGCGATGGCGGCCGGTGGGAGGGGCGGCCTGGAGCGCCGGCGAGCGCTCGGCCGGCCTCTCCCGCACCACCCCCACGGAGGAGGCGCGGTGGGAGGCGGCCAGAGCGGCCGTTGGTGCCCGAGATCGAGCTCGGCCGGAGGGGGCTCACGCGGGGTCGATCTATGGCCGGTGGTGGTGCGCCGGCGATCGCCGGGAGAGGCTCGGGTGCGGCGGCGGTGTCCGCCCGTGCGGGCCACGGCAAGGGAGAAGGCCGGAAGGGCCGGGGGTCGCGGGTTGGGTCGCGGAGGGGATGAGAGGATGAGGGGGTGGCTGACCTGCGGGTGTCTCGGCGTGCTCGTCGGGGCTCCGGCGAGGGCGGGTCGGCTGCTCCATCTCCCTCGATCTCTTCTCCTTCCCTCTCTCTGACTCTCGCGTTCTCTCTCTCTTCCTCTCATTCTCTCTCTCTATTTCTCCTGTTCTCTCTCTCTTTCTCTCCCGTTCTCTCTCTCTCCTCTCGTTCTCTCTCTATCTCTATTTATAATCACGGGAAAACGTACGGTTGTGGTGATAAGGGTTGGGGGGATAGAGTCGGTTAAGGCGAAGAGATAAGGAAAGAAAGATAGGGATCGATATATCATCCCAATCCTGTCCGATAATTCCCATCCGAATTTCGGATTTTAAATCACTGGGGAGGGAGGTCAAGAGAGCCTAAATTATGCTAGGAGACCGGGAGGCAGGCTCTAGGGCTGGTCGGGCTCGGTCCCGAGCCCTGAACCGGGCTCGGTTGGAATCCGGGTGCGATTCGTCCATCAACCGGGCTGAAAAGAATAATCACTTGTAACTATCAAACCGGAAGTCGGAATAGGGCCCAAGAGGATTCGTTGGAAAGATCTCGTCAACACGAACGCGTTAGCGCTTAGTACAATATTTTTTGATTTCTGGATCTTCCGAAAAGAAGGAAAGACTCCAAAACTTAAAATAGCAATAACTATTCACCCGGGTGTCGGATCGACCCTAACTCAGGCTCATTGGAAGTCTTTCTCAGAGCCTCATCTAACGTATCTTGTTTCGTTACGATCCGATCACCCGATCTCTTGTGGAAAACAAAACAGCTACAACTATCGACCAATTATCGCTTTTCTAGGGTTTATCTGCCGGGCTACGGAAACTGGCTGCGCATACACCTGATCGTTGCACGGAACGCACCATCGTGACACGCTCAAAGTTACGGAGAATGTGAACGTAAAACATCCCATAGGTTTACGTTCCATTTATTGGGAAAAAGCTCAAAGAAAAAGTCTGGCTATAAAAAGACGAAACTAGCCATTGAGGATTTCTATTATTCTCAAATCTAACACCACAGGTGTTACACAGCCCCCCTTCCTCTGCTCCGGCACCTCCCAGCCCCTTCGACTGCCCACCCGCCGCCCCCTCCGCCCCCTCCGCACCACCCGCAGCCCCCTCCGCCCCCCCTCCGCACCACCAGCAGCCCCCTCCACCCCCTTCGCACCACCCGCAGCCCCCTCCGCCCCCTCCGCACCACCCGACAGCCCACCCGAACCCCTTCCTCAGCCCCGACAGCCCACCCGACCCACTTCCTCTACCCCGACAGCCCACCCGACCCCACCCGACCCCTTCCTTCCCCCCCCCCCCGACCCTCTCACCCCTTCCCTCAGCACCCCCGACCCTCTGTTGAGCCTTCTCCATGGCTTCTCCTGCCGTACCATCCGTCGTTGCGATCTCTCCACCGCTGAAGGCGGTCCTTTCAGTTGTCATCGGCCAGCGACTAGCCTGACTGGTCCCTTACCGTCGAGGCCGCGCTCTCCAGTCGTGATCTGTGGGGTCACATCACCGGCGAGGATCCTCCTCCCACTGACTACTCCGGTTCCTCCTCTGTCACCATCAATGCAGCGCGTCTTCTGCTACGACTGCTACCACGACAACCATCGTTGCTGCTCTTACGTGGCGCCGCCACGATCAGGCCATTCGGGTGTACCTTCTGGACTCTATTGCTCGTCCGCTCCTTGCTCCCATCGGCCGCCTTCCGACAGCGCGCGCGATGTGGGAGTATCTCTGGGACCGTTTTCTCCCGCGCGAAGGCGCACGCCGGCATCAGCTCATCTGTGACTCGCAGTCTGCCCGTTAGGGGGAGCGCACTATTCAGGACTTCTTCAGTCAGATGAGCACCTACTGGCATGAGCTGGACTCACTGATCCCGGAGCGGTGTGCTTGCCCCCGCTCGTGGGATTTCCAGTGCTACCTCGATGAGGGCCACCTGCACCAATTCCTAGCAGCGCTTCGGCCAGACTTTGCTCTCATAGCTGCCCAGTTCCTGCACCGTGAGCCACTCCCTCGGCTAGAGGATGCTCTACTCGCCTTGGTCGATGAGGAGACCCGCCTTCAGACTCAGGGCGCTCGTACTCCTCTACTTGCTCCTAGCTCCGACACTGTCCTGACAGTCGGGTTCTCCAATGAGGCTGTCTTCTGTCACTACTGCAAGGAGCCCGGCCACATGAAGCGCGACTGCCCTACACGTCCTCCATGCAACCCCCCGCTGGGGTCCGGATGAGCGAGCCCCACACTGGGCTTCGACTTCCCGCGATGATCGACGTGGCAGTCGAGGTGGATGGAGCCGTGGATGTGGTTCGTCTTCTTTCCGCCACTTTGGTGGTACAGCGGCTACTATAGAGGCCTCAACGCTCCCCACTGCTACTACAGCTCCTTCTCCGCCTGAGCCGGACCGTCTTCAGCGCCTCAAGGAGCTCCTTCTTCGCCACCTAGCCTCTACCGGCTCCGTGACTATGCACGGCTTGTCTGCCACCTCTGGTACTACTGCTCCATGGATCTTCGATTCGGGTGCCTCCTGTCACCTTACCTTTGACTCTACTGTCCTCACGGACTGTTCTCCCACTACCACCCACCAGGAGGTTCGCACTGCGGATGGGACTCTTGTCCCTATTCCGCAATGTGGCTTCATCACTACCACCTCTGACCCTTCTGGTCGCCTGACCCTACCCCATGTCCATCATGCCCCCTGCCTTAATATTAATCTGATCTCTCTTAGTTCTCTTTGCGACTCTGGCCTGACTGTCACCTTTACCCCTTCTGTTTGTGTTGTGCAGGATTCGCGGACGGGTCAGAGGATTGGGCTGGGCCGTAGGGCAGGAGGACTCTACCAGTTGGACCATCTCCATGTGTCTTCCGTTGCGTCTGTCATGTCTGTCACCTCTGATGCCGACTTGTGGCACAGAAGGTTAGGTCATATCTCGAGTGATCGACTCAAAAGCGTATTCCGTTCGGGCGCTTTGGGTCGAGCGTCCTTCTCCCCCCTCTCTGTTTGTACGGGTTGTAGACTGGCAAAGCATCTAGCTCTTCCATTTTTTGCTAGTGCTTCCCAGTCTGATGCTTTATTTGATTTAGTCCATTCGGACATTTGGGGTCCTGCTCCTGTTGCATCTCTATCGGGTTATATGTATTATGTGTGTTTTATCGATGACTATTCTAGGTGCACCTAGGTCTATCTTATGCGTCATCGATCTGAAGTACCTCACATCTTTAGGAGATTTACCACTATGATCCACACTCAGTTTGGTCGGCACATCAAGACCTTTCGGTCTGATTGTGCCAAGGAGTATCTCTCCTCTGAGATGCGTGAGATTCTTCAGTCTCACGGCACTCTTCACCAGCAGTCCTGTCCCCACACCCATGAGCAGAACGGCGTTGCCGAACGCAAGCATCGTCATGTCCTTGAGACTGCACGAGCCTTGCTTCTCTCTGCGTCTGTTCCTCACTCCTACTGGGCTGAAGCTGTCATGACGGCTGTCCACCTCATCAATATCACTCCGTCGTCTGCTCTGTCTGGTGTCACCCCATACGAGCACCTTCACTCCAGCCCACCTGACTACTCTCTTCTTCGCATATTTGGCTGCAAGTGCTTCGTTCTTTTTCCTCCCCATGAGCGAACCAAACTCTCTGCGAGATCTGTTAGGTGTGTTCACTTGGGGCTCAGTTGGGAGCACAAAGGGTATCGCTGCTACGATCCCTTGGCTCGTTAGATTCGTGTCTCCCGTCACGTCTCCTTTGTTGAGGATGTCCCGTATTTTTCACCTGAGTCTCGGGATCTTTCCTTGCCTCCTGCGTCATCCTTCTCGTCTTCCTCACATCTCCACATCCCTGTTCTACCCCCGGTTTCTATTGCCCCATCCATGCCTACTTCATCTTCCCCGCCACCTCCACCACCGCCACCACCACCACCACCACCTCCTCCGTCTCCCTCGCCACCTCCACCACCATATGTTACTCGTGTCTATGTTCGTCGGTCTGCAGCTCCTCCTCCAGAGACGGGTCACGCTGGTACTCATTTGCCCTAAGCTGCTGCTCCCTCCTCCCTGGTCGTGGATCCTGCTCCTGTTCGGCGCTACCCAGCGCGCGAACATCACCCTCCTGACAGATATGACTACTTTCCTGACAGGTTTGGCTACTCTGCTTTTCCCTCTGACTCTCCTGACTCTTCTGGCTACTCTGCCAGTGTCTCCTATTCACCATCCTTTCAGGCTTTTCTTACTGCTATACACACCCATCGGGAGACCCAATCGTACCGTGAGGCAGCGTTACATCCAGAGTGGCGGCAGGCCATGTCAGTTGAGCTTGAGGCTTTTCAGCAGACCAGGACCTGGGAGTTGGTGCCTTGTCCCTCCGGGGTGGTGCCTGTTAGCTGCAAGTGGATATTCAAGGTCAAGACTCGACCTGACGGATCCCATGAGCGGCACAAGGCTCGCCTCGTTGCTCGTGGCTTCTCCCAGGAGTATGGGATTGACTACGAGGAGACGTTTACTCCCGTTGCTCGGATGACTACTGTGCGCACCCTCTTAGCTGTGGCAGCTGCTCGAGGGTGGCCTCTCCATCAGATGGATGTCACCAATGCGTTTCTCCACGGTGATCTCTCCGAGGAAGTCTACATGGCTCCTCCTCTGGGCACTTCAGTTCCTCCAAGGCACGTGTGTCGGTTGCGCCGAGCCATCTATGGGCTCAAGCAGGCCCCTCGTGCCTGGTTTGAGCGATTTCGCAGTGCAGTTTTGGTCGCCGGGTTTGTTGAGCGTCACTCCGACTATGCCTTGCTCACTCGCTCCTCCAGTCAGGGCATTGCAGTTCTTCTCCTCTATGTGGATGATATGATCATCACTGGGGATGACAGTGCCACCATCGCCTCTCTCCAGCGGCACCTCCAGAGTCAGTTTGAGATGAAAGATCTGGGCTCTCTTCGCTACTTTTTGGGCCTTGAGATTGCCCGATCAGCTCGTGGTCTGTTGGTCTCCCAGCAGAAGTATATCTCCGACATCCTTGCTGATGCTGCTCTTACTGATACACGCACTGCTGATACACCCATGGAGCTCAATTTGAAGCTTCTCGCTACAGATAGTGAGCCGCACCAGGATGTCTCCCGCTACCAGAGGCTGGTTGGGATGCTTGTCTATCTCACCATGACCCGGCCAGACATTGCCCATGCTGTTGGCATTGTCAGTCAGTTTGTTCAGGCTCCACGGTCAGTGCACTATGCAGCAATTCTTCGGATTATCCGCTACCTCCGGGGCACCATCACCCGTTCACTACTGTTTCCCTCCACCTCTCCGTTGGTGCTGCGTGCGTACTCCGATGCAGATTGGGCAGGAGATGCAGCCACTCGTCGATCTACTACAGGATACTGTGTGTTTTCTGGGTGACTCACTGATTTCGTGGCGCAGCAAGAAGCAGGAGTCTGTTGCTCACTCCAGCACCGAAGCCGAATACAGGGCTATGGCTTCCACCACCGCCAAGATTGTCTGACTTCGCCGTCTTCTGCTTGACTTGGGAGTGGTGATATCCGGGCCCACTCCTCTCTTCTGTGACAACCGGAGTGCTATTCAGATTGCTAGCAATCC
The DNA here is from genome assembly GCA_947650365.1 of Chamaelirium japonicum. Taxonomy (NCBI): domain Eukaryota; kingdom Viridiplantae; phylum Streptophyta; class Magnoliopsida; order Liliales; family Melanthiaceae; genus Chamaelirium; species Chamaelirium japonicum. Next base: position 69,452,097 of record OX393552.1, read on the forward strand.
GGTCTTCCATGAGCGAATAAAACATATTGAAGTTGATTGTCATTATGTTCGCCAGGCGTTTATCGACCATACCATCTCCCTGCCATTCATTTCCTCATCGGAGCAGACTGCTGATTTTCTGACGAAGCCCCTGACGATTGCTCGCTTCCGGTATTTTCTAGGCAAACTCTCGGTTCATGATCCACCATGAATTTGAGGGGGAGTGTTAATGGTTTACTGTACAGTCGGGCCGGATACATGTACATATATTGGGCTTGAGTCCCTCAATGGAATACATTCTATTCCTCTCCAAACCCTAGCCGTCATCTCCTAACAGATCGGAAGCACGATCTACAAGACACATTAATTTCGAAATATAGCTCAAGTCCCTCCCGACGAATATATATATATATATATATATATATATATATATATATATATATATATATATATATATCTTTACGAAATGAATATATACTGTTCATGAAGACGAAAATGTACTCTCCTTGGAGTCGAATGTATACTTGCATGGACCTTAGCTAATATAGCAAATTATGGTGTCCTACGACTAATATTGCAAAGTAGTTAAGGACCTATACCTTATTTGTAGTTAATTTTTTTTTATTATTACATACACACGGAAGAAGGAGCTCGCGTTAGCCAAAGTCCAACTAGAAGGGTTTAGCGGTAAATTTAAACTTTACATACCCTTAATATTAAATAAAAATCTTTTTAGGGAGATAACATTAAGAGCATCTCCAACGGGCTCCGAGCGGACCTCCGAAGGAGGACGTGGCACGCGAAAGAATTTTGGCTGCTCCAACCGGCTCCGAGCAACCCTCTGAAGGCCTACGTGGCATGCCACGTAGGCCACGTGCAGCCCGGACCTCTGAAGCCCTCCACATACAACAGAGGTCCTTCGGAGCCTCTGAGCGAATAAAAAATTCTATATTTTTTAAAAAAACCCCCCGGACCTTTCATAAATTATTATTATTATTATTATTATTATTATTATTATTATATATATATATATATATATATATATATATATCAAAATATCACTTTCAACGGCTACTTTTTATCCGATTGAGGAGCAACGGCTACGGGGCAACGGCTACGGGCAACGGCTATATTTTGGACCGTTGCCCCCAATTCCTATGTTTGTGATTGTTTTAAAATAAAAAAGAATAGGTTAAAAAATTCTAAAAATTATATATATTTTTTTGCAAATCTATAAATACCCCCTTATACACATTATTCTTCATCCTCCCACCATTCTTCATTCTCCCACCCCATTTCAAAATAAATTGTGACTTCTTCCACCCACATACTAGTATATGGATCCGTATCAAAATTTTTCTTACTCCCAATTCCTCACCGGTGATGAATCGACCTTCAATGCATATATGAGTAGCGATCGAGTCGATGGGAACACGATGTTCTCAATTCCGGAGAAGGAGCCAACGACGCAAGGAGAGACATCGTCCAAACAAGCATCGATCGTGGGGAATAAGAAGTCTTACAAGCGGGGAGGAAACTGGACCATCCCTGAGGATAGATTGTTTATGTCCACATGGCTCAACACGAGCCAAGATGCAATCCAAGGTATCGGTCAACCATGACTTTATTTTTGGGCAAGAATTTTTAAATATTACAGCAAGTACAATACCCACTGTATGATCGAACGGACCCAAAGCCAAATGATGCATCGATGGTCGGTATTCAAATGTCGGTCAACAAATTTTGCGGGTGTGTTAGCCAAATCGAAGGACGACCGAGATCTGGTACCGGACTTGTTGACCAGGTAATTACTTATTAGCGAGTGATTTTATTTAAATAGTTATATCGTCTATGGTTTTAATTTATTTTAAATTATTTATGTAGCTAGCAGATGCAAAACTTCTTTAAAATGATCTCCACCACGAGTCATTCAAATTCGAGCATTGCTGGGTGGAGCTACGACATCAGCAGAAATGGTTACAGCAAACACAATCCTTTCATCAAGTAAAGACAGAGCCGAGGAGAGGGAGGGAGTCTGATTCATCACCAAACACCTCCTCTCCAGTAACCCTAGATGTTATGAGCCTCGATGATGAAGATAACAGACCTACTGAGATGCAAAGGCCAGAGGGGAGGAAAGCAGCAAAATTGGTAAGGAAGCGTAAAGGTCAGGTGGTAATCGCAGAGGAAGCAACGAATCCGCATTCGACCTATTCAAGGAGGCATTCGCATGGATGAAGATGGATAAGGAACAATCCAGGAAGGAGAGGAAAGAGAGAAGGGATAAGAATACCGAAAACGCAACTATAGTCGAAGTTGCAAAGTTGCAAGCACAAACCGAGTCTCAAAAGGAAGCACGAAAGCAACTGAAATTGGATGATACGATCTTGATGAAGGATCTCACGGGGCTCTCATAGGCAGAGCGAGAATATTTCGAACTGCGCAAGGCTGAGATTCGAGCTCGGAAAGGATTATGATTTCTTTGAAGTGTAATATGTAGTAGCTTTAATTAGAGATATGACTTTCTTGAATTATTTAAATTATATAATTTTCAGTAGATTGTATGAGGTGTTGAACTCTTTTGGTATTAATAAAAGTGCTTTTATTTTTTAAATTGAAAGCGCGTACAAGAACTCGAATGAGTTCGAGACAATTACATTAAAATATAATCTTAAACTTGAGATCCCTTGAGTTGCCACAAATGCTCGATCAAATTATTTTGAAGTTGGTCGTGGGTTTCCCTGCTCCTTATCCGATGATGGTTCTGGATAAACTCCATCAGATGCACCGTGTGCTCGTGAGAAGCTTCTACAATTGGCGTTGCATCGAGGATGTCAAAGTCGAGATCGTGGTGAAGATCTCGTTCATCTTCAATAATCATATTATGCATTATAATGCAGGCTGTCGTGATGTCTATAAGCACATTTGACTATCAAAAACATGCTGGTCCTCTTACTATCGTAAATCGGGCTTGCAACACTCCAAAAAGCTCGCTCGACATCCTTCCGTGCCCCCTCTTATTGTTGAGCAAAATACTTATTTTTGTTTCCTCGAGGTGCTGGGATGGTCTTCACTAATGTTGACCATGAGGGGTAAATCTCATCGGCGAGATAGTATCACATATTGTAGTCATGGTCATTGATTGTAAAATTATATGGGGCAGCTCTTCCCTCTGCAAGTTGCCTGAAGACTGGTGAACGATCGAGGACGTTGATATCATTGTGCAACCCTGGCAGCCCAAAGAAGGAGTGCCAGATCCATAGATCTTTGCTAGCTACAGCCTCTAAAATAATTATTGGCTCATGAATATGGCCAGTGTACATACCTTGCCAAGCTGTTGGGCAGTTCTTCCACTTCCAGTGCATGCAATCAATGCTTCCGAGCATGCCTGGAAACCCTCGTTGTTCACCTTCTGCGAGGAGTCGTGCAACATCTTCGTTATTGGGTGAACGAAGATACTCCCCCCAAAGACGTTGATGACCGCTCGAACAAACCTCTGCAAGCTTTCGATCGAAGTACTTTCTCTGATCCGAACTTAGTCATTCACGGAATCGATGGATGCTCCATACGCGAGCATCCGCATAGCGGCGATAATCTTTTGAAGACTGGATAGTCCTAATTTTTCAGCATTGTCCCTTTTTTGGACGAAGTAGTTGTCGTGGTCCACGATTGCGTTGTGAATCCGTAGGAAGAGAGGACGACTCATCCTAAATCTCCGTCGGAACTGGTAAGGAAGGTAAATTGACTAATTGGCGAAGTAATCATGGAATAGCCGATTATGGCCTTCCAGTCTACTACGATCGAGCATGGCGTGGCCTGGTACAGAGCCGCGTCTTCTACGTTGGCGTAAACTTTCAGCTTGCTGCTCTTCCTCGCACGCGATGACTCCCAGAAGAAATAACATTCTACGAGTGGAGCTATCGTCGCTGCTGCTCGACGTGTTGTCGGTGGGGCTCAAACTAGACATGGTGTTTGGAGAGTGGATGGTTTGGACAAAGTTTGAATTTGTGATGGTGTGATAAGAGAAGCCTCATCTTTATATAGAAAAAATTCCAATGGATAGATATCTATCCGTTGGTGGTGGTAATACGTGCCACCTCGCATGTCGTGCCCAACGGATAGAAATATATCAGTTTGGCTCTTGAAATATGAGCCACCTCTCATATCATGCCCAACGGATAGAAATTTATAAGTTTGTTCGTTGAAATGCATGTCATCTCGCAGATCGTGTCCAACAGATAGAAATCTATTTGTTCGGTTTTTAAAATGTGTGCCGATTCGTAGATCGTGCCCGACAAATGGAAATGAATTATTTATGGTAGATATGTGATCCGCGTCGCGGATCATACCCAACGGAAATAAATATAACCGTTAAAAGTATTATATATTTTTTAATAAGTTATTCATAATTTTTTTATAATTATATATATTTTTTTAATATTTAAATTGATGCGTGGAAAGAAAATTAAGGTGGGAGGGGTTTGGAGTAAATTTGGAGAGTTTGGATAACTTGGAAATGGATAGGGTGTTTGGTATAAAATAGCTCGGATATCCGGTTCGGAGACCGTTGGAGCTGAACTTCTCAACTAAGAGGTTTTCACTGTGGTAGCAGCAAAACCCGGGCCCCACTTCCTTCGGAGGTGCTCTTTGTTGGGAGCCCGTTGGAGATGCTCTAAGAGCCCATAAAAGGGGTAAAAAAGAAAAATTATTCCATGATAAAAGATGCAAAATGACGTACATACCCTTGAAATGGGCCAATGATATAGAGGGTGATGCTCCATCCTCTTGAAGGAGGTTGGGACAAAACCGTCCTCGCCACATCCACTGCTACATCCCCTCTCTCTCTCTCTCTCTCTGTCTCTCTCTGTCTCAATGGCCTCCTCTTCTGCTCCTCCCGCCTCTCCTCCTCCTCCTCCTCCTCCCCCACATGAAACTCCTCTGATTCAGATCGGGATCATTGGGTTCGGACCTTTCGCGCAGTTCCTGGCGAGGACCATGATCAAGCAAGGCCATTCCCTGACAGCCACCTCACGATCCGACCATTCCGACGTCTGCGCCCATATGGGTATCAAATTCTTCAGGTACCCCCACCGTTGCATCACAGATCATGGGCACGCTTCTGTTCATCCGTTGATCAGTTCGTCGGCCGTGCAGAGCGGTGGATGAGTTCTTCGAGGCCGGCTGCCAGGTGATACTGCTGTGCACATCCATTCTGTCCCTCGCCGACGTCCTCCGATCGATCCCCACCCACCACCTCAGAAAGGCTCAGCTGTTCGTGGACGTGCTCTCCGTGAAGGAGTACCCCAAAGACCTGCTTCTGAATGTAAGGCGCCGTCCCCCCCCTGTTCCATGGGTGAATTCGAATTCGATTTCTCCTCTTTTTTGGTTTTGTTGGGTAAAGTCGATCTCATGCTGTGGTGGCTAGCTACATGGTTTCGAGAAAAAAGATGAAATCTTTTGTCAGTCTTCACCGTGGAATCATATGTTGACAAATTTCCTACGAAATGAGTGGAATGTGTCTTTCTTTTTGTTTAGGTTCTTACATAAAAATTGTTCAAAATTTTCATAGGGCCAAATTTTTGCTCGGCCAATTCGACCGGAATTCGACATTCCACCATTTTTGGGCACAAATTCGCTGGAAATTCCTATCTATTTAGCAAAAGATTGTGTCTTTTCGGTGAAAGTTACATCTGTTTCCTCCATTTCTTCCAATTTTTCATAACCGGCCGATACTTGACCGCCTTTTGACGGACATCAACCAGAATGTGACTGAAATCCCACAAATTTCCACCGAAATCTCTCCTTAAAAACACAATATTTCCACCGATATTTGACCAAAATTCAATAATTTTCCCTTTTTTGACCGAACGGAATCAACATTTAAAACCTTGGTCGATACAATCTTTTTCTTTTTTTGAAAGATGTCGATACAATCTAGATTGGATAAAGAAATACAATTTGGCCTGGTTTGTAACTCGGGGGGGGGGGGGGATTGGATGGATGGTATGGCGGCCCCCCGCTGCACTCCACCCTCGTCCAAATAGCATTTCTCGATTGGATTGTTAGAAGATGGTGGCTAGGGTTTGGAGAGGAATAGAATGCATTCCATTGAGGGACTCAAGCCCAATATATGTACATGTATCCGACCCGACTGTACAGTAAACCCGACCCATCTATATGTACATTAACACTCCCCCTCAAACTCACGGTGGATCATGAACTGAGAGTTTGCCTAGAAAATACCGGAAGTGAGCAATCGTCAGGGGCTTCGTCAGAAAATCAGCAGTCTACTCCGATGAGGAAATGAAAGGCAGGGAGATGGTGTGGTCGATAAACGCCTGGCGAACATAATGACAATCAACTTCAATATGCTTTGTTCGCTCATGGAAGACCGGATTGCTAGCAATCTGAATAGCACTCCGGTTGTCACAGAAGAGAGGAGTGGGCCCGGATATCACCACTCCCAAGTCAAGCAGAAGACGGCGAAGCCAGACAATCTCGGCGGTGGTGAAAGTCATAGCCCTGTATTCGGCTTCGGTGCTGGAGCGAGCAACAGACTCCTGCTTCTTGCTGCGCCACGAAATCAGTGAGTCACCCAGAAACACACAATATCCTGTAGTAGATCGACGAGTGGCTGCATCTCCTGCCCAATCTGCATCGGAGTAGGCACGTAGCACCAACGGAGAGGTGGAGGGAAACAGTAGTGAACGGGTGATGGTGCCCCGGAGGTAGCGGATAATCCGAAGAACAACGGCATAGTGTACTGACCGTGGAGCCTGAACAAACTGACTTACAATGCCAACAGCATGGGCAATGTCTGGCCGGGTCATGGTGAGATAGACAAGCATCCCTACCAGCCTCTGGTAGCGGGAGACATTCTGGAGCGGCTCACCATCTGTAGCGAGAAGCTTCAAATTGAGCTCCATGGGTGTATCAACAGTGCGTGTATCAGTAAGAGCAGCATCAGCAAGGATGTCGGAGATGTACTTCTGCTGGGAGACCAACAGACCACGAGCTGACCTGGCAATCTCAAGGCCCAAAAAGTAGCGAAGTGAGCCTAGATCTTTCATCTCAAACTGACTCTGGAGGTGCCGCTGGAGAGAAGCGATGGTGGCACTGTCATCCCCAGTGATGATCATATCATCCACATAGAGGAGAAGAACTGCAATGCCCTGACTAGAGGAGCGAGTGAACAAGGCATAATCGGAGTGACGCTCAACAAACCCGGCGGCCAGAACTGCACTGCGAAATCGCTCAAACCAGGCACGAGGGGCCTGCTTGAGCCCATAGATAGCTCGGCGCAATCGACACACGTGCCCTGGAGGAACTGAAGTGCCCGGAGGAGGAGCCATGTAGACTTCCTCGGAGAGATCACCGTGGAGAAACGCATTGGTGACATCCATCTGATGGAGTGGCCACCCTCGAGCAGCTGCCACAGCTAAGAGAGTGCGCACAGTAGTCATCCGAGCAACTGGAGCAAACGTCTCCTCGTAGTCAATCCCATACTCCTGGGAAAAGCCACGAGCCACGAGGCGAGCCTTGTGCCGCTCAATGAATCCGTCAGGTCGAGTCTTGACCTTGAATATCCACTTGCAGCTAACAGGCACCACCCCGGAGGGACAAGGCACCAACTCCCAGGTCCTGGTCCGCTGAAAAGCCTCAAGCTCAACTGACATGGCCTGCCGCCATTCTGGATGTAACGCTGCTTCACGGTACGATTGGGGCTCCCGATGGGTGTGTATAGCAGTAAGAAAAGCCTGAAAGGATGGTGAATAGGAGACACTGGCAGAGTAGCCAGAAGAGTCAGGAGAGTCAGAGGAAAAAGCAGAGTAGCCAAACCTGTCAGGAGAGTAGTCATATCTGTCAGGAGGGTGATGTTCGCGCGCTGGGTAGCGCCGAACAGGAGCAGGATCCACGACCGGGGAGGAGGGAGCATGAGCATCAGGCGAGGGAATACCAGCGTGAACCGTCTCTGGAGGAGGAGCTGCAGACCGACGAACATAGACACGAGTAACAGGTGGTGGTGAAGGTGGCGAGGGAGACGGAGGAGGTGGTGGTGGTGGTGGCGGTGGTGGTGGTGGCGGTGGTGGAGGTGGCGGGGAAGATGGAGTAGGCGTGGATGGGGCAATAGAAACCGGGGGTAGAACAGGGATGTGGAGATGGGAGGAAGACGAGGAGGATGACGCAGGAGGCAATGAAAGATCCCGAGACTCAAGTGAAAAATACGGGACATCCTCAACAAAGAAGACGTGACGGGAGACACGGATCCGACGAGCCAAGGGATCGTAGCAGCGATACCCTTTGTGCTCCCGACTGAGCCCCAAGTGAACACACCTAACAGACCTCGCAGAGAGTTTGGTGCGCTCATGGGGAGGAAGAAGAACGAAACACGTGCAGCCAAACGTGCGAAGAAGAGAGTAGTCAGGTGGGCTGGAGTGAAGGCGCTCGTATGGGGTGACGCCGAACAGAGCAGACGACGGAGTGATATTGATGAGGTGGACAGCCGTCATGACAGCTTCAGCCCAGTAGGAGTGAGGAACAGATGCAGAGAGAAGCATGGCTCGTGCAGTCTCAAGGACATGACGATGCTTACGTTCGGCAACGCCGTTCTGCTCATGGGTGTGGGGACAGGACTGCTGGTGAAGAGTGCCGTGAGACTGAAGGATCTCACGCATCTCAGAGGAGAGAGACTCTTTGGCACAATCAGACCGAAAGTTCTTGATGCGCCGACCAAACTGAGTGTGGATCATAATAGTAAATCTCCTAAAGATGTGAGGTACTTCAGATCGATGACGCATAAGATAGACCCAGGTGCACCTAGAATAGTCATCGATAAAATACACATAATACATATAACCCGATAGAGATGCAACAGGAGCAGGACCCCAAATATCCGAATGAACTAAATCAAATAAAGCATCAGACTGGGAAGTACTAGCAGAAAATGGAAGAGCTAGATGCTTTGCCAGGCTACAACCCGTACAAACAGAGAGGGGGGAGAAAGACGCTCGACCCAAAGCGCCCGAACGGAATACGCTTTTGAGTCGATCACTCGATATATGACCTAACCTTCTGTGCCACAGGTCGGCATCAGAGGTGACAGACATGACAGACGCAACTGAAGACACATGGAGATGGTCCAACTGGTAGAGTCCTCCTGCCCTACGGCCCAGCCCAATCCTCTGACCCGTCCGCGAATCCTGCACAACACAAACAGAAGGGGTGAAGGTGACAGTCAGGCCAGAGTCGCAAAGAGAACTGATAGAAATCAGATTAATATTAAGACGGGGGGCATGATGGACATGGGGTAGGGTCAGGCGACCAGAAGGGTCAGAGGTGGTGGTGATGGAGCGACATTGCGGAATAGGGACGAGAGTCCCATCCGCAGTGCGAACCTCCTGGTGGGTGGTAGTGGGAGAGCAGTCCGTGAGGACAGTAGAGTCAAAAGTGAGGTGACAGGAGGCACCCGAATCAAAGATCCATGGAGCAGTAGTACCAGAGGTGGCAGACAAGCCGTGCACAGTCGCAGAACCGGTGGAGGCTAGGTGGCGGAGAAGGAGCTCCTCGAGGCGCTGAAGACGGTCCGGCTCAGGCTGAGAAGGTGCTGTAGTAGCAGTGGGGAGCGTCGAGGCCTCTACAGTAGCCGCTGTACCACCAAAGTGGCGGAAGGAAGACGAATCACGTCCACGGCTCCGTCCACCTCGACCGTCGCGTCGATCGTCGCGGGAAGTCGAAGTCCAGCATGGGGCTCTCTCATCCGGACCCCAGCGGGGGTTACGTGGAGGACGTGTAGGGCAGTCGCGCTTCATGTGGCCGGGCTCCTTGCAGTAGTGACAGAAGACAGCCTCATCAGAGAACCCGGCTGCCAGGACAGTGTCGGAGCTAGGAGCAAGTGGAGGAGGACGAGCGCCCTGAGTCTGAAGGCGGGTCTCCTCGTCGACCAAGGCGAGTAGAGCATCCTCTAGCCGAGGGAGTGGCTCACGGTGCAGGAGCTGGGCAGCTAAGAGAGCAAATTCCGGCCGAAGCGCGGCCAGGAACTGGTGCAGGTAGCCCTCGTCGAGGTAGCACTGGAAATCCCGGGAGCGGGGGCAGGCACACCGCTCCGGGATCAGTGAGTCCAGCTCATGCCAGTAGGCACTCATCTGACTGAAGAAGTCCTGAATGGTGCGCTCCCCCTGACGGGAAGACTGCGAGTCACAGATGAGCTGATGCCGGCGTGCGCCTCCGCGCGGGAGAAAACGGTCCCGGAGAGACTCCCACATCGCGCGCGCTGTCGGAAGGCGGCCGATGGGAGCAATGAGCGGACGAGCAACAGAGTCCAGAAGGTACGCCCGGATGGCCTGATCGTGGCGGCGCCACGTAAGAGCAGCAACGGTGGTGGCCGTGGTAGCAGTCGCAGCAGAGGATGCTGCACTGCTGGTGACAGAGGAGGAACCGGAGTAGTCAGTGGGAGGAGGATCCTCGCCGGTGATGTGACCCCACAGATCATGACTGGAGAGAGCGGCCTCGACGGTGAGGGACCAGTCAGGCCAGTCGCTGGCTGATGACAACTGAAAGGCAACCGCCTTCAGCGGTGGAGAGATCGCAACGACGGACGGTACGGCAGGAGACGCCATGGAGGAGATTCAATCGAGGGAGGAGGGGAACCGGGAAGGGATGGGAGGGCCGGTCGGATGAAGGAGGGAGGGTTGGGGGGTGAGGGAAGGGGGGTTTGGGGGGCTGTAGGTGGGCGGGTGGAGAAGGAGGGGGGGCCGGGGGGCTGTAGGGCGAAGGAGGAGGGTCGGATGGAGGAGGGGGGGGCGGCGGATGAAGGAGGGAGGATCGGGGGGTGAAGGAAGGGGGTTCGACGGCTGTAGGTGGGCGGGAGAGGGCTGTAGGCCGGCGGGTTGAGGAGAGGGGGGCCGACGGTTGGCTGTAGGTCGGAGGAGAGGGCCGGAGGGGGGGGCGGGTTGAGGAGGAGAGGGCCGGCGGGTGGCTGTAGCCTGTAGGTCGGAGGAGAGGGCCGGAGGGGTGGCGGGTGGAGAAGGGTGGGCCGGCGGGTGGCTGTAGGGCGAAGGAGGTGGGCCGGCAGGGCTGCCGATTGGGTGAACGGAGACCGGAGAAGAGGTGCTGCCGGAGGGAGAAGATCGTCGTCGCGCAGGAGAACCCTAGAGCTCTGATACCATATTAGAAGATGGTGGCTAGGGTTTGGAGAGGAATAGAATGCATTCCATTGAGGGACTCAAGCCCAATATATGTACATGTATCCGACCCGACTGTACAGTAAATCCGACCCATCTATATGTACATTAACATGGATAAGACTCTGATGGTGATGGTTTCTTTTTGATCCAATGTTGATAAATTATATCCATCAATTTATAGTCACTTCAATATTCGCATCCAGATTTCAATAATTATTTAACTCTTACATTTTTGGATTTTATTTATTTATTCCAAATATTTTATCGCATTGATGAAAATTTTTGATATTTTGGGATGATTGGTGCTTGATATTCAAATCCACTAAGATTATGTTCGATGTGTTCATTTCTTTCAGGTTTTTATTTATGTTTATTGCGATTGCAAGTAGTCTGTTCTGCTCAAAACACATCGCTCAACCAAATCTTTTCATGCAAAGCATTGCATCGTCCAAAGTTTAAGGTTTGCCTTCCGATTCAACCGGGTTTTGGCTGTAAGCCATAGTAAGTTGTGTGATACCATGGGGATGAGTTGCATGGTCGAGTGATGTGATTGAGCTCAACAAGTATTACTCTATATTTTAACAATTAATATGCTTTCATATATGTAAACTTAATGTTCATAGACTTTAATTCATGTAGTTACAGAGGAAAACCGTATACAAATATTAAATACTTATGTGTGATCAGTGTTCCTCCATTAGCATCCCATGTCGAATGCAGATGTTAACGTATATATATCCAAGCATATATGAAAATAAGCACAATTTTGTTTTGGAGGACTTTGGCGTATGATAAGAACCACTGACAAAATAGAATTATGACTTAATGGATTAGATGCACACCACATATATTTTGATTCATGAGACTTTATTTTTTTCACTTTACATTTCGTAAATAGTCCAGACTCCTTACTACGACTCAAACACAGGACCTCCTCTGTAAGAGGAGGGGTGCCATTCACCAACGCAAACCCTTGTTGGCATTGAGGACATTACGCAAGCTATCTTAAGAGCCATGGCCCTTCGTGCTCTGCGGGTTGCATTGTAGAAGATGAGGATTCCTTCTATTGAGAGTTAGATGTGTTTATTCATATATTGTGTAGAGGATCCTATACCTTCCTTTTGTATATGGTGGACTCACACCACATCTTGTCTATATTGGGCCATTGCATCATTGTGGAATACAATTCATTCTATTCCAAATATTCCAAACCCTAACAGAGAGGATACCAATCTGCTTCCCATGAGATTGTAGCTACCAAATAGGATGTCATTCATGTTTTTTTTTTTGTGTGGTATTCATGTCATTCATGTTAGGGTGATGAACTAATGGCTATGTACTGACCCAAGGTATTGCCGGAGGAGACTGACGTGCTTTGCACCCACCCCATGTTTGGGCCGGAGAGTGGGAGGGATGGGTGGAAAGGGCTACCTTTGGTCTACGACAGAGTCCGGGTTAGGAACCATGATCTGTGTGAGAGATACTTGGGGATATTCCTAACCGAGGTAGGAACAGTAGCCGTATGGTTTTTATAACCTGCTAAAATCTTTATACAGTTGGGATTTGAGTTTCAACCCCCAGCCTCCGATTCCTGATTCTGCGGGTATCAGATTCCCGCACAATCTTATTTGGATGCAGCGTCAGAAGCTGATTCCCGCAGAAGCTAGAACCATTTTGTATTGAAAAGCTTGATTCCTGTACAAGCTTCTAGCTTCTGCTTCTGGTTTCTTCGGGAATCAGATTCTGCAGGATTCTTCAGGAATCAGATTCTGTAGGAATCTAGTGAATGGTTAGTCCCAAATCGGCAAGGGGAGTGGGGTGGCCCCTCATAATATACCCACTGTGCTCTCCTCCTTCAAGAAATCGGCCTTTTGGAGCACTCAGGTGTTGTCACATGGTATCAGAGCTGGGCTCGTTTCTTCCCACATCGGTAAGGGGAGCAGAGTGGCCTCTCTTGATATACCCGTTGTGCTCTCCTCTCTTCAAGAGGTCGGCCTTTTGGAGCACTCAGGTGTCGCCACAGGCCCCATTATTAACCTTTACACTATTTTGGTCTCCAAGGGCTGCAGAATGGTGGAAATGTCCTGCCGAGAACATGATAAGATGGCAGCAAAGAGCCAGTTCCTTGCGCACACCACTGGCAGGTATTACAGAATGGGTCATACTACTAGTATAAGTTAGCTACAAGTGACATATTCTCGTTCTCCTTCTCTTCCTCTGCAAGGATTTTGGCCGAAATGGAGATTGAATCCACACCGATCGACACAAAGGGATTCCAAACACTGCTTCAACTGGTATGTCGATCAAAACCTCATCTAATTCAGCTACAAGTGAGATCTTATTACTGTACTAGTGAAGCAATCCAATGTAACACTCGACTCGATGCATGCGATGAGCAACCTGTAAGAGATGGGTGATTGGCTGATCAACTGCAGAGGGACAACACTGTGAAGGATAGCTTCGATTTGTATTGCGGACTGTTCGAGCACAATAAATTCGCGAGACTTGAGGTATGGAACCGTAATCCAGGGGGTCTTGTCTCAGGCCACCAAATCCTGGTTTTCATTTCTCTTGCATGAATTTTGGTTGAGGAACAGCTAGAGAACCTGGAGCTTGCCTTCCAGGCTGTGAAAAGGAAGCTGCTGGAGAGGACAAACAGCAAGAACCGTTAGGTTGGTGGGCGACGATCTTTGGTTTTCAAGATTGTGGCCTCCATTACTTCATCCTTGACCCTAATTTCTCAATTCACTGCTTTGGTTTTATTGGCAGAAGCTACACGATTCGACAAGGAATAGAGTTACTGCAACCTTTGGAGTTTGAAGGATCAAAACCTTGGAGCCTATTGAATGCTATCCATTTCCATGTTCGTATTCCGTTTCATTGAAATTCTCATCTCTAATGCATGTACAAATCTATCTCTGATTGCCCTTGGACAGGTTGATGTTAACAAATCTATCACACGCAGCACTGTTCTTCCTTCTTTCGGGGTTTTTTTTTTTGTGAAATCCTTCTTATATGGAGGGCTTTGGTCTAGTTAGATTGTTGTGCGGGGAAGCCCAACGAACCAATGTGTATTCACTGCAAACACAATACCAGAAAGATTCAACAAGTAAATCAAACACAAAGATGAAAAAGAAAACAAACCAAAAAGTAGCTACGTATATTTTAGATGGTTCGGCCTTTGGCCTACGTCCACTGGCGGCAGCAAGAGAATTCCACTATGAAAATCAAAGAGAGTACAAATTAAGGTTCTTCAACCTTCAAGCAAACTTCTCACGAATTCAAGCAAATTAATGTGTATTCACTGCAAACACAATACCAGAAAGATTCAACAAGTAAATCAAACACAAAGAGATGAAAAAGAAAACAAACCAGAAAGTGGCTACATATATTTTAGATGGTTCGGCCTTTGGCCTACGTCCACTGGCGGCAGCAAGAGAATTCCACTATGAAAATCAAAGAGAGTACAAATTAAGGTTCTTCAACCTTCAAGCAAACTTCTGAGAGATGGATTTCCAAACTCAATGGTTGTCCCTCATATCAAATAACCCTACACCTATCCTTTATATAGTAAGAAGAGTCCTAAACCTCGAACAGTCTGAAATCCTGAAACAAACTGACTGACCGGTCGGTGTAGTCATTCCGACCGGTCGTATTGGTCCGAACCTGGGCCATCCTGTCGTGAGTAAATTCGATCAATTTGATAAAGAGTTGATCACTCTTTTCAGTAGACTCCCCTTCGAGTACCCTCTACTGATCGGTCAGCCTAAACATGCTGATCAGTCGGCTAGAGAATTTCTTTCTATTTCCTGGCTGCATCCAAATCGAGCCAAAAACCTCACATAGATCTCTACCAAGTTTTGAATAGAAAATAATTTACAAAAAAAGGAAAAAGAGGAAAAAACAAAAAGGAACTCAAAAGATATTACATTTAAAATTCGAAGAAGCACTGTTCTTCCTTGACGAGGGGTTTACTCAGATTTTTAAGATATAAAGCCTGAGTTAACATATCCTGGTGCTGATAACAGCTTTGTTTCTAGCTGATAGAGGTGAAGATTCTGAGAGAGAACTCAGTACTGATGTAATTGAGTTCGGATCTCCTCCAGTCGGTCGTCCCCGGTCGGTGGACCGAGAGCGCATCACAGCTGCATGCAGTCGGGCTAGAGTATGATTCACTTCAGGTCGCCTGCCATCGTGCGGATGTGATGCGCGCTGGCCCACCGACTGGGCTGACCAACTGGAGGCACAAAACCTCCTCTAAATAAAGAGGCACAAAAGCTTCGTTTTCTTTTTTTCAACTTAGGGTCAGTTTGCTTCGATGTAAGTGGCCACATAAGTCATCGAAGTACCGGAACTTGAGCACTTCGAACGTTTGTTTCGGTGGAAGTGACTGTAGAACCCGGAAATACAACTTTCGATCAATCCTGAGAGGCCCAATTTTCAGCTGCTAGACTTTTAACGAATTTGGTCCAAAAGACGCACTTCCTCTGTCCGGAAGTGCATTTTTTTTATACCATGTCACCTCCCCGTTTATGGTCAATCCTAAAAGGTCAATTTTTTTTTATTATAGTCATACACTTCTATCAAAACAAATAGCATAAGTGGTGGAAGTCCTACTTAGTTGTAAGTACCAACTAGGTGAGTTGGTAAAGTTTTGGGGGATTGGTACCCGAGATCTGGGATCGATTCCCGCTTACATCAAATTAAATAACAGGTAGGGGGCTACGATAACCCTCCCTCAAATGAGACGTTGAGGGATTCTCTAAAAAAAAAAAAAAAAATTTTACCGAAACTAATAGTGGAAATTATAGAACTGCAGTTTCTAGCCTTGCCACTTCCATCAAAATAAACAGTGGAACTGAGACTTACAGTCGGAAGTTCCAATCACACTTCCTACACTTCTACCACTTTTTATACTTCTCTCACTTTTTAAGAGTGGGTGCTAATATCAATAAGATCTCACTGTAGGTATCAAAATTTTCTTTTCTTTAACTACTCCACCCCCGTCATAGTGGTTTCCCACCTATCAAGAGTCATGACTCTTACAAGCGATATACAGAGAAGAAAGCAATGAAAATTTGTTACTTGTTTAAGAATTACAGAGTAAAAAAAAAAACAATCTAATTTGTTCATTAAAGAATTGCTCCAAAATATCATGGGGGACTAAGCTATAAGTCCTTTTAAGAAATTCTTTTTGAGCTCAAGGACATGAAATCAAGGGTGGCAATGGGTCGAGTCAGGTTCGGGTCGGGTTGAGACATATGTATAAGGGCAAAACACCCAATACAAATAAGACCCCTTTAATAAACGGGTCAAAAACTTAAACCCAAACCCAACCTGCCTAATAAATGGGTTGACCAGACCCGACCCGACCTGTTTAACCCGTTTAATAAATGGGTCGGGTCGAGTCGGGTTGGCTCAATAGAACCCATATAAAACACTTGTGTTTGATAGGGTTGGATCGGGTTTGATCGGGGTTGCGTCAGGATTGATCAAGTTAGATCGGGTTGGGTTGACACAACCTATTTGGTAAACGGATCAATCGGGTTATAAGTACAAACCCGACCCGGATAATAAACGGGTTAGATGGGACAACCTGTTTATGACCCAAACATGTTTAGGTCAAACTCAAACCCGCTAACTTCAAGTCGGGTTCAGGTCAGGTTGCGAGGGTCAAGGATTGCCACATCTACATGAAATATATCAGTTATGAACCAGATCCATCCCCAAAATACACTATTACGGTTTGACCTTTGCAAATCATCCAAATGACAAAACTATCCCTAATCTTATTTACTATGCTATTTTGCTGATTTTTATTTTTTTTAAAGGAAGATTTATTTTTAAAAAATCTGATTTTTGCTACAATGTTTTCACTGTAGCAAACAGTAACAATCTACAACGCAAAGGGTAACAATCTACAATGCAAAGGGTTTGCAGATTGTTACACTTTACAAATTGCTACAGTGATTTCTGTCAACCATCCGAAATCTATATGCTTTCCCTGTACAGTCGCATGTAGGGGTTAATGATTTTACTGTACATCCGCATATATGGATAAAATGGATGTTTAAAATAGATTAGTTACAGAGGGACTTTTCACTAAACCCAAATGTTGTTTGTCCTTTAGTTAGTGGAGCATTGCTGCAATGACCTAACACACATTAGCCCAAGTATCAAATGTGATGCTTATAATAAAATCAAAAAGTTTATCAAGCAACATTTATACATAGTTCCACGGTCTTCACAAGCCTGTGACTTCTATAGGAGACATTCGACCTCTCAAAAATAGTTGAAGCATCCTAAATATCCACTAAAGAATGATATTTGTTCTGAGAAAATAACATGAGAGGCATTATGAAGTTTACCTCTCTCTTGTTGGATGGCATAACCTAAGTCTACATAAATTAGACCTTTTGGACAACTCTTCTCATTCTCTAGTGGAGTGAACTAAACAAGTTAAGACAAATATGCGAAGTTTCGAGTAATTTGATTCTTTTTTATTGAGTCATTCGAATGTATACTATTTTGCCATCACAAGGGAAATGATCATATTAATATATAAGATAAATAGATGTATGAATAACCCTGAAATTTTCATGAAGTAGATGAGAAAATTAGCATATTTCAAGTATTTTCCTCAAAATTAATGGTATTATGTACGGAGATACAATCAGTTTACATACAAATGAATATCTTTATATTAGAGCTTTTTTTTTAATGCTATATCCTTAATAGCGGGTTGGTTACACCTACAGCCTAAATGGAAACCGAGCGCTCCTAGTTTGAAAATGTCAAATCTTGTCCAAATCATCATTTGTCGGGAGTTTTTGGAGTAAGTTTCTTGGCTTGGGGATGACATTTTGTCCATATCGTTATTCCCAAATTCAGGGGAGAGTATTTGTGACGACCAATACCCAATAGCCAAGACTCCTAAGGTTGTGATGTCAAGATGGATGAGGTGAAGTGAGGTGTACAAGTCCACGAGTTAGCCCTACATCGTATGGAGAGAATGAGATCTTGAACTACTTATATAATTTTTCCTCCCAAACATAAAATACGTATTTTAAAAACCGTGCATCGCTACAGATCCCGTAAGAACTCCGTAGTTAAGTATGCTCGGGCGAGAGTAGTACTATGATGGTGACCTCCTGGGAAGTTCTCGTGCGGGCACGAGCAAAGAGGACAATAGCTTGTATGTTTAAGGCGAATGTTACAAAATAGTATTAGAGCCAGTTCTCCTCACAATGGGAGGGGTCTAACCCTACTCGTGGATATGTAGCCTTTAAGGAAGGTGGATTGTGACGACCAAGACTCAATAGCCAAGACCACTGAGTATGTGATGCCAAGATGGATGACGTGAGGTGATGTGATGTGAGGTGTACAACGCCATGAGTTAGCCCTACATCGTCTTGTGAGAAGGAGATCATGGGCTACTTATATAATTTTCCCTTCCAAACATAGAAGATGCGTTTTAAAAACCGTGTGCCGCTATGATTCTGTAAGAACTCCGTAGTTAAGCGTGCTCGGGCGAGAGTAGTACTAGGATAGGTGACCTCTTGGGAAGTCCTTGTGCGGGCACGGATAAAGTAGACAATATCTTGTATATTTGGGGCGAATGTTATAGTATTGTTGCCATTTTTGTGGCTTTCAAAAGTCATAGAGGATAAGGTTTGTGGCGGGACTTGAAATCCCATCCTGACACAAACACCCTTATATATTAACACGTGAAGGCTATCTGTATAAAAGAGGCAAGAAAACCAAACGTCGTAGGCCAATCCCAAACGGTACAACAAAGAGAGGAGAGGAAGAACAAGGAAGAAGAGAGAACATAGAGAATATAGGAAACAGAAAGAGAAAGTGTTTCTCATCAAGATCTCATTAGCCTTCTATGATATTTTCTAATACGTCTCTTTGCCTTTCTTGTGGCGGCTTCTCATTGTCGATCTCTCATCCGGTCTCTCCGACGATTTTCTTCTATACCGAGGTTTGGGAAAAGACTTGCTGAAGGATTGGATAGCCGCGAAGGTGTGATATTTCTTGTTATTTGATATCAATGAAATCCTTATAGCCTTGATTAATAGTAAAGGTCTCTCCTCCCTCGGAGGACGTAACCCGATTGGGTGGGTGACCTAAAATTATAATGTATCTATTTACGCGTTATTTATATAGTGCTTCATATTACTGTGTAACTTGTTTTGTATTGTGGTAAATATCGATCCATAGACTTTCTCTGCTGAATCGCTCGATTTCATAACATATGGTATTAGTGCTCCAGGATGCAATACAAGAAAGATATTGAAGGCCTCGATGTTTACAAGTTTGAGGTGGAGGAGTATGACGGTAAAAGAAATTTTGGATTGTGGCAAAGAAGGGTAAAGGGCATGCTGGTTCAATAAGGCCCTCATAAGACGTTGCTTGGAAAATCCAAAAAAATCAGCAACAATGAGCGATAAAGGTTGGGGGGAGTAAGATCTGAAGGCTGTGAACAAAATTATATCGTACTTGCCCGACAAGATGATGTATGGCATTATGGACGAGGAGACAACTACATGATTATGATCCAAGTTGGAAACATTGTACATGGTAAACTACATCTCAACCAAGTTATACCTGAAACAACAGTTATATGGCCAACGTATGAAGAAAGGTACTTGATCCGATTCTAGAATACTTAAAATCTTTCAATAAGATCATTACTAGACTCATGATCATTGATATAAAGTTGGATGAGGATGATAAGGCACTTTTATTCTTTTCACTCCACTTCCTAAATCTTACAAGCATCTGGTGACCACAATTTTCTATGAAAAAACTCTTGTGATGGAAAATATTATGGTAACCCTCTTATCAAATTAGATAAGGAAAAAGTCACATTGTGAATATGAGAGTCAGTGTTTGATTGCAAGAGTTAAAAAAAGATGAAGATGAAGGGAATATATTGTAGATGAAGAAAGGCCCCGGTTAAAGTCCAAGTATACGGTTCAATGTCTGTATTGCAAGAAGAAAGGTCACATAAGGAGAAATTGTCCACAACGTATACTAAAGAAAACTAAATGTGATACTTCCTATGATACAACAATAGTGGCTGAAGATAGAAATAACAGTGATGATGGGTGTTTTCTGACAGTCTCCGCGCATATGGACACTTCTTCCGATGAGAGGATTTTAGATTTTTCTGATTATTTTTACCATGTTTGATCCATAAGGGTTTGGTTTGACTTTTTTTGTAACATCTGCCCCAAACACAAAAAATATTGGCTGCTTTGCTCATGCCCACACAAGGACTTCTCAAGAGATCACCAATCATGGTACTACTCTCGCTCGAGCACACTTAACTGCGGAGTTCTGATGGGATCCAATACTTTAGTCTTGATATGATCACACCTGTTGTTTCGATGGCCGATGAAAATTCGAGATGTGACAATTTGGTATTAGAGCCGATTCTCCTCGCAATTTATATGTGTGTGGAGGGTCTAACCTTACACGTGGGTGTGTGCCCTTTAAGGGGGGTGGATTGTGACCCCAAGATCTAATAGCCAAGACTCCTGAGACTGTAATACCAAGATGGATAAGGTGAGGTGAGGTATCGAAGTCTATGAGTTAGTCCCACATCGTCCAGAGAGAAGAAGATCATAAGCTACTTATATAATTTTCCCTCCCAAAAATAAAAGACGCGCTTTAAAACCGTGAGCCGCTACGAATCCCCATAAGAACTCCATAGTTAGTCGTGCTCAGGTGAGTGTAGTAGTAGGATGGGTTATCTCCTAGGAAGTCCTTGTATAGGCATGGGCAAAGCAAACAATATCTTGTGTGTTTGGGGTGGATGTTACACCGACAGCAAAAGCCCACACGTGGATTAGACACAGACCGCCACGTAGGCGACAATACACCACTACATCAGTCGTGACAGTTGTAGACTCCAACACCTATAAATAGCTCATTTGACATCGGCAGAGGGACCCTTTTTCAAAATTTGAGAGCTCATTTTTTGTTTTGGAAGTACAGAACTTCGGATCCCGATAGATTGGATTTGAGACCTCGTCTCATTCTCTCTCTCTCTCTCTCTCTCTCTCTCTCTCTCTCTCTCTCTCGGATCTATTGTACAACCTCCCTTGACCTACCAAGGGATAACTGATTCACCAATAATAATAATGGAATCAAGGTTGCAACTTACCACACAGGGAGTAAGTTATGACTGAACATTGACAACAAACCTCTTGTGTCTATTTTCTCTTTACACTTAGTCTCTCAATCTTTCTCTTTAATCAATCGATTATGGGAGAGATAGAGCGACAAAAAAGATTCCCCACATAGGTGCTCTATTAAAATGTGGGTATTAGTAAAAAATAGAATCAGATTGATGCGTCTTGTATAAAATTGGGGGTGTAATTAATTTTGGAGTAATGATAGAGGAGCCCCATTATATAGGCCCCATTAACAAGCCACATGATGTGGCAACCATCCACCGGATTAACTCTCAAATGTGAGAAAAATAGCAAAGTTCAAATAACTAAATTGCCCTCAACAACAGGCTCTATACATGGTAAGCAGCTCCCATATTTATCAGATTTTTGAAATAATATTTTTTGGTAGTTCGATTTTTTACTTAAAAAAATCTATAATTTTTTTTATACATATCAAAATTTAGTAAAATTTATATTTTTTGAATCTACTCATGAAGCTCTACAAACTAGACACATATTGCTTATGAAATTCTAAGAAAAAAAATCGGATACAAAACTACCTTATAATTAAGTATCATTTATCGAATTAAGCGATATTTATTGATAGTTATAAATAACTCAAATATGTTATTTTTAAAATCTTGATTTACCGTAAACTGACTAAATATCACTTTCACATAAATTGACATTTAAAAATTCAAGACACTTTATCAGACACAAACTGACGATAAAAGTATCTCTTAATTTTATAACTATTAATTTATGTGATATTTGGTTTTGAAAAGTGATATTTAGTCACTTTACGTAACAATTTGATTTTGAAGGTAAATTTTAGGTTATGTAACTATCAGTAAATGTCAATTAATTCGGTAAAATATCACTTAATTACTACTGGTCACTCTTGTATCCAGTTTTTTTCTTTGGTATTTCATAGTCACAATGGGTCTAATTTTTTAGAGCTCGATTAGTAAATTCCAAAATATAAATTTTTCAAAATTTTGATAAGTATATAAAAAGTTATATGAATTTTTTAAAATAAAAAATACAACTTCCAAAACAGCTACCAACTTATTTTTTAATCGTTTTTAAAATTTTGACAGCATATTTGGGTTTAGAAATGGGTTCAATAGAGAAAGATAATATGAGCCTATATAAATAAGCATTTTTTTGAGATCTAACAAATACTGTATTGGATGAATACCACGTGAAGGTACCTACCTATCAGAGGCTTATCTAATGTATATCTATATCTATATATATACTAAAATGGAAGCCTCTCTCCCGTCTTTTGACACGTTGACGTCTTTTAAAGAGCTAGAATTCTTCTTCCGTGTGTGAATGCGGCTCTCTTTTAAATCTATTTAAAAACCTACCATAAAGATAATAAATTTTTATTTAATGACATTTAATGGTCATTTGATGTTAATCTCTCTCTCTCTCTCTCTCTCTCTCTCTCTCTCTTTCTCTCTCTAACAAATGAATCACACTCATTTCAGATTTCACACTTCTTCAAACAGTTATGATGCCGTCTTTGCCAAATGGCGTGCATCAAGCACATTCGGGCATTGCCCGGGTTTCTTACTAGTATCTATTTTAAAATGGAAGTCTCTCTCCTGTGCTGTGACACATGGACGTCTTTTAAAGAGCTAGAATTCTTCTTCCGTGTGTGAATGCGGCTCTCTTTTAAATTCATTTAAAAAACTATCATAAAGATGATAAATTTTTATTTAATATCATTTAATGGTCATTTGGTGTTAATCTCTCTCTCTCTCTCTCTCTCTTTCTCGTTCTCTCTCTCTCTGTCTAACAAGTGAATCACACTCACTTTAGATTCCACACTTCTTCGAACAGTTGTGATGTCGTTTTTTCCAAATGGCATGCATCAAGCACATTCGGGCATTGCTCGGGTTTCTTACTAGTCTAATATAGTAGTATAATACTAAAATGTAGCCCTCTCTCCCGTGTTGACACGTGTATCTCTTTTGAAGAACCGATTTTTCGTGTGTGAATATGTCTCTCTATCATAAATCCTACAGAAATTTTTCAGAAATGAAACAAAAAATATTAATATTTTAATAAACGAAACAAAAGTTTTAAAATAAGAAAAAACAGAATAATACGCCATCTCAAATGGCGTAAAGCATTTACGCCATTTGAGATGGCGTAAAAATAAATCGATGATTTTAAATACCAAAAATGCCCTTATTTTACGCCATCTCAAATGGCGTAAAGCCTTAAATTTGTCTAATTAATGAAAATGTGGGGGGTAAAGTCTAATTCAAGGCAAAATTTGGGGGGTAAAGTCAAAATAACCCTTCTTTATTTACTCAAAGGCTTTACGCCATTTGAGATGACGTAAAGCCTTTGAGTAAATAAAGAAGGGTTATTTTGACTTTACCCCCCAAATTTTGCCTTGAATTAGACTTTACCCCCCACATTTCATTAATTAGACTACCCCCCAAAACTAACTGCTCCGTTAGCTCACCCCTCAAAACTTTATTTCTTTTCCGTCAACTCACCCTTTCCCTTAGATGGTGAGTTGACAGAAAGTTAGTTTTGGGGGGTAAAGTCTAATTAATGCAAATATGGGGGGTAAAGTCTAATTCAAGGTAAAATTTGGGGGGTAAAGTCAAAATAACCCTTCTTTATTTACTCAAAGGCTTTATGCCATTTGAGATGGCGTAAATTCTTTAGGCCTAAGGGCACTTTCGACATTTAAAATCACCGCTTCATTTTTACGCCATCTCAAATGGCGTAAATGTTTTACGCCATTTGAGATGGCGTACTATTCCGTTTTTACCTATTTCAAAATCTTTGTTCCGTTTATTAAAATATTAATATTTTTTGTTCCGTTTTTGAAAAAATTATGTAAATCCTATTAAAACCCTACTATACAAATGATAAATACTTATTCAATACATTTAATAATCATTTGATATTAATTAAGAAAATCATTATACTATATCATTTTCTAACAAGTCTATCACATCCTAACCATGAATCACATTCACTTTATATTGCACACTTCTTTGAATGATTGTGATGTTATCTGTGCCAAATGGTGTGTATCATGTTCATCCAACTCATATCATTGGTTCGGAAACGGGTCATTGGGTTCTTTGGGGGAAAAACAGTAGGTGATTCTAAATAGACGCTGACTCATACACCGGGCGGTGACTCCAAACGAACTCTCTGCTTGAATAGTTGAATGGTTTGGTGTGCTCTATAGTTTCACCACGCTCACTTGGTTTCTGACATTCTGTACCAAAATCCCACCGTTCCGTCATAATTTCATAAACCCTAATCTCTCTCATCCCCCCTCTCTCCCTCCCTTTCTCTCTCTCTCTACGTCGCTTCCTCTGAGACGAGAAACCGAGACCGATCGACATTGCAAGTACGGGCTCTATCTTCTCCCCATCTTCATGTGTATTTGGATATGAATTCTTGTAAGCATGGACGAATCTGATTTTCTTGAATGCTATGAAATAACAGGATGATTTTTGTTTTTAGGTTTTTTTTTCTTACAGTCGTTTTTTTTTTTAATTTTTTTGACTTCTGACCGATTACCAATGCTTCTTGTTCTTGCTTCTTTTTTTTTTTGGCGATGGATGAATTAACTTTTTTTTTTTTTATGGGTGCAAAGGTTATTTTCATTTCCCATTTTAACAGTTTGGATTCTTGAATATCTCGTCTAGAATGTGGACTCAAAACTAATTTTATTTCTATTCGTCGGTTGTTATAAAAGTTTCGGCCTTCCATTGAAGAGTATGGACTCAATGGTTGAACACATTCCTCGTTTCTTACCCAGAATTTGAAGAATGGGGGCGGGGAGGAAATCAAAGACGATCCTAGTGCCGGAGAAGCAGCCGCGGTCGCTGCTTCCGGGGAACAGCTCGGCTTCCGCTAGAAACTTGCCCAAGAGCCAGCTCGCAGGGGCGATATTCGGTTGTAAGCACAGCACTATGGGCGAGTGTCTTGAAAAGCAATTATTTGGTTCGTCACCGTTCTCTGATTTCACATTTAATCCGCTACAAGTTCTACGCTCCTAGGTTCTTGTTATCTACTCATTTTGTATCTTTAATTACTGCTTTTACAATTTTTTGGGTTTAACAATGCATGCAATATGGACTAGTTATCTTGACATTATAGACTTCTAGTTTCAATCTAACTACCATCGCTTATGGCGTAGTTGCGGACGTTATGATGCATGCATGCACTGTGATTTGTTTGTCAGGCCTGCCCGCTCCTCACTTCTCGTTCGTGAAGAAAATCAAGCCAGGACTCCCCTTGTTCTTGTTTAATTACTGTGATCGGAGGCTACATGGTATCTACAAGGCTGCAACCCCTGGCCAGTTGTATATCGACTCGTATGCCTGGACAGAAAATGGCAAAGAAAGAACTGCGTTTCCGGCACAGGTATCATTGGTAGTGAATTTCATATATATGGAACATACTACTTTCCTTTATCGTTCATAGTGAACCTCCTTTCTATGCCAAAGAAAGAACGTACTAATATAAATCTATGACTGGTTGGAGGAAAAGCCAAAATAGAAGACAAGGAAAAAGAAAGAGAAAGAAGAGTTTCTTTTTCCTTAACCTCACTTTCACTGGATTTGGGAAGAGAAGTGCTAAACGAATTTTTTGATCAAGATTCTGGCAATTTCTTGTCCCTTTGACTATCATTCTTAACCGAAGAAGAGAAGAGAAGTCTGGCTGGATTTTCTTTTCATTCCCTCACTTTCTCAGAATTAAGCATAAATTTGGTTGTAAGGGAAACCAAGGAAAAGGAAAAAGAAAAAGAAAAAGAAAAAGAAACGAAAATGTAAGTACTTTTATTTCTTACTGAAACGAAAAGGAGTGAGAAATTGTTGTTCTCATTATGAGAGAGCAATAGCCCATGACCCACACTATAATGCATATAGCTACACATGTACAGTCTCTATCCCTTACCCCTCCTCAAACTCACGATGGATTATAAACCGAGAGTTTGCCAACAGGAACTCAAGAAGCTCAATGCGAAGAAGACTGTACGACGTCGTGAGTAGTTTCCCAAGCTTGGCATCTAATGCACATAAGGAAGGGATAGAGTGCAAAAGAGACTTCCTACTTCCTATTAAACACTTGATTTGGTGAAAATGTAAATGCCATATATATATATATATATATTCAAATCTTTTTCCAAAACTTTTTTCTAACTATGTTAAAATTATTGTGCTTCAAATTATTTTCTTCATATATATATATATATATATATATATATATATAATGAATAGAAAAGCGGATTGAATTGTGAATCAATTTTTTTTGGTGCCCAATTTTATCTTAATATTATAATAATAGGCAAAAATTGGACCAATTTTGATATTTTGTACTAGACTCCATAAAATTAGAGGTCTTTTGTGACACTTCCAACAAGAAGAAGGGGAAAAAAGAAGAATGGATCTTTTCTTCAAGGATCAATGAAATTCAAGTATTTTATGGTTCTTTGTCGTAATTTTCTTTTCAAGAATCTTCTATATTTGTTGTTCCTTGATTCATCCTAATTTTGGTGGTTTTGGTTTATCAGCCTATGTTGGATATTTTATGGAGGAGGAGATAGTGATTATGGTCTATTTGTCTTTTTTGTTAGGTATTTTAGTTTTTTTGAGGAATTCCTCTCCGAGTTGGAGAGGATGGGGTTAAGCCATACCCCAAGCTAATATTATTAATAAGGAAAGAAAGTTACAAATTACATAAGAAGGGGGTAATCTCCACAGATTGGTTAGGTGAGAAAGCTAAGGACCCGACACGAACTCGGACCCGACCCGACTCGCATGTTTTGAAAATATATATATATATATATATATATATATATATATATATATATATATATATATATATATATATATATATATATATATATGTGCCTTACTTTAATCAGGCGCGCACCTTGAGTTGCGCTTAGACTCTAGGAGACCTTTGCGCCTCATGCGCGCCTTGAGCCTTTCAGAACACTGGGCCCGACCCGTGCACAGTTCTAGATCCGAATGGGCCAACTTCTTGTCGGCCCGACCCAGCCCTACCCGGACCGTCTTACACCCCTAAACCGGCCTAGGGAAAATTTTATGTTGTTTTATTATTTTTATATAGAACATTTAGCATATCAAAGTAGTTGAATTAAATTTTGGAATTCTTTCCTAGGTGCTTGAAGCCTTGAACTGACTGAAAGTTAAAGGGATACTGAAAATGAGAGTATTTTGGCCAGAAAATGAGACAGTGAGGGCAAGGAAAAAAAAACTTCCCTTTCTTTTTCTTCTTTTCTTTTCCTTGACTTTCCCTGTATCCAAAATGGTTTTAGTATTCCAAACGTTTGCATTTGTTTAGTTATGATTTGTGTTTAGTTATGATTTGCTAATGGTGTTTCATTAAGCGTATAACATCTATTTTATTTGCTTTTCTTCAGGTTCGCATCAACATTACGACGCAATGCCAACCGCTCATGGAGGAACAGTACTCCAAGATAATCAAGGCCAATTATTATGGTGATCAATACTTCTATTTTGAGCTGGATCATGCACAAACTAAAGGTTTGATGGCATTATTCGAATCTTCAACTATTCCTTCCCAAACTCTAAAGGCTCCTGTTCCATCAAGAAAGACCAATCTGTTGCCAGCATCCAAGATATGGATAAAAACTACCAACTTGAAACATGCGAGCTCTGGATCTAGTAAACCAAAGTGGTATTCTGAGCCATCTGTTCATCCAGTAAATGCAAATAAGTATGCAGTACTTGGCTCGGACAATGAGGATATAGAAGATGGAGGTTCGAGCAGGAGATCAACTAGTGATCCAGAAGACGGTGAAATCAGGGAGCCGAATTCAGGTTGGGAAAATTCAGGTTGGGGGGAAGATGTGCAGGGCAGTCATTCTGATTTTTGCACTCATCCAGATGTGGAGAGCCAAACATGGCACGGTTGCCCAAGCAAAATGCCAACCATTGCTCATGAAGACTCACTATTTAAAAATTCAGTTTCAGAATTGGAAAATTGGGAGGAAATTGTTGAAGGCAGTAATTCAGGTGTTAGCCCTCATCTGAATGGAGAGATTAGCTTGAGCAAAGCATGGAGTAGTGTGTGTAATGAAGGGGAATTTAATGAACTGTCTGCTGCACGTGAGCATTCAGTTTTGTCGTCCAAACATTCCATGCATGATCGTGATACGCCTAGAGATGTGCATGAAGGAAGTAGGTTATCAATGGAGCCTCCTATAGCTGAGGAGAACACAACACCACCGAACCTGTCCATAGATGTTCATGAAGAAACTAGGTTACAAAACGAGTCCTTTGTTGTTGCGGAAAAGCCTGAGGTAATTGAACTTTTGCTTTTTTGGTAAAAAAGCATCCTCTTTTTATTTCTTCTTTTAGTGTACATTAGAATTGTCAATTGGTTTTCTCATTTTCTTATGAAGCTGGTGCATATCATAAAAGAATTGGAAGAAACAAATGCAGCATTGAAGACGAAGCAGGTACTTCATATCAATGTACTTTTATATGACCTTATTTTAAATTCTGCAAAGCTACTAGAAACAAGCTTTCATGTAAGATATAAGGCGTTTAGCATGTGCTACGCACGTGATGAGTGAAGAAAGGCTTTGCCCGTTGTGGATTACTGCTTGATCGAGAGAGAGAGAGCTCTCTCTCTCGAGCGAGAGCTCGCGCTCTCTTTCTCTCTCTCTCTCCGGTCTATTTCTCTCATCCTCCATAAAATATGTCATTCTGTTTTCTAAAATTTTAATATTCTGAAATTAATAAATTGATTGTCTCTCTTCCTCATTTAATATAGCAGAATATATTTAAGTTATTGCTATAATTCTATTAATATCCTTGAGGTTTCACATCTAAACTATTGGCCCAAACTGTAAGGAAATGCACTTGATCTTATATGTATTCAGGTTTCAATATTGATGTATATGTTGAATGACATTATCCTAGTGCTGATTTCATGTTGGAGTTCCATCTCGCCAGCTGATTCAATCTATCTATGCTTTTCAAATTACTATCAACTTTCAGCCAATACTACTGTTGAAATCAACCAAAGAGTAAAGAGGCATTGAATTGTTAGTGAGTTTATAAGTGTATATATGTTTTCATTCGGTATTCCCTTATATGGTGGTATACTCACCATGCCGATGAATACACTCACCTTCTTGTGTATATACCTTGCTCTTATCCTAATGTGAAATAGATTTGTTTTCTCATATCATGTTACATGGTATCGGAGCCTACTTAATTGAGCAAGGTCTCTTTTTTTCTTCGAATTGGGTTCATCCGGCCTCATCTCTTTTCTTTCGGCTTCTTGGAAAATCTTATAGAGCTAGGGTTTCTTCATCTTGTGGCCTCTTCATCATTGACTAATTTGGGATCTGTCGGATCTCTAGAGGGCTTCATCGGTTGGTAGATTATCCTCTGGTAGTGCAGATTCGCAGCCGGATGTTTCCTTCATCGACAGATCGTCGTCTTTGCTGAGCTGCACCATCAATTGTCAGACCAGCCTCGGGAGGGTCAGAACTTCTGATCCGCTGGTGGCTATCTTCGCAACGGCTATCTTCTTCATCAGTATATGCAGATCATGCCTCCGCTTTTTGCAACATGAGGCTCCGTATCTTGTTACCAGATCCCATTTTAGATCCGAGCCTCCTTGTGCATCTCTAACACTGGAAAGTTCCGTGGAAGGGCTGCTCCACATCTTGTTCACCGGGGAAGATTTGTTGTCCCTGCCTCTAATCAATATGTCGGAATCCCCTCATGCCTCGCTCAAGCTCCCGCATTGTCTGAGCACCCTAGCTTCGCTCGTCCACCAGCTTCAAAGCTCAGGTTATGTTTTTTCAAAGCCTACATGTAATGTGAACCCTCGATCGGATCTGATGTTCATTTGCTTTAGATCTAACCCACCGGTTTATATAGTCGGATATCCATCTAACTTAAGTAAACTGTGGACCCAACCTGCCATTCTGTCAAGTAAGATAATCTAATTCACTTGTTTTGTTTTTGATCCGACCAGTCTGAAATCAACATATCCACTGTTCACCTCCTTCACCCGCTTTACGTGCAGTGAATTTCTCCCTGCCGATCAGTGACGATTCGAGCACGAGACATCAAAATTGTTGTCAAGGCAGCCAGGCCTGCCTAGGCGGGGCGTGGCTAGGCGGTGTTTAGGCAACAACTTTTTTTAATGTTGAAAATTATATATATATATATAAGATATTTTTAAGATTTGAATAATTAATAAGCATAACCCATCAAAAACTTCATGTGAAATTAATCAAACTTCATATGATTACATAACATCATGGATATAATGCATCATCATCAACATGGAATAATTTGTGAATCAAATTATATTACTGTTAGAAAGTTAGAACTTAGAGATTAGAACATATACGAACCCTAGGTCCCTGACATTCATTATGAAAAAAAAATCATGCATAATGAACAAACCCTAAAAATTTAGCATATATGTTTCATCAGTTTATCTGTTTCTTATGAAGAACTTCATCTTACGAAGTGAGTTTCATCAATTTATCTGTTTCTTGATTTGCTTTCCAATATAGGTATGTGATTTCTCTCTGATTTTTATCCACAATATATGCAAAACCCAAGGGTTGTTTTTGCTTAATGAGATTGTATAAAATAGTACATTATTTTATATTGTTGTGTTTTCCCCCTCAACCTTGCTGTTAATTTCTGTTGAATCATTGAAATGTGATGGCGCCTTTGGTAATGAAAGTTTCGAGATATTTGTTTGGTTGGTTATTCTGTCGTTCTTGTAGAACAGGGGAGACCTATTCAATGTTTAGAATGTGATGGTTATTATTATGCAAGCATTTACCCAAAAGAAAGAGGAAGTTCTGAAATATAACCAAAATTTTGTTTAATGGGAAGTGTGATGTGGGCATGTGAAGAGGTTCACCGACTCCAGTCTAGTATTCTATTTTTAGGAACCATGTTGCATACTTCGAGAAAGTATAGAAGAAAAAGGATATATACCAAACCAAGTAAGCCTTTTCTACTTTGGTTTCACCCACATGATTCCCATTTACCCATTTCATATCTCGATTTCTCTCGATTCCTCTCTTTTTTTATTGCTATTTTGGTGATTGATAGATGTTCCTTTTTCCATTATGTTTCTTCTTTTACACACTGTATCCGTCTTTCAATTTCTTCTTAATATCGTAATGCGATAAATACCAGCATATTTCTGGATTCCTTTCATTTGGGTAAGGGCACTTGCTTCTCTTTATAAACCCATCTCATGATTCTTGTTGCTACTGCCTTTGACATCACATGATTCGCATGCTGTATGCCCTCCTTTGCTTATTAGAGATCACCAAGGCTGAGGTTTGAATTTGTTGTGATGGTTTTACCTTCTTTTTACTGAAATCTGATCGTTGTGCCCTTGGTGATATATGCTTATCTACTTTTATGTGGTTGCTTATGTTCTCTTGGCAAACTTAAGTGGCACTCCTCTCCTCTTGTGATGCTATGACTGTCTTCATTCATCGTTATTATCTCTATTATATAAAGAGGATTGGTTTTGATAAAAAAAAAAGAGGATTGGTCTGTCGACACAAACCAAAAATCAATACCATCCTCTGCCCTACCTTCAATTAAAAACAGTACTCTATATTTAATATATCTAGGGTATTTTAGTTTTTTTGAGTATATTTTGACAGGAACGAGATGATATGAGGTCCTCTCTCTCTCTCTCTCTCTCTCTCTCTCTCTCTCTCTCTTGCATGTATGATTTTGTAAAGGCATACAAAACAGTTCATGAGCATACCATTTTCGCCATTTGCTAATGTTGATGGCTTCGAACATGTACGATTTTAATTATGGATATGTTGTATGCAGATGAACCCAAATGCAAGAGAGCCCAAAAATATGGGTTGTCATTTCGAGGAGCAAGACCCAATCTACCATGATACGACAGCATCTGGAGCCCGGGCGAGAGCATCTACCCGACTCCTAGTTGATTCTGATGACGACAATTCTGACACAGAAGGGGGGTCCCAAGATCCACAGCTGGATTTGGGTGAGGAGTCTCGGTCAAAAACTCCATGCAGCGATCGCCAAAAGAGGCGAACCTATACCACCACATCGGAATTCAGTGAGTCGGTGTGCAAGAGAGCGGTGGCGGAGCGCACGGAGGCAAAGGGGACGGTCGGAGTTAGGGCTGACCCGTACTCGATACACCATGCCACGAAGCTGCTGAATGTGATCCCCGACCTCCCTATCGAGCTGTTTGTGAAGACAGGGGAGAGGATTATCGCTGATCCCGGATTTCGGGAGTTCTTTATCTCCATCGCACCTGAAAGGAGAAGGCAGCTGCTGGATCACATGGTCTGAGAGTCAGCTAGTCAGATGATGGTGTTGCAGACTTTTGGATTCTGTTTTGTTTGTTCTTATGCTATCCGGTCTTTTATCGTACGAAGAAGAGTTGATGTATGTATTTGTGGACCTGCTCTTTGATGACGTGGCACCTGCTTTACTATGTTTTTTGTAATTACATTGTCACTTCTAGAATGAAAAATCCACATACAAAGGCACCGGCGATGGTGGCGGGGGCCTGTGCCTTGCCCATAGTGTGGTGGTGATTTGATGATGGGCACGATGGCGGCAATAGATGACGATGGTGGTGGCAGCTGCGGCATGCGCTGATGATGGAAACAATGGTGGCAGTGTCTTGGACCTCGCCCAAGTTTCACTAGTGCAAACCAGAGAGTGCAGTCCTTATCTGGATCGTCGGATTCTATCCCTGTTTTGAAATCCCGTTCTCGAGATTTGCGATGGCCCCAACTTCATCATAGTCATCCATTGCAGGGGTGAAATGCACTCGACACATCTCAGACTATAGGTCTCTTTCCTTTTCTATTTCCCCTTGTTCCTCTTTTCCCGGGCTTCTCCCGGGCATTGAGACTAGTGTATAATATAAGGCGGAGGGTCCTAACGCTGCGTGGAAACCCCCCTCCTCTCCCGCTCCTCTTTCTCACCACGTGGCAATCCTAAAGTTTTTGAACGGGTTAATGTGTCTTTGAGCATTTCCAACGGGCTCCTTGGGATTTCATCCTTCCTTGTTATATCGAAATCTTTGAGCATTTCCAACGGGCTCCTTGGGATTTCATCCTTCCTTCTTATATCGAAAGAAATATAGAAAGGGGTAAAAAGGGGGCTCCAATAGGGTCCATTAGTTTTCTCTACTTTGATATTTTCCTACTGCTCTTGTTGAGGTGGGCGAGAGAAGTAGGGAAACCTATGAATAGTGGGGCTCAGTTTGAATTGAATGAAAGTCTACTGACTTCATTACTTTTCCGAAAAAGTCCTGGTAAATGCTGCTTTCATAGTTCCTGATTTGATCATTTTACAAAAAATAGGAAGAGGTTGAGGAGCCCAATGGAGTACTCTTCCATCCCCTGCCTACGTCGTAGTTAGAAGCTTTGAAGAATAAGAAAGAATCGTAGGAGTCCATTAGAGATGCTCTTAGGCCCTTGCAGCGGATGATGTGCTAATTAAAGGACAGACACCATTTCGGTTTAGTAAAAATCCCATATGTAACTAATTTATTTTAAATACTCGTTTTACCTCTACAAGCGGTTGTACAGAAAAAAACAAATAGAATCCAGTTGCTTGACATATATAAATTACTGTATCAATTGTTATCTTTTGTATTTCTGATTGTTACTCTTTGCTACAGTGAAATCACTATAGAATTTTTTTGAACATATAGTTATAATTTTATTTTTTCTACAGTGAAATCACTATAGCGAAGAGTAACAATCTGTGCAGATTGTTACTTTTTGTACTGCAGATTATAGTAAAATCATTGCAGTAATTTTTTTTTTGATAAATTTTTTTTTAATATTTTTTAAGAGTAATAATTTATAAAGATCACTACTTTTTAGTCTTTGCCACAATGAATCACTAATGTAAAAATCCACATAATACAGTGACAAGTAGCCACTTCACAACTTCACATGGTATTATTACAGAATTAAGATGCACGCTATCACCACTCTCGAGTCTCGGCCTGAGCCAGTTGCCCGGTGGCCTGCTAAGCAGAACTCATACCATTGCTACGCAGACATACCGATCATTGCCGGTCCGGGGATGGCTGAAAACCCTGCAGTGACCTGCCAGAAGAACACGTAAGGTCCTCTCCACCGGCGGTCACTCCTAGTCGCGGGGTTTGGTGCTCTCCAGGTTTAAAACGCTCCCTCCACCCTCCTCCCTCCCTCCACACCCTCACCCATTTCTCTCCGGCTTCGTCTCCCTATTAAACTCCCACCATTCCGCCATGAACCCTAATCTCTCTCATCGCCCTTCTCCCTAATCTCTCTCTCTCTCTTTCTCTCTCTCTCTCTAGCTCGCTCGCTCGTCTCTCTCTCTCTCTCTTCGTCGCCTCCTCTGAGACGAGAATACGAGGGCTCTGCTTCTCCTCGAGAACGCCATTGTGAGTACGGTCTCTATCTCCTCTCCCACGTTTACTGGACGAATCCGTTGTTCTTGAATGGGACGCAAAGCCATCAGGCCGTTTGAAGGATTTGATTGAGAGGAATGGGTTTCTGAGAGGAAACTGACGGATGATTTCAGTTCTTTTAGGGTTTTTGTAGGGGTTCGGAATCTTTTGCTTAAAAATCAACTTTTAGACTATTACTGACCGATGAGTCTTCTTCTTTTTCTTCTTCTTGTTTCTCTTTAATTTGACAATGGATGAATCAGCTGTAAAATTTCTGACACTGAGCCTTTCTCTTTAGGGTTATTACCCTCTGCCATTTGACAGTTTGGATTCACTGTTATTTATTTGTAATTGGGGTATTTTATTCAAAAAATTCGACCATTCATTGTAGAATATGCTCTCAATATTTTTTTTTTGCCTAATCCTCGCTTCTTACCCCGAATCAATAGAATGGGGGCAAGGAGGAAAACAAAGATGATCGTAGGGTCGGAGAAGCCACGCCAGTCTTCTTCGTTGCCTGCGAACATGTCGGCATCTGCTAGAAACTTGCACAAGAGCGACCTTGGCGGAGCGATATTCGGTTGTAAGGATAGCACTAAGGGCGAGTGCCTTGGAAAACAATTATTTGGTCCGTCACCTTCCTCTGTTTTCATGTTAATCCACTGCAAGTCCTTCAATCCTAAGTTCTTGTTTTCTCGCAATGATCATGATTTTTCTATTAGTATTTTTGTTTAACAATGTATGTAATTTCAAGTAGTTATTAGGTATTATAGATTACTGAATGTATCTTTTTGAGACTTCTAGTTTACATTTAGCTACTATCAGGCATCAGCGCTTACTATATTGCTGTGGGTGTTATGATGCATTTGAGCACTGGGATTTGTTTGTCAGGCCTGCCCTCTCCTCACTTCTCGTTCGTGAGGAATATCACACCAGGACTGCCCTTGTTCTTATTCAATTACGACGGTCGGATGCTTTATGGTATCTATGAGGCTGCAAGTAATGGCGAGTTGTGTATCGACCCGTATGCCTGGACAGAAGATGGCAAAGAAAGAACCACCTTTCCGGCACAGGTATCATTGGCAGTGAAATTCATATCTCTGGAACATACTAATTTCCTTTATAGAAGTGAATTTCCTTAATCATTCATAGAGAATCTCCTTTCTATGGCAAAGAAAGCACTGCGCTAAATCTGTGATTGGTTGCAGGAAAAGCTAAGGAAAATAAAAGAAAAGGAAAACGAAAGAGAAAAGAAAAAGTTTCTTCCGTCTTTTCCTCATTTTCGCTGAGTTTGGTAGAGAATTACTAGAAGATGTTTTTGACCAAATTTTTCTCTCAGTTTCTTCTTCCTTCGAATTTCATTTTAAACCAAACAACTGAAACAAGAGAACGAAGGTCTGACTGCATTTTCTTTTCTTTTCCTCACTTTCTCCTGAGTCAGCATAAGTTGGTTGTAAGAGAAACGAACGAAAAGAAACGTAAGCAAAATAAAATAACTTTCCCTTTTTTACTGAAACCAAAAGGAGTGGGAGAATTTGTTTTTCACATTATGGGACGCAAAATAGCCCTATATATACAAAAAGATATGGCTACTTGCATGTGGTGTGAGTTTCTACTTCATAGCAACAATATAACAATGTACTTGTATATAGGAACTGATGGTTATCATGCCACAATGGAAGGCAAAAATTTCTCACACATTTTCGATTAGAATGATAGGTGAAAACTATAGAGTATAGACAACAAAAAATCATCACCTAATGATTATGGAAGATACCTTCTAGGATTTACAAAGCCACCTGTGGAGAAGATGCATAAAGGATGAAGCGATAAAGCAGATGCGATGCGACCTTGTGAATGCAACCTCTATTCCTTCGAGCAAAGGTTCGACGAGAGATGGTGAGATCTTCTCTTTCTCTTCTTCTTTTTTCCTTCTCTTTGTCTGCTCTCTATGTGGCCGGCCTCCCTTGCGATTAGGGTTTAGTGTGGCTGGCCACAAGGGTCTTATAGATCCCTCATGTGGCCAGCCACCCCTCTCCTAGACCATGGGGTTTGGATCCGTTGAGTGTAGGAGCAATCCCTACACTAGGTTATCCAATCCTACACTCTAGGAGATGCCAAACTAGGAATCCTCATCCCTTTGGGAGGGCATGGCCGGTCACCTAGGGAGTCCTTTTGGGCTCTCTAGGTTAGTCATTATGTCCTCTCCTTGTGGGATTGACTCCATTGAGATCGTGGAATTTTCTGGAACTTTTGAGATCCATATGTCAACCATTCCGGAATATAGGTGAAATTAGGATTTCATGGTCAACAAGGGAATCTCCACTTTTTAGGAAGTCATCCAAAACTAAATTAGAGATTTAGTTAGAAAGGATTAGACCATCGCCAACACTCCCACTCAAGTTAGGAATCTTACTTTGTCGGCCTAGTGGCCAAAGGCTAGAAGTTGGGATCTGTTAGGATTCTAAAACCTCAGCTCCAATTAGATTAAGATTTTTATCATCGCATGACTACATCCATATCTAATTAGTCATGACTAGAACCATTATTAAGCCATGATTGCATTCTGTGGCAATTGAAAATTATGCAAATACCCTTTGTTACATATTTGCACATAGATCCTTTATTATCCGGCATTCACAATTAATACCCTAGAGAAGCAATTGTCCTACCCAGTTACATTGTACCATAAGTCCTTAAGTTAGAACTCCTCATTCCTTTATGATCACACTGATGAAAACTTTATCCATCTTAAAACATTTATTATGAAATTATAATATTTTATTTGAAAACAAATTGGATAAACCATTTATCAAAAGTCAATGCGCTATGTTCTAGTGATCATCTTATATGAGAGTTTACTTAAGGGAATACCTTCTCTCTTGAGCCTCCTCAGAGAGTTTAGAATTCCTCGACAATGAATGTGTTCCCATGGACCAAGCGTAAGCCACCTAAGATTACTAGCTATTGACTGGTAAAGCGGTCTCACTGAATTGTAACTCAAAGTGACAATGGCTTCACAATCATCTCAGGATTGAGAGACCATTGGAAATAGTAGATGAGAGTCACATTATCACATGGCAGTCATTTAAATGATGTGACCTCATAGTGATCCATGTTTAGTATGTTCCAAACACACCAACACAATTGACTCAGAGTCACCACTCTGATGATTAAGACAAACCATCTTGCTAAGCGAGAGTCATTGGTGTTACAGTCTTTCATATAAGACGTCCAGTTATCACCGACTGCGAACCTTATCAAGTATAAATTGTATAATATATCGACAGGCTTAGATCTTCTATATGCGAATCTCATCCAAGTAACTAGGCCACCTCAATTATACTTAATGGGCTACTATGTATCACATACAATATAGCAACAAATACAACAATATTAAATTCGAAGAAGGCATGTTATATCATTACTAATGTCAAAATGCATATAATTCTATATAACGTTTCTTTACGGTTCCTGCAGGGAACCGCTTAGGCCAAATCCGAATCATTAAATTATCACCTGTATTGAATTTTGTATAATGTCTACGTGAATTAGCAAAAAATTATATTGTTGATTACTTGTTTGAATTTTCTTGTTGAATTCTTTATGCAATTCATCTCTGCCACGCCCATCTTATAAGCTTGAGCTATTTTTAAGAGCCAATCAGCCAACATTCTTCATTGCAATTACGGAATAAAATTAAAAAGAATTAAATAAAAAGTGATTAGAGTTTTGAACTTTGTGAGGGGTGGTTAGATTTTTAAATTCTTCATTGAACAAAATCGTGAAAAAGAAAGCTTCAAAACTCCTAAATTATTTCCCTTTTTTTTCCATTCTTGAATTTAAGTGCATCTTTTGCCGTTATAAATTACTGCGAGACGTCCCATCAAATGTAACAGCTTGGGCTTTTATGGTGTTTGAAAATTATGGGTTATTTTTTCTCTGTAAGGCAACTTGAATCTATGCAAGATGACTCTAATGTGCAAGAAGATCTCTTTTTTTTCTAATTGGGTACTCATTTCCATCATTTTCTTCAGATTTCTCTTTCTCCTGGCTGGGCAATGTTTGATTAGGTGCTTCTAGATTCCCTACGGTCGTGCATGTAAAATCATATTCTTAGATATTGATATGATGTATGTTGGGACTGGATTGATGGATCAAACTCTATGTGGGGAGGCCATCGAGGTCTTAGTAGACTAAGGAGAGCAATCATGCCTCAATCCAGATTAAGTAATTTTTGCTATTACTTTAGTGCTTATATTATTATAGTATTATTGTTAGCATATCAAACTACTTAAATTAATTTTTGAAATTCTTTTCCAGCAGCTTGAACAGAATGAAAGTTAAGGGATCTTCAGGCAATTATTCATCCAAACCCTCAAAAGTGAGGGCTAGGAAAAAAGAAACTTCCGCTTTAATTTTTTTCTTCTTTCTTTTCTTTCCATGGATTTCCCTATAACCAAACATGGCTCTGGTTTTCCAACTGTTTGCATTTGTGTAATGATTAAGTAATGGTGTTTTGTTAAGATTATGTATCTTTTTTGGCTTTTTATTTTTGAAGGTCCGCATCCGCATTAGGATACAATGCCAACCACTCACGGAGAAACAGTACTCCAAGATTATCAAGGACAATTATTATGGTGGAAAACACTTCTTTTTCGAACTGGATCATGCACAAACTGAAGGCTTGGTAGCATTATTCGAATCTTCAACTATTCCTTCCAGAAAGGGCAACATATTTCCCGCATCACAATCCAATAAATGGACAGACTCTGGATCCGGTGAGCCAAAGTGGTATTCCAAGCCATCTTTTGGTTTGACGAATGCAGATAAGTATGTATCACTTGACTGGGACAATGAGGATATAGAAAATGGTAGCTCAAGCAAGATATCAACTAGTGATGCGGAAGAGAGTGAAATTAGAGAGCATGCTTTAGGTAGGGAGACCATTTGGGCGGGGGAACATTTGAAGGGCGCTTATTCAGATTTTTGCACTCAACCGGATGGGGAGAGCCTAACATGGCATGGTAGCTGGAGAGATATGTCAGACAGTGTTCCTGAAGAGAAAGAATTTAAAGATCTAGATTCACAATTGGAGCCATGCTGGAAGGAAAATGTGCAGGGCAGTCGTTCAGGTGTTAGTCATTCAGGTGTTGGCCGTAATTTGGAGGGAGAGAAGCAATCTGGTGTTGAGGGTTTCGAGAAAGTGTTGCAAAAGCTGCAGGGGCTGTCTGCTGGACGTGACCATTCAGTTTTGTCGTCCAAGGATTTCATGGAGGATAGGGATATGCGTGGAGATGTGCATGAAGAAAGTAGGTCATTAAAAGAGTCTGTTTTAGTTGAGGAGAACCAAACACCATTTAACCTGTCCAGAGACGTTCATGAAGAAAGTAGGTTATCAAAGGAGTCCTTTTATCTAGCTCAAAAGCAGGAGAATAAAACCACTCAAGACCTCTATCATGGAAACACTGAGGTAATTAAACTTCTAAGTTTTTGGTAAAAAGGCCTACCTTTTGTGTTATTTTTTTAGGGTAAATTACACTTTACCCCCCTGAAGTTTAGCCCAAAACCACTTAACCCCCCTGAAGTTTTTTTTATTCCAAATCGGTCCCTAAAGTTTTAAAATTTAAATGTTAGCACTTAGCACAATGCCCCCTTTTCTCAACTACTAAATT
This sequence comes from Chamaelirium japonicum, assembly GCA_947650365.1. Lineage (NCBI taxonomy): Eukaryota > Viridiplantae > Streptophyta > Magnoliopsida > Liliales > Melanthiaceae > Chamaelirium > Chamaelirium japonicum. Next base: position 69,492,612 of record OX393552.1, read on the forward strand.
TCCTCTTTTGGTAATTTCTATCTAATCAAAATTGAATTGATGGGAGCAAAATTTAGTTAATTAACTATAGGGAGGTTAAGTGATTTTGGCTAAACTTCAGGGGGTAAAGTGTAATTTATCCCTTTTTTAAAAATCTTGGACACTTTTATTTTTACTTTTAGTTTTACCTATTTTATTGTGCAGCCTTTTCATAACCTTTCTTATGTTTATGTAGTTGGTGCATATAATCAAAGAATTGATAGAAACGACTGCAGCATTAAAGAAGAAGCAGGTACTCCATATCAATAATCTGACCTTATTTTAAAATCATGCAAAGCTACTAGAAACATACTTTCCTGTAGGATATAATTTCTGTTTCTCTTAATATATGTGGGTTTTCACATCTATACTTGTGGCACAAAACGTTACCCTAGTGCAGATTTCATACTGGTGTTCCATCCCACCAAGTGATTCAATCTATCCGTGCTTTTCAAATTGTTATCCACTTTCAACTTATCAAGTGTAACAGTAGTGTGGAAATCAACTAAAGAGGCAGTTTAACAACTAGAGATAGAAGCTTGCGAATATTTTAGAAAGCCTTTGTGAAGAAAAATGTACTACAATATGTAGGTACTTCAAATAGACATCCAAAAGAGGGAAGACAAAGAGAGAAAATGAAGGCTCAAAGGCTCCAAGTAAAACAAAAACAGCATTGTGCTGAATTTTTATTAAAAAGTAAAAACTTAATGCTTTACAATAGAGCATGACCCATCTTTAAGTAGAGAACTTTATATTCCCAACCCTACTTTGTAGGAACTAATCCTTCATGGTGAGGAATTGTAACCAATATTGTGGAGGATTTTTCGGGAATCGAACAAAATTTTGAGTAGTCAAGAGATACACACCAAAAAACAATAGTAGACTTTTTGCGTGGAAAATTCTTCGCCAAGGTAAAGGAAAAAACCACGAGCCAATTCTGAGCAGAATCCACTATAAGTTTCCCTCATCTCTCAATTACAATGTCTCAATGAGCGAAGTATACCTAACTTTTGACATTTGATGGGGTGTGACCTGTCATCGATGTAGAGTTCGACAATGATAGGTAGAGGAGGAATCGATGGTGGCTACGAGTCGAGATTGACGTATCAGAGCGGGTCTCGACGATGACCACTCGGTAGAGGTGGAACTGGTGATGATCGACGAGTCGAGAGCGGTACATCTAAGTGGCTTTTGATGATAAAAAGTGGAGGTGAAGTCAACAACGGTCTACGTATCAAGATCAGTGTGTCAGAGCGGAATTCCACTGCGGCTGGTGGAAGTGAAGTTGATGACAGTCGACAAGTTGGGACCGACGCGTCAGAGAGGAACTCCACGACGACCAATGGAGGTGAAGTCGATTGTCAACGAGACGGGACCCACATGTAGGTGTGAAGCTCACGACAGTTCGTGGAAGTGGGAGTCGACAACAATCGACGCGACTCATCAAAGCGGACCTCGACAACTACCGGTGGAGGAGGAATTAACTACTTTGCTGAGACGGAAGGGTTGCACGACAATGTCGGGCTGCTGATGACAGTCAACGAGATTGAGATCAGGCGACGGACGATGGCCGGAATTGGGGTTGTAGTTGGAGATGGAGGTGACTTCCGGTACGTCTACAGATGGAAGGGTGCATGATAGTTGTGTCGCGGGTGAATCCAATAGGGATTAGAGCTGGGCCACAAGGGTGGTTGTAGCGGAAAAAGGACCCTGGTGTCCGCAAGATGTCATGAAGAAGCCTCCATAGGTGACCACCTGCAATAACCAATGATAACTACTTGAGGGGACTATTGGTCGCCAGATGTGGAATAAGGGAGGGCCACCAGGGAGTGGTTGATCGTCATAGTGGAAGAGGAGACGACTGTCAGTTCATTCGTCAGACGCAGAGAATGCAGAGTTGGGGTTGCGGGCATAGTTACCTAGTCGGAAGTCGGGAAAAAATCGGCTAGGGAAAAAGTACAAAAAAATCGGGAAAAAAATCGAAAAGGTCGGGAAAAAAATGGTAGAATTTTAGAACATATTTATATATAGATGTTCCAACATGTTTTTTAAGTAGTACGTGACAATTAAAATGCAATTAATTGAGATTAAAACGCGTAAATCAGGATTAAAATGTGAAAATTGTGACTTTTTCATAAAATCAATTTTTTTTTTCAAAAAACCGGAAAAGATTCGCGTGGTGAATGTTTACTGAAAAAGGTATGTTTCAATCGCAACTTATTTAAAAATGAGTTTTTTTTTGTAACAGAGGTTTTGGGTGGTTGGGATCATGCCGCAGTGGATGCCATATCCGGGGTTGCTAGTGGTTGATGTTGCGCTGCTGTGGAGACCTCAAATGAGGTTGCAAGCCAATATAGAGAAGTTGGATATCCGTCGAGCAAGGTTGTCGTCCTTTGGATCTATGCAATATTGTCGGTGACGAGTGGAGCTCGATAGGTAGGGGGTCATCGTCGTTGACCAGGACAAGGAGGGGCAGCTGCCACTGCCGGGCGGTGGTGCCAGAGAGAGATAGAGAGAGATCCGGGAGGGAGGGGCCTCTTGCATGAGGTAAGTGCTGGAGTAGGCTACATAGGGTGACCACAGGAGTCCCCCTTCGAAAAGATGGAGAAAGAGAGATCCCCAGGAGAGGTAATCCAGAATTCTTCTATTTGAATCCAACAATGGGTGGTAATGGAGAGGTCATGCATGACTTGTTGGATGTGATTGATAGGCTCGTCCCTGACTTGGAAGCACAAGACACTAAGCTGTCGAAGTATAGGAATGCGGAAGGTCTTTTTGGAAGACCAATGACAATCAGACAAAGGTCAACAATACCACCAAGTTAGTAAGCATTAGTTAATATGTTTGCTATCTAATACATTTATAATTGGTATGAAACTAATCTAGTGTAAATTGTTATATGATAAACAGTTGAATGGTGGAAAACTTATGGGCTATGCTATCAAAGTCGGGACTAGTCGGCGACTAGTCCCCGACTAGTCCCTGGGCGGCATTTTGCCGACCGATTAATTTCGATTCCATCATTGCTGGGCGGAACCCCGACTAGTCTCCGACTAGACCCGACTAGACCCGACTAGCCCGACTAGTCCCCGACTAACGACTGCCGACTAGTCCCCAGGCAGCATTCTGCAAGCAAATTTTTTTTTTGAAATGAGTCTTTGCAAGCAATTTTGTTTGTATTTTTTTACATTGGCTCAAAGTCTTGAGTTGCAAGACTCACAACTATGGCTCTTCCCTGTAATCATCTGTTGAGCACCTGAGAATCTCAGATAAAAACATAGACAAATAATTAGTTTATTTGTTGATATCCATATAACCCTATAATTAAAATTGGGTTGTTCACTGATTAAACATCATCAAACAAATATTGTGATGAATTCTTAGTTCTGAGTCTTTTGACATGGGCATGAAGCCAATACAACTGTGTTATGTTAGACTGTTACTTATGTATTTATACCCATGCTGTGAAGTGTGAAGGTATGTATTGTTATTAACCGACTAATATCATATACTTATTAACATTTATGCTAGTTCATATATCATATATGTTTAGGGAGGGGGGGAGGGGTTAGAATAAGTTTTGGCCGACTAGTCCCGAATTAGTCCCGACTAGTCCTAGTCGGCCCTTGGCCGACTAGGGCCGACTACCGACTTTGACTGCATAGATTATGGGTGCATGACTCCTAATCTTCAACAACTAGCATGTCGTGTTCTTGGCTTTACTTGTAGCTCAAGTGGATGTGAAAGGAATTGGAGTGCCTTTGAGCAGGTGAGTCATGCTTGTGACAATATCTGTGTTGTTTATTTTCTTATATTAGTTTTGTATAGTTTTTCCTAGTCTTATATTTATGCCATGATAAATTTTTGTTTTTTAGATCCACACAAAGAAGAGGAATAGATTGAAGCAAAGCAAGTTGAATGATCTAGTTTATGTCCAGTACAATGAAAAGTTGGTAGAGCGGTTCAAGAATAGGAATTCATTGGACCCTATTACATTGTAGGACATAGACGATTGTAATGAATGGCTTACAGGAAGTATGCATGAGGACGTAGTGCATGGAGAGGGAGATTTGACATGGGGTCATGTTGCACAAGCTTCCGATGCTGACGACCTCCCTTCAAGATATATCACTAGATCCCAACGACAAAGAGGTGAAAGCTTATGGAGGGTGGTTGAGGAAGAACCGTTGTTTAATTCAGAGGAGTCCGAGTCTGAGTCCGAGTCTGATGCTGATGAGGTCAATACTACAAAGAGGCAAATAAGGACGATTCAGATGGGAATGGGAGTGATGATGAGTTGGATGATGCGCTATTCCATGATATGCTTGATGAGGATTGATGTTTGATTTTTATTTATATTTTTGGGGACATGTGGACCATGTGGTTTTGGACGTTTAGTTGTGCTATTTGCTTGACGCTATTCCTTTATGGTTAGGGTTCGTTGGTTATGATATTTGCTTTATATTTATCTGTTTGTGGTTATGGTTTTAAGATTATGTTTTTTGTGTTGATGTGTGATAATGTTATTGTTATTTGTTGCATTATATAATAGTTATTGTTGATATGTTTCTATTTTAAACATTAACGTTATTCTTTTTGAAGCTCACCAGAATATCTACATCCTAAACATTAATACTTGAATCATTTCTATTTCTAGAAGATAGAAATATACTATAAGTAAGGTCACAAATTAGTTATATCTTATATATATTTATACTTTATTTATATTTTTATTGCCTACGCACCGCCTCGTCTTGGTAAACCAAATCGCCTAGACACCGCCTTGGCACCTTAACTACACTGGGATCCCCGTCACTCGAATCTGGACTCAATGAAGGCCCGATGGGGCCGTAGCAACGGAGAGTGGAGAGTCGTTGCCCGACGGGGCTGCAGAGAGGCAGATCCCAACAATAGATGGTTCTTGAGATTGGTGGTCTTTGATGGGTATTGAAAATGCTTTAGTTAGTTTGATCTTCTAGATCTGTTGAAACTCAACACATTCCACTCTCATTCTTTGATCAGTCTATTTCTACCAGCATTCAAAATGGAATTCAAGTGAAATTTTCTCTTTTCTTGTATGCCATGTAGAAACTATCACTTTTATAAATAAAAAGAAATTTAAAGTTGTCAATATACCTATTTCTTTGTATCCTGCTCTTGAATCTTTTCCTAATTTGATTCACCTTGTGTTTTAGGTTGAATCAGATCTAGAGATTCAACAGTTGAGGAATGTAGTTAAGGTGTCAGGAAAAGTGTTTGAAGAACAGAAGGGCCGAATAAAGGAGCTAGAATCAAAGCTATTTCTTGTCAATCAACATTTGGGATTAGAAAAGCCTATCTACTTAATAGGAGGTTTTAATGGCACTTCATGGTTATCGTCATTGGATTCTTTTTCACCAGCAAATGACATACTTAAGCCTCTTAGATCAATGAGTTCTGCTCGTTCATATGCCTCAACAGCTACATTAAATGGCAATTTTTATGTTTTTGGTGGTGGTGATGGCAATTCTTGGTTTGACACAGGTTCTAACTATTACTTGTTTCACCCAATTTTCTTTTCATGCTCCTTAACCGTAATTCTTAATTAATCGTGTCAAGGCAATGATGTTTTTATTTGTCTTTGAAGTTGAATGCTACAACCCAAGGGATAACGAAGTGACCTTATTTCCCCCCTTGATTCGTCCAAAAGGTAGTCTTGCTGGAGCTACATTAAATGGTAAGATATTTGCTATTGGTGGAGGTGATGGAAACGAGAGTTTCCAGGATGTTGAGATGTTTGATCCTGTTCTTGGGATGTGGGTTAACGATCAGCCAATGTTTCAAAAGGTACACCGTCTTTACATCTTTTTCACGACACCCCCTCATCTATTTTCCTTGATTCCGATAGTAATAGATTTTGTAAAGCTTGTAGTGCTAAATGCAATTCTAAGTATGTTACTGTGAGAATATAGCATAAATAAGAATACTTCTTGGTATATTTCATCCCTAGATTCGATGAGATGTACTAAATTTTTCCTATTGGACCTATTGTTTGATTTGTCCTCCCAAGATCCTGTTTATAATTTAAGGAGCCTTCCAAGATTACCTATTGTTTGATATGTCCTCTCTAGAAACTGTTTATAATTTAAGGAGCCTTCCAAGATGTGTTGGGATTGTGCCCTAGAAGCCAATATAGTTCGTCCGACTTCAGATTGAGAATCACTTTTAACATGTATGATGTGATAGAGTACACTTACTGGCCCATCTTAGATAAGTGAGGGCCCTCATGTTTCATTTTAGTCTATAGGTGACATGGTGTATGGAGGGTACATTTATACTCAAAATATCACATAGTCTACCAGTTCCTTGTAGCCTGATTTAGATTCCAGTCAAAGATGAAGCTGGGTACTTATCTAGACTGTAGGAAATTGCACCTCTTTGCTTACACAGGATGGTATGTTTGCATTGTCGGACAGGGAGTCATGGACTCATGGTGGTGTGATAGGCTATGAAGCACCGACACTCTCGGGACCTCAACGTGTTCGTGTCCGACACGTGTCGGATACCGACACTCGTCCGACACTCCGACACGTGTCAGACACACCAAAAAACGTGTCTTCTATGAAGAAAGATTGGCCGACACGTGTCGGAGCGTGTTGGATGCGTGTTGGAGCGTGTCGAATATTACCGGAGAGACTTTTTTCTCATTTGAAGATGTTGGGGTTCTTGAGATTGTGAATCTTTCCATCAATGAGCCGGATATGGAGGTCGTGGTCTTCATGTCGTCGACGTCGATGGTGATGATGTGGTAACACTTGATGTTGGCCTTGATGGATGATGATTTTATGCGTGTTCTATTTGTTTTTTTGTGTTTTGAAAGTTTGAAACTATACACTTGAATCATTTATGATGTTTGTTGGAGACTTTTTTAGTTAACTATTAGCATTGATTATAAATTATAATATAAGACTTGTTTTATATATATATATATATATATATATGGGGAGGGATACTCTCACTAATGGACTATTACTAATGGCTTCTTACTAATGATCCTGGCCGTCCGTACCCATTCGGATGGGTCGGATTAAAATCTTCTCTCTCTCTCTTTCTCTCTCACAGTGCAGAAGCCCGACCCCCTCCCGACCCCGACCTTTCCCCCCCGGGCTCCGGCCTTCCCTTCCTGCGGCGTCACCGGCAGCCCCGACCGGCGACACCAGCAGCCCCGATCGACCCTCCGGCGCGCCGGAGCCGGAGGGGAAGAGCGGTCGGGGCTGCTGGAGGGTCGATCGGGGCTGCAGGTGTCGCCGGTCGGGGCTGCCGGTGTCGCCGCCGGAAGGGAAGGCCGGAGCCCAGGGGGGAGGGGGGGGAAGGTCTAGTGCGATCGGGGCTGGGGCCGGGGCCGGGGCTGGAGAAGGGAAAGGTCGGGGCCGGAGCAATCGGCGCCGGAGCCGGGGTCGGGGAGGTCGGTGTCGCCGGCTGAGGCTGCCGGAGTCAGAGCCGGAGCCGGGGTCGGGGCTCGTGCGAAGGAGAGAGAGAGAGAGAGAGGCAGACGGGGCACGGAGGAGAGAGAGAGAGGGGCAGACGGGGCATGGGGGATTTTTCAATCGACTGAGATTTGGATCAATCTCAGCCATCTGTCATTTTTGATCGGACGGTCAACGTCTTTAGTAACTCTCATTAGTAATCGTTGATTAGTAAGAGTATCCCTCCCCTATATATATATATATATATATATATATATATATATATATATATATATATATATATATATATATATATATATATATATATATATATATATATATATATATATAAAAAATTCAGCGTGTCCCCTAACGTGTCCGTGTCCTGGTTTTTTGAAAAATATCGTGTCGGTGTGTCTGTGTCGTGTCGTGTCCGTGCTTCTTAGGTGATAGGTGTGCTTAGAACTCTCTGAAGGAACCAATAGCAAGTACAATCTATAGCTGATCATAGATACTTCTGTTAAAAACAAATCCTATTAATCCGGAGGGTGTGGTGAATTCAGATTCTGGTGTTGATTGCTTCAAATTACAAAGGCGTGAGACCTATTATACAGTTAATACCTTGTATGTTGGGTTTTCAAGTATCAGGGTTGTGGGAATACATGCTCCCCAATATGGAACCCAAGCTCTTCGTAGTTAGATATCCCCTTATGATGATTTATATTCAATGATCATTAAAAATCTTATTGAGGTCAAGTGATTTTATGTAAAATGTTTTACATAAATAATTTTATGCATAAAATCATTTTCTCCATCAAATTGGTATGCACAAAATCGTTTTAGAAGCGTTGAAAGATGGATAAGTTAGACGGTCAGGGAGTGAGTTAGTACATAGTTGTCAAGGCGAGGCTAAGCGCCCGGTAGGCGTGGCCTTACGTGCATATGTGTGGCCTTATGTGCATAGGCATTCTCCAGGTATGGGTATATATGTATAGTCTATACTTGCAGTTATATATGGAAGCAATATAACACCTTACTAACATGAAATTGAATATATTATAGTCAAATGCATGCAACACAATAACACATACATATCATAAACAAGTAAACAACAAAAGCAACAAATAGAATACAAACACTTGCTAACATAAAATTGAGCATATTCTAATCAAATGCATGCAACATAATGAACACATAATATAAACAAGTATACAACAACGAAATGAACAAAGAAGATGGGGGCGAGTTGGGTTTTATTTAAAAAATAATATTCATTGCCTAAAACTAGGCGTGCGCCTAGGCCGTCGCTTAGTGAGGTGCGCCTGGGCGCATTGGGGCCTAGCTGTCTCCGGGCGCCTAGTGCGCCTAGGCGCGCCTTGACAACAATGAGTTAATATCAAATGGGTGGGCAAACCACCTCTGGCAGTCACATGAGGTCGCAAATATCATTTAAGAATATCAGTAAGTGGGAGCATGTTTGCTGAGATTTAGTGGGGAATGGCAAGAATGTAATTGTTTTTGACCTTTAGTGCATTCACTTCTTCTTTGTGGAATTATTTGTGATTAGTTGGTATAGTCATGTTAGCCTAGATGACTAGTGGAGTCAACAGATGCCAGTGATATAGATCCTTATATGTCCCTCTTAAGAATTTAATATGAGCCCATGTGTGGTCATAATACTTGTTGGAGTCAGTATCACATCATTATCCACTTATCTCTCAACCCAAGTCCATAGGTTAGCCACTTAAGTTCACGTAAGGGTTCTACATGGAGCAACATTGGTGTTTCATGTTTGAAGCACCATAGCTGATCCAGCCCTAATGTGACCACACCTAGGGTGGGTGGCCATGGGGTTCTCATATGGAGACATTTTCTATCTCTCTCATATTCTCTCCCTTGACGATTGATGGAATCACGTATGGAAACTATAGAGACTGACCATACATATTTTTGGAGCTAATTTCCTAGATTGAGCAATCCTTACAAGTATGATCCGACGAATCCGATTGCAAGATCCGGTGAAATCCGGCGAGATCATCGAATTTCCCTTGAAATCCCAAAATTTCGTTGAAATCGGAACGAGTCCAGGTTTCAACCCCTTTCGTTTCACCCATGGTCAAAACCGAAATATTTCGGCGAAATTTCAGTATTTCTACTAAAATTTCAAACCATGCTTACATGTTTTAAGGACATTAAGTTAAGAATGTAAGAGATCGGAATGCATGTGCACGCAGTGTTGTCAAGGCGATGAGGTGTGCTTGAGGTGCAAGGTGCCGCTAGAGCCTAAGGCGCAAGGTGCAAATAAGGCGCACGCCTTAGTGTGTAAGGCGCAAAAATACCAACCAAGGGCTAGGGATTTATCTGAACAAGGACTCCTGCAGGGTAGAAGAGAGGGCTTCCACATTGTCTAACAGAGAATTTGGGCAAAAGAGAATTAGACTTATTTGAGTCGTGCACTCAGATTTCTGTCGAGAGGATTCCATCACTCCCCACATCCAACTAGCTGAATCCATTTCTGTCTTCACAACAAAAAAAACAATGGAAGAAGATCTAAGTTTAGGCATTTGAGAATACCAAGCAAGACGCTAGCAAGGCTTGCCAAAGAAACGACTCTGTATAGTTGGTTGGTGCTGTTTTCTTGCTATTTCTCTTTTTTTCACTTAGCTGGAATTATGTGATGCTTTTTAGATTTAGGACTTGGGAGCAATCTAATAAGGCATTCTCTTTATGGCCTTTTGTGTGTGTGTGTGTGTGTGTGTGTGTGTGTGTGTGTTGAATTCGTGACAACAGAAATTTTAGAATGTGCTATTTTTTATGTGGATGATCATCTTATCTTAGAACATCCACAAAATGTTAGCTCATTCTAAAACTTCTAGAGCATCAAATTCTAGAAGCTTTATCGGCCATCCATTTAAACCGTTAATTTGAAAATAATAGTTGATACCCCCTAGAAGTTTTAGAATGTGCTTATTTTTTGTGGATGCTCTCTTAAGCAAGATGATCATCCCATAAAAAATCAGCACATTTTAAGTGCCATGTGTCGTGAAATGACTATGTCATAGGATAGTCCCTACGACATGCCATAGGAACCTATTTGCCATATGTCATAGGGTTTTCCTATCATGCGGATGTCATCATTCTTACAGAGAAACTGGTTGGTGTATCTCACTCGCATGTCAATTTACTGTTCTTCCAGCGGTTTGCTACTGCTGCAGCAGAACTTCACGGTGTGATTTATGCTGTTGGCGGCTACGACGGGAACAGTTACTTGCAGTAAGACATATAACAGCCTTTTGAGTTTTTTTTTTTTCAATTATCTTTGTGAATTACTAACAGGCTCTTGAATGAATCATACTTAGTTAAAGTCAGTTGTTTTCCTATGGCGAAATCTCAAAAATGACTGACCAAAAGGTTGTCTTCTCTCATGTGTGATGTGTCTAGGTCTGTCGAGCGGTTCGATCAACGGGTTGCTCGCTGGGTAAGGGCCCCAAGCATGAAAACGAGAAGAGGATGCCACTCATTGGCAGTCTTAAATGAGAAAATGTAAGATTTACTCGTTTTCCTCCTATTCTGTATGAGAGAGAGAGAGAGAGAGAGAGAGAGAGAGAGAGAGAGAGAGAGATTTATACTTTATTTCGACATTGATCTTCTGGTTTCAGATATGCAGTGGGAGGGTATGATGGTGAGAATATGGTCCCAACTGTTGAAGTTTTCGATCCTCGCCTTGACACCTGGATGATGGGGGATAGCATGTCCGTCGCCAGAGGGTATTCTGCCGCAGCGGTGCTCGGCGATTCCTTGTTTGTCATCGGTGGGATCAAAGGTGGAGAGGATATCCTGGACAGTGTACGTAATCTCATCATGCCCTATATTGTCGTGTTTCATTTTTTATGCAGGATGATCTTGGCCAAACCAACTCATCATTTCCCTCCTCTTCTTATTCTTGCTCCTCATTATGTGATGGCAGGTGGAATGTTACAAAGAGCGGACTGGTTGGGCCATTGCTCGCTCTGAGGCTATGGGGAGGAGGTCCTTCTTATCGGCCATTGTTGTATGATCGTGGAATTCGGATTCTGCTGTCACCGATAGTAGACACAGTTGGTTACCAAAGAAGACCAGATAGATGTACAGATGAACCGGTGTCTTCGTCCTAAACCGCCGTGTAGATACAGAGATGATGCGATACAACCGCAGTAACATGTGAAGATCGTTGCATGGGTTGCTTGAGAGTCATGCCCATGCCCTCGGTGTGTTTTGAGTTTGTTGCAATGATCTTTTCGGGACTGGACAGCTTATGCACCAGCACGGAATTTCTCATCTGGGTTTGGTGTCAACAGCTTCATCTTCTCTTCTTTTCTTTCTTTCTTGTATCATGGATCAAGAATTAATAATGTGGTTACGGAGGTGGTTACGATAGGTATCGTCATCGTCTGACCGATTTTGCGCATTATTTGGCTTTCTTTCATACTCTGGTACGTTGGGGTCTGATTTCCTTGAGAACTTAAGTGAGCTTGAGCTGCTTAAAGTAGAACTCCAAGTTTTGCACCCAATGACTAATGTTTCATCTTAAACACTTTCCTGAGAAACAAAATCTATCCCTACACGTGAGAGGGGGGGGGGGGGGGGGGGGGGGTTGAGGAATAGTCCCACATCGGTTGGGTTGGGACCAACTCATCTCCTCTTATATCTGGTAGTCACTCCACTCAACAGCTAGCTTTTGGGTGTGAGGGTCTCTATCACGACCGAGATGGGATTTCACCCAATTTGGTGCGATTGGATCATGACTTGTGTTCGGACCATAACTTTGCGCCTATTAATTAATGGGGAGGAAACTGAGGTTTTTCGACCAAGCTGTGGTCTGCAGCAAGGTGATCCTTTGTCGCCTTACTTGTTCCTATTAGTGGCACGGGCAGTTCAATGGGAAGTAGACAAAAGTATTGTTGCCAGTGATATGGAAGGCTTCTCGACCACGTGCAATCCTCCGCCGGTTATCACATTGGCATATGCGGATGACTACTTGTTCTTAACCCAACTACGATTCTTGACGCAGGGGGTCTTTGGGCGGTTTTTGCTCAGGTGGAAATGTGCATTAGTATTTATCCTCAGAAGTCCTAGTGAAATTCTCGCGATGTGTTCCTGAACGCATGTGTCGGAGAATGCTACATATTTTGCGGATGCAAGAATCGATCGGGCCTTGGATGCATCTGGGGGTTCCTTCATCGGATTGGTTTCGGATTTGGTAGTTGTCCGTGGTGCGGTGAGCAAGATGAGGACCTTGAGCACGTGTTCTAGGTTTGTTGCAAGGCTTGCGAGTTTTGGACTTTGTGTCCAGCGATGCACAGGGATTGACTTTTTTAACATGGATCTCCTCTGGCCGAAATCGAAGAAGGCACGACGCTGGATAGATCCGTTACCCGGGGCAGTGCTAGCTATGGCTATGTGGTTACTATGAAAAGCCCGCTGGCAGAAACTTTTTAGCAAGACCACCATGGATTGCTTAACTACAGCAATTCAAGAGAAGGTCGTTATCAACCAATTTTTGCGAGAAAGTACCAGTCATGTGTCAGGGGTTCGATTATATCGTCTGGACGGATGGTTCATTTCGCTCTCCAACGGAGGTGGCTAGTGGGGTTTGGGTTCTGGCACGCTGTGACGGCCAACTGTGTGCTGCATCAACCTTTTCTTTCACGTGGAGTCTCCGCTATAGACAGAATTGCGGGCGATCCAGGCGGCCTTGGAGGAGCTCCGCTATAGACAGAATTGCGGGCGATCCAGGCGGCCTTGGAGGAGCTAGGGAGGCGTAATACGTCTAAGGTGGTGGTGCTGCTCACTGATGCCGCTAATGCAAGAGATGCACTAGTGCTTGGGCGGGGGTGCTCTGAAGATATATGCCCCCAAATTATGCATTGCTTGACGGCATGGGATCTACTTAAGCAGTTATCAATCCAGTGCGTTCCTCGGACTGCGACTAGTGCTGCCCATTGGCTTGCCCAAGGGTGTCGGGTTCACGGGTGGACTATTTTATGGGAAACTGATTTCCCGAGTGGTCTGGAAGCCCTTGTGTGTGAGGACATGAAGATTATACAGTTATGATCACTGTCCCGAGTGGCAGAGTTAGCCCTCATGCAATCAATCTATTCCCTCCTTTAGATCTATCCCTTGGCTTGTCGGTGTGGATTTGAATGCAGTGAGGTTCTCAAACAATAAGATCAGAGGCAGACCCACTGTTCAAGTGGAAATGGACAAATTAAAAGGACTTTGGTGAATACATTGGATTTGTGGGCTGAAATTTGGGATCCAAACTGTTCAAGTTCTTCAATTACTGGGGAGAACTTTCAGGGATTGAGGAGGTAGTAAATAATGCTTGGGGCCTAGAGGAAGAGGGGCATCATTTCTAAAGGATTACCAAGAAACTTCAAAACTCAAGAAATCACTAAAGAATTGGACAAAAGAAAACAAAGTTAATGTTGTCCACATGAAACCATTGGACCTAGAACTTGCCAAGCAGATAAACAAGCGATTTCAGATTTGTAGCAACTCTCAGTTCAAGAGGAAAGCAATTGGAAGCAAAAGGCCAGAATTGATTGGCTCCAAAAGAGGGATAAAAACATCAAGTTCTTCTCCTTCTTCAAAGCAAGATGAAGTGTTAATTCTCTGGTTTCTGTTTCACTTGATAACTACTCTCTCTCTAATGACATCCCTTCCATTAGAGAGGAGGCTGTGAAATTTGATAATAATGTTTTTGTTAAAGATGCCCGGGAGTCCAGCTTCGAGCCTATCATCTTCGGAAAAATTCTTACTCCTGAAGCTGCTAGATGGATCGGCAAACCTTTTCGGAGGGATGAACTAGAAGCCGTGATTAGCAAAGCAAATAGTAACAAAGCGCTAGGACAGGGTGGGTTCGACTTCTTATTCTTGAAGAAATTATGGGAAACGATCAAAGAAGATGTGTGGGCGTTTGTGGACGACCGTGACAACTCTTTTCCTCCATGAATCACACGTTTGTTACCTTGATCCTTATAGTGAATAATGCTACTACTTTCAAAGATTTCAGGCTCATTTCGCTCTTCAATTGCCTTTACAAAATAATTGCCAAAATCTTAGCCAACAGGATTCTAGTAATCATGCAAGAACTGATCTCGCCCAATCAATTGGTCTTCATAAAGGGTAGGAAGATTGAGGACAATATACTGCTAGGTTGAGAGCTTGTGAAAGGTTTCCATCGGAATCAAGCCCCAAAAGAATGTGTCTCAAATTGGATATTGTCAAGGCGTACGATTCTATTAATCGAGGGTTTTTTTATCCATTTTTTGGCGTTTGGGTTTCAATGACATTTGGATTAGGTGGATCATGGCTGGTATATACTCGCCTTTCTTTTCTATTCTCATCAACGGATCCCCTATAGGAATGATTCAAGCAAATAGGGGATTGAGGCAAGGTGACCCCCTCTCAGCATATTTGTTCACCATAGTCATAGAATGCTTGTCATTGGAAATCGAAAGGAGCGTTCTGAGAGGAGAATGGAGAAGTTACAGAATGGGGGGGGGGGACCCTATTTCCCACTTGATCTTCGCGGATGATCTTATGCTTTTTCGAAAGCCAAAGATGGAGGAGGTGGGAAAACCGAGGAGTTTGCTAATAGTCTTTGGAGATAGTTAGGGCTCACTGTCAATAGGAAAAAGCTATATATTCTTATCAAGAGCTTGTGCAGACTTCTTTCATGAGATTGCAGATATGGGGATTGGCCTTGGCACCTTACTAGTGGAATACCTAGGTCTGCCTCTCTCAGCCTTATTTTAAACAAAGTCATGTTTAGACCTTTGTTAGAGAAAGTGTCTAAATCTATTGAATGTTGAGCCATCAATTACCTTTCTATTGGGGGAAGATTGGAGATGATCAAATCAATTATTCAAAGCTTCTCCTAGTTTTGGGCATCGGCTATCGCGATCCCTAGCTCGATCCAATCCAAAGCGGAGAAACTCATGAGAGACTTCCTTCGGCAAAATTCCAGCACCCATGTCAGATGGGACAATATCTGCAATCAGACAAATCAAGGACATTTCCAAAGCTAGCTTCCTCAGATTGGGGTGGAAGATTGTCAGCGCGGACAAGAATAGCTGGGCCGAATGGATGCGAAGTAGATATTGCAAATATTTCAGCTTTTAATTGGGAACTAAATTGATCTTCTAATGCTTCGGCAGTGTGGAATGGCATCCTCAATGGGAGACATGAATTAAAATGAAACATGAGGATACCCATTGCAGCCGACTCTAAAATGGACTTCTGGCACGATCCTTGGCTTGAAGGATTCAGCTTGACTGAAATAGTGGGAGAGCAGGACATGTTCGATCAGAATTTGCGAGGGAATGTAGTAAAGGATGTCATACACAATGGAGCATGAGACTTATCGAGAGCTCTTAGCAGCAAGGTGCAAGATCTCCTTGATAGGATCAAGAACCTGCAAGTCCTACTAGCCAGTACCGAGTGCAAAGTGGAGTGGTGAAGCAACAAAAGCATAAATTTCAGCTTTAAGGCAGCTTCGAATGCAGCTTATGCAGGAAGGAGGAAGAATCAATCCCACACCTCTTCTTTAAGTGCATATTTTCTACTCCAATCTGGGCGCATTCCAACGATCTGATGTCCATTCCTATTTGTCGCAACGTCGGGCTGCATGAGCTAGTGAGGAGACAGAGTAGGTTTGGAGGGTAAAAAGGGATGAAGACAAAAATATTCAGAATCATGCTCGCTTGTGTGTGGTGTGTACAATCTGGGGAGATCGAGAGTAATGAAAGAGTGTTCGGAGAAAAGAGACAAATCAGTCGAGCAAATCCAAGCGTCTATTTCCTCACTATTGAAAGGTATTTTTGCGGGTGTAGAGGGCAGTGGATTAAATAGTGAATGTTACATAGCATCTCACGGCCAGCCTCATCTCTCGAGGAAGATTATTTTGATCTGTCTCGTATCTTCTTTTTTTCGGGCTTTTGGCTCTTCACTCGAATGTAAATTGTTCTCTATGATAGTTAATATTATTACCTTACATTTTTTTTAAAAAATTATGTTTACTTTACTGTTGAATACAAACAGCTATATGAGATCAGATGTTACTTGTAATTACTGTTAATGTTATATTACTTTATTGATTTACTTTACTAGATGTTACGTCTTTTGAATACAAACATGCTCTAAGAGTGTCATACTGGTTTCAAATAACTAGAGATTATGTTTGAGATGCATTAGAGGGTGCTTCTTAAAGATGGTCAAATCGATCAAAGCTAACTTCAAGATTGAACTAAACCCTAATAATTAGATTGCCTTCCTATTCTTTTTTTTTTTTTGCAACATTCATCTTGTCTTATTCGTAAAGATAGATTAGCTATTTTATGCTTGGTACACTTAGATTCCTCTAATAATATGCTACTTGAATAAGGATCTCACAATAGTTGGACACCTGCTAGCTATGTGCCTATTTATATTTTGGTAACACACATGCAGGTGTTAAATTCACCCATTTGACATATAGATGTACCCTCCCATGATGTAGTCAGGGTTGGTATACTTTGACCCCTCTCATAATTTGATATATGAATAAGGGTCCTATAATAGTGGGGCCCTACTAGCTATGCGATTTTTTATATTTTGGCTACACACATTTGGGTTTTAAAGTCACCCTTTTGACATATCGATGTATTTCCATGACGTAGTCAGAAAAAGATATATTTCGACTACTCTCATAATCTGCTACATGAAAAAGATCCCACAATAGTAGAATCCCTCATTGTTATGGAAGTCTATATTTAGGGAGGGCAACAGTGCGGTTTTGGTGCGATTACCCAAACCGCACCGCAACGGTGTACCATTATGTAAAATCAAAACCACACCATACGATGCGGTATGGTGAACCGTGGTTTATCACAATAATGGCCTAAACGGTGCAGTTTTATGCGATTTTGGTCAAAACCGAAACCGCACTGCTATACTGAAATCGAAAACCGAAACCACATCGTATCACGATGATTTTAAATTTTGGCAATCCAAAACCACATCATGCGATACGGTTTACCATGTTTTTTGGTTCTAAACCGCACCGCTGCCATCCCTATCTATATTTTGGTCATATACATGCGGGTGTTAAAGCCACCCCTTTGACACATAGATGTACTACCAATGATCTTGAGAAGGGGGGGTATACTTGGACTCCTTTCATAATATGCTTCATGAATAAGGATCCTACAATAGTGAGACTCCTTCTTGTAAGGGACTTTTTATATTTTGTCAAAACACATACGGTGTTAAAGTCACTCTTTTAATGCATATATGTACCCCCCATGATGTAGTCGAGGGGAGGGGGGTACACTTTAACTCCTCTCATAATTTGTTATGTGAATAAGGGTCGCATACTAGTGGGATCCTTCTTGGCTATGAGACTCATTAAATTTTGGCCACACAAATATGGGTGTTAAAGTCACCACATTGATCCATAAATGTACCCCTTATTATATAATCAATGGAGGTAAATTTGGACTTCTCTTAAAATGTGCTACATAAATAATGTTCCTATAATAGTGTGATAATGTGATAGTGGGACCCTCCAAGCTATATGACTCTTTATACTATGGCCACACACACGGGTGTAAAGTCACCCCTTTGACATATAGATGTATCCCCCATGATCTAGTTAGGGGGGTATACATGGACTCCTTTCATAATCTATATGAATTAGGATCCCACAATAGTGGGACCCTTCTAGCAATGAGACTCTATATTTTGGCAATATATGCGAGTATTAAAGTCACCACTTTGACATATAGATATACCCCATCATGATGTAGTCGGGAGAAGGGGGGTTCAACTCTAATAATCTACTACATGAATAAGGATACAACAATAGTAAGACCTCTCCAAGTTATAAGACTCTTTATATTATGGCCATACACACGTGGGTGTTAAAGACCCTATTTGACACATAGATGTGCACCCCATGAGATAGTCAGGGGGGTACACTAAGACTCTTATCATAAATGCTATGTGAATAAAGATCCCATAATAGTGGGACCCCTCCTAACTTTGAGACTCTTTATATTTAGGCCACATATATGCGGGTGTTAAAATCACCCTTCGACACATAGATATAACCCCTATGATATAGTTGGGGGGTACACTTGAACTTCTCATAATCTGTAATATAAATAAGGATCTCACAATAAGGGGACCCCTCCTGTCTATAGGACTCTTTATATTTTGGGAACACACATACTGGTGCTAAAGTCACCCTTTTAACACATAGATGCCTCCATATTGGAGTCAAGGGGGAGGTACACTTGGACTCCTCATATTATCTACTATATAAATAAAGATCCCACGATAGTGAGATCCCTAAAATCTATAGGACTATTTACATTTTGGTCACATACATGCGGGTATTAAACCCACCCTTTAATACAAAGATGTACCACCCCATAATGTAGTAGGGGGTTAGATTTGGACTCCTTTCATAATCTGCTACATGAATAACGATCCTACAATAGTGGGACCCTTCTAGCTATAGTACTCTTCATATTTGATCATTCATATGCGGGTGTTAAAGTCATCCATTTGACGCATTGATGTACCCCGCTATGATATTGTCAAAGGGAGGGTACACTTGGATTCCTCTTATAATTTGATACATAAATAAGGATCCCACAATAGTTTTACCCCTCATAACTATAAGACTTTTTATCTTTTGGCCACATATATGCGGGTGTTAAAGTCACCCCTTTGACATATACACCCCCCATATAATATAGTCGGGATGGGAGGGTGCACTTTGATTCCTCTCATAATCTACTATATACATAAGGATCTCATAATAGTGGGACACCAACTAGTTATGAGACTTTATATTTTATCCATATACGTGATATATAGATATTCCCCTTATGATATAGTCGGGGGGGTACACTTGGATTCTTTTTATAATTTGCCACATGAATAAGGATTTCACAATAGTAGGACTCTCTTAGCTATGAAACTCTTTATATTTTGACCATACATATACGAGTGTTAAAGTTACCCCCTTGATACATAGATATACCCTCATGATATTATCGGGGAGTTATATTTGGACTTCTCTCATAATCTGCGATATGAATAAGGATATCATAATAGTGGAACCTCTTCTAGCTTTGGGACTCTTAATATTTTGGCCATATACATGCGGGTGTTAAAGTCACCCATTCAATATATAAATTTAGCCCTATTGATTTAGTCATGGGGGGAGAGGGTATACTTAGACTCCTCTAATAATCTGTAATATGAATAAAGATCCTACAACCCTTCCTAGATATCAAACTCTTTATATTTTGGCCACACATATGCAGGTGTTAAAATCACCCCTTTGACACATAGATATACCCCCCATGATATAGTCAGGGGGGAAGGTACACTTGGATTTCTCTCATAATCTACGATATGAATATAGATCCTACAATAATGGGATACCTACTAGCTATGCGACTCTTTATATTTTGGCCATATAAAAGGGTGTTAAAGTCACTCATTTGACACATAAATGTTTCCCAAATGATATAGTCCGGGGGGCGGGTTCACTTAGAGTCCTCTTATAATATGTTACATAAATAAGGATCCCACAATAGTGGGACACTTATAGCTATGAGACTTTTATATTTTGGCCACGCATACGGGTGTTAAAGTCACCACTTTGACACATATATACCCCCCATGATATTGTTGGACGAGATACATTTTGACTTCTCTCATAATCTGCTGTATGAATAAGGATCCCATAATAGTGGGACCTTTCCTAACTATGGGACTTAATATTTTGGCCATATACATGCAGGTATTAAAGTCACCCCATCGACACATAGATGTATCTTCTATGATGTAGCAGGAGGGGGGGGTACACTTGGATTCCTCTAATAATCTGTACCATGAATAAAGATCATACAACAGTGGAACCATCCTAGCTAAGGATTTCTTTATAATTTGGCCACATATATATGGGTGTTAAAGTTACCCCTTTGATACATAGATATACCTCCCATTATATAGTCGGGAGGTGGACAGTACACTTGGACTCCTCTTAAAATCTGCTTTATTAATAAGGATCCCACAATACTGGGACCCCTCCTAGCTATGAACTCTTTATATTTTGGTCACGCACTTACGGATGTTAAAATTACCCCTTTGATACATAGATATACCCCCCTATAATGAAGTAGGAGAGTACACTTCGACTCCTCTTATAATCTGCTATATGAATAAGGATCTTGCAATAGTTGGGCCACTCCTAGTTATAAGACTCTTTATATTTTGGCCACACACATGCGGGTGTTATAGTTTCCCCTTTGACACATTGATGTACCCCTCCATTATATAGTCGGGAGGGGGGTACACTTGGACTACTCCTATAAACTGCTACATAAATAAGGATCCCATAATAGTTAGACACCTTCTAGCTATATGTCTCTTTATATTTTAGCTATATATATATATATATATATATATATATATATATATATATATATATACGAGTGTTAAAGTCACCCCTTTGATACATAGAAATACCCTCCCATGATTGGGGACAGCAACAGTGCTGTTTTGGGCAAAACTTAAACTACATCGCAACATCGAATGGCCATATTGAAATCGCATCGCACCACGAAAGTATACCATTATGTAAAACCAAAATTGTACCATGCGGTGTGATATAATGTGGTATACCACGATTTATATTATAATGGCTTAAATAGTGCCACTTTATGCGGTTTTGATCAAAACTGAAATCATATCACTATATCAAAACTGAAAATCGAAATTGCACCGCATTATGATAGTTTTATATTTTGGTAAACCAAAACCACTCTATACAGTATAATTTACTGTGGTTTTCGATTTTAAACCGCACCATTGCTATCTCTACCCATGATGTAGTCAGGGGCGTATTATGACGACCAATAGCTAATAACCAAGAGCCAAGACTCCTGAGGATGGGATGCCAAGATGGAGAGGTATGTGTACAAGTCCACAAGTTAGCCTCATATCGCTTGGAGAAAAGGAGATCCTGAGCTAATTATATAATTTTCCCTCCCAAACATAGAAAACGCGTTTTAAAACTGTGCACCGCTACGGATTTCGTAAGAACTCTGCAGTTAAGCATGCTCGGGCGAGAATAGTACTAAGATGGGTGACCACCCTGGGAAGTCCTCATGCGGGCATGGGCAAAGCGGACAATATCTTGTGTGTTTGGGGTGGATGTTACAAAATGGTATCAGAGCCGGTTCTCCTCGCAATGGGGGGTCTAACCCTACACGAGGGCGTGTAACCCTAAGGGGGGTGGATTATGACGACCAAGAGCCAAGACTCCTGAGGCTGGGATGCCAAGATGGATGAGGTAAGGTGAGGTGGGTAAGGTGTACAGGGCCACGAGTTAGCCCTATATCGCCTGCAGAGAAGGAGATCCTGTGTTACTTATATAATTTTTCTTTCCAAATATAGAAAAAGTGTTTTAAAACCATACGCCGCTACGGATTTCGTAAGAACTCTGCAGTTAAGTGTGCTTGGGCGAGAATAGTACTAGGATGGGTGACCACCCTGGGAAGTCCTCGTGCAGGCACGGGCAAAGTGGATACTATCTTGTGTATTTGGGGCGGATGTTACAGATATACTTTGAATTCTATCATAATCTGCTCTATGAATAAGGGTCCCATAATAGTGGGCCCCTTTCAACTATGAGACTCTATATTTTGGCCACACATATATAAGTATTACAATCACCCCATTGACACATAGATATACCCCCATGATATAGTCGAATGAGTTACATTTGGAATCCTCTCATAATTTCCTACATGAATAAGGATCTCACAATATTGAAATCCCTTCTTACAAGGGAAGTCTTTATATTTTGGCCATATAATACGGGTGTTAAAGTCACCCTTTTAATATATAGATATACCCCCATGATATAGTCGGAGGGGAGGGGTATACCTAGACTCTTATTATAATCTACCATATGAATCAATATCCCATAATAGTAGAACCCTTTCTAGCTTTAGGATTCTTTATATTTTTGCTTCACATATGTGAGTATTAAAGTCTCACCTTTTACACAAAGATATACTCTGTATGATCTTATCGGGGTGGGGGTTATACATAGATGAATATCACATGATATAATTGATGAGGTACACTTGGACTCCTCTTATAATCTGCAACATGAATACAGATCTTATATTAGTGGGAACCCTCTTAGATATGTGACTATATTTTGGCCAAATATATGCGGATGTTAAAGTCGCCCCTTTAACAAATAGATATACCCCCTATGATGTTGCCAGGGGGTATACTTGGACTCTTCTTTTAATCTGTTAAATGAATAAGGATCCAACAATAGTAGGACCTCTCCTATCAATACGACTATTTATAATTTAGCCATACTGATGCAAGTTTTAAAGTTAACCCTTTGACACAAAGATGTATCTGCAATGATATAGTTGGGGAGGTACAATTAGACTCTTCTTATAATCTATTAAATGAATAAACATTTCACAATAGTAGGACCCCTCATAGATTTAGAACTTAATAAATTTTGGCCAAATAAATACGGGTGTTAAAGTCACCCCTTTGACACGTGATGTACTCCCCCATAATATAGTTAGGGTGGGGGTACACTTGGACTCCTAACATAATCTGTTATATGAATAAGGATCTTATAAAAGTTTGACTCCTCCTATTAATATAACTCTTTATATTTTGGCCACACACATCCGGGTATTAAAGACCCCCTTTGACATATAGATATCCCCCCATGATGTAGGCGGGGAGGGACACTTGGACTCCTCTCATAATCAACTATATGAATAAGGATCTCCATGATGTAGATATACCCCCCATAATATAGTAATAAGACTCTTTATATTTTGGCCATACAGATGTAGGTATTAAAGTTACACCTTTGACACATAGATATTCCCCCTAATAATATGGTCAGGGGGGTTACGAGTACACTTGAACTCCTCTTATAATATGCTATATGAGTAAGGATCCCACAATAGTCGGTCCCTTCCTAGCTATGTAACTCTTTATATTTTGGTCACACACATGTGGATGTTAAATATCACCCCTTTGACACATAGATATACCCCCCATGTTGTAGTTAGGGGAGATACATTTGGAATTCTCTCATAATTTGCTACATAAATAAGGATGCATAATATTAGGGCCCCTCCTAGCTATGAGACTCTTTATATTTTGCCCATAAAAAGGTGGGTATTAAAGTTACCCATTTGACACATAGATGTACCCCCTATGATGTAGTTTGGGGGGCATACTTAGATTCCTCTCATAATCTGCTTCATGAATCAAGATCTAATAATAGTGGGGACACCTCCTATAAATTGAACTTTTTATATTTTGTAACATATATATATAGGTATCAAAGTCACCCTTTTGACATAAATATGTACCCCCATAATATTGTTGAGAAAAGGAGCAGGGGTACACTTGGACTTCTCTCATAATCTGCTACATGTATAAGGATCACACCATATAGGACCCTTCCTATCTATGAGATATTTTATGTTTTATCTATATACATATGGATGTTAAAGTCATCCCTCATTTAACACATAGATGTACCCCCTATGATGTAGCCGGGGGAAGGGGGTATACTTAGAATCCTCTCATAATCTTCTACATTAACATGGATCCTATAATAGTAGGACCGCTCCTAGAAATATGACTTTTTATATTTTGTCCACACATATACGAGTATTAAAGTCACACCATTGACATATAAATATACCCTCTATGATGTAGTTAGAGGGGTACACTTAGACTCCTTATAATCTGCTACATGGATAAAGATCCCACAATAATGGGACTTTATATTTAGCCACATATATACTGGTGTTAAAGTCACCCTTTTGACACATAAATTTACTCTTCTATGATATAGTTAGAGGGGATACACTTGGACTTCTCTTATAATTTGCTACATAAATAAGGATCCCACAATAGTGGGACTCCCCCTAATTATAAAACTCTTTATATTTTGAGAGACACATACGATTCTTAAAGTCACCTCATGGACACATAGATATATCCCTAATAAGTTATATTCAGGTGAGGGAGAGGGTGCACTTGGATACTTTTCATAATCTATTATATTAATAAAGATCCCTTAATTATGGGAACCCTCTTAGCTATAGGACTATTTATATTTTGGCCAAACACATACGGGTGTTAAAGTCACCTCATTAGCATAGATGTACCCCCTATGACATAATCAAGGGAGTACATATGGAGTCCACTCATAATCTGCTAGATAAATAAGGATCCCATAATAGTGGGACCCCTCATACCTATGTCACTTTATATTTTGGCTACACACATGCAGGTATTAAAGTCATCCCTGTAACACGTAGATGAACCCCTATTATGTAGTCAGGGGGGTATATTTGGACTCCTCTCATAATCTGCTACATGAATAAGGATCCCACAATACTGAAACCCCTTCTTGTGAAGGGACTTTATATTTTTGCCACATACATGCGGTTATTAAAGTCACCTATTTGGTACATATATGTACCCCCCCTATTATATTATCGGGGAAGTACAATTGGACTCCTCTCATAATCTACATATATGTACCCCCCCTATTATATTATCGGGGAAGTACAATTGGACTCCTCTCTTATATTCTACTACATTAATAAGAACCTTCCAATGGTGGGACCCCTCCTAGTTATGGAAATCTTTATATTTTGGCTACACATATATGGATGTTAAAGTTACCCTATTGATACATAAGTGTACCTCTAATCATGTAGTTGGGGTGGTATATTTGGACTCCTCATAATCTACTACATAAATAAGAATCTCACAATAGTGGGACCCCTTATTGCATTGGGACTCTTTATATTTTGGCCACTCACATACGGGGGTTAAAGTCATCCTTTTGACACATAAATATATCCCTCATGATGTAGTCAGAGGGGTAGCACTAGGATCCCTCTTATAATCTGCTATATAAATAAGGATTCCATAATAGCATGATCTCTTCTAGATATTAGACTTTTTATATTTTGACACATGCGGGTGTTAAAGTCACCCCTTAAACACATTGATGTATCCCCTCATGCTGTAGTCGAAGGGGAATAAACTTGGACTCTTTTTATAATCTGCTACACAAATAAAGATCCCATAATAGTAGGACCCCTCCTAGCTATTGGATAATTTATATTTTAGCTCATATATATATAGGTGTTAAAGTCACCCTATTGATACATAAATATACCCCCCATTATGTAATAGGGGTATATTTGGACTCCTATCATAATCTGCTACATGAATAAGGATCCTATAATAATGGGACCTCTCCTAGCTAAGTGACTCTTTATATTTTGGCCACATAAATGGGTATTAAAGTCACCCCTTTGACATATAGATTTACCCCCCCCTAATATAGTTGGGGAGGTACATTTGGACTTATCTCATAATCTGTTATATAAATAAAGATCCAATAATAGTGGGACTCCTCTTTGCTATGAGATGATTTATATTTTTGTCATACACATGTGGTGTTAAAATTACCCGTTTGACACATAAATATACCACCATGATGTAGTCAAGGGATACACTTGGACTCCCTTCATAATCTGCTATATGAATACGGATCCCATAATAATGGGACCCTTCCTAGCTATGCGACTCTTTATATTTTGGCTACATATATACTGGTGTTAAAGTCACCCTTTTAACACAAAAGATAAACCCCATCAATGATCTAGTCAAAGGGAGGGTACACTTGGACTTTTCATATAATTTGCTGTATGAATAAGGATCCCACAATAGTGGGATCCCTCTTAGCTTTGGGATTTTTTATATTTTGACCACATACATGCAAGTATTAAAGTAACCCCTTTGATATATAGATATACCCACCATGATATAGTCGGGGGAAAATATTTAGACTTCTTTTATAATGTACTATATAAATAAGGATCCTACAATAGTAGGACCCCTCCTAGTTATGAGCATCTATATGTTTTTACAACACATGTATGTTAAAGTCACCCCTTTGACACATAGATGTACCCTTATATTATAGTTGGGGGGTTCACTTGAACTCCTTTAATAATCTGCTTCATAAATATGGATCATATAATAATGGGACCCCTCTTAGCTATGGGACTCTTTTTATTTTGACAATATATATATGGGTGTTAAAGTTATCCTTTGATATATCTATATACCTCCATGATAGATGTGGGTGTTAAAGTAAACTATTTAACAAATAAATATACCCTCTAATGATGTAGTCAGAGAAGACACACTTAGACTTCTCTAATAATCTACTACATGGATAATGATCCCATACTAATCGGACCCCTCCTAGCTATAGGACTCTTTATATTTTGACACACACATATGAGTACATATAAATGTATCCCCCCAAGATGTAGTCAAATACTTGGATTCTTCTCATAATATTTTATATAAACAAAGATTCCATAATAGGAGGACTCCTTCTAGCTTTGGGACTATTTATATTTTGGACATACACATGCGGGTATTAAAGTTACCCCTTTGACATAGATATACTTAGACTCCTCTTATAGATATATTTTGACACACATATGTGAGTACATATAGATGTATCCCCCCAAGATACAGTCGATCGGGGGGGATACTTAGACTCCTCTCATAATCTGCTACATGAATAGGGATCTCACAATAGTGGGACCCCTCCAAGCTATAGGATTTTATATTTTGGTCATACACATGCAGGTGTTAAAGTCATCTATTTGACACTTAGAGGTACCCATCATGATGTAATCGGGGGGGGGGGGGGGGGGGTGGTATATTTGGACTTCTCTCATAATCTGCTATATGAATATGGTTTCCACAATAGAAGGACCCCTCCTAGCTATTGGACTCTTTATATTTTTTCTACATATATGTGGTTACTAAAGTCACACATAGATGTACCTTCAATAGTATTATCGGGGGGAGTACATATACACTCATCTTATAATTTGCTATATGATTTAGGATCCTACAATAGTAGGGCCCCTCTTAGTTTTATGACTCTTTATATTTTGGCTATATATAGGCGGGTGTAAAAATCACCCCTTTGACATACCTTTTGACATATAGACGTACCCCCTATGATGCAATCAGGAGGGCGGGTACAGTTGGACTCTTCTCATAATCTATAACATTAACAAGGATCTCATAATAGTATGACCTTTTCTAGCTACAAGACTCATTATATTTTGGTCACACATAAGTGGGTGTTAAAGTCACCCTATTGATATATAGATATATTCCCCTATGATGCGGTTATAAGGGTACACTTGGACTCCTCATAATCTGCTATATAAATAAGAATCCCTCAAAAGTAGGACCCTCATTGTAGTGGGATTTTTTATATTTTATCCACACACACGGGGGTACTAAATTACCCCTTTGATACATAAATATACCCCTCCATGATGTAGTCGGAGGGGGTACACATTGACTCATTTCATAATCGGTATATGGATAAGGATCCCACAATAGTTGGACCCCTCTTAGCTATGGGACTTTATATTTGTGTGTTTAGATCACCCCTTTGACATATAGATGTACCCCTATGATGTAGTCGAGGGTTGGTACTCTTAGACTCCTCTCCTAATCTGCTATATGAATAAGGATCCTATAATAGTGAGTCCTTTCCTAGCTAAGGGACTATTTATATTTTGGTCACACACACATGCGGGTGTTAAAGTCACTCCTTTGACACATAGATGTACCCTCATAATATAGTCCGACGGGGGAAGGGGGTACACTAGGACTCATCTCATAATCTGCTATATAAATAAGTATCCCACAATAGTGGGACCATTTATAGTTATGGGACTATTTTAATTTTTACCATACACATGCAAGTGTTAAAGTTACCCCTTTAATACATAGATGTACCCCCCATAGATGAACCTCCCAATGAGATAGTCCGAGGGGGTATAATTGGACTCTTTTCATAATCCACTACATGAATAAGGATCCCATAATTGTGGGACCCTTCTAGCTTGCTATGAGACTCTTTATAATATCGCTTCACATATACGGGTGTTAAAGTCACCCCTTAGATATATTAATGTACCCCCATGATGTATTCGAGGAGTGGGGTATATTTGGACTCCTATCATAATTTGCTATATGAATTAGGATCCAATAATAGTTGGACCCTTCATAGGTATATGACTTTTTATTTTTTGGCCACACACATGCGGGTGTATAAGTTAGCCTTTTAATACATAGATATACCCCCCGCCCAATATATAGCTGGGGGGGGGGGTACACTTGGACCCCTATTGATGCAATGAGAGGGGGGTACACTTGGATTTCTCCCATAAATCTGCTTTATGAATAAGGATCCCATAAAAGTAAGATCCCTCATAGCTATAGGTTTTGTTGGAGGATATTTTTTCGCTGGCTCGTGCGATCGTCCTGCAAGACAAAGAAAGCATGAGAACGGCTGGCTCCCTTAAGAGCACAGACCCTCCGATGCTCAAGTCAGTGAAGAAATGGGCAAGGGAGAGCTCAAGTAGTTGGAAAGGGTTAAGGTTTTTGAGTTTTTAACCTATACTTTGGAGCCGGGGGTTGTACCTTTATAGGCTTTTGCAGACCGTCAGAGGTTGACACATGGCAGTGTCTTCCCGCACCTTCTATGCCCCCATGTGCCATCCCACATGGGTCTTTGGTGACTCTTATTGTTTAGCCTACTAGGCGGTGCTAAAGGGGGATGCACCTGTCTTGTCCTTGCTAGGTGGAGATTCTGGAAAGCTCTAGTCTGGGAGGTCCCAAACCGACTTTTGCTGGCTTTCGTGGCCCACAGGCGCCCACGTAGCTCCATGGTGGTGGCGACACTTGTTAACTTAGTATTGCCTTGTTGTGGGCGACCTCTGCGGAAAAGAGGGCAGACTCTTTGGGGGGAGGGTGCATGTGTTAGAATGATATCGGAGACCGACTTTTGCTAGCTTTCGTGGCCCACAGGCACCCACGTAGCTCCATGGTGGTGGCGACACTTGTTAACTTAAAATTGCCTTGTTGCGGGCGACCTCTGCGGAAAAGAGGGCGGACTCTTTGGGGGGAGGGTGCATATGTTAGAATGATATCGGAGGCACAACGGAAGGTGGAGTTGATCCCGAGTATCATTTTGGTTTACGGTGCATTTTAAAATTTTTATTCATATTAATCATATGTGCAAATGATAAAACGAATACGAATCGAACCCCTATAGTCATCTACCGAAATGACTAACAAATTTCATATGTATGCATTATGATAGATCTAGGGGTTAGTAGGTTATACCGTCATGCAGGATTTAACACCGTGAAGAATTTCTTCAATGTTGATGAAGATGAATTCGGATCTGCACAAACACACTTCAGTACGAATACTGTAACTTTCTATCTTGACATTGGAATAGAATAAAACTTGATTTTCCGTAAAGAAGACTTCAACGCCAAGAATTTGCATCCAGTTTGAAGTCATTTGGACTTCTATAGCTCCTGCAGTGATCAAAACAGTGCAGATCTGCCCATAAAATCTTAGCAGCAATCACGAGCGGGATCCTCGTGCAAGAGAGAAATGAATCTCTTCGGATTCACCCGATCTCACATATCATCCCGGATCCTTGCACTCTAATCTTTGAGTGCCTCAGAGTGCAAGCGATCTCCATCAATCTCACACATACACTTGGAGAAGAAGATGAGGAAGAGAGAAGAGATGAACCCGAGAGAGAGAGAGATGACAAAAAACCCGAACCATAAGAGAAGGGGGTTTGGTTCTTTTTCAAAAATCTGAGAAGGATGCACCATTTTAGATCTGAAATTCGTGCCCCTCACTCTCTCTTGCCATTTGAAACCATTCCTCTCTCTCTCCATCTCATTACTCTCAAATTCAATGCCCCTTTTTATTACTAGTTGCCATATTGAAATTGTTGCAATTAAGGAGATGATTCAAAATCTTTTAAATCTGAATTAATCCCTTAATTATAAGTTTGATGGCCATGCAAGCTAGCCCTAGTGAGGATGGCGGCCATTAGGGCATGCGGGATATTTTGAAATAACCAAAATGCCCCCATACATCTAGTGGTCATTCACCTCATGCGAGACTATGTATGGCCCATCTACATGCACGATAATACACCCTAACATTTAGGGCACCTCATCGGCATCAGCAACAAGTCAATACATCATGGGATAATAAATAGTATTTATGGGAGAAATTTTCGTACCGCCTTGATCGGGAATCCCGCCCCACAGCCTTGATTGAATGTTGATGGTTTGTATGTTAGAGATTAGAAAGTTGAGAAGAAGAGAGATGACAGATAGAGTTGTTGTCGAAGTTCGATCTTACAACCTACGTCTCCGGGCGAGAGGTGCCACCTGATCTTCACTATAATTTGAGTAAATGAGGGGTGATCGTTCTCTTGACAGGCCAAGAGAAGCTTCATACAGTGGGGTTATACGGAGCAACTAGAAGAGAACAAGAAGAGGAGAATTGAGCTCTAGCCCTTGCTCTGGAATCCTCCTCTGATTGAATGACCAACCCCTTTTCTGAATGCCTTGGGGGTCCTTTTATAGCATAGGCATGTGCCCAATATGGCAGTGATGACATGGCGATGATGGCGGGGCACTGGTTCTGGGCCTCCTTGCTGGGCCCTTATTGGGCCGTTGTTTAGGCCCAATAAGGGGGAGGGCTTGATCTGCGAACTCTGCAGAGTAGGCCCATGAGCCCGAGCGGGCTTACCCACTTGGGCCGTTGCGTGGGCCCATGCCGCTCTGATCTGGTCCGGTATAATTTTTACACCCATAATATTTTTACTATTTACTGGGGTGCCCTTAGTAAAAGATTGGGCGCCCTATAGTAAAAAATTACTAAACTCGCATTCTGCGTTCTAGTGCAATACACATATACGGAATGGACTCCTCATGGTATAATGGCAATATCGTATGTCTCTACACTACTCTGGGGTTGCCCCCTAGTGAACACACTTAGTCCTGTGCAACCACTATGCTCCAGTGTGATACACTTACGGAACACAGGACGATTATGCATTATTTCTTCAACTCATAATATGCTATGAGACAAGGAGAAAGTAATGATCCGTAATGATCATGGATAGGATGGTACCTTTAGAGACTAGGATTCATGGCTTCCAACCGAACCCGATCGACACACTACCCAAGTGTCCCTGTCAATCCTCTGGGTCCCGGTTAACCTGCGTGGCCACCCAGAGTGCGACGCAGGCTGCACTCCAATTCTCCCATACTTATTAAGCTCTCTCGCATACCCCTGCTCTCTGCTTAGTATTGGTAATAGATGTCCCTCCACTTGGTGCCATGAGTCAACTCGAGCGGTGGAGAGCACTGACAGACTCGAGTGACCATATGACTACGTTCCTTCCTGATTGACTATCACATCGCACCTTCGATCGCTTTGGCCAAGCAACCAGATCCGATCAACAGCTCAACTACTGACCACCAGTCTTAGGTTTAGTGCGGTGTATGTCATACCAAGGAACGCACCTCCCGGTAAGGATGTGGATGGCTTGCAAGAGTGACGTGCTGATGCAACGCCAGTCCGGTAACCCAGCGCACCGTGGTATTAGGTCATGGTTAGATCCCTCACACGTTGGTGAACCAAAGTTACATGCAACTGGTTAGTCCACCGGTCATGGTTCCTCAGGGTTTAGGACCGATTACCCTAAGCAGAAACACGGCTATGTGAACCGGTGTCTGCTCACCGATCTGTGCACCGTGTTGGTTCCGTTCGGCCATAGACACTGTACCTGGTAATGACCATTATGGAGATACTCATGCTCTATCATTCCAATAGCTTATCCTGATAGGGCGACCAATCCAAATCAGAGCTACGAACGATTTAGGCTTATAGGACCGATCCACTGAGTCTCCCACTCAGATGGACTACTATATAGCCATGGCTCCTTAAGTTCTGTAAACAGAATACGTATAATAATACGTACCTTTATACAATCATAAACAAACTATCAACCATATACAACTAAACCTAGGGTTTTACGAGCTGTAGACCACATCAAATCTAACAATCTCCCACTTGGTCTAGCAAGGAAAAACGATCTAGAGCTCTATAGCTTCTATATGTTGTCCAAAAGCCTTTGCAGGAATTCCCTAAAGGAATCAGCAACATTATCTGTAGATGCTAACTCGATTACCGCCACTTGTCTTTCCTCCTAAAACTACCAAATCAAGTAGAATTTGTATTTGTTATATTTCCCCTTTATGGTGGTGCCTAGGCTCTTGCTACCGCTCTTTTATTGTTATAACAAAAAACTAAGCATCTGGTATGCTTCCCAAGTTTACTATGAACTTACCGAGCCATACTACCTATTTTTCCGCCTCGCACGCTTCAATGTGCTTAGGCTTCTGTAGTGGAGCCCGTGATGCATTATAGCTTCACACTCCGCTAACTAATCGCTTCTCATCCCAAGGTGAAAACTATACCTGAAGTTAATTCTCTGGATTACACATCTGATGCTAAATCAGATCTTGTGCATCCAATCGGCGTCAAGTTTTGTGAAGTGTAAACTAAATCATAGTCCTTGTTTGACGAGGATATCGAGTATACTCTTCATATCAGTCCAGTTAACTGTACCCGGATTTGACTAAAACCGACCCACCATTCCTGCTGCGCAACAGATAACTAACATCTTATACAATCATGGCATACATAAGACTATCCTTTGCATAAGCATAGGGCACCTTCTGTATTTCTGCCATCTCCTTAGGTGTCATATGATTTATATCATTCGACAGTTTCAAGCTTTAGCAAGAAACCCCTTTTGGAGTCTTGTATATTGATTCTAGCTAGAACCATATCTCTATCCATAGCCTGTGATAGCGTGAGAATCCTGTTTTGACGATCTCGAGTTACCATGATCTCTAGAACATAACTCGCATCACGAAGGTCTTTCAGTCGAATTAAGATAATAACCAGACATTTAACTTAGGCAACGTTCCTACTTCATTTTCAATCAGTAGAACATCGTCTATGTAAAGTACTAAATACACCCCTATAGTTCCATCGCTCCTCTTGTACACACTTGGCTTATTTTGATCAAATCTGTATGAATAGATCATACTTGATCAAGATAGATATTGCTTCTCCTGGATACTTGCTTCAGTCCATAAATGAACCTTTCAATTCTGTAAGCCAGGTATTCCTGATCTGCTAACTCCTAAGCTTGGAAACTTCATCATATATCATCTTTTCTGCCAACTTCTACCCAATGGGCTAAGTTGCCAGGTGCGCAAGCCTTAGATTCAGTATACGCCCACTCGAGGGAGGGTGCGCACAGTGATCCGCTTACATGGGTCTTTAACTTTGACCCAATCCAAATATGCTTTAATAAAGCTTTGATGAACCCTGGTACAAAAGAGTATTACTGGACACTGATGCAAGCTTTGTCTCCATGACTTTCTGTCAGATAGTTCTGTCAAAAAATTTCATTACTTCGTCGTAGCTCAAGGGGTCATCCTCTTGAATTTATGAACTAATTTACAAAGTTTGTCCACAAAATCTTTCAAGATCTCTAATGGTGCTCCCACTGCGACAAGATAGTTATGCTACATAGCAAATTATTTCTACAGTTTCTGATATACTAGTGTATGCATCATCTACTACCACTACGTTTCCGATCATGCGCTCTTCACTAATATCCAGTAATTCACCCAGAACTACCTTACTAGTGGACATATGGTCTATAATAGAATCCCGCTCTAGGTTGATGGTATTCGTAGAAACGATCACCTTCTATTCCTCAGGATCATGGATAGTCCACCTTATATTTTTTTAGGATAACCTATAAACAGATATACCTTGAACTTAGTCTCCATCTTATCCCTCTTGTTCTTCTGTACATGTCACGCCCCGACTTTCGGTACAAAGAAAAAGGGTACCGAAGGCCGGAGTGTGGGGGTGAGGTAGAAGGGTAAGTGTTATCATTCAAGAGATATATTTATTATGTTATCTATCAAATAGGATACTAAGGCTTGCACTGGACGAGGGTTTTATCATTTTAAAAGGTGTTTCGAAACTAAGTAATAGTTTTATTTTAGAGAAAACAAGAAAGAGTCAAATAACTATTACAAGCCAATCCAATTATTACAAGCCGACTGGACTAAAAAGTTTGGGAAAGATCTACCACTATAAAAATAGGTCTAGGGTTCTAATTTCCAATGTCCTCTGATAGAGCTGTGGTACCTGAAAAGAATTCAACAACAAGGGATGAGTTTTCAAACGAAAACTCAGTGAGGCAAAACTAAACAGTAGTAGCTACTAGCATCCATTTTACAAAAGAGAACAAACTAAACAGGGAATTTACTAGTACTCATAAACCAACAAAATGTACAATTAAACTGAATTACAAGATGTGTGGACGCTACTACCAGCATCATGAGAGAGAGAGACAACTCGAGTACGTGCTAACTACGTGTGAATATGTAGGAAGGGAATGACAGGAGGGAACAAGACAAGATTGTGTGAACCCCGGATTTTGCTAACCTGCCCCGGTAGGCATTACTATAGGGCTTTTGTTTCGCTTCAGAGAGCCACCTCTATCCAGCATCCGGGATACCCCATCGGAATGCTAAAATTTATCCAATTGGCCAAATGGTTTTTCCCGTCTTTCACAGAGGAGCCGCAAGCCCAACTTGCTTTCTTTGGGGACTTAGCGCCCCAGGACTTGGCTGTCTACTCGCTTATCTCACATCACATACTTTTACCCCTCGACCTAAGCCACAGCCCCGTGACCCAACCTACTAGACTTCGGTCCATGGCGCACAGGTGGTTCACATTCCATGTGCCCACGAGGGTCGATATGTACAATTATATTCTCAGACGAAAGGATAATTCACCATAACCAGATAGTACCACAACTACCATGACTCTATCCAGGATGCAACGAATCAATAGACTTATAGAAGATAATGACCATATGATTACAAGTCAATGCTACTGAGAGAATACATCAATATTGACAAGGAGCTATGACTAATCATGCGATTCTAACAGTGGTCATCAACAAGCAATCTAAGCAGTGAAATGAACAACTTTAAATAACACAAGTATAGAATGTATTCAAATAGAACCTAGATGACACCTACTAGTTCTAGCTAAGGTTTAGTAAAGTCTCACCTGACCGGTACGAGTGAGTGTCCAAGCAGAAATAGGGAAAAAAATAGGTACAACTGTGCAAGGACACAATCAATATATTAGCACTAAGCACAAGAATTAAATTATGAGTGACGTGATCCGTGTGCGTGAGTGTCGAGTGGTTGCAGATTAGGGTTTAATCTGATCTAATGGAGGTGATATGGAAGCTAATGGAGAGGCTTGTAAAAGGAGGGGTAAAGGCTAATGGAGAAAGAGAAAGAAATTGAGGAAATGATTTAATTGGTGGAAGTGGAAGATTGGAGGAAAAATTAATAGTGGTTAGCTTTAATGGAGAGAGTGGGTGTAAATGGAGGGAGAGAGAGAGAGAGAAAGAAATGGAGGGGAGCCATTAATGGAGGGAGGGATTGAGAGGTAGTGGTTGGGGTGGCTTTAATGGAGGGAGGAAGAAATGGAGAGAGAGAGAGTGAAATGATAGCAAATGAGTGTGCAGGTGGGGTGTCTCTCGGGTAGGCATGGAGAGAGAGAGGAATGGGTTAGAGTGAGAGAGGGAGTGTGTGAGTGAGAATGGGTTAGAGAGAGTGAGAGAATAAGAGGATGAATAATATAGAGAAAGAGAAAGAGAGTAGTAGAGAGAGAAAATGAGAGAGAGAGTGCAGTAGAAAGAGAAAGTGTGAGAGAGAGTGCAGTAGAGAGAGAAAGTGAGAGAGAGAGAGAGTGTAGTAGAGAGAAAGTGAGAGAGTGCAGTAGAGAGAGAAAGTGAGAGAGATAGTGTAGTAGAGAGAAAATGAGAGAGTGCAGTAGAGAGGGAGAGTGAGGTGTAGAGTGAGAAGGCGGATGGGAGTGGGAAGGAGCGTGTTGGGGGATGGGGTGATGGTAATGAAGGTGGTCAGCCGGATGGGAAGAAGAAAGAGAAAGGAGATGGGGTCAGTGCATGGGTGCACATGTGGGGAAGGAGGCTCACCGGAGGTTACTGTTGTAGGGTGGCCGATGGGAAAGGAAAAGCCCTGTGGTGTCTCTGCTTGGGTTCTCGTGCTCTCCGGCTATAAGGAAGACGAAGATGGGGGTGGCTGTTGGGGTTTGTCGGC
The DNA here is from genome assembly GCA_947650365.1 of Chamaelirium japonicum. Classification (NCBI taxonomy): domain Eukaryota; kingdom Viridiplantae; phylum Streptophyta; class Magnoliopsida; order Liliales; family Melanthiaceae; genus Chamaelirium; species Chamaelirium japonicum. The sequence goes on from OX393552.1 coordinate 69,529,372, forward strand.
GAAGCTTGGCTCGACGGAAGTGGTCCGGTGATCGATCGGCTATGATGTCCCGGAAACACAGAATGACGACGGTGGCCGGCTGAGTGGTAGGTGATAAGGAGATGGAGGGCAGTGATGAGAGAGAGTTGTGGGATTTGGGAGTATTAGTGGTAGTGGCTCGTGTAACGAAAGGAGGAGAGGATGGAGGGCTATTTAAGAGGGAATAGGGGTGGCTGAATGGGTTGATAGGCATTTATTTAGGATATGATAGGAGGGCTGACTTGGGGGGTTTGAAGAGATACATGGAATGGGGAAAACCATATGATGCTTTGAGAGTGGTGCGGTGTGATAAAAATTAAGGAGAAAAATGATCCGACCAGATTGGATCTGACGGCCAACATTCCACACTTAAGAGATGAGAGAGAGAGAGAGAGAGAGAGAGAGACTCATCACTATGGTTTTGAGCTGATATTATGCTCAAGTTTCTTCTCATAACACCACATAATATGGATTACTCAATTTTATTCTGAATTCAGAATCTCTCTAACCAAGGATGAATATGCAAACAAAAGTTAATCGGTCGATGGGCGGGTCGACCTCGGTGGCCTGTGCCACTCGGGCACGGATTGCCACCGTAAATTAACATAGATAGATAATATTTAATCTTTATTTAAATATTTATTTATATGTGCATACACACACACAAACTCAACACTCACGTGCATGCGTGCGGGCACACACACAACACATATGTGCATACAAGCACTCCGCTACAATCCTGTCACCTGACAATCTGGATCCGAGACCCATGATCCGATCCGACATTGTGTCAAACCTCACAACCCAAGTGCCAACATAATGCAAACACAACTTTTATTATTATTGTACATCAAACAACTATTCATAGGTGCAACAAAAGAAATTTTCGGAAATAATTTTACGGGTATTACAGTACATATGCAGGACATCCCCATATACTAATATACCGTAGTATAGGCTTTTGCTCAAACCACAGCTTTTCAGGGATATGAGGCATGATTAGATGAAACATTATTCAAGATATACTCTACTGTTTCTCAAGGTGTAACCCATAGAAGGTGGGTAGTAAACTTGGTAAAACTCACCATTCTATAGACCATGTCCAACAGGGTCTGATTCATTCTCTTGGATATTCCATTCTGGCATGGTGTCCCTAGAACAATTAACTGGGATATCATCCTATGCCCCATCAGGTACCTATGGAACTCATCCAATGGATATTATCCATCTAGATGCTCTTGGAATCACATACATCAGAATGGGTAAACTCCAATACCTCAGTGGCCCTTTTAGTTATTTTGCCTTCCAAACAAGACTCACAGGTCTGAAGGGTCTCCGAGGGATCTGTATCTAGAAACTCGGCCTTCACTAACCTTTGAATTATGTCTGAGACAATATATCTAATTCATAGGGATAAGTTATCCCAAGGAATAAGATGAATATGAATTAGATACTACAGCTATTATGTAATCTATTTTCGAACTAGATTTTGATACAAAGATATTGTTATGAGCTATTCCTTTAGCAATGAAGGTACCTATTCAGTTTAAGAGATGCATGTGAGCTATTGATTATAACTAAAAACCTTTATTTAGCTTGGAGGAAACATAACTAAATCTCTAAGGATCAAAATCCTTCTATCGAAAAATCTAAGGTAACATATTAACAGCTTCCGCAGTTGTTATGGTATCAGTATCTATGCTAGAACCACCTTATTAATAAGTAGCCTTCTACTTTCCTTGAATCTCTATAGACATGAAGTTCATATTTCAAGAAGCAGAAGCACTGCTACTAGATGGCAATTCGACTCTACCAAGAGTTGATGTTTACCTGTCCTAGCATCCTGAGACCATATTCAATCTTCCAATGCCCCTTCTGTTGCCACATCGAAAGCACTTTCGTACTATGCTTCACCAGACTTAAGAGTCCACTCCTGATTCTATACAGGCATTGTTTTTAGTTTCTGATCAGTTCTTACTTTTAGGTACTTCATAGAAGGCCTAAGTTATGCATTAAAGGAATCACCTTTAATCTTGATCCCATCCTTAGTGACCTGGATAACTCCCAGTAGTTCCGCATTTGCCATCTCCAGCTTGTAAAGGCTGAAGTCACTAACAAAGCCTTCAAAGGTTCCATATAAGGATGCAAGACAGATGTTCTCCATCACCTCGATATCTAGCACTATGTTAAAGAAAATCGGTTCGCTCTAGAACCCAAGAATGTGTTTCCAAACCAGTATTCCATCAAACATCTTAGTTCTGACGAGTTTCTTGATGGTGAGATAGCGAGTCATTTGACTGCGCCCCTCAGACATCTGATGCTATAACAGAACATTATATCAGAGGACCTGGCATATGTCTGGTTTAGGGACATTAAGATTTATAGCCATTGTAGTTTACCAACCCTAAATATAAGGTCATGATGGCATTATCGGTCTATGAAGTCGGTACCCGTTATCTAGGTGTCTAATGAGATAGCGGACATAGGATCTATGGTTGAATGTAGATTGTATTAAAACTTATTTTAAGGATATTTTTAAAACAAGCTAATTACATCCATATGCCAACGCTACCGTCAAAGCAAAGACATCTTCATTGAGTAATTTACCATGTATGCGAGATCTCGGATTCGGATACACCCGCCCGAGGGGGCAGTGTGTATCGTCCTCCGCTCACATCGGATCTTTCCGATCCAATCCAAATTTGCCACAGACGGGCTATGATGGACCATGGTACCTTTTGGCCAGCCTCCCGTGATCTCCATGCGACGCAACAGGTAGCCTCACGGGTTCTTCGGATGCTTACCCACGAGCCTAGGCAATCATGACACAGGAGTTCATGCGGCCCCCGTATGGGCGAGAAATTCCTTCTCTCCTGGCATCGTGACCACTATATCCCGAAGGAGACTACTAAGCCTCCGGCATGACAGAACATAACTCTCACCTGAGGGGGATATTGAGCCATACCCTATCACCCAGAAGTTCAGTAATTGGCCGTGGAGGCCAGGGGCACTCACACTGAGTCCTCTTACACATCCCTTAATTATGATAAGGGTTATTTTAATGCAAGTATTTTAGATCCTAGGTAACGACAACCTAGACCTAGACCTTGGTCATATCACTCCCACTAGAGTTAAGACCTCTTATAAAGTATAGATAGACTTGGAAATGACCATAGTCCCTATCCCGTGGATACTCAGTTGTCACCTTTCTCCCGAGAATCACATTACGTACTCTTCAAGCCTTCGATACTAAATAAAATGATCATTACCCTTTGTGCTCTACAGCCTAGCATATGGTCTAGATATACAAGGAAAAGTCTCCCATTAGTATGACTCCTCGTATCCAACTTGATGTCTGATGTCGTAGATGATCACCACATCACTATTGGTTTCGATGTCAAACCAATTAGGGACATCCGACAACCTCCGTTGGACCTCGACCTAACGGTGGTATAACCAAGTGTTATGAGATCTAACTACCATTAAATACCAATTAGACTACGGGTGTCATTAAATGGAGCTCTAACCTAATAGTCACAGGGACCAAGTGGGGAATAGGCATCCCACAAATAGTGGGGAAAGGGCATCCCACAATCTAACACATACTGCATCAGATTATATTCTTTCACCGGGGTTTAGAGAAATATCCAATCAAAGAAAAATAAATATCAATTGATATTAAATTCATGGTCTAACCCCTGAACTAACAATGCTCTGACATTTCTTATCATGACATCTTTCAGATATCCCTCTTACTTTGGGCCACCGCACTCAGTCCTCCAGTGATGAATCTTTGATATGTCATTGTCCTCCATGACTTCAACCTGTAACTGAAAATACTTGTACGCTCCGAGCAATTGCTCGTTCGTATATATTTTCCTAGGTAGAAGAATAAAGACAAGAATAGATATAAGGGCCGGGAAAAAGCAAGCCGTGGTCAGCCTCCACGCGCTTGTCCCATTAGGCCTTATATTCATCCATCAAAGATACAATCGAAATATCATAAAATTATATTTCAGGGTTCGACCCCAAAAATAAACAATCACACTATAGCAGTGCCCTGCAAAACACACTATGCATAACATGCGACATATATGAATATATGATCTACGCAAACCCTGGTGACACATTCGTTCATCAAATGCATATACGATTCATTCCCTGAAATTTTTTCTCATGAATCGCACACCAAAATGGCTCTGATACCATTTGTTAGAATGATATCGGAGGCACAACGGAAGGTGGAGTTGATCCCGAGGATCGTTTTGGTGTGCGGTGCATTTTAAAATTTTCATTCATATTAATCATATGTGCAAATGATAAAACAAATACGAATCGAACCCCTATAGTCATCTACCGAAATGATTAACAAATTCCATATGTATGCATTATGATAGATCTAGGGGTTAGTAGGTTATACCTTCGTGCGGGATTTAACACCGCGAAGAATTTCTTCAATATTGATGAAGATGAATTCAGATCTGCACGAACACACTTCAGTGTGAAGGCTGTAACTTTCTATCTTAATATCGGAATAGAGTAAAACTTGATTTTCCAGAAAGAAGACTTCAACGCTAAGAATTTATATCTAGTTTGAAGTTATTTGGACTTCTATAGCTCCTGTAGTGATCAAAACAGTGCAGATTTGCCTGTAAAATCTAGGTAGCAATCACGAGCGGGATCCTCGTGCAAGAGAGAAATGAATCTCTTTGGATTCACCCAATGTCACATATCATCCCGGATCCTTGCACTCTAATCTCTGAGTGCCTCAGAGTGCAAGGAATCTCCATCAATCTCACACACACACTTGGAGAAGAAGATAAGGAAGAGAGAAGAGATGAACCCGAGATAGAGAGATGGCAAAAAACCCGAACCATAAGAGAAGGGGGTTTGGTTCTTCTTCAAAAATCTGAGAACGATGCACCATTTTAGATCTAAAATTCATGCCCCTCACTCCCCCTTGCCATTTGAAACTGCACCTCTTTCTCTCTCTCTCTCCATCACATTACTCTCAAATTCAATGCCCCTTTTATTACTAGTTGCCATATTAAAATTATTGCAATTAAGGAGATGATTCAAAATCTTTTAAATCTGAATTAATCCCTTAATTATCAGTTTGATGGCCATGCAAGCTATCCCTAGTGACGATGGCGGCCATTAGGGCATGCGGGGTATTTTGAAATGACCAAAATGCCCCCATGCATCTTGTGGTCGTTCACCTCATGCGGGACCATGTATGGCCCATCTACGTGCACGATAATGCACCCTAACACTTAGGGCACCTTATCGGCATCAACAACAAGTCAATACACCATGGGATGATGAATAGTATTTTTACTATTTATTGGGGTGCCCTTAGTAAAAGGTGGGGTGCCCTATAGTAAAAAATTACTAAACTCGCATTCTGCGTTCTAGTGCAACACGCACACACAGAATAGACTCCTCATGGTATAATGGCAACATCGTATGTCTCTACACTACTCTGGGGTTGCCCCCTAGTGAACACACTTAGTTCTGTGCAACCACCATGCTCCAATGCGATGCACTCACGGAACACAGGATGATTAGGTATTATTTCTTCAACTCATAATATGCTATGAGACAAGGAGAAAGTAATGATCCGTAATAATCATGGATAGAGTGGAACCTTCAGGGACTAGGATTCATGGCTTCCAACCTAACCCAATTGACACACTACCCAAGTATCCCTATCAATCCTCTGGGTCCCGGTTAACCTGCGTGGTAACCCAGAGTGCGACGCAGGCTGCACTCCAATTCTCCCAGACTTATTAAGCTCTCTCGCATACCCCTGCTCTCCGCTTAGTATTGGTAATACGATGTCCCTCCACTTATTGCCATGAGTCAACTCGAGCGGTGAAGAGCACCGCCAGACTCGAGTGACCATATGACTACGCTCCTTCCTGGTTGACTATCACATCGCACCTCCGATCGCTTTGGCCAAGCAACCGGAACCGATCAACAGCTCAACTGTTGATCACCAGGCTTGGGTTTAGTGCGGTGTATGTCATACCAAGGAACGTACCTCCCGGTAAGGATATGAATGGCCTGTAAAAGTGGCGTGCCGATGCAATGCCAGCCCGGTAACCCAGCACACCATGGTATTGGGTCATGGTTACATCCCTCACACATTGGTGAACCAAAGTTACACGCAACTGGTTAGTCCACCGGTCACGGTTCCTCAGGGTTTAGGACCGATTACCCTAAGCAGAAACATGGCTATGTGCACCGGTGTCTGCTCACCGATCTGTGCACCGTGTTAGTTCCGTTCGGTCATAGATACTGTGCCTGATAATGACCATTATAGAGATGCTCATGCTCTATCATTCGAACAGCTTATCCTGATAGGGCGACCAACCCAAATTAGAGTTGCGAACGATTTAGGCTCATAGGACCAATCCACTAAGTCTCCCACTCAGATGGACTACTATATAGCCATGGATCCTTAGGTTCTGTAAACAGAATACGTATAATAATACGTACCTTTATACAATCCTAAACAAACTATTAACCATATACAGCCAAACCTAGGGTTTTACGAGCTATAGACTATATCAAATCTAACAGCATGACCAAATGAGCTTCTGGTTAGAGGGGAACCTTCTGACGTTCTCCATCCAATTGCTCCGCCTACTATAACCGGGCGAACGGTGAAAATAGGGCGAGCTCCCCATTCGTTGCTCTACCTACTTCTCCCTTTTGTTAATGGGCGAGCTTTTGAGTGGGTTGTGGGTCAGCCCTGGGTGGTTTGTAAGCCTCGGCCACAGGCGGCCTCTGTCCAAAGGATGCAATGATCCTCTACTGCAAGCCCTGAGCAGGCTACGAGCACCAGCCACTGGGCGACCTCTACCACGTGCGAGCTGGTCGTATGCGGTCAGGGTCAGTCTTGGGCGGGTTGTGAGCCACGGCCACAGGCGGCCTCTATCCAAGGGACGCAGCGATCCGCTAGGCGAGCTATAAGCACCAGCGTGGATGACCTCTCCCATGTGCAAGCTGATCACATTGGTCAGGGCGAACTGTGGGTACTCGAAGATATCATTCTAAGCTTCCTATTAGCAAAAGGGGCTACTGGCGGCAATCGAGATACTCTCTCCAACCGTCGAGCTATGTAGAGAGCTTAGACTCGTAGTGCCTCATGAATGAGGCCTCGAGAAAGATGCCACTCTGTTCACGGGACACAAAGATCCGCTATTAAGCTTCGGGCGGGCTACGACCACTAGCCGCGGGGTGACCTCTTCTGTATGCGAGCTGGTCGCATGCGGCTAGGGTTAGTCCCAGGCGGTCTGTGAGACACGAGCCACTCCTATAAACTCTGGGTGGGCTACGAGCACCAGCCAAGGGTGACCTCTACCACGGGCGAGTTGGTCGCGCGTGGCCAAGGCCAGCCCCTTGGCGGGCTGTAAGCTATACCCATAGGCGGCCTCTATCCAAGGGATGCAATGATCCGCTACTGCAAGCCCTGGGCGGGCTACGAGCACCAGCCATTGGCTCGACCTTTACCACGTGTGAGCTGGTCGCATACGGTCAGGGTCAGCCCTGGGCGGGGTGTGAGCCACGGCCACAGGCGGTCTCTGTCCAAGGGATGCAATGATCCGCTACTGCAAGCTCTGGGCGAGCTCCCAGGAAGTGTTTCCTGGGGCGGATTCCTTCTGTATCTTGAAAACGACTTCTTTCTTCTGGTAAGCCCACCGCTCTACCATTTTGGTCGCCCCTTGTTCTGGCTGTGGCCGTTGAGCTGATGATATTTTTTCAGGACCATCATTACCCCTTTATGAGGGAGTGGCTAGGACTTAGCCCCGCTCACTCAAGAGTCCAGCAAGGTTACTCCCACTTAGATAGGTGATCCCTGTGGCCATTGTATGACTGGGTCAACTCCGGACGTGTCGTGTGTCACTAATCGCTACTGTAAGCTCTGGGCGCGCTATGAGCACTAGCCATGGGGTGACCTTTTCTGTGTGCGAGCTGATAGCATGCGGCCAGGGTCAGATCCGGGCGGGTTGTGAGCACCAGCCACATGCAGCCTCTTTTGTTGGCAATCTGGTTGTGGTGGCTAGGACAAGCTATCTGGAAGTATTCTTTGAATTCCAAGACCTATCCTGGTCATAATGCTACCAGCCCAAAAATTATGGTTGAGCTTGGGTCTCGAACCCATCCCCGAGGAGGGGGCTTCCTGCTTTGATCACCCAAGGTTGCCCTGGGCATGTCCCAAGACAGGGGCGACCTCCCTGGGGACGTCCGTCGTCTCGTTGTGTTCTTTTTCCTACTACTGTCACGTGGACGACGAGTCGGTGACATTTTTGGTACACCATTACCCTCTCCTGAGGGGGCGTTCAGGCGTAGCTTCGTCCGCTCAGGAGCCCAACGAGGTCATCCATGTAGACTAGTTTGATCCTTTCATCTGTTGACCAGCTCCAGCTAAACTGCATTCCATTCTGTGAAGTCGGCTATAGAGTGTGACATTAGGCCGCATATGGTGTCTTCATCGTGCCTGCCCGTAATATCACCAGGTCACTCAATAAGCTAAGCTGCGTGGCATCAAACCACGTACGATGCCTTCACCGTGTCTGCCCGTGATGTCACCAGGTCACTCAACGAGTTATGCTGCGTGGCATCAGGTCGCGTAAGTTATCTCCGTCGTGTTTACCCATGATGTCACCAGGTCGCTCAATGAGCTGAACTGCATGGCATCAGGCCACATAAGATGCTTTCGCCGCGTCTACCTGTGATATCACCAGATCGCTCAATGAGCTAAGCTACGTAGCATCAGGCCGTGTAAGATGTTTCCACCGCGTCTACCCGTGATATCACCAGGTCACTCAATAAGCTATGCTGTGTGGCATCATGCCACGTAAGTTGTCTCCATCGCGTCTGCCTATGATGTCACCAGATCGCTCAATGAGCTAAGCTGCGTGGCATCAGGGTGCTTAAAATGCCTATGTCGTGTCTGCCCATGATGTCACCAGGTTGCTCATCGAGCTAAACTGCGTGGCATTAGGCCACGTGTGTGGTTTCCCCGATGATCCGAGGACTATACCCCGGACAAGGTAGCTAAATCGACAAAAAATAAATGACATCGCAAAAAGATCGATATGCACAAAAAATCAACAAGTGTGAAATAGTGGGGCCCTATAGCTCGACAAAAATACAAATCGATAGAAATTGAATCAAAACATAGAGTAAGGGCCAAAGGGTGGAAGTTCGACAAACGATAAAAGAATTAAAAGCTAGCTACCCCCTGTCCGATTAAGGATCCTCATAATCCCGGTTTTGCTTATCGCGTCTGTATGACAGCGGACAGTGGCCTTGCCCCTAGCCTTCGACGTTAGTGGCTTTCGTATTTCTCTTTTGCAACCTCACCACGTTGTCAAGCTTCGAGGATTACTAATAGATTTTCAGGTCACCTAAATAGGTGGTCGCCTATTCAGGTCCCCTTAGATCACCCCGGAGTGCTTCCTATTATGGCATGTGAATGCAAAGGACCCCAATCACGTTTAAAGTCCCCTACACAGCGAACTACCCCGGTGATCTCAAGGTCATTTGGGACGGTCACTGAGAACCCCGGTCTTGCTTTAAGTCTGCACAATGGTGGACTGTTCTTTGATCTCAAGATGGCACCTACGCGCACGGTGGGAGGGGGCTGCTGTTTGGCAATCTTTCCTCGACGATCTAATACCACATCTTCAAGCTTAATGTGTTGCTGGACCAAGGCGAAGAGCTCGACCATAGTATGGGGATCGAAAATGACAATAGCATCATAAAGCTCACCTCCTTCGGGGAGCGCACTCCGAAAGACACTCACGGCTGTCCGATCTCGCCCGGCTGAGTCCTCGAGGGCGAGATAGGCATTTCAAAATTGTATCGAGAAGCACCGGAGGGTCTCCCGTGCGCCCATGGCGAGACCGAACAGTGATTCGATTCGCTTTGGAGATTATCGATTGCACCGGTATTATTTCAAGAACAGCCCTGACAGAGCAGTGAAGCTCGGGATCAAGCCCGGAGATAACTTATGAAACCAGTCCAGGGCCGAACCCGTCAAGCTGCTTGGGAAGGAATGACACAGAACATGGTCCTGGTCTTGAAAAAATAGCAACTTTCGATAAACCAACACATGGTCGATCGGATCCTGCGATCCATCAAACAGGATGAACTTCGGAGGAGTCCAAAGCTGGGGGAAGGCTCCTCGATGCACCTCCCTCGTGAAGGGCGAGCTCCCTTCCCGAGCGGCCAGGTCTTTCAAGAGGTCGACGGGCATGCTAGATAACTGTCAGTGCCCAGAGTGATCCCCTAAGAACGACTACGCAGGCATCAGGTGGTCTTGCATGTTTCCTCGAGGTCGGACCGTGCCTTCGCTACGACGATGTTCAGAAATGATGTCCCAATGTCTGCCACGCTACTTCACCGGTAGTCGCCTCAGTACAGGAAAAGGTCTGTGTGAGGCCATCACCTCGCAAGTCTCCACACGGGGTAATACTTCCACCGTGGGTTCCTCCTCACGCTGATGGCACGGGTTACGATCTCTCCCTCGAGACCTTGCCTCTGGCTCGTCAGACCCCGTACTTCGGCTTCATCGGCAAGGGGGGGGGGTCGAAGGCAGAGTCGACTCATTACTTGAACGCTGGGTGAGAAGTCGCTCGAGAGCCGACTCTTTTGTCTTGCATGCTACTACGTCTTCCATAGGGGGATCCTGCTGGGATGCCTGCCATGTAGGCGCCAATATGGGTTAATGTGACGTTAAGACTGGGGGAGGTCGTGCAGGGAAAGCGGTCCCCGTCGATACTACCGGACGCCGGGGTTGAATCGCTGATCCTTTCCTCTGTGGGTCGAACCCGGGAGAGAGATCAGTTCTTCTACTCGTCGATGGAACCTGGTGCAGTCACATCGGTTTATCCATCATGGCCCACTGAGTAGCCAACATCTCCAAAATGAGTTGGTCACCGAGCAGGACTGGGGTTGGAAGGCTTGAACGAGCGGCCCACTTCGTACAGACCCGGCGCGGGCTTTCGCCCGTCTCTGTCCCTGCGTGGCCGGGGCCATCAGGGTATCCTCTGGAGGCACGACTTTTAACCGCGTGGTCGTAGGCATTTTCGCAGGAACCAGGCGAAAGATCCCACAGACGGCGCCAAATATTGGGGGATATTTTTCGCTGGCTTGTGCGGTCGTCCTGCAAGACAGAGAAAGTGTAAGAACGGATGGCTCCCTTAAGAACACAGACCCTCTGACGCTCAAGTCAGTGAAGGTACGGGCAAGGGAGAGCTCAAGTAGTTGGAAAGGATTAGGGTTTTTGAGTTTTTAACATGTACTTTGGAGCCGGGGGTTGTACCTTTATAGACTTTTGCAGACCGTCAGAGGTTAACACATGGCAGTGTCTTCCCGTACCTTCTATGCCCCCATGTGCCAGCCTATATGGGTCTCTAGTGACTCTTGTCATTTAGCCTACTAGGCGATAGTAAAGGGGGATGCACCGGTTTTGTCCTTGCCAGGTGGAGATTCTGGAAAGCTCTAGTCTGGGAGGTCCCAGACCGACTTTTGCCTGCTTCCGTGGCCCGCAGGCGCCCACGTAGCTCCATGGGGGTGGCGACACCTGTTAACTTAGTATTGCCTTGCTGTGGGCGACCTCTACGGAAAAGAGGGCAGGCTCTTTGGGGGGGTGCATGACCAAACGAGCTTCTGGTCGGGGGGGACCTTCTGACCTTCTCCATCCAGTTGCTCTGCCTACTATCAACGGGAGAACGGGGGAAAAGAGGGTGAGCTCCCCATTCGTTGCTCCGCCTACTTCTTCCTATTGTTAATGGGTAAGATTCTGAGCGAGCTGTGGGTCAGCCCTGGGCGGGCTGTAAGCCTATGCCACAGGGGGTCTCTGTCCAAGGGACGCAACGATCCGCTACTATAAGTCCTGGGCGGGCTACGAGTACTAACCACTGGGCAACCTCTACCACGTTCGAGCTGGTTGCATGCAATCAGGGTCAGTCCTGGTTGGGCTATGAGCCATGGCCACAGGCGGCCTCTGTCCAAGGGACACAGCGATCCGCTACTGCAAGCCCAGGGAGGGCTACGAGCACCAGCGTGGGCAACCTCTCCCATGTGTGAGCTAATCGCGATGGTCGAGGCAAACTATGGGTGCTCGTAGATATCATTCTAAGCTTTCTATTAGCAAAAGGTGCTACTGACAGTGATCAAGATACTCTCTCCAACCGTCGAGCTGCATAGAGAGCTTAGAATCGCAGTGCCTCATGAATGAGGCCTCGAGGAAGATTTTGCTCTGTCCATGGGACCAGTGGCGGAACCAGAAACTCTAAAATAAAAAATTTTGGAGGGGCCATGTGTAAAAAAATTTTAAAAATTTTCAAAATTTCAAAGGGGTCTTATTGAAATTTTACCCACTTTGGGTGGGCCACGGCCCCCTCAGCCTCCCCCTTGGTTCCGCCCCTGCATGGGACGCAATAATCCGCTATTAAGCTCTGGGCGGGCTATGGGCACCAGCCATGGGGCGACCTCTTCCGTATGCGAACTGGTCGCATGCAGCTAGGGTCAGTCCAGGGCGGTCTGTGAGCTATGAACCACTCCTGTAAACTCTGGGCGAGCTACGAGCACCAGCCGCGGGGCGACCTCTACCACAGGCGAGCTGGTCGCGCGTGGCCAAGGCCATCCCCTGGGCGGGCTGTGAGCCATGGCCACAGGTGGCCTCTGTACAAGAGACGCAATGATTTGCTACTGCAAGCCCTAGGCGGGCTACGAGCACCAGCCATTGGCACGACCTCTACCACGTACGAGCTGGTCACATGCGGTCAGGGTCAGCCCTGGGCGGGCTGTGAACCACGGCCACAGGCGGCCTCTGTCTAAGGGACGCAACGATAATCTACTGTAAGCTTTGGGCTAGCTCCCAGGAAGTGTTTCCTGGGACGGATTCCTTCTGTATCTCGAAAATGACTTCTTTTTTTTGGTGAGCCCATCGCTTCACCATTTTGGCTGCCCCTTGCTCTGACTGTGGCCGTTGAGCTGACGAAATTTTTCCGAGACCATAATTACCCCCTCCTAAGGGAGTGGCTAGGACTTAGCCCCGCTCACTCAGGAGTCCAGCAAGGTTACTCCCAATTAGATAGGCGATCCCTGTGGTCATTGCATGACTGGGTCAGCTCTGGACGTTTCGTGTGTTACGAACTGCTACTATAAGCTCCGGGCGGGCTACGAGCACCAGCCGTGGGGCGATCTCTTCCATGTGCGAGCTGATCGCATACGACCAGGGTCAGCTCCGGGCGGGATATGAGCACCAACCATAGGCAGCCTCTTTTGCTAGCGATATGGTTGCGGTGGCCAGGGCAAGCTATCTGGAAGTGTTCTTTGAATTCTAAGATCTATCCTAGTCATAAGGCTACCTGCCCAAAAATCACGGTAGGGCTCGAGCCTCGAACCCACCCCCAAGGGGGGGTTTCCTGCTTTGATCACCCAAGGTCGCCCTGGGCGTGCCTGAAGACAGGGGCGACCTCCCTGGGGACGTCCACCATCTTGTTGTGTTCTTTTTCCTACTACTGTAACGTGGACGACAAACCGGTGACATTTTTGGCACCATTAGGTTTCTTTCTATTTTGGTCACACACAAGCGGGTGTTAAAGTCACTCTTTTGACACAGATGTACTGCCCTATGAGATAATCAGGAGAGGCGAGTATACTTCAACTACGCTTATAATCTGTAACAAGAATAAGGATAACACAATAGTCGAACCCCTCCTATCTATGTAACTCGTTATATTTTGGTTACATATATGCATGTGTTAAAGTCACCCCTTTAATATATAGAAGTACCCCCCAATGATTTAGTCAAAGTAGGGGTACCTTGGACTCCTCTTATAATCTGTTATATGTAGCCCCCTATAAAGTAGTCGGGAGGAAACACTTGGAACCCTCTCGTAATCTTCAACAAAAATAAGGATCCCATAATAGTGGGACCCCTCCTAGCTATATGGCTCTTTTTATTTTGGCCACACATATTCGGGTGTTAAAGTTATTTTTTAACACATGGATATACCCCCTTATAATATAGTCAGGGGAGGTGGTACACTTGGAATCCTCTCATAATCTGCTATTTGAATAAGGGTCCCATATTAATGGAACCCCTTCTTGATATGGAAATTTATATTTTGACCATACACAAGCAGGTGCTAAAGTCACCCATTTGAAATATAGATGTACCCCCTATTTTGTAGTCGGGGATACACTATGACTCCTCATAATCTATAATATTAATAAGGATTCCATAATAGTGAGACCCCTCCTAGCTAAGAGACTCTTTATATTTTGGGCACACATATATGGGTGTTAGAGTCACCCCTTTTATACATTGATGTACCCTTTAATGATTTAGTCGAGGTGGGGGGTATACTTGGACTCCTCTTATAAACTGCCATATAAATATAAATCACATAATAGTGGAACCCCTACTAGCTATGAAACTATTTATATTTTAGCCACACAAATGCTGGTGTTAAAGTTACGCCTTTGACAAATAGTTATACCCTCAATAATATAGTCGGGGGGGGGGGGGGGGGGGGTACACTTGGGCACATCTCATAAACTACTATATAAATAAAAACCCAATAATAATAGGATCCCTCTTAACTATGTGACTTTATATTAGGGTCATACATGCGGTTGTTAAAGTTACCCCTTTGACATATAAGTGTACCCCCCAGATGTAGTCATGGGGGGAATACTTGGATTCCTCTCATAATCTGCTACATGAATAAAGATTCCATATTAGTGGGACCCCTTCTAGCTATAAGACTTAAAATTTTGATTTAACACATACGGGTGTTAAAGTCACTCATTTGACACAAAGATGTAACCCCTATGATATCGTTGGGGGGGAAGGGGGGTAAACGTAAACTTGAACTCTTCCCATAATATGCTTCATAAAATAAGATCCCATAATAGTAGGACCCCTCATAGCAATAAGACTCTTTATATTTTGGCCACACAAGAATAGGTGTTAAAGTCACCCCTTTGAAATATGAATATAACCCCCCATAATATAGTCGGGGGGGAGGGGTACACTTGGACTCATCTCATAATATGCTTTACAAATTTGGATCCCACTAAAGTGGGGCCCCTCCTAGCTAAGAGATTCTATATATTTTAGCCATACATATGCAGGTGTTAAAGTAACCCCTTGACACATAGATGTATCACTTCATGATGTAACTGAGGGGGTATACTTGAAATCCGTTCAAATTTGCATCATGAATAAGTATCCCATAATAGTGGAACACCTCTCAGCTATGCACTCTTTATATTTTGACTACACACATGTAAATATTAAAGTCACCCCTTTGACATATAGATATACCACCTCATGATCTACTAGGAGGGGGTACACTTGGACTCATCTCATAATCTACTATATGAATAAGGATCCTATAATAATTCGACACTACGTAGCTATGAAACTCTTTATATTTTGACCATACATATACGGGTGTTAAAGTTACCCCATTAACAAATAAATGTACCCTTCTATGATATAGTCAAGAGGGTACACTTAGACTCTTCTCATAATCTATTATATTAATAAGGATCCCATAGTGATAGGACAAATGCTAGCTAAGTGTCTCTTTATATTTTGGCAACACACATATGAGTGTTAAAGTCACCCTTTGATATATAGATATACCCTATTTTGATATAGTCGGGGGGCAGGTGTATACTTTGACTCATCTTATATTATGGGACCCCTCCTACCTAAGGGACTATTTATATTTTGGCTACACATATACGGGTGTTAAAATCATACCTTGATATATAAATGTATCACCATGACATTGTCGGAGGAGATACATTTGGACTCCTCTCATAATCTGCTACAAGCATAAGGATCCCATAATAGTATAATCCTTCCTTGCTATGTGACTTTTTATATTTTGGCCATATACTTGACGGTGCTAAAGATACCTCTTTGACACATAAATGTACCCCCAATGATGTAGTTGGGGAGGAAGGATAGTACACTTGGACTCGTCTTATAATATATTATATTAATAAATATCCTATAATAGTGGGACATTTTCTAGCTATGTAACTATAAATTTAGCCACATACTTGCGGGTATTAAAGCCTCTCCTTTAACACATAGGGGCAGTGCACTTGGACTCATCTAATAATCTGTTTCATGAAAAAGGATCCCATAATAGTTGGATCACTTCTAAAAACAAGACTCTTTATATTTTGGAAACATATATATGGGTATTAAAGTCACCCATTTGACACATAGATATATCCTCCATGATGTAGTTGGGGGTACACTTGGACTCCTCTTATAATCTACTGAATTAATAAGGATCCCATAATAGTGAGACACCTCCTAGCTATAATACTCTTTATATTTTGGCCATACATACACAGGTGTTAAAGTCACCCCTTTGACAAATAGGTGTACCTGTTATGATACTGTTGGGGGTACACTTAGACTCTTTTCATAATATACTACATGAAAAAGATCTCACAAGAGTAGGACCTTTTCTATCTATGGGACTATTTATATTTTTTCCATACACACACATGCGGGTGTTGAACTCACCATTGACACAAAGATATACACCCCATGATGTAGTCGGGGGGAGGGGGGTTACATTTGGACTCCTCTCATAATCTGATATATGAATAAGGATCTCATAATAGTTGGACCCCTCTAAGCTTTATAACTCTTTTATATTTTGGCCAGACACATACGGGTGTTAAAATTATCCCTTTGACACATAGATGTACCCACCATGATATAATCGAGATGGGGGGACACACTTGAATATTTCTCATAATCTGTTACATGAATAAAGATCCCATAATAATGGGACTACTCCTAGCTATATAACTCTTTATATATTTATTGAATACATATGGGTGTTAAAGTTACCCCTTTTATACATAAATATACCCCCTATTATGTAGTCATTGGGGGGATACACTTGTACTCCTTTTATAATATATTTTATTAATTTGAATCCCATAATAGTGGGACCCCTCCAAGTTATAAGACTCTTTATATTTTGGTCACACACAAGTAGGTGTTAGATATCACCTCTTTGAAATATAGATATACCCCTCCATGATTTATTACGGGGGGATACTTGGACTCGTCTCATAATATGCTTTATAAATTAGGATCCCATAAAAGTGGAACCCCTTCTAGCTATGGTATTCCATATATTTTACCCACACATATATAAGTGTTAAAGTAACCCCTTTGATATATAGATGTACCACCCCATGATGAAGTCGGAAGGGGGTACACTTAGACTCCTCTCAAAATCGGCTTCATGAATAATGATCCCATAATAGTGGGACCCTTTCTAGTTATGCACTATTTATATTTTGACCATACACATACGAGTGTTAAAGTCACTCCTTTTATACATAGATATACACCTTATGAAAAAGGATCCTATAATAATTTTACCCTTCATAGCTATAGAACTTTTTATATTTTAGTCACACATATATAGATATTAAAGTTACTCTTTTGACACATAGGTATACCCCTCCATAACATTATTGGGGGGGTAATACTTGAACTCCTCTCATAATCTGCTATATAAATACAGATCCCATAATGGTGGGACACTTGCTAGGTATTTGTCTCTTTATATTTTTGCCATATACATACGAGAGCTAAAGTCACCCCTTTGACATATAGATACTCTCCCATGATATAGTCTGGGGGGTACACTTTGACTTCTCTTAAAATTAGCTATATAAATAAGAGTTGCACAATAGTGGGACCCATCTCAATTAAGGGACTCTTTATATTTTGGCCATATATATGCGGGTGTTAAAGTCACCCCTTTGACACATAGATATACCCCCATGACATAGTCGGAATAAATATATTTAGACTCCTCTCATAATCTGCTATATGAATATGGATCCCATAATAATGTTATCCCTTATTGCTATGGGACTATTTTTATTTTGGCTATATACATGCGAGTGTTAAAGTCACATCTTTGATATATAGAAGTATCCCAATGATATAGTTAGGGGGTGCTACACTTGGACTCATCTCATAATCTGTTACATGAATAAGTATCCCATAATAGTTGGATTATTTCTAGATTTGAGATTTTATATTTTAGCTACATACATGCGAGAGTTAAAGTCTTTCCTTTTACACATAGATGTACCCCTCAATGATTATGTCAGTGGAGGTGTACTTGGACTACTCTAATAATCTGCTTCATAAATAAGGATATCATAATAATGGGATCCCTTCTAGTAATGAGATTCTTTATATTTTGGAAACACATATGCAGTTGTTAAAGTCACCCATTTAATATATAGATGTAGCCTCATGATGTAGTCGGGTTGTACACTTGGACTCCTCTAATAATCTGCTATATTAATAAGGATCTCACTATAGTGGGATACCTCTTAACTATAGTACTCTTTATATTTTGGCCACAAACACGTGGGTGTTAAAGTCACCCCTTTTATACATAGATATCCCTGATATGATACAGTTAGGGGGTATACTTAGACTCATATTATAATATTCTATATAAAAAAAGACCCCATAATAGTGGAACCCCTCTTATCTATGGGACTATTTATATTTTGGCCATATATACATGCAGGTGTTAAAGTCACCCCTTTGACACAAAGATGTACCCCCCTATAATATTATAAGGGGGGTACATTTGGACTCCTCTCATAATCTACTATATGAATAAGAATCCCACAATAATAGGACCCCTCCTAGGATTTAAACTCTTATATTTTAGCCACACACATAGGGTGTTAAACTCTTCACTTAGACACATAGATGTACCCCCCATAATATAGTTAAGGGGTATACTTGGACCCCTTTCATAATCTCTAACATTAACAAGGATCTCATAATAGTATGACCTCTCTTAGCTATAGGACTCATTATATTTTGGTCACACATAAGTTAGTGCTAAAGTCACCTTATTGATATATAGATATACTCCTCTATAATGCGGTTATAGAGGTATACTTGGACTCCTCATAATCTGCTATATAAATAAGAATCCCTCAATAGTAGGACCCCTCATTGTACTGGGAGTTTTTATATTTTTTCCATACGCACGTAGGTGCTAAAGTTATCCCTTTGATATATAAATATATCCCTCCATGATGTAGTCGGAGGGGGTACATATTGACTCCTTTCATAATCGGTATATGGATAAGGATCCCACAACAGTTGGACCCCTCTTAGCAATGAGACTTTATATTTTGGCGACAAACATCTGTGTTTAAATCACCCCTTTGACATAGAGATGTACCCCCTATGATATAGTCAGGGCTTGGTACTCTTAGACTTCTCTCCTAATCTGCTATATGAATAAGGATCCCATAATAGTGAGTCCTTTCCTAGCTAAGGGACTTTATATTTTGGTCACACACATGCGGGTGTTAAAGTTACTCATTTGATACATAAATGTACCCTTATAATATAGTCCGATAGAGGAGGGGGTACACTAGGACTCATCTCATAATCTGCTATATAAATAAGTATCCCACAATAGTGGGACCCTTCATAGCTGTGGGACTATTTTAATTTTTATCATACACATACAAGTGTTAAAGTCACCCATTTAATACATAGATGTACCCCCCATAGATGAACCTCCCAATGAGGTAGTCCGAGGGGGTACAATTGGACTCCTCTCATAATCTACTACATGAATAAGGATCCCATAATTATGGGACCCTTCTAGCTTGTTATGAGACTCTTTATAATATCGCTTCATATATACGGGTATTAAAGTCACCCCTTAGACATATTGATGTACCCCCATAATGTATTCGAGGAGTGAGGTACATTTAGACTCCTCTCATAATCTGCTATATGAATAAGGATCCAACAATAGTTGGACCCTTCATAGGTATATGACTTTTTATTTTTTAGCCACACACATGCGGGTGTATAAGTCAGCCTTTTAATACATAGATATACCCCTCGCCCAATATATAGTCGGGGGAAGGGGGGTACATATGGACTTGGATTCCTCTAATAATCTATTATATGAATAAGATTTCTATAAAAGTGAGATCCCTCCAATCTATGGGACTCTTTATAAATTGGCCACACATATACAGGTGTTAGAGTAACCCCCTTTGATACGTAGATGCACCCCTTATTGATGCAATAATATGGGGGTACACTTGGATTTCTCTCATAATCTGCTTTATGAATAAGGATCCCATAAAAATAGGATCCCTCCTAGCTATAGGTTTCTTTCTATTTTGGTCACACACATGCGGGTGTTAAAGTCATTCTTTTGATACATAGATGTACCGCCCTATGAGGTAGTCAGTAGGGGTGAGTACACTTCGACTACGTTTATAATCTATAACAAGAATAAGGATAACACAATCGTCGAACCCCTCCTACCTATGTGACTCTTTATATTTTGGCCACATATATGCAGGTGTTAAAGTCACCCCTTTAATATATAGAAGTACCCCCCAATGATTTAGTCGAAGTGGGGGTACCTTGGACTCCTCTTATATCTGCTATATATAGCCCCTATAAAGTAGTCGGGACGAAACACTTGGAACCCTCTCGTAATCTTCTACTAAAATAAGGATCCCACAATAATAGGACCCCTCCTAGCTATATAACTCTTTTTATTTTGGCCACACGCATTCGGGTGTTAAAGTTATTTTTTAATACATAAATATACCCCCTTATAATATAGTCAGGAGAGGCGGTACACTTGGCTTCCTCATAATCTGCTATTTGAATAAGGATCCTATATTAATGGAACCCCTTTTTGATATGGAACTTTATATTTTGACCACACACATGCAAGTGTTAAAGTCACCCATTTGAAATATTGATGTACCCCCTTATTTTGTAGTCGGGGATACACTGTGACTTCTCATAATATATAATTTTAATAAGGATTCCATAATAGTAACTCTTCATATTTTGGGCACACTTATATGGGTGTTAAAGTCACTCTTTTTTATACATTGATGTACCATTTAATGATCTAGTCGAGATGGGGGGTATACTTGGACTCCTCTTATAAACTGTTATATAAATATAAATCTCATAATAGTGGGACCCCTCCTAGCTATGAGACTATTTATATTTTAGCCACACAAATGATGGTGTTAAAGTTACCCCTTTGATAAATAGTTATACCCTCAATAATATAGTCGGGGGGGGGGGGGGGGGGTACACTTGGACACATCTCATAATCTACTACATAAATAAGAACCCAATAATAGTAGGATCCCTCTTAACAATGTGACTTTATATTATGGTAATACATGCAGTTGTTAAAGTCACCCCTTTGACATATAGGTGTACCCCCCATGATGTAGTCATGGGGAGAATATTTGGATTCCTCTCATAATCTGCTACATAAATAAGGATTCTATAATAGTGGGACCTCTCCTAGCTATAAGACTTAAAATTTTAACCGAACACAAATGGGTGTTAAAGTCACCTATTTGACACAAATATGTAACCTCTATGATATCGTCGGGGGAAGGGGGGGTAAATATAAACTTGGACTCTTCTCATAATATGCTTAATGAATTAGGATTCCAAAATAGTAGGACCCCTCATAGCAACGGGACTCTTTATATTTTGGCAACACAAAAATAGGTGTTAAAGTCACCACTTTGAAATATAAATATAACCCCCTATGATATAGTCAGGGGGGAGGGGTATACTTGGACTCATCTCATAATATGCTTTACAAATTTGGATCCCAATATAGTAGGGCCCCTCCTAGCTAAGAAATTCTATATATTTTAGCCATACATATATGGGTGCTAAAGTAACCCCTTGACACATAGATGTACCACTCCATGATGTAACTGGAGGGGGTATACTTGAAATCCTCTCAAATTTGCATCATAAATAAGTATCCTATAATAGTGGAATACCTCTCAGTTATGCACTCTTTATATTTTGACTACACACATGTAGATGTTAAAGTCACCCCTTTGACATATAGACATACCACCTCATGATCTACGAGGACGGGGGTACACTCGGACTCCTTTTATAATTTACTATATGAATAAGGATCCTATAATAATTCGACACCTCGTAGCTACGAAACTCTTTATATTTTGACCATATATATGTGGGTGTTAAAGTTACCCCATTAATACATAGATGTACCCTTCTATCATGTAGTTGGAAGGGTACACTTAGACTCCTCTTATAATCTATTATATTAATAAGGATTCCATAATGGTAGGACAACTGCTAGCTAAGTGTCTCTTTATATTTTGCAACACATATATGAGTGTTAAAATCACCCCTCTGATATATAGATATACCCTCTTATGATGTAGTCGGGGGACAGGGTGTATAGTTTAACTCATCTCATTTTGTAGAACCCCTCCTACCTAAAGGACTCTTTACATTTTGGCCACACATATACGAGTGTTAAAGTTACACCTTTGATATATAAATGTACTACCATGACATTGTCGGAGGAGATACATTTGGACTCCTCTCATAATCTTCTACAAGAAAAAGGATCCCATAATAGTATAATCCTTCCTTGCTATGAGACTTTTTATATTTTGGCTATATACTTGACCTTTGACACATAAATGTATCCCCCATGATATAGTTGGAGAGGGGGGATAATACACTTGGACTCATCTTATAACATATTACATTTAATAAATATCCCATAATATTGGGACCCTACCTAGTTATGAGATTATAAATTTAGTTACATTCATGTGGGTATTAAAGTCTCTCCTTTAACATATAAGGGTGGTGCACTTAGACTTCTCTAATAATCTACTTCATGAACAAGGATCCTATAATAGTGGGATCACTTCTAAAAACAGGACTCTTTATATTTTGGAAACATACGCATGGATATTAAAGTCACCCATTTGACAAATAGATATATCCCCCATGATGTACTTGGGGGTAAACTTAGACTCCTCTCATAATCTACTGAATTAATAAGGATCCCATAATAGTGGGACACCTCCTAGCTATAATACTCTTTATATTTTGGCCATACACACAGATGTTAAAGTCACCCCTTTGACAAATAGATGTACATGTTATGATACTATTGGGGGTACACTTAGACTCCTTTTATAATATACTACATAAAAAAGATCTTACAATAGTAGGACCATTTCTATCTATGAGACTATTTATATTTTTTCCACACATACATGCGGTTGAACTCACCATTGACACAAAGATATACACCCTATGAAATAGTCTGGGGAAGGGGGGTTATCTTTAGACTCCTCTCATAATCTGCTATATAAATAAGGATTCCATAATAGTAGGATCCCTCTAAGCTTCATAACTCTTTATATTTTGGCTACACGTATACGGGTGTTAAAGTCACCCCTTTGACACATAGATGTACCCACTATGATGTAATCGAGATGGGGGGACACACTTGAATATTTCTCATAATTTGCACATGAATAAGGATCCCATAATAATGGGACTCCTCCTAGCTATAAGACTCTTTATATTTTTACTGAACACATACGGGTGTTAAAGTTACCCTTTTTATACAAAAATATACCCCCTATTATGTAGTCATTAGGGGGATACACTTGAACTCCTCTTATAATATGCTTTATTAATTAGAATCCCACAATAGTGGGACCCCTTTAAGTTATAAGACTCTTTATATTTTGGTCACACATAAGTAGGTGTTAAATTCATCCCTTTGAAACATAGATGTACCCCTCCATGATTTATTGGGGGGGATACTTGGACTCGTCTCATAATATGCTTTATAAATTATGATCCCATAGTAGTGGAACCCCTTCTAGCTATGGTATTCCATATATTTTACCCATACATATATGAGTGTTAAAGCAACCCCCTTCATATATAGATGTACCACCCTATGATGAAGTCGGAGGAGGGGTACACTTGGACTTATCTCAAAATCTGCTTCATAAATAATGATCACATAATAGTGGGACCCTTTCTAGCTATGTACTCTTATATTTTGACCACATACATATAAGTATTAAAGTCACCCCTTTTATACATTGATGTACCCCCTATGATTTAGTCAAGGGTAGTATACTGGGACTCCTCTCATAATCTGCTATATGAATAAGGATCCTATAATAATTTAACCCCTTATAGCTATAGGACTTTTTATATTTTGGTCACACATATACGGATATTAAAGTTACTTTTTTAACACATAGATGTACCCCTGTTACTCTTTTGACACATAGGTGTACCCCTCTATAATATTATTAAGGGGGGTATACTTGAACTCCTCTCATAATCTGCTACATAAATATAAGTCCCATAATTGTGGGACATCTGCTAGCTATGCGTCTCTTTATATTTTTGCCATATACATACGGGAGCTAAAGTCACCCCTTTGACATATAGATACTCTCCCATTATATAGTCTAGAGGGTACACTTTGACTTCTCTTAAAATCAGCTATATAAATATATGTTACACAATAATGGACCCATCTCAGCTAAGGGACTCTTTATATTTTGGCCACATATATGCGGGTGTTAAAGTCACCCCTTTGACACATAGATATACCCCCATGACATAGTCAGAGTATATACATTTAGACTCCTCTCATAATCTGCTACATGAATAAGGATCCTATAATAGTGTTATCTCTTATTGCTATGGAACTATTTATATTTTGGCCATATACATGCGAGTGTTAAAGTCACGTATTTGATATATAGAAGTACCCTAATGATATAGTTGGGGGGTGCTACACTTGGACTCATCTTATAATATGTGAGCTCAATTCTCCCCTTCTCGTTTCTCTTCTAGTTGCTCCACGCAACCCCATTGTACGAAGCTTCTCTTGGCTTGTCAAGAGAATGCTCACCCCTCATTTTACTCAAATTATAGTGAAGATCAGGTAGCACCTCTCGCCCGGAGACGTAGGTCGTAAGACCAAACTCTGTCACTAATCCTTGCATCATCACTCTCTACTCTCTCTATCTACTCTTCCATCTCTCTAACTCTACAAACCATCAACATTCAATCAAGGCTGTGGGGTGGGGTTCCCGATCAAGACGGATCAGAAATTTCCCTCCACAGTTGGCCCTTGGCAGGGGGTCGGCAGACACAATGGTCAGCCCCGGATAACGGGTCGACAAATATTTGGTCAGCCCTGGACAGAGGGTCGACAGATTCTATCGTCCGAACCAGTGCACGCCCCTCGGCACAAGAAGTGAGGGGAGACAACCATGTAATGCAAATTGACCCTCGTAAGAGACTGGCAGATGCACATCTACTCTACTATCCTTGCTAGAGCAAGCCTCGTACAGTGCGTTCAAATGATGCAAATCCCTGGTCAGCCCTTGGCGGGGTGTCAGTAGATTATTCCAAATACTCATCAAGCTGCTCCAATGTCGACAAAGCAGTTTTGTACTATAGAGTCCCACTCAGCCAAGTTAGCACTTGCCTAGCTGGGAGGGGATAACTGTATGTAAAACTTGGCTAACACCTAACAGTGGAATCCGTAGCCCTGCCTAGGGCCCACGAAGATGATAATAGGACCCGTAGCCCTGACTGGGGCCCACAAAGATGATAGTGGGACCTACAGCCCTGCCTGGGGCCCATAAAGATAACAGTAGGACCCGCAGCCCTACCTGGGGCCCACAAAGATGACAGTGGAGCCCGCAGTCCTACCTAGGACCCACGAAGACTATCCGGGGTTTGGCGAATATCTTCCGATGATTTTTCAAACCCCGAGTGTTTCTAATAATATCCCAAGAATATTCTCTAGAATATTCCTTGGATATTCCCAAACCTCTATATATAGCCAAACCTGTAAAAAATCCAGATCGGAATACATTATTCCAGATTCTACTTTCTGTTTTCCAGAGCCTTATGAGCCTTCTGGTATTCAGACTTTTAAGCCTCCTCCACCTTCTATCTACTTGTAACAAGCACTCCTCAGCATGTCGAGAGTAGCTTTACTTTTTTAGTGATAGTGGATTTAAAGGTTGCGTCTTACCGTACGAAGACATAGGCTTTGACCGAACTTCGTCACCAGCTCCTGTGTTAATTCTCTATCTCCCTTTTTCTCTATCTCAACAGTGACTGTGTGACAGCTCTACACTTAACCCCTTAGCGTTTTACAGTGTCGCTACATCCTGAATGGACAAACCTTCAATCGACTGTTGGAGGGGGGTTATGTATGACGGTTGAAATCCCCCCTATAGTACCCCCCTCCCCCGACTATATCATAGATGGTATATTTATATATAAAATAGGTGACTTTAAGACACACATGTGTGTAGCCAAAATATAAAAACTCCCATAACTATGAAGGGTCCTATAATTATGAGATGTTTAGTAATGTAGCAGATTATGAAAGGGGTCCAAGTATACCCCTTGACTATATTATGGGGGGTACATCTATGTGTCTAAGTAGAGAGTTTAACACCCTATGTGTGTGGCTAAAATATAAAGAGTTTAAACCTTAGGAAGGGTCCTACTATTGTGGGATCCTTATTCATGTAGCAGATTATAAGAGGAGTCCAAATGTACCCCCTTACAATATTATGGGGGGTACTTCTTCGTGTCAAAGGGGTGACTTTAACACCTGCATATATATGTGGCTAAAATATAAATAGTCCTATAGATAAGAGGGGTTCCACTATTATAGGGTCTTTTTTTATATAGAATATTATAATAGGAGTCAAAGTACACCCCTTAACTGTATCATATCAGGGATATCTATGTATAAAAGGGGTAACTTTAACATCCACGTGTTTGTGGCCAAAATATAAAGAGTGCTATAGTTAGGAGGTGTCCCACTATAGTGGGATCGTTATTAATATAGTAGATTATTAGAGGAGTCCAAAGTGTACTACCCGACTATATCATGGGGCTACATCTATATATTAAATGGGTGACTTTAACACCAACATATATGTTTCCAAAACATAAAGAGTCTTATTTCTAGAAGGTATCCCATTATTATAGGATTCTTATTTATGAAGTAGATTATTAGTGTAGTCCAAGTGCACCTCCATCGATATAATCATTGAGGGGTACATCTATATGTAAAAGGGAAGACTTTAACACTTGCATGTATGTGGCTAAAATATAAAATCTCAAATCTTGAAAGGATCTAACTATTATGTGATACTTATTCATGTAGCACTTGCTCTGGGATCCTCTCTTCCTCTGATTGAATGACCAACCCCCCTCCTGGATGCCTTGGGGGTCCTTTTATAGCGTAGGCACGTGCCCGATATGGCAGTGATGGCATGGCACTGATGACGTGGCACTGGTTCTGGGCCTCCTTGCTGGGCCCTTATTGGGCCGTTGTTCGGGCCCAATAAGGATGAGGGCTTGATCTGCGAGCCCCGTAGAGTGGGCCCATGAACCCGGGCGGGCTTACCCACTTGGGCCGTTGCGCGGGCCCATGCCGCTCTGATCCGGTCCGGTATAATTTTTGCACCCACACCAACCATCATGTCTGCTGACCCCCATTCAAGGGCCGACCAAAGTGTTTGCCGACCCCCTACCAAAGGCTGACCATCTTGTCTGTCGACCCCCTACCAAGGGCCGATCAGAAAGTTGCAGGGTAGCGCCATCGGAGGGATGAACCGGTTAGCCGAAGGGCTAACCGGTAGGTCACGGTGATCGATCGTGGCGATCGGTCGATCATGGCGATCGGTTGGTCACGATCGGTCTTGGTGATCGGTTGGTTACGATCGGTTATATCGATCAATCAGCCACAGCGATTGGTTGGTCGTGGCGATCGGTCTTGGTGGTCGGTGGGTCGGTCGTGGCTGTCGGTTGGTCACGGTGATCAATCATGGCGATCGGTCGATCACGATAATCAGTCATGGCAGTTGGTCGGTCATGGCAATCGGTCGGTCGAGCGTAACCGACCAATCAAGTTTTGGCGGTCGAGCGCTAGAGAGCTCCTGGCACCCGATCTAGTTGATTCTGCGCCCGACCGCGACTATCGATCATGGCGTTCGGTCACTGTGCATGACCGATCAACCGGATTTTAACGGTCAAGCACTAGAGAGCTCCTGGCACTCGATCTAGTTGATTCTATGCCTGACCGTGATGATCGGTCGAGGCAATCGGTCGAGGCGATCGATCATTGTGCTAGCTTGATCGACTGATCGAATTTTGACGATCGGGCGCCAGAGAGCTCTTGGCGCCCGATCTAGCTGATTCTGCACCCGACCGCAATGATCGGTCGAGCAAAGCTGTCAGTTGAGCCGATTAGTCATGGTAATCGGTCGAGGCGATCGGTCAGCTGAAGCGATCGATCAGCTGAGGCGATCGGTCATGGCGATCGATCGAGGTGATCGATCGACTGAGGCGATCGGTCATGATGCCAAGAGTTGGTTTTTTTTCCTTGAAAAAACTCATGAGCGACGAATGTGCTCCATTGCTGATGTGGCAAGGTGTTGATGTGGCGCTGTAAAACATGGGGTTTCCGGCCAGATTCACTAAATCTGGTCCAAATTTTCATTTCCCGCCTCTATGTTTTTGGCAGGAAAACGAAATTGGGACCTATAAATAGGACCAGAGGGGTTCAAAAATTCTTTTGTGCTTTCAAAATTCTCGAACTTTCTCTCAAGCTCTGAGTGTTTCCTCCCGTTTCCTCGACCTTTCTTTCCTTAAGTTTCGAGTGTACTCACCTCCCCATCCTGTCTTGATGGCTTCTGCGGGAGCTTCTAGAGCTTCAGGGTCCTAGGGGAAGAAGAAGGTTATCATCGTCCAAAAGGGGGCGAAGGTGAATGAGAAGGCCCAAGCCTCTATCGGACTATCTGCTCAGGTGCTGAAGCTGTATGTTCCCTCCGACAGCACTCCCGGAGCAAATGGAGGGGCAAGGTACTAAAGAGGTAGCTGGACGATGGGTTGTCAGAGATGAAGCCCACACAGATCCCCCGTTTGGCAGTGGAGGTAGGGTCGATGATGAAGGTAAGGGAGGAGACTCTCATCGTTCACAATGCCGGCTACTTCAAGTTGGTGAGTTATCGGGACGACTAGCCTGCTTTGGTGGCGATGTTTTGCATGCCTGTCAAAAGCCCGTTCCCCAAACTGACAGCTATCTGCAGCGCCTTCAGCACGACACCAGGTCGATCTTCCTGGCCAAGGCTAATGCGGAGAAGGCATCCGGGACTATCATCTCTGTAGGTCAGCTGAATTGTGGCGTTCGGCTGTCGCTTACCCCCTTTGCTGCCCGACTGCTAAACGCCTCCGGGATCTGCGCGGGGCAAGTGGGGGGAAAAGTGTGGAGAGTCATCTATGTTCTGCCGAGTATAGTTGGACTTCCAGAAGGAGCTTCAGCAGTGCTACTCGGGTCTGAAGAAGGGCGAGTGGGCCCACATCGAGCTAGGCTACTTCTTCTACCACTACAAGTGACAGTTGAAGACCTGCTTCAGTGGCTTCTGGCATCTCCATGGGGCTTCTGCTCTACGCCCCATTGAAAATAACATAGATTCGGACAAGGTCTTCACTAACTTGCCTCTGTCTGTGGCTGGAGCCTGGTCGTCGCTCCTAGTCCCCGAGGGATTGAAGTTTGTTGTGGCCGACGAAGTAAAGCGCTACCAGGCAGGAGGCGACAGGACCTGGTCGTCGGATTGGGTGGCGGCGATCGACAACATATTCCTCAAGCTGACTTATGGGACACGCTCGTGGAAGCAATTCTGCTTCTACCCGATTTGCTTTGGAGGGGCAAACCGTCTCCACCATCTTTCTGCCCGGTACACGGATAACGATACCGTGTACTCGCACTACGAGGATGAGAAGTGGGAAGTATCTATCGATCGACCAGGAGACTTGGGAGGTGATGGAGATGTCGCGAAAGCGATTGGTCGAGCAGAAGTTTGTGCTCAAGAGGGACAGGCCTTCTTTGTCGATGGAGAACGTTATTGAATCCATTAGGGCTCCGAAGCGAGTTCGGAAAGGGAAGAAGTCGAAGTTCCCGCCTCTCCTGACCCAGGAGGAAATTGAAAAGTTGAGCACTAATATAGAGAGCTCAAGTGAAGAAGGGTCATTAGAGGGGGAGGAAGACGAAGAGGAGGAGGTAGGAGTTGGCGCCAATCCTCGGGCCTCGCAAAATAGAGATGGTCTTTGAGGAGGAGTCCCAAGGGGGGACGAAACAAGCGGAGATGGCCTACGACTTCGAAATCGTCAGGCGAGTGCATGCTAGCCGGGAGGTTCCGGTGACGGCGGAGGAGGAAAAGGAAGAGACGAGATCAAAAGAGCTCTCCTTCGACCTTGACGACCCCATCTTTGGGGCCGGGGGCTGAGCTAGTTTCAACCCCCCCCCCCCCAAGGACAGATAAAGGACAGCCAGGGGCCTCGAGCCGGCCGAGGCGGTGGCAGAGATGACTATGGTAATGGTGGCCTTGAAGAGGAGTGCTGGAGGGAGAGTTACGGGGAGCTTTTCGGCTCACTCCTCAGCCAAGGAGAACTAGTCGGTCCTTGACGATGCTGGTATCGGTAAGTGTTGTAGCCTTTTGTTGCTTCTTATGTGCATTGTCATTTGAACTGAGACTTTGCTTGGCTTGCATAGGTGTCCCGAGAGAGGAGGCTTCAAAGGGGAAGGAGCCCGTCATGGACGATGGTCCTGATGTCCTCTCCTTGGAGTTACTGAGGAGGAAGAGAAAGAAGCAAGCCAAACGGCCACTCTCACAGTGGTCCGAGGCCTCAGAGGACGAGAGGGTAAGGGCAAAGGCAGAGCAGGAGGAATAGCCGCCAAGCTCGACCTGAAGTTCTATATAGCGGTCCTACGCCACCTCGTCGGAACATACGAGGTCGATTTTGAGGATTTAGCCCAGGACGCAGCCGACTTGGTAAGCGCATCCTCAAATTCAAATAGTTTGCACTTGGCCTGAAATATGCTGATTGTTGCTTCTTTGATGCAGACTTCGGCCTCTTCCGCATAGCGCAGAAGAGTACCCGCCAGAAGCAGCAGGTGGAGGTCAAGGAGATGACAAAACTCATGTCCGAGAGGGTAGCTGAGTTGTCGGCAGCCCAAGCTGAAGTCCTAGCTGTGAAGCAGAAGGCAACTGATGCTCGGGTGGCTGTAGAATCGCTGCAAGGTCGTCTCGATGCTCATTGTCTGGAGCTAGAGGCGGCCCGAGCTATTACTGAGAAGGCGAAGGCTCGCCTAAGTTCCGAGGTGGCCTCTCAGGCAGCGGCGGAGAAGAGGGTCAAGCAGCTCGAAGTGGACAACACGAGCTTGATGAAGACCACCAGCGAAGCCGTGGCCTTTGCGTAGCAGCGTGCAGGTGGCCCATCTTCGAAGGAGTCTAGCATCGACAAGCCTTAAGACTGCTTATATCTTCTTCTCTTTTTGAGTCTGTAGTCGAGTCTTTGTAACTGCATTTTGGTTTGATAGTAAAGATCACTCTTTTGGCTTGAATGACTTGCCTCTTTGAATGTCTCTGAATGTTCTGATTGACTATCATTGAATATCTTGAATGATTGTCGATGTCTTTGAATGTTCAGAACTCCTAAGATGTTTTTTTGAATGTGTCTTGGAATGTCTTTGAGTGCTAAGGGCAGGGCCTTGGGCTTGTTTGAATATGTCGAAGTGTTGTATGCCTTGAACTTTCGTTGAGTGCCAAGGGCATGGCCTTGGACTTGTTTGAATGTGCCGAAGCGTTGGATGCCTTAGAATTTCATCGAGTGACAAGGGCAAGGCCTTGGGCTTGTAAAATAACGGAAACTAGAGTTTGGAGTATTCAGCATAGCACCTTAGTGTTGGTCGACTTAGGCAGAGCGTCATTTCGGTAGAGTCAATATTAGGATACGTAGCACCGTACTGTTGTAGGTTAACTGGTCATGTCGCAACGCGAACCGAACTAACTATGGCGAGTCACGGGAGCATGAGTTCTTACATAACTCAGGAGTATGTGCGATACCAAAGATTCGGAATACTCAGCATTGTGCCTGTGTATCGGTTGACTTAGGCTTAAAGTCGTTTTGATTGAACCTACGTCTAGGGCACATAGGTTTGTGCCATTACAGGTTAGCCGACCGTGTCGTAACTCGAACCAGACTAACTGTGGCGAGGCATGGTTGCATGAATTCCTACAAGACTCAGGAGTATATGCAATGCTAAGAATTCAGAGTCCTCAGCGTAGTGCATGTGTATCGGTTGACTTAGACTTAAAGCCGTTTTGATCGAACCTATATCTATGGCACATAGCTTTGTACCATTGCAGGTTAGCTGGCCGTGTCGCAATGCGAACCGGACTAACTGTGGCGAGGCATGGGAGCATGAGTTCTTACATAACTCGGGAGCATGTGCAACGCCAAAGATTCGGAGTACTCAGCGTGGTGCCCATGTATCTGTTGACTTAGGCTTAGAGTCATTTCGGTCGAACTTATATCTAGGGCACTTAGCTTTGTACCGTTGCAGGTTAGCTGGCCGTATCGCAATATGAATCGGACTAATTGTAGCGAGGCACATGAGCATGAGTTCTTATATAACTCAGGAGTATGTGCAACGCCAAAGATTCAGAGTACCCAGCGTAGTGCCCGTGTATCGGTTGACTTAGGCTTAGAGCCGTTTCGATCGAATCTACGTCTAGGGCACGTAGCTTTGTACCAATGCAGGTTAGTCGGCCATGTCGCAACGTGAACCAGACTAACTGTAGCTTTGAATGCTGGTTGACCGTGGGAAGACTCTGTACAATCAAATCAGTCTTGTCTTTGGTTGTCAAGACTTTCTCCTTAGGCCGAGACGGTATCGGTGTCTCAAGCTTTGGCAAGTGTCGAAGGCGGTGAAGCCTCCCTCGGACTTTGCATTCCAACACCAAGGGCGGAGCCTTGGATTTTTTGACTGCTGAGGCAATAGAGCATGCCTTGGACTTTGCCTTCGAATGGCAAAGGCAAAGACTTGGGCTTTATTTGAACACTGAGGTAGCAGAGCCTGCCTCGGACTTTGTCTTCAAATGCCAAGGGCAGAGCCTTGGGCTTTGTTTGAATGCTGAGATAGCAGAGCCTGCCTCAGACTTTGTCTTCGAATGCCAAGGGCGGCTTTGTTTGAATGTTGAGGTAACAAAGCATGCCTCCGACTTTGTCTTCGAATGCCAAGGGCGAAGCCTTGGGCTTTGTTTGAATATTGAGGTAGCAGAGCCTGCCTCGGACTTTGGCTTCGAATGCCAAGAGTGGAGCCTTGGGCTTTGTTTGAATTCTGAGGTAGCAGAGCCTGCCTCGGACATTGTCTTTGAATACCAAGGGCGAAGCCTTAGGCTTTGTTTGAATGCTGAGGTAGCAGAGCCTGCCTCAAATTAACTTTGTCTTTGAATGCCAAGGCTGTCTCCTTGGACTTTGTTGACTGTCGAGGCAGTACAAAGCCTGCTTTGGACTTTGTCTTCGAATGCTAAGGGCGGAGCTTGGGCTTTGTTTAAATGATGAGGTAGCAGAGCCTGCCTCAGACTTTGTCTTTGAATCCCAAGGCTATCTCCTTGGACTTCGTTGAATGCCAAGGCAGTAAGCACGCCTCGGACTTTGTATTCAAATACCAAGATTGTCTCCTTGGACTTTGTTGAATACCGAGGCAGCGAGTGCACCTCGAACTTTGCATTCGAGTGTCAAGGCTGTCTCTTGGACTTTGTTGAATGCCGAGACAGTAAATACATCTCGGACTTTGCATTCGAGTGCCAAGGCTGTCTCCTTGGACTTTATTAAATATCGAGGCAGCAAGTGTGTCTCGGACTTTACATTTGAGTGCCAAGGCTATCTTCTTGGACTTTGTTAAATACTGAGGCAGCGAGCGCGCCTTGGACTTTGCATTCAAATGTCAAGGCTATCTCCTTGGACTTTATTGAATATCGAGGCAGCGAGTGTGCCATGGATTTTGCATTTGAGTGCCAAGGTTGTTTCCATGGACTTTGTTGAATACCGAGGCAGCGAGTGTGCCTCAGACTTTGCATTCGAGTGCCAAGACTGTCTCATTGGACTTTGTTGAATACCGAGGCAGTGAGTGCGCCTCAGACTTTGTTTTCGAATACCAAGGTTGTCTCTTTGAACTTTGTTGAATACCGAGGTAATGAGTGCGCCTCGGACTTTACATTCGAGTGTCAATGCTAGGGCCGTGGGCTTGTCGATATATGGCACATACCTTTGTCTATCGACTTTTGAATCTTTGGGAAATCTACAATGTTGAAGGATGCTCAAGAGCTGGTTGTCTCCAAGCCCTCAGTCGTTGTAGTCTTCAGATGAGCTCTTTCGTTTCGAACATCACCCCCAACATAGGGATCGAAGGAGAGTCAAAATTGAAAGGCTCAGGATATCGATGGGAGGTGTCGATGATGGATTATCTGGAAGAAACAGGGGAAAGATCGGGCGACTGGTGGATATTTGCTTCGTCGTTGATACTAGTGGTTGACGTCGGAGGACTCACCCCCTATATTTGAATGTTTCGATTTAGATGACTTCCCTCTGACTGATCCATGGGTCATGTCTTCGCCATTCTGATATAGCGATAGAGACAGACGGGTTGCTCAGGCTATCGATAGTTGCTGCTTGACCGAAGGAGCTAGGAAGTCTAGAGATCGCGAGTTGATAGGGAAGGCATCCCATAGACGGCGCCAAACTGTGGGGAAGGATTTTGGCCATTGTACGTAACCCCCCTCTAATAGTCGGTTGAAGGTTTGACCTTTCGGGATGTGGCACGCTGTGAAGCGCTAAGGGGTTAAGTGATGAGCTGTCATATAGTAACTGTTGAGATAGAGAAAGAGGAAGATAAAGAATTGATATAGGAGCTGGTGTTGAAGTTTGGCCAAAGCTTACGTCTCCATGCAGTAAGACGCAACCTTTGAATCCACTATCACTGAAAAATTAAAGCTACTCTCGACAGGCCGATAAGTTCTTGTTACAAGTAGACAGAGGGTGGAGGAGGCTTGAGAGTCTGAATACCAGAAAGCTTAGAGGGCTCTTGAAAACAGAAAGTAGAATCTAGAATAATGAATTTTGGTTTGGATTCTTTATAGGTTTGGCTATATATAGAGGTTTGGGAATATCCAAGGAATATTCGAGGGAATATTCTTGGGATATTTTTGGAGAGAATCAGGGTTTGGGAAATCATCAGGGGATTTTTGCTAGACCCCGGATGATCTTCGTGGGCCCCAAGCAGGGCTGCGGGTCCCACTGTCATCTTTGTAGGCTGCAGGCAGGGCTTCGGGTTCCACTATCATCTTTGTGGGTCCCAAACAAGGATGTGGATCCTATTGTCATCTTTATGGGCCCCAAACAAAGCTGCGGGTCCTATTGTCATCCCAGACAAGGCTGCGGGTCCCACTATCAAGTATTAACCAAATTTTGCACTCACAAGTACACTTGGACTCCTCTTATAATCTACTATATAAATAAAGATCCCACAACAGTGAGACCCCAACTAGCTATGGAACTCTTTATATTTTGGCCATATACATACGAGTGTTAAAGTCACCCCTTTGATACTTAGATGTACCCTCCCATTGATATAGTCAGGGGCACACCTGGACACCTCTTATAATATACTACATAAATAAGAATCCCATAATAGTGGGACCCTCCTAGCTATGTGACTCTTTATATTTTATCCGTATACATACGGGTGTTAAAATTACCCCTTTGACATAGAGATGTGCCCCCATGATATAGTCGGGGTGGGGGGGGGTACACTTGGACTCCTATCCAAATATATGCTTTATGAATTAGGATTCCATAATAGTGGGACCCCTCCTAGCAATATGACTCTTTATATTTTTGACACACATATGTGGATATTAAAGTCACCCCCTTGACATATAGATATACCTTCCTAAGATTTTATCGGGGGGAAGGGGTATACTTTGACTCCTCTCAAATCTTCTTTATGAATTAGGATCCCATAATAGTGGGACCCTTCCTAACTATGGACTTTTTATATTTTGACTACACGTATGCTAGTGTTAAAATTACCACTTTGATATATAAATGTACCCCCCATAATATAATCGAGGGGGGAGGGGGTACACTTGAACTCCTATCATAATTTGCTACATAATTAAGGATCCCATAATAGTATGATCTTTCCTAGCTTTGCAACTATTTATATTTTGGCCACGCATATACAGGCATTAAAGTTACCCCTTTGATACAAAGATGTACCCCCATTATGTAATTAGGGAGGTACGTTAGGGAGGTACACTTGCACTCCTCTCATAATCTACTATATAGATATACCCCCTATGATATATTTAGGGGAATATACTTGGATTCGTCTCATAATCTACTACATTAATAAAGATACCACAATATTAGGACCCCCTCCTAGTTGTGGGACTTCATATTTGGTCGCATATATACATGTATTAAAGTCACCACTTTGACACACAGCTCCCATGAGGTAGTCAGAGGGGGTACATTTGGATTCCTCTTATAATATACTATATAAATAAGGATCTCACAGCAGTAGGATACCTGCTAGGTATGAAACTCTTAATAATTTGGCGACACATATTCGGGTGTTAAAGTCACTCCTTTGACACATAGATGTTCCCCTCTATGATATAGTCGGGAAAAGAAGGGTACACTTGGACTCTTTATTGGGATTAGTGTGTCCTACATACCAATTTCAGTAATGATGATACTTGATTATGATCACATCACTGACACTCACATACCATAGTGCATGAGATGCCTAAATCCACTAGTCTATATTAGTGTAGTCGAGGTGACTTAGGTATATGGATGAGATTCGTGTACATGAGATGTAAGTCACTGTACATACTTATATAGGTTCATAGTTGGTTGCTAGACTGTATACCTAGCTTGCAAGACCGTAACACACTGACCTTCTCCGTAAGAGAGATGATCTATCGAAACCATCGGTATAAGATACCAAGTCAATGTAGTATTGATGTAACCAAAATACATCTAACGGAATCAAGAAAGAAAACTAGTCTTAACAACAATCACTCAAGACTCTAGGACCTCTACTGCTAGTTAACTAAAACCATAATTATAGGATGTGTTGTAAACCCTTGGTTTATTGTTCACCACTTTGACCTGCCAAACAATGCGGTCTATCGTAGACCTAAACTTGGATAGATTTAGGGGTTTACATTAGGCTTTAGGGAACATAAGTAGTTTGTAGGAATTCCAAATTCCCCTAGGGGAACTAGGTATCTCATTAAATAACGCTCATAAAGGATTAATCACTATAGCTGGCCAGTCATACTTGTACTAAGATGGTGATCACAAAGTTTAGAGAAGTCAGGACTCAAGTGGGTGAACTAATCTGAAAGGGACAGTCAGTATTGATCTTCGTTAGTTTTATGGATATAGGATTGGAACGGTTCAAGTACAGCATAGCAAAGTAAAGGATACTCGTATAAATACTAATAGCCTCGGGGTACAGTAGTGTCTTAGTAGTGATTATAGATATTGTTTACTAGTATGGCCTAGGCCATGGCACCAGTGGGAGCCAAGGTTATTAGGGTTCCGAAAATTCTAACTCCTAGCCACCATGAATAGCCAATGAACCTAATTCAATACCGTTAGGGTTTACTGATAGTGGATAACACCACAGAGACTGGTAAACCCAGGGGTAAGTGGATCAGAAGTTATAGCTTAGATTTACCTAAACGATTTATTTATAAAGCCCTCGTACAGAGGAAACCTAGTTTTACTAGTGTTCCTCAATAGGATCTACCTGGTGGGTCCCAGGCTCATGAAATGAAAATATAAACATTGTAGTATGGAAGTTAGTTATGTATGATATGTAGGGTTTACTAGAATCACTAG
Source organism: Chamaelirium japonicum (assembly GCA_947650365.1). Lineage (NCBI taxonomy): Eukaryota > Viridiplantae > Streptophyta > Magnoliopsida > Liliales > Melanthiaceae > Chamaelirium > Chamaelirium japonicum. The sequence continues at coordinate 69,567,152 of OX393552.1, forward strand.
GTCTTGACTAAGTTAATATTCTTTGAAAAAGTCATAGGAGTCAACTAAGGGCTAGGTTGGACCTCAGATATTTTAGGAGAAGTCATAAGAGCCTAGTTAAATGGCCTTTAAGGACTTTTCTAAAATATAGGAGGTGCCATGAGTGACCCAGGATAGTGTGCGACTCTATCTTCCTCTCTGGTTGACATCCTAGTGGACTAAGAAGATAACCCCTAAGTGCATGGGTATTATCATAATTATCCAAGGTGGATATTAACAGATAATTAATTATTAATTAAGTAATTATTTTATATTATTGGTTATCTAGTTGAAATAGAAATTATGGCGCAAGTTAGGGTTTGATCACAGTCAAACCGAGCTAACAAGTGCGCAAGTCATTCTCGACTTAAGTGGGTGCTAGAACCTATGGGTGCAATATGGGTATAGTTGGTCAGACTATATGGGTGCTACCCATGAGATTTTGGCCAAGGGATACATCCTAGCTGAAATCCTTATATGATAAGATCCATAGGAGGTTATGAGGAAAAAGATTTGAGCGATCTTTATCCCTTCATAATAGGAACCATATCTATAAGGATTTCGACATATAACTAACCTTGGTTACCCCCTTTGGCCATCCAAGCAAGCCAAAACCAAAATCCCCCTCTCCCCCTTATGGATTTCGACCAAGAGATAAAGGAGAAGAAAGACAGAGAAAAAGATAGAGAAGAAAGAAGAGAAGGAAGAAAGATCTGCCTCCCCATTGGGCTTCCACACTATGGATTCGTTCGTCTTCATCGAGCATTCTTTATAAGGATCTAGGAGAAGAAGAAGACTATCACAAGTCTACCATCGCGGCTTATGTACGTGGGATAGGGGTTGAATCAAGATGGTAGCGAGATCGCAACTTCAACTACAACCTTCGTCAATATTGGATCTACAACTTTAGGCATTTATAATTAAGTCCTATAAGGTAAACTTCTAATAATTCATAGATAATGGTAGTCATCAGAATTAATTTTTCTAAGACCATGATAATTTATAATTAACTATTATCTAGTTATGGTGCAAATTTCGTTTTGATCAAATGCAAAAAAAATTGTATCTTGACTTTTCGCCAGATAGTCAGAACCAAAACTCCTCTTAGTGGAACCCCTTCTAGATATGAGACTCTTCTTATAATCTGTTATATGCATAAGGATTCCATAATAGTGGGACCCCTTGTAGCTATGGTACTCTTTATATTTTGGCCACACACATATGGGTGTTAAAATTATCTATTTGCCATATATATGTACCCCCTCATGTTGTATTTAGGGGAAGTCTATTTGAACACCTCTCATAATCTGCTACATAAATAAGGATATCATACTAGGGGGGACCCCTCCTAGCTATGAGGCTCTTTATATTTTGGCTACACACATGCGGGTACTAAAATCACCCCTTTTATATATAGATTTATCCCCCATGATATAGTCGGGGGGAGGGGATACACTTGGACTTCTCTCATAATCTGCTACATAAATAAGGATCGCACAATAGTGGGACCCCACCTAGCTATATGACTCTTTATATTTTTGTCACACAAGTGCATATATTAAAGTTACCCATTTGATACAAAGATGTACCCCACCAATGATGTAGTTGTGGGGGGTTACAGATGGATTCCTCTCATAATATGCTATATGAATAAGGATCCTTTAATAGTGGGACCCCTCATAGCTATATGATTATTTATATGTTGGATGCACATATATGGGTATTAAAGTCACCTCTTTAATACATAAATATACCCCCTATGATAATATCGTGAGGGGGTACACTTGGACTCCTCTCATAATATGCTTCATGAATTAAGATCCTATAATTGTGGGACCCCTCCAAGCTATAGACTCCTTATATTTTGGCCACACACATGCAGGTATTAAAGTCACCCTTTGATATATATAGATGTACCCCCATATGATATAGTCAGGGAAGATATATTTGGACTCCTCTTATAATCTGTTATATGAATAAGGATACTATAATACTGTGATCTCTCCTAACTATAGGGCTCTTTGTATTTTGGCCACACATGCAAGTGTTAAAGTTACCTATTTTATACATAGATATACCCCCATAATATAGTCGGAGGGGTACACCTGGACTACTCTCATAATCGGCAACATGAATAAGGATCTCATAATTATGGGACCCTACCTAGCTATAGAACTTTATATTTTGGCCACACACATATGAATGCTAAAGTCACCACTTTGATATATATGTACCCCCAAATGATATAGTCGTGGGGGTATACTTGGACTCATCATAATCTGCTACACGAATAAAGATCCCACAGTAGTGAGATTCCTCTAAGTTATATGATATTTTATATTTTAGCTGCATACATTGGGTGTTAAAGTTACCCCTTTGACACATAAGTATACCCCAATAATGTACTCGAGGGAGGGTACACTTAGACTCCACTCATAATATGCATCATGAATTAGGATCCCACAATAATGGGACCCCTCCTTTCTATGGGACTCTTATATTTTGCCACACACATGCATATTTTAAAGTCACCCATTTGACACTTAGAAGTACGCCCCCCATGATGTAGTAGGGGGGTACACTTAGACTCCTATCAAAATCTACTTCATGAATAAGGATCTCATAATCTTGGGACCCCTTCTTGCTATAGACTCTTTATATTTTGGCTATATATATGTGGGTATTAAAGTCACCCCTTTGATACATACATATACCCCCCATAATATAGTAGGGGGTACACTTTGACATCTCTCATAATCGGCTACATGAATAAGGATCTCATAATAATTGGACCCTTCAGCTATGACACTCTTAATATTTGGTCACACACATATGGATATTAAAGTCACCCCTTTGACACATAGATGTACCCCTATGAGATAGTCAGGGGGGTACACTTGAATTCCTCTCATAATCTACTATATTAATAAGAATCCTATAATAGTAGGATATATATAAGCTATAAAACTTCTTATATTTTAGTCACACACATTCGGGTGTTAAAGTCACCCCTTTGACATATAGATTTTTCTACCCATGATGTAGTCAGGGGGGATGAGGGTATACTTGGTCACCTGTCATAATCTACTACATAAATAAGGATCCCACAATAGTGGGACCCCTACTAGCTATGAGACTCTTTATATTTTGGCTATACACATATGGGTATTAAAGTCACCCCTTTGATATATAGATGTACCCATTAATTATGTATTCAGGTGAAGTATATTTGGACTCCTCTCATAATCTGCTACATGAATAAGGATGTCATAATAAGGGACTCCTCCTAGCTATGAGGCTCTTTATATTTTGGGCATACATATGTGGATATTAAACTCATGCCATTTATACATAGATCTACCCGCCATGATATAGTCGGGGGGGAGGGGTATATTTGGAATCCGCCCATAATCTACTTCATGAATAAGGATCTCACAATAATGGGACCCCACCAAGTTTTAAGGCTCTTCATACTTTTATCACACACATGCAGATATTAAAGTCACCCCTTTTGGTACATAGATGTACCCCCCAATGATGTAGACATGGGGGGGATGAGGGGGATTGCACTTGGACTACTCTCATAATCTGCTACATTAATAAGTATCCTATAATAGTGGGACCCCTCCTGCTATGTAATAATTTATATTTTGGTTACATACATATGGGTATTAAAGTCACCCTTTTGACTCATAAGTGTACCCCTGATGATGTAGTCATAGGTGGGTATACTTAGACACCTCTCATAATATATTTTATGAATTAGGATCCCATAATAGTAGGACCCCTCCAATCTATGAACTCTTGATATTTTGGCCACACATACGGGTGTTAAAGTCACCCGTTTGATATATATATATATATATATATATATATATATATATATATATATATATATATATATATATATATATATATATATATATATATATATATATATATATATATATATATATATATATATATATATATATATATATATATATATATATATATATATATATATATATATTTATTTATTTATATATATATGTGTGTGTGTGTGTGTGTGTGTGTGTGTGTGTGTGTACCCCCTATATGATTTAGTCAGGGGAGATGTATTTGGACTCTTCTCATAATCTACTATATGAATAATGATGACATAATAGTGGGACCCCTCATAGCTATAGGGCTATTTATTGTTTTGCCACACACTTGCAGGTATTAAAGTCACATATTTTCTACATAGATATACCCTCCATGATATAGTTAAGGGGATACATTTGGACTCATCTTATAACCTGCTATATGGATAAGGATTCCATAATAATGGGACCCTACCTAGCTATGAGTAAGAATCCTATAATAATGGGACCCCTCCTCACTATAAAACTCTTTATACTTTGACTCACCCATGTGGATATTAAAATCACCATTGGATAAATAGATGTATGCCCCTATGATGTAGTATCTAGAGGGGTACATTTGAACACTTCTTATAATCTGCTACATGAATAAAGATCCTATAATTATGGGATTCATCCTAGCTATGAAACTATTTATATTTTGATCACACATATATGGGTGTTAAAGTCACCCTTTTGGCACATAGATGCACCCCGAAGATATAGTCGAGGGGGATGGAATTGGACTTCTCTCATAATATGTTACCTGAATAAGGAACCTATAATAGTAGGTCCCATTCTACCTATAATATTATTTATATTTTGGCCACACATATGCGGGTGTTAAAGTCGTTTCCTTGATATATTTATGTACCCCTTTATGATCTATTAGGGGGAAGGGTATACCTTGGACTCCTCTCATAATCTACTACATGAATAAATATCCCACAACAGTGGAATCTCTCTAAACTATAAGACTCTTTCTATTTTTGTCTCACACACGAGGGTTTCAAAGTCACCCTATTGATAAATATATGTATCCCATTATGATGTAGTGGGGGGTACACTTGGACTACTCTTATAATCTGGTTCATGAATAAGAATCCCACAATAGTGGAACCCTTCCTAGCAATGGGACCCTTTATATTTTGGTAACACATATGGGGGTGTTAAAGTCACCCCTTTGATACACAGATGTATCCCTTCATAATATTGTCGGGAGAGGTACACTGATACTCCTCTTATAATATGCTACATGAATAAGGATCTCATAATAGTGGGATACCTGCAAGCTATGCGTCTCTTTATATTTTGGTAACATATATGTGGATATTAAAATCATTCCTTTGACATATAGATATATCCTCCCATGATGTAGTCGGGGGGGGGGGGGGGGGGGGGGGGTATACTTTGACTCCTCTAATAATATGTTATATTAATAAGGGTCCTATAATAATAATAGGACCCCTTCAAGCTATGCGTCTCTTTATATTTTGGCTATACATATGCTAGTATTAAAGTCACCCCTTTGATATATAAATGTACCCTTATGATGTCGTCAGAGGAGAAATATTTGGACTCATCTTATAATCTACTACATGAATAAGGATCCCATAATAATAGAATCCCTCATTTCTATTGGACTCTTTATATTTTGGTCATATACATATGGGTGTTAAAGTAATCTTTTTGATATATAGATATACCCCCGATGATAAAGTCTATGGAAGAAGGGTACACTTAGACTCTTCTCATAATCTTTTATATGAATAAGTATTCCAGAATAGTGAGACCCCTCCCAGCTATAAGTATATATTTTAGCTACACATGCGGTGTTAAAGTCTTCTATTTTGCACATAGATATACCCCCTATGTTCTTGTCGAGGGAGTATACTTGGACACTACTCATAATCTGTTTCATGAATAAGGATCTCATAATAGTGTATCTATTCTAAAATCGGGACTCTTTATATTTTGGCAACACACATATTGGTGTTAAAGTCACCCATTAGACATATAGATGTACCTTATATGATGTGGTCGAGGGGATACACTTAGATTCCTCTCATAATCAGCTACATAAATAAGAATCCCACAATAGTGGAACCCCTCCTAACTATAGTTCTCTTTATATTTTGGCTATATAAACACACGGGTATTATAGTTACCCCTTTGACACATAGATGTATCCACCATGATACAGTCGGGGGGGGGGGGGGGGGGGTGGATACACTTAAACTACTCTCATATATGCTATATGAATAAAGATCTCATAATAGTTGTCCCCTCCTAACTATGGGACTTTATATTTTGTCCACATATACGGTGTTAAAGTCACCTCTTTGACACATAATTATACCTCTTATGATGTAGTCGGGAGGGGGTACACTTGGACTCTTATTATAATCTTCTAAGTGAATAAGGATCCCACAATAGTGGGACCCCTCATATCTATGAGACTATTTATATTTTGGCCACATACATACGGGTGCTAAAATTACCCCTTTGATATAAAGATGTACCCTCATGACGTAGTCAGGGGCGTACATTAGAACTTCTTTCATAATCTGCTACATAAATAAGGATCCCATAATAGTGGGACCCCTTCTAGCTTTATAACTCTTTATATTTTATCCATACATATACAGGTATTAAAGTCACCCCTTTGACACATAGATCTATGCCCTTATGATACATTTGGGGGGGGGGGGCATACACTTGGACTTCTATCATAATCTGTTATATGAATAAGGATCCCATAAAAGTTTAACCCCTCCTAGCTATAGGACTCTTTATATTTTGGCCATACATATATGGGTGTTAAAGTGATCCCTTTGATACATAGATATATCCCCCATTATATAGTCGGGGGGAGGGGTACCCTTGAATTTATTTCATAATCTATTATATGAATAAGGATCACATAGTAGTGGGATACCTAGTAGCTATGAGACTCTTTATATTTTGGTCATACATATACGGGTATTAAAGTTTCCCCTTTAACATATAGATGTTTTCCCCATGATATTATCGGGGGAGAGAGGAGTATACTTGGACTCTTCTTATAATCTATTACATGAATAAGGATCCCATAATAGTGGGACCCCTCAAAGCTATGGGACACTTTATTTTTTGACCACACATATACGAGTATTAAAGTCACCCCTTTGATATATAAATGTACCCTCCATGATGTAGTTAGGGGAGATACATTTGGACTCCTCTCATAATCTGTTACATATATAAGAATACCATAATAGTGGGACACCTCCTAGCTATGGGGCTCTTTATATTTTAGCCACAACCATACAGGTGTTAAAGTCACCCCTTTTAAACCTAGATGTACCCTAATATATAATCGGGTGGGGGGCATACTTGAACTCCTATCATAATCTGCTGCATGAATAAGGATCTCATATTAGTGGGAACCCAACTAGATATAGGACTCTATATTTTGGTCATATATATGCGAGTATTAAAGTTACTCCCCCATGATTTAATAAGGGGAAGGATATATTTGGAATTCTTTTATAATCTGCTACATGAATAAAGATCCCACAATAATAGGATCCCTCCTAGCTATGAGACTTTATATTTTGTCCACACACATAATGGTATAAAACTCACCCCTTTGACAAATATTGTTAATGTTACCCCTTTAATATATAAATATACCCCCTCATAATGTAGTCGGGAGAGGTATATTTGGACTCATTTCATAATCTGCTATATAAATAAGGATCCCATAATAGTGGGACCCCTCATAGCTATGAGACTTATTATATTTTGGTCACACATACGGGTATTAAAGTTACCAATTTGACAAATAAATATACCCCGATGATGTAGTCGGGGGGGAGGGGAAAATTGGATTCCTCTTATAATATGCTACATAAATAAGGATCCCACAATAGTAGGACCCCTCCAAGCTATGGGACTCTTTATATTTTTGCCAAACACATATTGGTGTTAAAGTCACCCTTTTGATACATAGAAGCACCCCCTATGATATAGTCAGAGGGGGTATACATAGACTTATTTTCATAATCTGCTACATAAATAAAGATCTCATAATTGTGAGACCCCTACTAGCAATGAGACTCTTTATATTTTGTCTAGACATATACGGGTGTTAAAATCACCCTTTTGATACATTGATGTACCCCCCATGATCTAGTCGGTGATAGGGTATACTTGAACTCCTCTCATAATCTATAATATGAACAAGGATCCTATAATAGTGGGACTGCTCTAACTTATGAGACTCTTTATATTTTTGTCAAACACATGCTAGTATTAAGTCACCCTTTTGATACATAGAAGTACCCCCCATGATATAGTCAGGGGGGTACACTTGGACTCATCCCATAATCTACTACATTAATAAAGATCTCATAATAATGGGACCCCTCATAGCTATAGGACTCCTTATATTTTGTCTAGACATATACTGGTGTTAAAGTCACCCCTTTTACACATAGATATACCCCCCATGATGTAAAGAGGGGGTAAACTTTGACTCCTCATAATCTATTATATGAATAAGAATCTCACAATATTAGGACCCCTCATTGTAATGGGACTTTATATTTTGGCCATACATATACTAGTGTTAAAGCCACCCATTTTACACATAAATATACTCCTCCATGATGTAGTCAGAAGGGGTACACTTGGATTTCTCTCATAATCTGCTACATGAATAAGAATCCCATAATAGTGGGACCCTTCCTAGCTATAGAACTAATGGAGGGGTATATCTTTGTGTCAAATGGGTGACTTTAATACCTACATGTGTATGGCCGAGTCATCGTCCATTTTCCACCGGCATCTGGCATCATCTCTGCCACGAAGAGGCTCCTCCGATCGCGATGGTGACTCCTCCAACTCCGATACTCCATCGATAGCCAAACCTCCTTTGCCTTTATCCGATATGCAGCGTCATCTCCGACCTCAACAATGACGTTTCTGACTTAATCCTCTAACTTTGGCACCTTCAATGGCTACCCTCCTTTGGCCTCCCACTAGTATCGTTACCCTTCCATTATGGCTGTCAATATGTCACAACAGGTCCATTACTGGACAAGTATTGGATAATTAGTGAAGAGGAATAGAACCTCTTAAATTCCAATATTGGGCTTGCAATTAATAAGTGAACAAACACGAATGATCCCAATTTGTTATTGGAGTGAATTTGGGCTGGTCCATGGGCCTCATTTTATATAATATTGGGTCGGGCTTTTAGATCGAACTTATTAAACAATATAGCCCAAGGTTAGCCCATGTCCACCCCTAGTGTGATGACCAAGATCCAATAGGCCAAGAGCCAAGACTCCTGAGGCTGTGATGCCAATATGGATGAGGTGAGGTATACAAGGCTATGAGTTAGTCCCACATCGCTTGGAGAAAAGGAGATACTGAGCTACTTATATAATTTTCCCTCCCAAACATAGAAGACGTGTTTTAAAACCGTGCGCCGCTACGAAATTCGTAAGAACTCCGTAGTTAAGCGTGCTAGAACGAGAGTAGTACTAGGATAGGTGACCATCCTAGGAAGTTCTCGTGCGGGCACGGGCAAAGCGGACAAAATCTTGTGTGTTTGGGGTGGATGTTACAAAATGGTATCAGAGCCGGTTCTCCTCGAGATGGGGGGGTCTAACCCTACACGAGGACGTGTAGCCCTAAGAGGGTGGATTGTGACGACCAAGATCCAATAGGCCAAAAGCTAAGACTCCTGAGGCTGTAATGCCAAGATGAATGAGGTGAGGTGTACAAGGTCATGAGTTAGTCCCACATCGCCTAAAGAGAAGGAGATCTTAAGCTACTTATATAATTTCCCCTCCCAAACATAGAAGACGCATTTTAAAATCGTGCGCCACTATGGAATTCGTAAGAACTCCGTAGTTAAGCGTGCTCGGACGAGAGTAGTAATAGGATGGGTGACCACCCTGGGAAGGTCTCGTGTGGGCACGGATAAAGCGGATAAAATCTTGTGTGTTTGGGGCGGATGTTACACCTAGTTTGTTCGCCAAAGACTAGGACTGCAACTTGGGCGAGCCAATCCAAACCCAACCCAAGCCCAACTCAAATTTGGGTGTCTTGGGTTGGGATTTTACTTGTATAGGTTGAGCTTGGGTTGAAAAATCTCCACCCGACCTAAATTCGGATTGGGTTTGGGCAGAGGTTTCGAGCAACCTAATTAGTGCGTAATTGCACCATATTTATGCCCATAAACATACACTTGTTGATCCTTTTTTATGTTGTTATAGATGTTCTTACGTGTGTTATCCTTATTTGTAGGAAATCAAGCTAATGTATTGGAAACAACATAAAAGGAGCAATTAGGAGCGAAGGTGAAGAAAGAACAAAGAAATCCAAGAGTACCTAGCTTGGGGCATCCCCAAAGGATTCCTCGATCGATCAAGCCTCTGCACCGATCGATCAAGGTTCCCTCAAAAACAGCCGAACAAAGAATTTGCATTATGTGATCGGTTGAGCCAATTGATTAATCACTACACGAGGCTAGCGCTCAGCAGTTCTACAGAGCTCGATCGATTGAGCTTCCTCCTAAATTGGGACTATATCTCGTGCAGTCTTCAGCCCAAAATAGAAAGGTTGCTATAAAATCATCTCTGGGGAGCCGTGAAAAGGGAGTTGATCAGTTTGGATCAAGGGAAGAAGCGGGAGGCATCACAAGGGAAGAAGATCAAAGGCGCAGTAATGGCTTTCACCAGAAGCATCGTCTTCATCTCCAACATGCATGAACAAAAAGGCTAAATCTAAGGTTTCGATAAAACCCTAGTTCTTGTAGTAGTTTCTTTTATACTTAATTAGGACTCAATGTGTTGATTCGAGCTATATCATGAGGATGTCATTGTTAATTAATTTATAAGCTGATTGCTTTGACATGAGATATATGAATGAAAGTTAATTAAACCGTAATATATTATGCAAATTATTTTCACCAAACCTACTACTGCACAAAGGATGCACCGTGCCTATGTAAGATTGTGACGTCCAAGATCCAATAGCCAATAGCCAAGAGCTAAGACTCCTGAGGCTGGGATGCCAAGATGGATGAAGTGAGGTGAAGTGAGGTGTACAAGGCCACGAGTTAGCCCCACATTGCCTGGAGAGGAGATCCTGAGCTACTTATATAATTTCTCCTTCCAAACATAGAAGACGTGTTTTAAAACCGTGTGCCGTTACGGATTTCGTAAGAACTCCGTAGTTAAGCGTTCTCGAGCGAGAGTAGTACTAGGATGGGTGACCCCCTGAGAAGTTCTCGTACGGGCACGGGTAAAGCGGACAATATCTTGTGTATTTGGGGTGGATGTTATAAAATGGTATCAGAGTCGGTTCTTCTCGCTATGGGGGGGTCTAACCATACACGAGGATGTGTAGCCCTAAGGGGGGTGGATTGTGACGACCAAGATCTAATAGCCAATAGCCAAAAGCCAAGACTCTTGAGGCTGTGATGGCAAGATGGATGAGGTAAGGTGAGGTGAGGTGTACAAGGCCATGAGTTAGCCCCACATCGCCTAGAGAGAAGAAGATCATGAGGTACTCTGGGAAGTTCGTATTCGGGCACGGGCAAAGTGGACAATATCTTGTGTGTTTGGGGCAGATGTTACAAGATGGTCCGTGCTCCGAAAGGACGGATCATGCTGACCACAGACATTTCATGCCATGCAGGCGACGATAGAAAAATTAATTATTATAATAACTTAATCCACAATCAATCCATGAGATAGGTCATGTCTAAGAAAGACGATCCATGCCTTGAAAGAACAGACCATGCCAACCGCATATGGTGTATGCTGTTGAGGATCATGGGGTATTTTTTGAGATCCATATGGCTTCGGTCATGATGGATCGAACGTTCGACCAAGCGAAGGAATCCTAGTTAGCATAAGACTATTAAGGAATTAGTGATGGATTTGTCGCCCTATATCATCTCCATCTGATAACTATCTATATTAATTTATTTTACTCTTAGTTTAAATTAATGTTAACAAAATCAAAACCTTTAACCTCTATAAACCGAAACCCTAGTTGGCCTAATTCTAAGCGCTACCTAATCTATCCAAGGGAACTATACCAGTATCGAGTCTTATAACTACAACACATCCGACAAAAATATCAGTCGAGATCAAAGACTATCACAATCAGACCCAATCTGAAACCCGACCATTTAGTAAATAATTTTAAATATAATATAATATTGAATAAGTTCGATCAGAATCTATCCATTGGTTCATCTATTGAATACTAGTTGAGATCGCTGATGGAACTTTGATAAGTAAAAAGTTGTGTTATACTCAGAATCAAAATCTTGAAATATATCATGAAATATCTCGGTTTAGTCAAATCTCGATACGAAATCTCATATACTATATCAAACAACATGAGATTCAAGAGAATATCACGATATTTCTATGACTGACTGGCTTTAAAAAGGGACTGGAAGCCTAGTTCTCAACACTTTATTTGCATATAATAATATTTAAGTAAATGTCGTTTTACTTTAAGTTATTATATATAAATAAGCAAATACCTCCCATTTGATTTCAATAAAAATATCAAAAAAATAAAAAACCCAGTGAATCAAAAAGTATACTTCCAGTTTTAGTAGGAGAAAATAGTTTTTGCGGTTTCTCATAAAATTTATATGTTGAAAAAAGTAGTTAAAATAACTCATTTTTAGCTCAAAAAATTTCACAAGATGTAAAACTATAAGTACATCTAGAAAACCATGGTCCGTCAAAGAAAATTTTGAATGAATAAAAATTTTTCTATATAAAAACTCATTTTTTCAGACTTAGTAAAAAAACAGTGTTTCATATTTCAGCATAATTTTTGCATGATTTCTAGCTTGCACGACTTTCTTGTTTTAAATCCATTTTCAAAATCATTTGAAGCATTATTTTACCTATCAACTAATCTTTATTTTGAAAACACTTTTATCCCCAAAAAAGATTAAAAACCATTTGAAAACATAGATCAAAACAGGACCAAACAAGACTGCACAAGACTCACATACTCAATTACAAATTACATACTTTGTGAAGCTCTACACCCCTAGAGATTCACTGAAAAATTCCATTATCTGAGTGTTCCAAATATTATCTGAGTGTTCTAAATGGTGTATATATCCTTGGTCTATTACTATCCAGAGATTCACTGAAAAATTCCATTAAAAATCAATATTTCTATCATTTCTATAAAATCATAATATTTTCACACTATCGGAATATTTTCATATCTAGTATCGAAATATTAATCGAAATAAAAATTTTGAACCTTGGTTATATTATCGTAAAAATTTATTATATTTTTATTATTGATTCTCTGCTATGTTGAAATTGGTTGATTTACCACACAACCCAACCAATCCGGCTAACCCAATGGATTGGACTTGGGTTAGAAAAGTTTAACCCGACCTTGGGTTGAGTTGGGTTTGGAAAGCGGATTCAACGTCTTGAGTTAAATCTAGGGTTGACAATTTTGGACCCGACACGACAGATCCGACACGAAGTTAGCGGGTCTGGGTTAGGGTTAAACGGGTTCGGGTCGTAAACGGGGTCGACACGATAGACCCGTTTAATAAACGGGTCAAGTCCGGGTTTAGGGTCTGGACACAGTAGACCTGGGAAGACCCGTTTAAAATTCAACGGATTGTATCGAGTCGGTCCTACCTGCAATCTGATACCGTAATATGTAGTACCAGCGGGTCTATCGGGTCAAGTCGGATTGGATCGGATCGGGTCAACTTAATAGATCCGTGTGATAAACGGATCTTATCGGGTCTACCCGTTTATAAGCGGGTCGGGTCCGGATTTAGCATCTAGACACAATTAGCTAAACGGGTCGGATCCGGATCTAGAGGTTTTAGGCACGATCCGAAGCTAGACACAAACCCGATCCGACACGACCCATTGCCAACCCCTAGTTAAATCTGAGTTGACCCCTCAACCCGCCCGAGTTACATGGATAGGATGACTTTTACGCTTGCAGCCGTACCACTTTGATGAATACTAGACGCATGCTACGCGTGCCTCGTACGCCATGGACCCCACTTTCCCATCCAAAACACGTGCTTTGCCTCGATGACAAGACCATGGACCCCACTATCCATTTTCCCTTTCTAAACCTTACCGCCAGCGCAACTTAGCATGGGCACCCCGTTCTCCTCTTCATCCTGCTCCTCCCGTCACTGCAACTACAGATCTCGGCCCTTCTCCTCCCATCTATGATGATGGACCCCGACACCCACCACCTCGCTATCGACCCGCCGCCCCCAAGAGAAGAAATGGAGAGCCTCGCCCTCTCCGACGAGCCCTCCGATTACCGCAGCGCCATGTGCTCCTCCCTCTCCGCCGTGTCCGCCTCCGTCAACGGTGGAGCTCCCCTCCAATTATCCCCCTCCTCCTCCTTCCTCGACCCCCCCTCCTACGCCGACGCCGTCTTCAGCCCCGGTTATCCGTCCCTCGACCGCGACCCCTCTTTCGAATCCGATCGCTCATCCCGCTCAGTGTATTCCACGATCATCGTATCCGATCCCCATACGGAGCAGGAGGCCGCCACTTCCCTTGTCCCCGGCGGCGGCGCCTACGTGACCTACCTGATCACGACGAGGACCCGCGCGCCCGGCGGTCCGACGGAGTTCAGCGTCCGGAGGCGGTTCCGGGACGTGGTCACCCTCGCTGACCGCCTCGCCGAGTCCTTCCGCGGCTTCCTCATCCCGGCCCGGCCCGACAAGAGCGTGATGGAGAGCCAGGTGGCGCAGAAGCAGGAGTTCGTGGAGCAGCGGCGCGTCGCCCTTGAGAAGTACCTGCACCGGCTGGCGGCGCACCCAGTGATCGGGAGGAGTGAGGAGCTCAGGGTGTTCCTGCGGACACATGGGAAGCTGCCGCTTCCGGCCACCACGGACATGGCCTCAAGGATGCTCGACGGGGTGGTGCGGCTGCCGAAGCAGCTGTTCGGGGAGTCCGGAGGTGGGTACGTGGCACCGCAGGATGTGGTGCAGCCGGCCAAGGGTGGCAGGGATCTGCTGCGGATATTCAGGGAGCTGAAGCAGTCGGTGGCGAACGATTGGGGAGGGGTGAAGCCTTTGGCCATGGAGGAGGATAAGGAGTTCTTGGAGAGGAAGGAGAAGGTGCAGGACCTGGAGCAGCAGCTCATCACTTCCTCACAGCAGGTATGCAGCATTTACTACAGCCTCAATCAAGTCTCTTGCCTACTTAAAATCTTATTTCCCCATCGATGAGTCTAATGCAATTGAAATTGAGAAGGTGTTTCTAGGTTTGTGGAAATTCTATGCAGAAGATGTGTAGTTGAAACAAGGGGAAATTGAGAAAGATCAATCTATAGGGCTTCGCCGCCGAGGTTTCTCTAAGGTTAGAGTCTCAAAGAGCGACGAAGACTAGCTTAAATGTCGCTATTTAACATGGTTAGGGCATACCTTCATTGTTGGGATATCGAATCTGACAGCTTGTGGCCCTGCGGGTTGGGCATTAGATCCTTCCAGGTCTAGGAGAATAGTTCATGTGTAGGCTGGGTGATGAGGATAGGGTTTTCAAGGGGTGGATTAAATTGATGATGGCAGTTCTTGGATCGGTTTTGATACATGACTAATGTATTGAGCTAACAGATAAAGGCTGAGGAGTTCGCCACTTCGACCCCTCTACGGCTCGTTGGTTCCCTCAGTCGAGGCCCATCGCACTTCACAATCACACGATCAAGATGGCAAACTCCTCGACAAGTGTATTACACCCATCCCAACTTCGCCTCCATCTGGCGGTGTGATTCCCTCTATGCCATCATCCATTGGTTCACTTGGTTGGGGTCCAACGTACTTCATAATCACCCAATAGCAGGCTCCCTCAACAAGTGTATCACACCTATCCTAGTTGTGCCTCCATCTGATGGTTGTAATTCCCTCCACTCCATCCCAACGCCGCGTCCATCGGTTCACTCTGTCGGGAAATAATTAGTACCGGTTGCCAATATCAAGCTCAATTTCTATATTTGAAGTTGCTGAGCTTCCAAAATTTTCTTTTAAATTCAAGTGGGTCTGGTATTTTTTGTGACATGTATTCACATGCTCCCTGTGTTGACCTTAGATAATTTTGAATTATTTGGTAAACGTGGTCTTTGTTTTTTTGCTTGCCTAACTTCTTTGAGGAGGAAAACATGGTTTTTCTTATGCATTGTGAGGAAACAACACCAGCACTGATGTTGAATATGGTTTAAATAATTAAAATATATTGGATTTGAGTATTAAATTCTCCTGTGATATTTATAATAGTAGCTACTAGAATTATATTCATGTTTCATTGCAGTTGTTCTGTCACTCTAGTTTCTAGTCTCTTAGTAGATAGGACTATAGGAGTAGGCAAGTGAAACACATGGTTTGGGAATTTGGTTCAGGTTCGAGCCGGGTGAAAATGAACCAATTCGGAGTAGTCGGTTCAGGTTTGATAGGTTCAACATTTTAGCCAAAAACATTAAAAATCAAAAGAAAAAAAACCAAAAGTTTTGGACTGATGCGACCATACAGGTTTGAATTTATCGATTCAGGTTTGATCCGGGTCTGATTCGGGCTCAAATCAGTCTATTTGACCTAAAGACCCGATTCCACTCCAAATCAGGGCATATCTCTGTTCGGGGTTTGTTTTGGCCAAAATCCGAACTGGTTAATGATGAAGAAACATTGACATCTTTTTATGTATTTTATAGGATGAGCCAAAGGCGCATTTATGAATAATTATCCTAATAGTGACTTAGGTAAAATCCCTTTAGATTAGCATTACTAGATGGGTTTGTGTCAAGCAACCAACAAAGTTTATGCACATTTGATGAACATGTCTTTATTTTCTTACGAATTGTACGATGAAAAAAATTTAAAATATCCCCACCAAGCACAGTTTAGGAGTAGAACTAGTAAAGAATAGTTTTGTCCTATGCACCTTAGGCTACTAATAGTCCACCAAGGTGGCATGTCATTCTCACTAAGGTTCTTGCCATTCTCACTGCGATGGCATGCATAATAACAAATTCAACGGTTTGCAATAGTTCGACGAGGGGGCAAAATTCAGAGTTCGGAAAAAAAATTCAAAAAGTTCAGAATGAGTTTTGCAAAAAATTAGGATACATAAAACATAAAGCATGTTATATTAAATTTGCAATTTTATATAAACAGATTTTGAAATATATATTTATAACTAGAATAATATAAGTACCATGTAAAATGTAGATAAATTCATGAATCATTTGTATATTTTGTGAACTACTCAAATGTGAATAGTTCGGGACTCATTCAGGTATGCTACAGGACTCCAAATAATTTGTCTACATCTGCGTTCACGAATTATTAACGAATTTGTAAAAAATCCTGAGAATATTGTTCCTATGTTGGCATGTCATTCTACTTATTTGAAAGAATATTTCCATGGGGATTAGTAGGTTTTGTAGTAAAGCTTCTTCTTTTCTGAAGTTCTAATTTGGACCAACTCTCATCAAACAGGATCAATTCATGCGACCTCCCGTTGTACATCTCCAATATTAGAACGTTTGGTCTGGATTGGGGATAAAATCCACATCATCCAAAGGAGGAGTTTCCTTTGGAAGTGGGTAGAGGTGAATACAATGGTGGCTTTCGCTTTTTAAGATAGGAGTTTCTGGTGAGTAGGAGGGATTGTCGATAGAGCATTGGATCCTCGATGGATATGATCTTAACATTGTTCAAAAATGTTTGTATAGGCTCAAGGTTCTTGACAAGGACATGATTATGCGGGAAGATTATTGTTTCAAGTTTTAATAAATACGTACAAGATAAGAATAGTTAGTTGTAGTCATAAATGTAGTGGGTGAGGGGTTGGTGTTTGGAGTAGTTATTGGTGGGGATATCATTTAAGGCTTGGTGTGGTGATGTCGGAGGGATGGATGGTATGATGTTGTCCCTTTGGAAATTGTTTTTCCTGATTTATCTTGTCTTAGAATATAAAAAGGTCATAATTTAAGTTCATATTTTTAGATAAGGCATAATCGATTTAGAGTTGAAAAAAACTTGAGTTGCTATATGACTTTGTCCACTTTCTTTCATATTGGGAAAGGATGCTAGCATGGAGCTTCATTATAACGCCCTTGTGCACCTTCTGGATTGATGGTGGATTCTTACTATGGGATTTCAATCACTTATTTAGAACCTGAAGTTTCCATTGAGAATGTGTCTTATTTATTGTTTGTCGATCTTGAGGAATGTTCGTATCTATGTTAACCTTATGAAATGTTGTAATCCTGATTAGTGATCATGTCAATAAAATCTAATTTTTATGATTAGACTTTTGAATTGAAATCTTAAATTTGACACTGAGTCATTGACATAGTTAAAGATAGGTGATGATTGGGTCAAAATCCATGATAAAAGGTAATTCCAAAGTGTTGATCTCAGTGTAGTTAAGGCGTCAAGGCGGTGCCTAGGCAATTTGGCTTGTCTAGACGAGGCGGTGCCTAGGCGATAAAAAATAAATATAAGTAATATATATATACATAAGTAATTTATGGTTTTATGCATAGATACGATCGAAATAATAATATTTGATAATGGGTATGATACAGAGCATATGATAACCTACAAAACCATTATTATTGCAACAAATAGGAATCACATATCAAGCACAATGATTATATATTGCAAAAAATATGAATCACATATCAGCAGGAGAAACATAACCCTATCATACTCATAAATTCAAGCAAATAACATAAGCATAAACATAATCATATTAGGTAATCTATTATTTTTTAAAATATTTTACATCCACGTATCAAAAAAAAACAATTAAAATTACTCATCTAAATCACCTAACCATCTACATCATCGTCACTCTTATATGAATCATCTTTATATTCCTTTTTCCTCTTCAAACCTTGAGAACATGGACATAATAGTTTTTTTTTCCATTAATGATGGCATAGTGTTGGCCATCTATAAAGCAACATGGACCCTATAAAACCAAACAAGAGCCAAGAAAACTCAATTTGAATCCGACTAATTTAAAAAAAAAAACAGAAAAAGAAATCAATTATTAAATAGGTGCCTAAAGCCTGGCGCCCAGGTGATCGTCTAGGCAGCCGTCTAGACTCCACCGCCCGCCTAGCCACAGCCTAGGCGGTCGGAGGTCCAAAACGCCTAGGGAATGGCCTAGGCGGGGCGTAGGCGACGCCTTGACTACACTACTTGATCTTCATAACAATGAGCATAAATAATAATATGGACCATTGGTTATTTTTTGGTAAAAAACTAAAAAGAAATTAACATTGCCTCTTTCAAATGACTAAGAAACTAAAAGAAAGCTCCCCTTTTTGCTTTTCTAACTAGTCTAGGAAGCCTATCACATCCTCGTACTCCTAATAAGCACGTCCTTTAGGTATACATAATCTATGAAATCATCATGGTGTGTACTAGTAATACTCGTGTCTGTTGGCATGGCAGTGGCCACCTTCGGCGGCAAAATATAATTGGTCACTTTTGGTATCAAACATACACCTTCGGTGGCCCAACCTTGGCTTACCAGCGATCCGAACACCACCACCATCTCCGGCCACTGTCAGAATGGTCGTTACCACTTAAGAGGACCCCTTCAGTGGCAACACCTGGCTCTAGAGGCCCCGTCCCAGAGAACTAGCAACCCCAACACCACCACCACCGAGCATCGTTAGAACTGTCGGCCCCGCCACGGCACACACACACACACACACACAGAGAGAGAGAGAGAGAGAGACTGTGGGGGAAAGGGGAAAAATGAGAGCAGAAAATTGTTTATATAATATGGCCAATCGTAATTGCTCATAAATTTTTTTACCTTTTTCCTTTCAAGGGCCCCTTTTAGAGAGAGAGAAAGAGAGGGGGGGGGGATGGGGTTTTTGCATAAAATCACTCATAGTATATATTTTTATGTCCTCCTCCCTAGGTGAATCGCACTTACCATAACCCTCTGGATAAATCATGGCCGGCACTTATCCCAGCAAATGAAGACGAACGGCCAAATATATCTCCCAAAATATCTACCGTCGTCCGTCATTAAATAGATGTCCTGCACTGGAAGCCTTTGCCCCTTATAATTGACCCAACGTTTGAAGACCATAGTGTGAAGATAAAAGATCTAAAAAACAGAAGATTGTGTATCAACATTAATTGGTTTTGAAACATTTGTTCACATGCCAACAACTAAGATCCATACATCTAGGATGCTTCAGGATAATTGTTGTACTCAGTGTTAATTCCTATAATATACCTACCAATACTGAACCAAAATATAAAATATAACTCATACGTCAATATATGTCTAGTCTAAAAGACTAAAATAGAGAATCAATCCTAATGCCTAATCTTCAACCTGGATGACATTGGAAAAGAAATAGAGATTGGACTAAAAGTATGCCTTTCTTTGTCAATGGATTCATTTATTACTCAATTAGTTCATTATAAAATGATAAATGAAGGACCATATTTAGGTTAAGGTTGGGGAGATCTAGTTAAGCGGACTAAACAGAGGCATTGTTTTCACAGTTGATTTGGGGAGGAGAGAAGGTCCAGATTAAATGTTTTCCCTCTCACCTTTCGCTGGCTATTCGGAGAGGAGGTAACATCTGAATTTTCAAAAAATGCACCAGAATCAACAGTTTCTGTAGCTATTTGACTTCTTACACTATAGACAGTTTATGTGGCGGTGACTTCTTAGGTTTATTTAGTGATTTGTGAGGGTTGGTTTATATTTTCTGATGTTTGTCAATCTTTGGGTTGGTTATATGGATTCTAGGCTAGCTTTGGTGTACTCTATCCATTCCACCTTGGTATATGGTGGCCTTTTCGGATTTATTGAACAAGGTGATATTTCCACTTATCCAAGACGGAGATCGCATCAAGGAAGACTATGGTGCTAGAATCGAAGCACATGGCCAAACAATGTATACAACCTCGACTCCAAATGGGTTCTGTGGGGCTTATCTGGCATGGGTTTTGTAGTTGTATACTTTACCATTCAAGTAGAATAAGCAACTCATTATGAATTGACAGATACAATAACTTCCATCTGGCACTCTACTCATTATTGACTTTCTAATATGTTTTACGCTGAATCAAAATAAGAAATAGACTGCACGCGTATAATATGTATTCCTGCATTATGCCTTGCAATGGAAAATCTAATAATACCTGTTCCTGTGTAGAAGTATCTTCAACTTGATACTCATATTACCCTGAGTTATTTATCTGGTTGGATCCTCTTCATCTTATTATCTTATGTAATATATACTCCGGTTAGTTTTACAACTGGTGTTTTTGCTCTTGGTGAAGGCTGAAGCGCTTGTTAAAGCTCAGCAGGATATTGGAGAAACAATGGGGGAGTTGGGATTGGCATTCATCAAGCTGACAAAGTTTGAAACCGAGGAAGCCATCTATAATTCTCAAAGATTACGGGCTGCTGATGCCAAACGTGTAGCGACAGCTGCTGTTAAAGCAAGCAGGTTATATAGAGAATTAAATGCTCAAACTGTCAAACATCTGGTAATGATGTAAATGAATAACTGTATGGAATTTAAATCTCTTCAAGGTCAAATGTTCTTAGTTGGGCCTTTTGTTTGTCTATTTTATTAATTCTTTATATAATGTTTTTGCCAGGATACTCTGCATGAATATCTAGGGCTAATGCTAGCTGTTCACAATGCATTCTCAGATCGTGCCAATGCTTTATTGACAGTGCAAACACTTCTGTCAGATTTGTCTTCCTTGCACACAAGGGCAGAAAAACTAGAAGCTGCATCCTCAAAGATATTTGGTGGTGACAAGTCAAGAATCCGCAGAGCAGAGGAGTTGAGAGAAACGATAAGAATCACTGAAGATGCTAAAAGTTGTGCAATTAGAGAGTATGAAAGGATCAAGGTATTCCTACGGTTATCACCTATGAACCTGAAGCCATTTGTTCAGCATGATAAAATTATGTATCATTTCTGCTGAGTTTTTGTAGTTGTTGATTACCAATATAATCTTTGCAAGTCATTTAATATAGGACTGCACTTCATATATTTGAAATATTGAACTTGACTAAGGACCCCATGAGGTCTCGAAGGATAGAATTGGATTATTTACAACATTGTTCGAATTAAGTTTTCATGCTTTTGCTTCAATTGCGTAAGCAATTTGAGATATTTTATCAAGAGACCTAAATGATGAAGCACTACATATTTGGACAAACTATTATTGCGTGTTTATATTCGTACAAATTTGCCTTTTCTTATCATCTTCAAGTCTTATCCCAAAAAATGGGGCCGACTATAGAGATGTTTTCTTATCATCTTCAAGTCTTATCCCAAAAAATGGGGCCGACTATAGAGATGATTGACAAGAAATTTTTAATTGGCCGTTAACCTAATGTCATCCCTCTCAGATTGGTACTGAAAACATAACCAGGGCAACTTGGAGAGAGAGGGACATGACTAAAAAACTAGGGAAGATTGACAAGAAGTTTTAAATTGGCTATTTAACCTGAAGGCACCCTCTAAGATTGGTGCTTAAAACATGACCACGACAACTTGGTAAGAGGGGGAGATGCCTGGAAACCTAAAAGGGCAGTTTGCGGGTAGGGAGGCCTACGTTGTTGGTTATGCATTATAAGCCCATGCAACCAGGGAGCCAATATCCAACGTACAATTGCATTGTCATTCTACTGAATTTCTTCATTTTCCTTCAAATGGTCAAAGATGACTAGTTCCCTATCCGATCCAAGATGGTTTTTTTGCTTAGCCAACAAGCTCCTGAGAGTTTCTAAAGGAAACTGACATTTCTATCGAGCTCGAGCTAACAACTTCTAGTGTTGATGTTAATTACTTATATGGGAGATATTTTATGCTTATTAAGCATTATACATTTTTCCTCAGTATCTTGTCTCATTTTTTGTTCGTTCTCAACTTTCTTTATTTTTTGATTTGTGATCATCCTTCTCCTTTACCCTTTAGAGGATCTTCTGCATTTGTTTTCTATCATATGATGAACCTTTTTCATCCTTTTGGGGTTGGTTTTACAGGACCTACTTCGCCATGTATCCTGTTGATGGCACATCCTCTGAAATGTATATACAATAATTCTAGGAAACTATATAATGGAGATATCTTATTCTATACTATGTACAATTTTTTTTTGGAGATGCATATATATCTAATTAGTTATAACAATGTTGCAGGAAAACAACAAAAATGAACTTGAGAGGCTTGAAGAAGATCGACATGATGATTTCATGTGCATGATGAAAGGGTTTGTCATAAATCAGGTATTTCTTACCACATGGCATTAGGACTCGAGTTTTTCAATAAGTAGCAGTTACTTCAAATAAGTTTGTCCTGTTACCATTCTAACAAGATGAGATTATACTATATTTAAACTAAGGATTTAATTCTTTCATTTTCTAAGAGTTCTGGGAACTCTTCTGTGTGCAAAAAGATAGTGTTTTGTCTCTTTCCTTTAAAAAGGATGTGGGCAAAGGTGAGCCAATTGATTCCTAACTGATTTATCATGTTTACGAAGAGTTGGACGGAAGGCTAAATGCAATTATGTTTAAAAAAGATGCAACACTTGTATTATTAAAACATGGCTCTTTTAAGATTGTAAAGAATGCTGACAAATGTTTTGATTGCTTTTTCCCCTTGGGCCAAATACTTAAATGTTAGTGAAGTTTCGCTTAAAGCTAATTGCTTCTTTGC
The DNA here is from genome assembly GCA_947650365.1 of Chamaelirium japonicum. Classification (NCBI taxonomy): domain Eukaryota; kingdom Viridiplantae; phylum Streptophyta; class Magnoliopsida; order Liliales; family Melanthiaceae; genus Chamaelirium; species Chamaelirium japonicum. Next base: position 69,590,815 of record OX393552.1, read on the forward strand.
TTATTATCAATGATCGCATTAGAAATCCACTTAAAAGATCCACAAGCGACAATAAAGGGGCCTGCTTGATGAGTCGCTCTAATTAGGTTCTTTGACTACCGAAGCATGTGGTAAATTAAGAAAATTTGCAGTAAATTAGTTTTGTGTAAGATATATTATTGCTTTGAAGCCTGTTCTCAAGCCGTTCTACTATGGTAGCTTAACTTGGCAATAAGCCTGTAATTGCGATGGTGGGATGGTTTTGAGCATTGGAGTATTAAGTTTGCCAAGTGTCAGAGGATTTAGATGGGTAAATTGAACCCTAAATTTAATTTACATTGTGGCAATAAAAAATTAACTTTTAAATCTAAAAGATCTTGTCACGATTATACAATATTATTGTCGCAAGTTATCTTAATATAATATGATTTTGATCAACATATTACTATGAGTTCTAAATCGAGTGCAAATTTGTCCACAACCATAGGTATTTGAACAAATAGGTGAAAATTTGAGTAATACTGGTAATGAAATATATGATGTATCTTGTTTTGGATGTGGCGTAGTTATGATTATCTCATTGAATAACATAGAAGGAGATCCAATCCTTCTAAGTCAATTTTTTTTTCCTTTTTGTGAAGCACTGTAAATATCACGATAACAGTATGGAAAACAAGTAATTCTTGAAGTTAGAACCACTTGCAATAGTAAATACAGATACATGACCGTAAATTTTAATCAAGACTAAGATCTCTTACAAATAGTAATGTAATTTAGGTCAAGGGTTAGCCCAATTGAGTCTAATTTAGGTTTTGGATTAGTTTAGGCTGAGTCTATATTGGCTAACGAAGTCCAACCGAGTCTTGGTTGAGTTCAATCAGAAAGTTTAAGCTGATCAGAAGGCCTTTATTTGTTGTTGTTGTTGATGTTTGGACAGGTTGGGTATTCGGAGAAGATCGCAAACGTGTGGGCGATGGTAGCGGAAGAAACGAGCGAGTATGCAAAGAGAGGGAGAGGGAGCCTTTAACAGAGAGCGTCTTTGTTTGCGAAAGTCGAGCCTTTCCTCCACACGGCGTGTAATACTGCGTAACCATTTTTAAAAAAATAAACAGGTTGAGATGGAGTTCTCGAATCTAAGAGCTAATTTTCACCTTGCATACATCTGGGGTTGATGGTAGCTTTTAATACGCTTCCCACTCGTAGGACTTCAAATTATTTTGCATATTAACCCATGGAAACTTTATTTTTACATGTCAACCCCTGGAAACTAGATTATTTGTGTCAATCAACCCCTCAGGCTATTTGACATCTATTGGCAGGGAATATACAGATATCAATGTGTGGGTTATTGTTACTGTATATACTTTCATCATTGTGTGCCATTTATCCGAGGTATGAAATGACCATTTTACCCTTAATATCATTTAGACCAACCTTATCTGCTATCCATTTGCCCTCGTTTAGGGTTTTATATGTGATTCTATGGGCCAAACTTTCCCCCTTAGAAGTAGGAATATACCCCGACTATTCCCCCAAATACACAGCGATTAATTGAGGGATTGATATGCACAAGTTATTTAGTTTTTAGGGCTCGTTATGTAAATATGGAGCTTCCATGGGTTAATATGTGATTAGTCTAGTATTCAGAGGGTTATATGCAAAAATCCCTATTATTAAAGGAAGAGTTGGTGAGCCCCGACATAGGATATCTTTCAGCTAAAGGACAAACAAACCCGATGTAATGAAAATGCCCCCCATAACATTTTAAATTTTTATTTGATGCCAATAGTTTCTTAACAATAACCGAACCTAAACCTAATCCCTATGCTATCAGAGCTTCTTGCCTCCACTGCTCGCCGTCGCCACTTGGGCAGCGGTGACAAGCTAATGCAACTCGCTGCCATCAGACCTAGACCTAGAAATTCTAAATCTAACCCTAAACCCTAAATCTATAGGTAATGGAATAAACCCTATACCTAAATTCCTAAACCCAACGGAACCTAAAGCTAACCCCTTCGCCATTGGAGCTTCTTAATTCCGCTGCTCGCCACCAGCACTCACCGGCGGCGGCGAGCAGCTACAATTTGATGTCACCACCAGCCACCACCTTCGTTGTTCGTGCTCGAGAGACCCCGGGGGCAGCGAACAGCTACAATTTGATGCTGGCACAGGCCACCACTTCTGTTCTTCTTGCTCGAGAGAGATGGAAGGAGCCGCCAGGTTTAAGGGTAGTTTGAGACCTAACGTTGACAACAATATCTTGTTGTCATGTATGTTTAAAATTTGTTATGTCAGTGATTAAGCACCAATTAACCCATTATTAAATGGCCCCATCACAATTCAAGTAAACTATTTATTCTTTATGGGAAGATCCGTCATGTTTATAGAAAGACCAATCAGGTTGTGGATTTTATGAGAGGATCCGTCATGTTTATAGGGAGGCCAATCAAGTTGCGGATTCTATGAGAGGATCCGTCATGTTTATAGGGAGACCAATCAAGTTGCGGATTTTTTTGCAAATCGGGGTTGTCGGATGCTTCACTTATAGGTGCTGCGGGAAGCCTCAAATGTGGACATACTTCGCCTGCTGCTTCAAGATCATGTGGGCATATCCTATCTCAGGCTTATCCATGATCTAAGATAAGCCTTGATCATCTTTGGACTGTTATAATTAGTTTTAGAGTTTTTTTTTTGTAGTTTGGTCTACCAAAAAAAAAACGATTATTTTCTATCCCCGATTGACGTGGCATTCAATCACAGCGTCACTTTGCCTGTCAGTTTGGGTTTGGGTTGAATGGGGCAACGGATGTCTGGACGGCTGTGATCAGGACACACCAATCGGGCTGACCATTGGAGCCAAACTTTGGGGGCTAAATATTATTTTCCTATCAAATATAAACCTGTCGCGTAGCTGGCTTCAACAAAATTATAAGAAACAACAAATAAAAAAACAGAAGAACGTCTTAATTTACTACTGGAACCAGAGAAATGCTAGTCAGCCTAAAGGTTTTCCCGATTCCGCTCTTCCCAATGGCCATGTACGAGTGGTGGTTGAATCTCACTAGCCAAAACCTTCAGGCTGAATAGTATTTCTCCTGTAACTACTACCAACTAATCTTTTTTTTGTTTTGATACATATGATGGGGGTCACTCCATTATGACCGGTAGGTCTTCGTACACAAGACCAGACAATTCAGCGAAAAAATCTTTCTCCCAATAACCTACTTTACCACGAATCCTTGCTTCCTGGGCGAGCCAATGAGCAGTGCTATCTAGCTGGTACCATATCATTTGATAATCCCTTATGAGTGATCCTAAGTCCGCATTACTCCCACGACCCAACACAATGGCGTCTCGAGCATTGGAAGAATCCGTCAGAATAACAACATTCTGGTAATCCCTTATAACCACTTCCTCCAAAGCACCCTTGAGAGCCCATATCTCTGAAGAGGAGATCCAGCTCGACACCCATGTGCAGCCGCCATACAAATCTGACCACCTGATGACGCACCCACCCAAGCCCCACTTGCTATCTCAGTAGGGTCTCTAAATGCACCATCAACCCACATGAAAGTGTCGACCTTGGTAGCTCCCTCCCCTAGACGACCTGGTATTTGCTGTAAGTATTGCCTGACCAATGAGCACCCCTGTTGAACCAGACTTCTTATAGGCTCCACCTTACGTTCTCATAGACTACCAACTAATCAGTGGTGGGTGGTGGTGGTGGTGTGGCAATGTGACAATGTCCCCTTGAGGCTGCACCTTCTTCAGTGGAGCCTGTTGGCAATGACATGCTGGGTCAGGAGCTTTTTTATTTTTTATGGGCCAAACAGGCGGTCACAGGACGGGGCTAGAGCATGGGCACAAAGAGATCCAGACATCGAACGGGGAAGTCAGACATCTGAAACCTGAAGTAAAACCCGAAACCCAAATAAGTATTGGTCGGGTATGATGAACCCTCCTCCAATGTTCGTATAGGTATTAGACTGGAACTACGGGCCTAAATTCGGGCCACATTTATACTATGCCGGGCCTGTTCAAAATTATGCAATTTGCTGCGGCCAAGCCAGGCCCATTGCACACTCCTAGTTGACACCAATGGATAATCCCCCCAAGCCGATCAATGAAATTCAAAGAACAGATACTAAAACAAGAGAACAGATGTTCATAAGATTCAATCATATCAGACCACAATGTACAATCCTAGTTAATGATTGAAAGCGTCGTGCAGTTCTTCTCGAATAGGAAGGGTTTCAAAGAGACGAAAGCAGATAAAATCCATGGATTCGTACTTCAAACTATCCTAAAAAATATCGAACAACGAGCACGGAGAACACCGGCGATCATCATCATTTGAATGACGTAAAACCCGACTAAGTCTAATCCACAGACATATCCCAGATGAGAATTGCGCCCATACCCAACAACTCTCAAGCGCAACTTAAGATCGTTGGACTTCAAAGAATAGGAGCTGAAGAAATCAGAACAGACACCGATTAAAGTAAAACAACTCCAAGATTACAAACTTCTAACACAGAAGAAGATACGTTATCAAAGCGTAAAATGAGATAGCAAGGAACCACTATTGGCCACTAATCGCAGTAGTCCTTCAGCTTCCTCTCTTTCTTTTTTTTTTTTCTATTTTTTACGTGTACATAGATAAAATGACAGAACTGCAATTTCACCAGCATTCTTATAAGAAAAGTCTCTTGTTTCTTTCATTTTGTGAAAGAGAACAGAATCCTTTGTCCCCTCTTCCCACAAGGACTCCATCCTCAACCTCATCTTCACTTCAGGCCTACAGAAAAAACACCGTCCAGAGGTAAGCAACTCCTGTTCTTAAATGTCACCCAACATGGATGTGAACTGTTTAAGTTTTCAGGTCGATGGCTATAAGTATATATATTAAAAAAAAGGGGGGGAGAGGGGGGGGGGGGGGTTGAGAACTAGTAATGTTCATGCCTATGTTGATCTCAATCACATAAAAATAAAAAAAAACAGAGTACATCAGAAAAAAAATTACAAGCAGTAGGTAATTTTTCTTAAAAAAGGGCCTTTGATTGCACCTACAGATTAGAAAGGAGCGTGTTTTGAAGGTCCTGCAGTGCCAATTTCTGTGCACAAGTGCACTATATATATGACAGATAAAAAGAGAGTGTAGACAAATAAAAAATATTAATGCAAAACACTAGTCCTAATAACAAGCGGAACGCTACATGCACAGACAAGAGTGCATGAGACCGTGCAGTCGTGCCGTCGCTTATGTCCCTTATTTAATGTCAAAAGCATGGATCACTGAGGGTTTCCTTGTGCTGTTGAGAAAGGACCTTCGTGTCTCCCCCCAATTAACCATGGGAAATTTTATTCAGACCCCACGAATCACTGAACACACCGTGTTTCCACATTTTCCTCTCCCGTTCTCATTTTAATGCCCGGCATACCCTACCCAAACCCTATCCTTCCTCTCTTCACTTCATACCACACCCAAAACCCCTCCCCATATCCCCAATGCATATCAAGTGCCCTCCTCCCCGATGTTGGTGCCTCCGCCACTACCATCTCGGCAGCAACCCCGCCACTTGCAGGAACCCCCTCCACCATCTCCTCCCACATCACCAACACCCACTCCACCGCTCCCACTTCGCCAGGGACACCCAACTCATCAACACCTCTCCACCATCTCCCCTCCCAACTAACCCCTCCATCCTCCTTTCCCGACCAAGCTTCAAAATCACAAAATCAACCGCAGTATCGATCGACCCCGAACTGATATGTACCAATATCGGCTTATACTAACAGATACCGGTTGAGTCCCAAAAACCCACAAAAAAAAAAAGAACTATCAATACAAATTGGTACCGGCCGATATACACATATACATATCGGTACCGGCCGATATGGGCCACATATTGAGATCGGCGGCCGTACATGTCTCGATTCAGTCAAAACTGGTATGTACCGATATCAGTTTGTTCTTTTGGACAATGTTCCTAACATCATGGCCTCCAACCCACCCCAGCTCCTTCCTTCCCTTCCCCCATCACCTGAAGACTATGTCCCCTCACTTTTGGTGTTATGGTATTACATTACTGAACATATAGAACATTCTACAAGATCACACTGTTCAGTAATCTTCAATCGAATGGAGTTAAAAATATTCGGCAGGATCCTACCAAACATATAAAAGAATGTTGTATGTTTGACCATGTAATAGCGAACAATGAGGTAACGATGACAGGGTAAAAGGATATCAATTATGGAGGAATGGGAGGGGAAGGGGAAGCACCGGAGGCTACGCCGACATTGGAGGCACCGGAGTAGGGGAAGGAGTACAAAGGGGTATGCAGTGTGTTATGAATTGGGGGTATGTAGTGGGTATTTGGTGGGGATGTAGTCGGGGTCATATTTGTCTTTATGAAACTAAAAATGGAAACGATTGGGAGGCGGGTTTTGTTCAATAATTTGTGGGCTCTTAATAAAATTTCCCTTAACATTTTGCAACAGCTTAAGTGGCAGCTGTCACAACCAGAATGAGAGTACATGGTCCCATATACTCTCTTGTGCTCATGTAGCACTCTTCTCCTGGCTATGACAACATTCCTTATCAAATGATTCAGTAACCCCACTTTACCCTCCATGCTCATAGAAGGCAATATTCACCGTCTAGTGAGCCTTTTCGAAACCCATCTCACCACACCCACTTAAAAGTTCTAAATGATATTAATTATTGACCCATAACACTTGTTTCCACACAAATTTGGCATAAAAGAGATCAATATTAAGTTTGGCAGTAACCCCTGCTACAAAATATTGCGCGGACTTTCTAAAACTAGAACCCCTCTATTTCTAGAATCCTCATTTTAAAGAACTGACTCATGCCTACTCTTAGAAGATGCCGGGACGGAGTAATCCTATTACCATTAATACTTTAAATGAGAGAATAACATGCCAAGAAACCTAAAAGACCAGTTGATGGGTAGGATATCCAACCTTGTTGGTTACACAATTTAAACCCAAGCATCCAGAAATCAAAAAATAACAAAAATTGCAAAAATTAACAAAATTATCAACTAAAATAAAGTTATGTATGCAAAATCTCGTACCATGTGCAAATATGCTAACGGTAAAATTAGCATTTTATTCCTTCAGAAAATCGCTAATTAAATACAAGTTTAATAAACCATTTAACCATGAAATGATCCTATCCATCTAGCCTTAATTTAATCTATTTTGGATTGTTTTCTGGAAAAATTTGTTGCATTCATGTTAAGTGTTCTTAATTATTAGAACAAGTTTTCCATATCTTTTCTGACAAGTAAAACCCTATCACATAAAAAAAAAAAAAGGTTTTCAATCGATTACAGACACCATTTGGCCAATACAGGCAGGCTCCAATCCTAGATCCTGGTATCAAGGTATTTCAAGCACACCCCCAAGGCTGTCAAGGCGAGGCGATGTGCCTCAGGTGCGCCTAGACACCTAGGCCCGCCTAGGCGTTGCCTTATTATTATTATTTTTTTTAAATACAGCCAACTAAGATACGGTTATCATTTGAATATGCAATAATACAAAGTATGATGAAATTTGTATAACATGAATACAATGACTGAAGTTCGTCACATAACAATGAACAATAAATAATGATAGATTCCATAACCACTAACCTAGGAAGCATGGACACTTCCCCAGGTCTCTCGTACCCGTGTCGGACATGTGTCGGACACCGACACTCGTCGGACACTCGCCAGACACGCACTGGACACGCATGTGCCATGTCCTACGTGCTTCCGGGAGCCGGACACGGTCTGACACTCCTCGGACACTCACTGGACACTCCTCGGACACTCGAGACACTGCGGGTTGACGGACTGTTCGATATAGGGTCGGGTTACAAGCTGTGGTGATTCAGTTTTGGCTTCAACCTATCTGATCCTCTGAGATTATAACCTCAGTGAATCAGATAGGTTGAAGTCAAAACTGAATCGCAGTCTTTCTTTTGCATGCCATTTGGGCTTGAGTGTGATTCATTTGTCAGGATGTTATGATGGATGGTTACGATTCAGGTTTGGCTTTAACTTATCTTATTCTCTGAGGTTTCAGATAGGTTGAAGTCAAAACTGAAACACAACCGTTATTTTCCATACCATTTAGAGCTGTCTGCGATTCACCGATCGGGCTGGATGTAACTAACGATAGCGATTCAGTATGCATCAAAATTTCATTTTAGTTGTTTTTTATGAGGTTTTTTCGGTTATTGAAATATATATGAATTGCAAACACACATAAAATATAAATTTAAAAATATAAATTTATTTTGCCGTGTCCCCGCCGTACCCGTGTCCTTTTTTAGGATTTGCCGTGTCGGCGAACCCGTGTCGTGTCGTACCCGTGTCCCCGTACCAGTGTCAGTGCTTCTTAGCCACTAACAAATGAAGATATGATTGAAGTCTATCACAAACAGTCAGATAACAATTAAGCACGTGACGTTAAAATGATCAAATGACTGAAATAATCACATAACAGTAAACAATTGATATATGACAAATGAATCATGATCCTAGGCCAAAAGAAAACAAATAGATAAAAAAACACTGACCCCTCAAAAAAAAAAAAAAAGCATAAGGCGCGCCTTATTGATTGTGCCTAGGCGTGAGTCCCAACCTCAAACATGTGCTAGTGTGATGTAGTCCCCCGAGTTCAAACTCGTGACATATAAATATGTGGAGTACGGTTGGATTGGGTCTACCCGAGCCCCAACCTGAAACAAAGCCGTATTTATTCGAGTCCACAAAACTTAGATACGAACCAACCAATTTGGTCAAAATACCCGAACCAACCTGAACCAATCTCAAAACAGTGAGATTGGACAAATACTTGAACCCTCAAACCATCAAATAACAGAAAAGGGAACGATAAACGCTAAACATGGCCGCAAATGCCTAGGCTCTCTCAGTTCCTTTAACAAACATCTAGCAAAGAACACCAACTGTAAAATGGTTAGTCCCTTCTAAAAGAATAGAACTTTTTCATCCCCATACAGATCGACATGTTCTAGATCACACACAAAGAAAAAGATTTCAAACTCTAGAATGGATCGAGAAGATCTCCATCAATTGTTCCCAGATCCTTGATAGTCAGTGTCATAGATCCAAACATGTAACATTTGCTAATAAGAGATCAAAAATAAAAAATCAAGACAACCAATCTTCATGCCAGATCAGAACAATACACACTAAATGAGAGAAAGATTGGCTAAAAAGAACCAAACCACGACGAGATCTGATCTCGACTCCTCAAGATGTCAAGTTAATCTTCATAAAATCCAAGGAAATTTCGCATAAAAAACTGAGCAAGAAATAATAAGGATCTGCTTACAAGAATCAGTGACCATCCAATCTTCAGTATATGATAGAATACGAAGAAATCAAAGAAACCCTAGCTCCATGGATCTTGTCTACTAAAATAACATGAGGAAGGAATAACAGTAAACAGGACGGCCTAACCAACCTCAATTGCAATCAGAACCGCAAGATCCGCATCAGACACGGACGGCGACGGCGGGACCGGCGACGGAGGCTGCAGAAGAGGCGGCTCCCCCGAGGAAGGACAGGAACCCCGAGGCGGCGCCCCCGGGTTCCTGGTCGTCAAGGAAGAGGTCCTCGGGCACGCGGAAGGCCCCGTGTGCGCAGACGATGGCGGCGCCGACCACAAGGGCGGACATGAGCAGGGATCCGACGGAGGTGAGGAAGACGCTTAGGACGGTGATGAGGACGAGGGCGCCGAGGGTCTCGCGGTCGGAGAAGGTGCGGCCGAAGAGGACGAGAGGGGGCTCCGAGGGGCGGAAGAGGTACAGGGAGCACCAGGCGGCGAGGAGGGAGAGGAGGACGAGGAGGGAGAAGGGGTGAGAAAGGAGGGAGAGGGCGAGGACGACGGCGAGAAAGGCGAGGTAGTTGACGCGGAAGTAGGAGAGGTTCTTCCGGACGCGAGAGGCGGCGTCGGAGAGGTTTTCCGGGCGGGATAGGGCGGATCGGTCAACGAGCTCGTACCAGGGACGGCGGTGGGCGAGGGATCGGCGGAGGGAGTCGTTGAGGCGTGAGAGGAAGAGGCGGAAGGCCGGGGTCGAGATCGGCGCCTCCGTCTGCCCGGAGGTGGCTGCCTGGCCGGCTGAGAGGGGGAGGATGGGCGGAGCGGAGGCCATGAGGGGGGAGGAACGGGCGCTTTCGCCGGGTGTGTCACCAACAGGAGAAAAAACAAAATAAAAAAAGTGGCCCGAGTGTCGGCAGCAGTTTCAAGTTGAGGTCTCGATGCTTCCTTATATTCTATTATAGAGGATTAGTGTATGTCCGTGCCTGTCGGCACTACAGATCGTCTTCGACGGCAACACATCTGAACATCTTCGACAACAAAACACTTTTGATAACAATACCGACATTCATAGGGACACTCATTTTTTCACGGGGCCGTTGTCTTTCACTGAATTATAGTTCTACTAGTTTTGTGACTTTTGTAGACTTACATGGTTAGTACTGGGTTGCCTCGGAAGTAACCATATGATCATCAACTATTTTATAATTGAAAGATCATTTCTCAAAACATTGAGAGGCTGGTTCTCGGACGGCTGCATGGACCGGGAGATAAGGAACTGCTTTGATCGGTTGGGATTATGACAGAGAAGAATATCGGGAAGGAGAGAGAGAAAGTTGCGATCTGATTAGGGATATCGGATTGCGGATGAGATGGAGTCGGGGTCAGATAAGGAAAGAATGAGAGAGGTCTGGGCGGTATCGGGTGTAGAGAGAGGATCTCGTGATGAGTATCTGAGAGGGGGGATCAAGTGGGATGCAAAGGACGGTTGTGAATGATTTAAGAGAGAAAGAAGGAGGAGGAGGGAACGAGATTTCTACATGGGGGATAGCAAGGACAATTGTGATCGGGTAAGAGAGAGAGACGGGATTTACATAGAGAAAGTTAAGGGAGATAGAGATTCGCTAGGGGATCGTCATGCATGGGTTGCCAGGCTGGATCCGGGTGGAAGTTTGCATGGGATGGCTGTGATTGTATGCATGCAGGTAAGGGATAAAAAAGGGATTTCAAGGGGGGGTCAGGTGGTCTTGTATGGGCATCGATTGTGGATGGGTAAAGGAAGAGGATTGAGAAAGAGAGAGAGGGATGTTCGGGTACAGTTGGAGATCGTGAGGGAGAGGAAGAGTTGGACGCCAAGCAGGAGATGATCGCCATCTTTTTAGGGAGAGGAGAGAGAGAGAGAGAGAGAGAGAGAGAGAGAGAGAGAGAGAGACGGAGAAAGAGAGATCGGAGAGAGAGAGAGAGAGAGAGAGATGGAGAGAGAAATATGGAGAAAGAGAAAGAGATCATGGGGAAGATAGATACAGAGTGAGAAATAGATCGTGGGAGAGGGGGGGAGAGAGAGACGAGGAGAGAGAGATCGGGGGAGAGAGAGAGAGATCGGGGGATGAGAGAGATACGGAGAGAGAGAGAGAAAGAGAGAGAGAGAGAGAGAGAGAGAGAGAGAGAGGGATCGGGGGAAAAGAGAGCGAACGGCTATGATCGCATACGCGGGAGAGTTCTGTCTAGCCAACTTGCTCTGTTTTGTCCTAGTCAGCTTTTTTTGTTCCATTTTGTCTAGTCAACACAAAACCGACGTCCCTTGTTATATAGATTACAAGGAAGAGAAACATCTATTAAAAATAAAAAGGTTAATTTTATTAACTCCAAAATTATTGAATACTATTAACCCAAATTCCCTTGACCCTACCCCCACTTCATACCCTACCTCCAGCCCAAACCTCACCTTGTAGGTGGCCGACGATCATCAGCAGCAGTAGGGGAAGGACGAGGAGGAAGAAGAAGAATGTGGTTGTAGGGGAAGATGGAGGATGATGGCAACGACGTTGGTGGGGAAGATGGAGGTGGGAGGAGAAAGGACGAAGAGGAAAGGTGGTGTAGCAGCGATATTGGCTCCAGTAGCGTCCAGGCTCCCCCCTTATCATCGGGATCTTTGAGTCGCTAGACACCAAGACCTCATTGTCATTGGCACTCTGCTGCAAAAACGTTGATCACGACATCCATTGCCCACCTCCCCTTGCCCCGTCATTGCTTGCCAGATGTGGAGGAAGTTCTTGTCGCCATAGATGTGAGAACAATTTTGTACGTTCCAACCTCCTTAAAGAGGTTGGAACATTAATGGCTATCTCATTGATCCATTTCAAGGGCATGTATGTCATTTCATGCTTGTGGGTGGTTCTTCTAGCTGAAGCGGTTTGATTGGAAGGCACAATCTAACAATACAAAGAACTTGACCGGATCAAGATTATATGGAAAAACCCCTTCTCATCGTCGAAGTAAAAAAAAAAAACCATGGGGTGGGGGGAGAAATACACTAATGAGTCAAACAGATTACAAGTTCTCACCCTAACCCACTTACACCCAGAGAGAACCAGCCTCCCAAATGCCGACCTCTCAAATCTCTTTCTCTCTATCTGGCTCCGAAAACTATGGAATGTAATGGGTAGCATCTCCCCCTCCAGAAAATCGGATCCCATGCTACGAGAGGGTAGCCCTCTTTTTATAGTGCCTCGAGGTGACAGCTTGGGCGCTCCGAGCGGGATGGTTGATGGTGTGCTCCCGTGATCTATGTAACCGCCTCATGAGTGGGCGACGTGTTGTCTGGCAGGCACTTGGTAGTTATGAATGGGGGTGCTTCTTGCATTACTGTTTGACCGAAAATCTCGAGGCGTGGGCTATCTTCCTGTAACCGTCGCTCGGATGAGATTTTCAGGCATAACTATTGACAGGCTTTGGTGCGTGACTTTTGAGTCAAAATCATTGCGTGAATGTCGGAGTCACTTTTGGGGTGAAGAAAACGGAGTTCCCTTCTTATTTATTTGTACCTTGGCAAACCGAGTCTCACAGGCTGACTAACTGGGAGACTCGTGCTGAATTGCGCGACCGATAGACTCATGCTGAGTTGCACGGCTAGTAGACTCATGCTGAGTTGCGAGGTCGTGAGTTGTGCGGTCGGTAGACTCGTGCTGAGTTGCGGGGTCTTGAGTTGCACGGCCGGTAAACTTATGATGAGTTGCGGGGTCGTGAGTTGCGCGGCCCGTAAATTCATATTGAGTTGCGGTGTCGTGAGTTGCGCAGCCGGTAGACTCGTGCTGAGTTGCACGGCCGGTAGACTCATACTGAGTTGTGGGGTCATGAGTTGGACGGCCGGTAGACTCGTGCTGAGTTACATGGCCAGTAGACTCATGCTGAGTTGCGGGGTCGTGAGTTGCACGGCCGGTAGACTCATGCTGAGTTGCACGGTCAGTCGACTCCTTATGTCGGTCGCGTGCCTCGTGCCAGTCGATCTCGCATCTCACACCAATCGGTCGGGCATCTCGCACCGATCAATCATGCAGAACCTTGCAGTCGCCGATCGAGCCATACCCTACGGCCCTTTGATCGGTCACGCATCTTGCGCCGGTCGGTCGCACATCTCGTAGTCGCGCGTCTTGTAACCCTTTGATCAGTCGTGCATTCATCACCCAATTTGCACGTCCCTTAAAGCCACCCCGGATCAAGGGCCATCTGATTTGGCTGACCGGTTAACACCGATTGATTCATGTCGATCGGTCAACACCGATCGGTTAAAGCCACCCTCAACAAGGGCCACTTGATTTGGCCGATCGGTTAATGTGTTTACTTGGAGCCACTCGATTGTCCGACCAGTTAATTCCACATCAACACTCTAGTTTGGATCAATTCAAGGGAGAAGTGAGAGGGGTCGACTTTCTAACCTCTGCAATGATCATGAGAGTGGGTGTGCAATGATAATCCCATCCACTCCTTTTCAACTGTTGAAAGCTGATGATGTTAGGTGTGTGACGATCGATCGTTCACCACACCTTACAAAAATACACGTCGGTTGAATCGCACCTATATACCTAGCAGGTAGTATGCCATTGATGAATTGAACCCAGCTACTTGCAGCTCGAGCACGATCGATATATCACACCTAAAATTGGTCGAGGACATACCGAAGGCTGATCATTTTTTCTTACCAAAAACTAACTATAAACCGCACCAGAAGTTGGCAGCCTGTATTCTATAGCCTCCACGTGCACTGTTCTGATTTGTTGACCCCTTTATAATATTATGATGCACACACTATTAATCACAGCGAAATGATCAAAAGCCCTTGAAATGGGCCGATGAGAGAGCGGTGAATGTTCCAACCTCAAAATCGTTATCGTCATACGTACCCCCACCGGATGGCTTTAAATCTGTGCATGTATCAGACCCCAACCGTGGGAAACTGGAGGAAACCCAAACTAGAGAGGAGTCACGCTGAATGAGTTGAGATACGTAGTTGTTGCCCTAAAGGAGCAATCCCTCACTTTGTGCAAAAGCCTTAGTAATGGTATTCCTAATGTACAACACTACAACCTCCCTAGCTCATTTATAAAACAATCATCCAGAAAAAGGGTTGAAATCCTCTCCAGTAACATCTCCTCCGGTTTTCTAAAATGAGAGTTTGATGCGCACCGTGTGGCAAGAGCAACATCACAACCATCCATTGGAGCATATAGTATGCGTTGAATGCCGTTCAGCCGCTCGATGGGGTTGCCAGCCACATGACTATTCTCATTCCATAAGGGCTAGGGGGATACTGGGTACATCGACCCCCCACTGCAGGAAACTGGAGCAAGCCATTAGAGAGCGGTCGAACCCACCGGAAAATAAAACACAAGAGTCAATATTTACTTATTGTTTACATGTAAAAAATTAAGGTAATAATTAAAACTGTTATAAGAGTTTTTATTTGCAAGAAATGGGGAGGAAAAAGAACAAAGCTTTTCTAAGTGTCTTTTGGGATCCCAATTGTAGCACCCGACAATCCAAAATTACCCGCATTACATATTGTTCGCACCCCTCTTTCATCCTCTTCCTTCCACTTCCCCCACCACCTGAGGATGGCAGCGGTGCGGTTTAAAACAGAAAACCACGGTAAACCGCAACGTATGGTGCGGTTTTAGTTTGCCAAAATATAAAATCATCACGGTGCGGTGCGGTTTCGGTTTTTGGTGTAGCGGTGCGGTTTCGGTTTTGACCAAAACCGCACCGTTTAAGTTATTATAATGATAAACTGCGGTGCACCACACACTGTTTCGGTTTTACATAATGGTAAATCGTTGTTGTGCGGTGTGGTTTCGGTGTTGCGGTGCGGTTTTGGTTTTATCCAAAACCGCACCAAAACCGCACCTTTGCCATCCCTACCGCCACCTCCCTCATCCTCACGCCACCAATGCTTTTGCCAGTATAAACCGCCGAGAGCACAGTCACCAACGGGTGGCCGCGAGAAGGGAAGATGAGGAGGGAGGAAGAGGAAGAAGCAGGGGGAGGAAGGAGGGAGGCATGGGACTGGCCAGGGCATCACAGAAGTGGGCAGCGACGAGCAGAGACCACGAGGGACTCACGAGGCGGGACGAAGAGGTAAAGGAGGGATAGGTGTCGGTGGGAGGAGAGTAGCCGGGAGGAGAATGAGTCTAAGGTTTGGTAGGAAGAGGAGGGGTGGGAGGCTTCCAACCACGGCATTGCGTGCGACGATTGAATCCCTCTCCTTATGTTCTACACGGGCGCCCAAATGAAAACATGGGTGCGCCAATTGGCTCCCACAATCCAATTTTGATTCCCACATGAAAAATACCCCCTATCCCCCTTCATGTTCAAATAAGTGCCACCTCTGCCCTCCATGTTGTGTTACACAGCCATTTTCCTTCCACCCTCGGCACCTATGATTACCTTGAGGCGGCAGATGATGCCTTCAGTGTGGCTATCAAAGCCAGAGACAAGTAAGGGAGGGGAGGGAAAGGAAAGAAGGGCTGAGCTGCAGTGGATTGGAACAGCTACACATGCACGCACGTGCGCACACACACGTGCAAGCACTGGTTCGGCCCGTCGGAAAAGACGTGCAAGGGCAATAAGATCGGCTCAGCTCGTCGGAGAGGAGACTTTATTGTACCGTCGGTACGCCGAACTTAGCAACAAACAGATATTTCATATATAAAAACTAGAATAAACTGCATCAAAGACCCGAATCATTTATCAAGCAACCATAGGAAAAGAATATGGGCCCTGCTTAAGATTAATTCGCCTGAAGGGAGGCCAGAAATGAAGTCCAGAATATCATGGGCTGCACTCTTTCAAGAAAGCAAGAAAAGATGTTAGGGAAAAAATCAGTTTATTATGAAAGCTCTATTCTAATAAAAACTTTTTTTTTTTTGCTAACTGGCCAAGCAGTTAGAGGACAGGGCGCTAGAACAAGGGCACGTGTAAACAAGGCAGAACGGTCTCGAGGGAAAGTTCGCTCCACGGTGTACCATACTGAGAGTCGAACAAGGAACCTCTCCAACATAGGAAAGAGGAAATACCACCAGGCCAAGAGCATACTTGTATCTGTATAATAAGCATACAAGTATTTATAGCTCAAGCAAATTTCCTTAGGTTTGGGTTCCAGATAGCAGTTTGCTTTGAGTATAGAATAGGCTTTGCCTAACAGAACCAAGGCTCTTTATGCTCAAGAAAGACAGATGCATGAACAAGGAAAACCAAAAGGATTCGGCAGAACATTTCATGACGAGGAAGGCATGACCCCATGGATATGCTTAGATGCAAACTCCTCTTTCCTCTAAAAGGATTCTCCGTAAATGCGCGCGGAATAAAACACCCCCCCCCCCAATCGACCAATGAAAGCTTCGAACTTATCCTTTTGCCTAATTTGCAAAGTAGGTCATTTTCCTCTGCTACGAAAAACTCCGATTTTTTAAATAAATCAAAATTAAAACGTAACTTTTTAAGTAACGTTCACTACACAACTTGTGACGACCAAGAACCAAAGACTCCTGAGACTGTGATGCTAAGATGGATGAGATAAGGTGTACAAGGCCATGAGTTAACGCCACATCACCTAAAGAGAAGAAGATCATGAGCTACTTATATAATTTCCCCTTCCAAATATAGAAGATGCGTTTTAAAACTGTGCGCCGTTACGGATTTCGTAAGAACTCCGTAGTTAAGTGTACTTGGACAAGAGTAGTACCAGGATGGGTGACCCCTTGGGAAGTCCTCGTACAGGCCCACACGTGAAAAAAAAAATGTTTGAATCCTGATTTACATATTTTAATTCCTCTTAATTGTGTTTTAATTTAATCCCATCATGTATTGCTCAAAAAACCTCTTGAAGCATCTATATAGAAATAAATTTTAAAATTCCATCGTTTGTGTCTTCACTCTTTTCCGATTTTTTTTTCTCTAATTTTTACTACTTCCCCCCTATAGATGATTTTTCCCGAGCTCCGACTTTGTAAGTATGGTCATGACTGGTGTAATAGAAAAACACACCAGTCTAAAGAAAATAATAATAATAATAATAAAAACATTCATACCCACTACTTAAAATTGTTCTTAAGCTTTCTTTCACAACGCGACAATCATGATTCATGTCTGAAGCAAGGTTTCCAGTCTAGTGACTTCCACTAGGTAGCCTGGAGTTTGAAAAAGGAGGAAGGAATGGTTACAATGAAAGATGCCGCAAGGAATGCCCTTTCCTTCTATACCCAGGAATTCCCAATCAAAGGAGAAAGGATAAGAGTGGGGGGAGATTCTGCATTCAAGAACCTACTTTTTTAGAATTGAACTCTCTCTCTCTCTCTCTCTCTCTCTCTCTCTCTCTCTCTCTCTCTCTCATCCAGAAAATTTGCATATATTGCAGAGGGGGGGGCGTCTCCAGCAATGCATTATCCTCTCCAATGGCCTCACCGAATGTCCTCGATGTCTGGGCATGGATCAACAACCTCCCTCCAACCACCGAATGGAAGGCAAACACAATCTCTCTTTGCATCTGCGCCGCAAAAACAACACAACCTTCCATGAATCTTTCAATCACCCGAACCCCCCAACCCCAAAACCCATATGTCACCTTCTCCATAACCGCAGATTTCCACATCCCAATCTCCCTTTGGACTTCTGATGCCTTCCACCTTAGAACCAAAACTCAGCATCCTGCAGATGAAGACACGATAACCCGTCTCTTCGTCAATATCGTCAATGGGGTACTTCACTACAGCCCCAGTACGGGATCCTCCTCCTCCTTCAGGCTCCCCGTGGTGCAAATTGCAAAAGATTTGAAAGACCTCTTCAATCTCGCATTCCTCACTTTTGCTTTCCTGGTTTGCATATACGAAGCTCCTCAAGACCTACGCGGGGGGTGCCTAGACGCACTTCGGGTTCAGTTGACAAGCTCGAGGTCGAGAGAGGCATCGAAATCACTTGTTCGAGTCCTTGGATCCAACCTTGAAGAGCAATGGATGAGATCGATAAACCTCGCGATAACAAACTGGATGATGGAGCTTCAGGCCTCAAATCACTCTCTGAGAACACCTTCACCCATGTTTTCCTATGCCTTCTCCGCAAGCGGATTCTGGAAAGTGCAGCTGTACTGCCCGGTCATAGCCATGTGCGTAGAAGATCCGAGTGCTACGACCCAAGATGAGCGCTTGCTCTTCTCTCTCAACTACCAACAGCTCGAAGGCGTGATCCAGCTCGCTTACAAGGTCGCCTTCAGGGAGAACTGGATCAATGTGGTGGTGAAAGTTGATAACATAAGGTCAGTATGGCATTTAGATGTGTGCATCATATAGAATCCTACATGTATGAATGGAGGCACAACAGATATGCATCTCTACATAAATGTTGGGAGGTGAGAGAGTAAACAAATAAGTATCTGTATAATAAGCGTACAAGTATTTATAGTTCAAACAAACCTCCTTATGGTTATGGCCATAGTTATCAAATCGTGCATTTTTTTGAAAAAAACACGTATCGATCCGAAGTCGTAGCAAACAGGAAAAAAAATTCATTTTTTTGAAAAAAACGTGTGTATGTTGTTTTATATGCGTTTAAAACGGAAAAAAACGCATATATAATACGTATAAAACACGTCAGATTTGGTCCGGGTTTAAATTGGGTTCGGTTTTATTTTGTTCGTGCTTAATAAACGCATATGCTATATGTTTTGAACTTTTGATTACTTAATGTTGGAAAATGACATATATACATACTTGGTATAATTTTTAAGATTTTTTTTGTTTTTTTTTTGATGTTTTTTTATTTTTTCCGTTTTCATCGTATCTTCCCAATTTTTTTCCTTACCTTTTTTTTTTTCATTTTCCTACTTGGTAACTATGGTTATGGCAGGTGTGATGTGAACCAATTGGCCCCCGAAACTCTCATGGCTGAACGAGGATACGGATCAGACGAAAAACACTTCCCTTCTCGTATTTCTCTGCAAATCACTCCGACCCTCCAGACCGATGTGATGTCAGTTTCAGTAGGCAAATCTTCTGACAACCCTGCCCGCGAAGTCGGGCTGGAGAAAGCAATCGAAGGCTCGTTCGACCCCCCAAATTCGTATTTGGGTCTCACGGTTTCGGCATCAGAAACCGTCACTGTGAGCATGAAAACATGGAAATTTGAACAATCCGTGTACGGCGACAGCGCGATCTTAAACTGGTTTCTTCATGACGGGGTGAACGGCCGAGAGGTGTTCTCCTCCAAGCCTTCGAGGCTGGCACTGTTTCAACCCAGAGCATGGTTCCGAGACCGGTACTCGAGCGCCTACAGGCCTTTCACAAAACAAGGAGGGGTGATCTTTGCAGGAGATGAGTACGGGGATAGCATGGTGTGGAAGGTGTGTGGAGGGGCTATGGGGAAGACCATGGAGTGGGAAATCAGAGGTCGGATCTGGTTAACCTATTGGCCTAAAAATACACGGTTGAATCCTCGCACCTATATACCTAGCAGGTAATATGCCATTGATGGATTGAACCCAGTTCTTTGCAACTCGTGCACGATCGATATATCACACCTAAAATTGATCGAGGATCACACCAAAGGCCGATTGTTTTTTCTTACCAATAACCGACTATAAATCGCACCAGAGGTTGGCAGCCTATATTCTATAGCCTCCACGTGCACTGTTCTGATTTGTTGACCCCTTTATAATATTATGATGCACACACTATTAATCGCAACAAAATGACCAAAAGCCCTTGAAATGGGCCATTGAGAGCGGTGAATGTTCCAACCTCAAAATCGTTATCGTCATACGTACCCCCACCGGATGGCTTTAAATCTGCGCATGTATCAGACCCCAACCGTGGGAAACTGGAGGAAACCCAAACTCGAGAGGAGTCACGCTGAATGAGTTGAGATACATAGTTGTTGCCCTAAAGGAGCAATCCCTCACTTTGTGCAAACGCCTTAGTAATGGTATTCCTAATGTACAACACTACAACCTCCCTAGCTCATTTATAAAACAATCATCCAGAAAAAGGGTTGAAATCCTCTCCAGTAACATCTCCCTCCGGTTTTCCAGAATGGGAGTTTGATGCGCACCGTGTGGCAAGAGCAACATCACAACCATCCATTGGAGCGTATAGTATGCGTTGAATGCCGTTCAGCCGTTCGATGGGGTTGCCAGCCACATGACTATTCTCATCCCATAAGGGCTAGGGGGGTACATCAACTCCCCACTGCAGGAAACTGGAGCAAGCCATTAGAGAGCGGTCGAACCCACCGGAAAATAAAACACAAGAGCCAATATTTCCTTCTTATTTACATGTAAAAACATTAAGATAATACCTAAAACTGTTAAAAAGAGTTTTTATTTGCAAGAAATGGCGAGGGAGAAGAACTGAGTTTTTCTAAGTGTCTTTTGGGATCCCAATTGTAGCACCCGACAATCCAAAAGTACCCGACAATCCAAAAGTACCCGTATATTGTTCGCACCCCTCTTTCATCCTCTTCCTTTTCTTTCCCCCGCCACCTAGGCATGATAACGGTGCGGTTTAAAACAGAAAAATCACGGTAAACTGCACCGCATGGTGCGGTTTTAGTTTACCAAAATATAAAACCGTCATGGTGCGGTGCGGTTTTAATTTTCGGTGTAGCGGTGCGGTTTTGATTTTGACCAAAACTGCACCGTTTAAGTTATTATAATGATAAACCGCGATGCACCACACCACATGGTGCTGTTTCGGTTTTACATAATGATAAATCGTCGCTGTGCGGTATGGTTTCGATGTTGCGGTGCGATTTTGGTTTTATCAAAAACCGCACCGAAACCGCACCTTTGCCATCCCTATCGCCACCTCCCTCATCCTCACGCCACCAATGCTTGTACCAGTACAAACCGCCGAGAGCACAGTCACAAACGAGTGGCCGCGAGAAGTGAAGATGAGGAGGGAGGAAGAGGAAGAAGCAGGGGGAGGAAGGAGGGTGGCATGGGACCGGCCAGGGCATCACAGAAGTGGGCAGCGATGGGCAGAGACCACGAGGGACTTAGGAGGCGGGACTAAAAGGTAGAGAAGGGATAGGTGTCGGTGGGAGGAGAGTAGTCGGGAGGAGCGTGAGTCTAGGGTTTGGTAGGAAGAGGAGGGGTGGGAGGCTTCCAAAAACGGCATTGCGTGCGACGATTGAATCCCTCTCCTTATGTTCTACACGGGCGCCCAAACGAAAACATGGGTGCGCCAATTGGCTCCCACAATCCAATTTGGATTCCCACATGAAAAATACCCCCTATCCCCCTTCATGTTCAAATAAGTGCCACCTCTGCCCTCCATGTTCTGATACAAAGCCATTTTCCTTCCACCCTCGGCACCTATGATTACCTTGAGGCGGCAGATGATGCCTTCAGTGTGGCTATCAAAGCCAGAGACAAGTAAGGGAGGGGAGGGAAAGGAAAGAAGGGCTGAGCTGCAGTGGATTGGAACAGCTACACATGCACGCACGTGCGCACACACACGTGCAAGCACTGGTTCGGCCCGTCGGAAAAGACGTGCAAGGGCAATAAGATCGGCTCAGCTCGTCGGAGAGGAGACTTTATTGTACCGTCGGCACGCCGAACTTAGCAACAAACAGATATTTCATATATAAAAACTAGAATAAACTGCATCAAAGACCCGAATCATTTATCAAGCAACCATAGGAAAAGAATATGGGCCCTGCTTAAGATTAATTCGCCTGAAGGGAGGCCAGAAATGAAGTCCAGAATATCATGGGCTGCACTCTTTCAAGAAAGCAAGAAAAGATGTTAGGGAAAAAATCAGTTTATTAAGAAAGCTCTATTCTAATAAAAACTTTTTTTTTTTGCTAACTGGCCAAGCAGTTAGAGGACAGGCCGCTAGAACAAGGGCACGTGTAAACAAGGCACAACGGTCTCGAGGGAAAGTTCGCTCCACGGTGTACCATACCGAGAGTCGAACAAGGAACCTCTCCAGCATAGGAAAGAGGAAATACCACCAGGCCAAGAGCATACTTGTATCTGTATAATAAGCATACAAGTATTTATAGCTCAAGCAAATCTCCTTAGGTTTGGGTTCCAGATAGCAGTTTGCTTTGAGTATAGAATAGGCTTTGCCTAACAGAACCAAGGCTCTTTATGCTCAAGAAAGACAGATGCATGAACAAGGAAAACCAAAAGGATTCGGCAGAACATTTCATGACGAGGAAGGCATGACCCCATGGATATGCTTAGGTGCTAACTCCTCTTTCCTTTAAAAGGATTCTCCGTGAATGCGCGTGGAATAATCCCCCCCCCCCCAATCGACCAATGAAAGCTTCGAACTTATCCTTTTGCCTAATTTGCAAAGTAGGTCATTTTCCTCTGCTACGAAAAACTCCGATTTTTTAAATAAATCATAATTAAAACGCAACTTTTTAAGTAACGTTCACTACACAACTTGTGACGACCAAGAACCAAGACTCCTGAGGCTGTGATGCCAAGATGGATGAGGTGAGGTATACAAGGCCATGAGTTAACGTCACATCACCTGAAGAGAAGGAGATCCTGAGCTACTTATATAATTTCCCCTTTCAAATATAGAAGATGCGTTTTAAAACTGTGTGCCGCTACGGATTTCGTAAGAACTCCGTAGTTAAGTGTACTCGGACAAAAGTAGTACCAGGATGGGTGAACCCTTGGGAAGTCCTCGTACGGTTCCACGTGAAAAAAAATATATATATTTTTTTATGTTTGAATCCTGATTTACACATTTTACTCCCTCTTAATTGTGTTTTAATTTAATCCCATCATGTATTGCTCAAAAAACCTCTTGGAGCATCTATATAGAAATAAATTTTAAAATTCCATCGTTTGTGTCTTCACTCTTTCCCGATTTTTTTTTCTCTAATTTTTACTACTTCCCCCCTATAGATGATTTTTCCCGAGCTCCGACTTTGTAAGTATGGTCATGACTGGTGTAATAGAAAAACACGCCATTCTAAAGAAAATAATAATAATAATAATAATAATAATAATAATAATAATAAAAACATTCATACCCACTACTTAAAATTGTTATTAAGCTTTCTTTCACAACGAGACAATCATGATTCATGTCTGAAGTAAGGTTTCCAGTCTGGTGACTTCCACTAGGTAGCCTGGAGTTAGAAAAAGGAGGAAGGAATGGTTAAGATGAAAGATGCCGCAAGGAATGCCCTTTCCTTCTATACCCAGGAATTCCCAATCAAAGGAGAAAGGATAAGAGTGGGGGGAGATTCTGCATTCAAGAACCTACTTTTTTAGAATTGAACTCTCTCTCTCTCTCTCTCTCTCTCTCTCTCTCTCTCTCTCTCTCTCTCTCTCTCTCTCATCCAGAAAATTTGCATATATTGCAGAGGGGGGGCGTCTCCAGCGATGCATTATCCTCTCCAATGGCCTCACCGAATGTCCTCGATGTCTGGGCATGGATCAACAACCTCCCTCCAACCACCGAATGGAAGGCAAACACAATCTCTCTTTGCATCTGCGCCGCAAAAACAACACAACCTTCCATGAATCTTTCAATCACCAGAAACCCCCAACCCCAAAACCCGTATGTCACCTTCTCCATAACCGCAGATTTCCACTTCCCAATCTCCCTTTGGACTTCTGATGCCTTCCACCTTAGAACCAAAACACAGCAGCCTGCAGATGAAGACACGATAACCCGTCTCTTCGTCAATATCGTCAATGGGGTCCTTCACTACAGCCCCAGTACGGGATCCTCCTCCTCCTTCAGGCTCCCCGTGGTGCAAATTGCAAAAGATTTGAAAGACCTCTTCAATCTCGCATTCCTCACTTTTGCTTTCCTGGTTTGCATATACGAAGCTCCTCAAGACCTACGCGGGGGGTGCCTAGACGCACTTCGGGTTCAGTTGACAAGCTCGAGGTCGAGAGAGGCATCGAAATCACTTGTGCGAGTCCTTGGATCCAACCTTGAAGAGCAATGGATGAGATCGATAAACCTCGCAATAACAAACTGGATGATGGAGCTTCAGGCCTCAAATCACTCTCTGAGAACACCTTCACCCATGTTTTCCTATGCCTTCTCCGCAAGCGGATTCTGGAAAGTGCAGCTGTACTGCCCGGTCATAGCCATGTGCGTAGAAGATCCGAGTGCTACGACCCAAGATGAGCGCTTGCTCTTCTCTCTCAACTACCAACAGCTCGAAGGCGTGATCCAGCTCGCTTACAAGGTCACCTTCAGGGAGAACTGGATCAATGTGGTGGTGAAAGTTGATAACATAAGGTCAGTATGGCATTTAGATGTGTGCATCATATAGAATCCTACATGTATGAATGGAGGCACAACATATATGCAACTCTACATAAATGTTAGGAGGTGAAGAGTAAACAAATAAGTATCTGTATAAAAAGCATACAAGTATTTATAGTTCAAACAAACCTCCTTATGGTTATGGCCATAGTTATCAAATCGTGCATTTTTTTAAAATAAACGCGTATCGATCCGAAGTCGTAGCAAACAGGAAAAAAAATTCGTTTTTTTTGAAAAAAACGTTTGTACGTGTTTTATATGCGTTTAAAACGGAATAAAACGCGTATATAACACGTCAGGTTTGGTTCGGGTTTAAATTGGGTTCGGTTTTATTTTGTTCGTGCTTAATAAACGCATATGCTATATATTTTGAACTTTTGATTACTTAATGTTGGAAAATGACATATATACATACTTGGTATAATTTTTAAGATTTTTTTTGTTTTTTTTGATGTTTTTTCGTTTTTTTCCGTTTTCATCGTATCTTTCCAATTTTTTTCCTTACCTTTTTTTTTTCTGTTTTCCTACTTGGTAACTATGGTTATGGCAGGTGTGATGTGAACCAATTGGCCCCCGAAACTATCATGGCTGAACGAGGATACGGGTCAGACGAAAAACACTTCCCTTCTCGTATTTCTCTGCAAATCACTCCGACCCTCCAGACCGATGTGTTGTCAGTTTCAGTAGGCAAATCTTCTGACAACCCTGCCCGCGAAGTCGGGCTAGAGAAAGCAATCGAAGGCTCGTTCGACCCCCCAAATTCGTATTTGGGTCTCACGGTTTCGGCATCAGAAACCGTCACTGTGAGCATGAAGCGATGGAAATTTGAACAATCCGTGTACGGCGACAGCGCGATCTTAAACTGGTTTCTTCATGACGGCGTGAACGGCCGAGAGGTGTTCTCCTCCAAGCCTTCGAGGCTGGCACTGTTTCAACCCAGAGCATGGTTCCGAGACCGGTACTCGAGCGCCTACAGGCCTTTCACAAAACAAGGAGGGGTGATCTTTGCAGGAGATGAGTACGGGGATAGCGTGGTGTGGAAGGTGTGTGGAGGGGCTATGGGGAAGACCATGGAGTGGGAAATCAGAGGTCGGATCTGGTTAACCTATTGGCCTAACAAGCAGAGAACCTCGTACAGTGAAACCAGAAGGCTAGAGTTCCAGGAACTGCTCCACCTTCCACTTACAAAGCTCACTTAGGATCCAGACCCATGTCTCTCATACAACGAACGGCTGTAACAAATATGAGCCTGAACTAATGGTATGCTAGTTTGTGCTTTGATAAG
Source organism: Chamaelirium japonicum (assembly GCA_947650365.1). Taxonomy (NCBI): domain Eukaryota; kingdom Viridiplantae; phylum Streptophyta; class Magnoliopsida; order Liliales; family Melanthiaceae; genus Chamaelirium; species Chamaelirium japonicum. The sequence goes on from OX393552.1 coordinate 69,616,738, forward strand.
ATCAATGTTGTACTGCAATACTGTGTAAACCGTGGACACGGAAAAATCTATTTTCTCTGCCAAGTGTTTTTTTTTTTTTATCACAACTTGATCTAGGTGCTACAGCCAGCACAATTACAAATCCACCACCCGGCGGATACCACCGCCACCTCTAACAGGAACAAGACCGCCTCCAAGCGGGGGAAGTCGCCAACACCAACGCACCCAACCGATCAAACACAAAACTCCGCCAACCGACGGAGACATCACAAAGCCCGAACAAGGGAGAACTAGATCAGGAAAAACAAAATAAAACAAACCCAAAAAAAAAACCAAAATACTAGGTGATCCACGCCATCAACTCCGGCAGCCCGGTCAAAATGAGGGAGTCGCAGCAGCCCCACCCTTCTGCCGGCGAACGCCACTTCCACTACAGCAAACGGGACCCACATGCCAACGAGATCTGGAAATCCACCGACTCCAACAAGGGGGCTGGGGCCAGATCTACCCTCCGGCGATAGATCCGTGCTCCCAACGCCGAGTGGAGGCCGCCGCCCGAGAGAAGGTCGCCACGCAACGCCGTCGAGACGAGAACAAAAATCCAGCCGCTCGGAGTAGCCCCTATCTACAAGGGAAAGGAGAGAGGGCCAGATCCCATCCCGCAGTCGCCCCCACCATGAGGTTCTGGCCTCTCCGGAGCCGTCGCCGGCGTCCGACGAGGCCAAGATTGGATCCACTAACCCTAGGTCAGAAGGGAAAAAAAGGGAGAGCAGAGCCGTCGCTCTGAGAGAGAGACCTTACCGCCCATCCGATCGAGACACCATTCTCTCCCCCAAGTATCTCAGTTCTCTGCCAAGTGTTAATGTCATGTAATATGTAATTCAAGATGTAGCCGAAATTATCTCACAAAAATGATATCTGATGTTCTCCAGCCAAAGTGGAAGTACATATTGTGCTGCCAACACACAGATATGGGACAATACAAGACTACTGAAAATCTTGATTTGAACAAAAACCCTATAGCCAACTTTATCCTTCTACCAGGAAAATGCCATCGCTTGCATCAGCTCGGCAAATGTCCATATCTGTGAGTTCAAAGACAGACTGACTCGAAACTTGACCGAGTTGACTCGACTGAATTTCAAATCGAGTCGGCTGAAAACACGACAGTCACTACTCGGCTAGGGGTGACTCGGTCCGAGTAACACGATTCGATCCGAGCTGTAACCGTGTATATTTTAGGTAAAATTTGACGAGTACCTTGGTGGATTTTTTTTATTTTATTTTTGTTCTTTAATTACTACCTACATGATTAATGGATAATAGTTTATATCTAATTGGATGATTGATTCCATATGTCATACCAAATACTATGTAACATTATAAAGTAATTAGAAACCTCTCATCCATATTTCATAGGTATTATGTAAAATGTCATTTTACGTACAAGAAAGTACAGAATCCTCCAAACAGCTCTTCCACCATAATCGAGAATCATTTTAGGTACAAACTCCTTTATTGGGGTTGACAGTGGGTAAAAGGAAGTACAGAATCCTCCAGACAGCTCTTCCCCCATAAGCGAGAAAATAACAGCATCTAACAACATGATCTTCGTAGGAACGCACACCATCTACGATCTAATGCTTGAAAAACCGCAGTGCATCCTTGTCTAGCTTCCATGAGAGGTAGGGAATCTCCCGATCTGATCTCCATGGAGTTGCACCCATAAGGTAGTGACCTATGTCATTGGCCCAGGGTCTAAAGCCTGGTGAAGAGTAGGTGCAATCCGACTGAAGCGAGAAGGAGATGAAATCTCCAGACTTAAGTACCTGATCGCGTGACCTTGTACTTCCATAGAAAGTACATGAGATTAATGCCGAGTTAAAGCTTGCTAAGAACGTAGATGCATCGCAGGATCCTCCATCATCTCTTGGAGACCTAGCTGGGATAGATCTTCACCATGTTGAGGAAGTTCGAGTTGAAAGGTTGAAGGAGAAGGTTTAGCCCCACCTCAAATAGATTGGCATCAATGATGGTGTAGTCCCCTCCGAGAAATTCAAGCTAAATGTTGTTTGGGATGTTATACTTCCTCATCAACTCGTCAATGGGCAAACAACAAGAATCCATTTCCTCCTATTATTGTCATGAAGTTCATAGTTTTTTTGTAGGGACTCCTGAGAAATTGTCCCCAACTTCTTCAGGAAAAACTCAAAGCATACCTAGCTGAGCTCCGAACAAGTCCATTCTCTTTTGTCCATTCCTAAATAATTTATGAATATGACGGTCTCGTAGGCCAGAAGGATCGATGAAGTCCGAAATACGACCTCCAAAAGGGGCTGATGATCATAGTGTTATAGGAAAGATGTGCTATAAAGCTTCAGGCGAAGGTATGAGCGATGAAGGAAACCAAAAACAGAAGATAGAACGAGCACAAAGAAAAAGATGAAGAGAATAAGGCCACACACTTGGATTCGTAGACAAGAGAACCTCGGGGTTGACAAGTCGCCGCATCAATGTTTGAGGCCTCGAGACCCAACAGACACGAGTCGCCATGGGAAAGCCACACGACTCCTCGTATCCCAAGCTCATGTACCGGGTGCACGCCCACTGACTCCACTCTGTATTGAGATAAGGGAGTCCAAACCCCTAATCTCTTTAATGCATAATCCTTTCTGAGATCCTAGGCTTACATGAACGTATGAGTGTATTTGGTCAAGACACAAGTGCTAACATCTTCTACAAGGCTACAACTGATGTGTTGCATGGCAGAGAAGTGTTGGAAGCAATGAAAAACTCCAGTGAATTAAAGTCCAACTTGTCAGAGCTGTGTTTTTCATGTCCGAGGAAATTGATGATGATCCATGATGGCATCTTAATCAACCCAAACGATGTATGGATAAAGATCATAAGATATTAAGGTACAAAAATTTCATCTTAAATCCTCCATCCGGGGCGGGAATATTAGAAGTACCTCTTTTAGCCCATATGAAGTAGGTACTAACCTTACATGCAACTCACGAGGATCGGAAAGGATTTCCAGCTTGTTCGATCATGAGAGGGAAAAGAAAATAAGTTCAATGGTCAATTGGGTCACATGGACCCAAAAATGTAAGGCCTCGTGTTCAACTGATAGATGAGAGAAATAGAATCACAAAAAAGAAAAGTTGGTGATTATAATTTAGGAATTGACACTTATGTTGGATACGCTGAAGTAGATGCAACTCATTTAGAAGTCCTAGCAATAGAATTCATTTAAATGGAAATAAATAGATGGGGACTCAGCAGCTTGCCCTAATAGAATACATCTTCTATCAGGTTCTTAAGCTAGGTAAGAAAAAAAGATGAGTGAAAGGCATTCCCCGAAGAAAGTTTGCAACACTGCACAGTTCAGTTCGACAGGAAACTAAGAGGTGGTGGCAACCTCGAAGGTTCCATGTGCGTCCAGAGAAGTTTAACTAAGTCTTCTACCTAGTCATTTATTACGTTTTTTTTATATATGGTTGTACTACAATATTTCGGTGCCAATTCGAGACAGATTAAAACTGAATTACAAAGTCTAAAAATTACCTTTTTTACTAAATAGAATATATTTTGTAAAATTCTTAGAATGAACAAAGAGATTTCTCTTCTTCCTTCGAAGAATTTAATGGTAGGATGCCTTATACTACTTCAAGTAATCCTTCGTCGTACATACAACAATCAAGCTTCTATTCCTTTAGTCTTACTACTTTTTACTTTATTTTCTTATTATTCACCATTTGGGACGAATCTGATCAAAAAGTTGTGATTTTGAGACTGATTCAATAGAGATACTGGTGGTGTTCTTGAATTCTGTGCATGGCTTTTCTACATTAGTGAATCCAATTGGTTTCATACAATTTCCAAATGCTTCACAAATAATCACACGTTCCCACAAGAGGGCCAAATTGTAATATTCTGTGAGCAAATTCAAAGGAAGATCTAAATAACGAGCACACTCTTCAAATTGTTATCGAAACCAATGTCATCAAGGGTCACATGGCTACCAGGAACCCCTTTTATGTAAAGAAACTATGCTTTCCTTTTTTCTATTTCCTTTATTTGTTTCCCGGTTACGAATTATTTATTATCAAAAATTCTATCAAATGAAGTGTTTTTGGATCATTTCCCTAGTCTCCTATCACGTTATGGTAAGTTTGCTTGAAACCAATATTATCATTCAGAACTGCATATGCGGTTCTTACTATTTGATTGCCAACATCGGGATATTTTTTGTCTTTACCTTTCATATATCCTTCACCTTGCATGTATTTTCCCTTTGTGTGGTATTCTCACCCAAGCTGACCACACCCCATTGTATGCCTTTACATATGGCCTTGTGCCCTAATACACTTGAGCATTACACTTTAGGCTGATTCCTCCAAGTGTAAGAAACAAGGGTCCCTTTCGTAGTATGGTTGTTTTGCACTAATGAATACAACACCGTGGTAGAATACCTAACAGAAGAAAATTCCAAACATAGAGGGATGATAAAGGAGTAGAACACTCTTCATGAATAGATCATTCAAACAACCATTACCGTAGCCACCAAGCCTTGCCCCATCTATTTGGGGTCAGCAGACCACTCAATTCAAGTCAATGTATCCAATTAGTACATGTATTCTACACGCCTCTTCCCAATCATGCGTCATAGCCTAAAAGTAAATGTTCATCCACATTTTAAAAACAAACAGGATTATTGTCTATGAACAAAAAATCTTGAACCCTAAATTTTCAAGATATCAAACCAGTATCTCAAATTCACCATGGAAGATAAAAATCTTTCCAACATGAGTACAATATCAAAACATCAGCTATATGCAAATAATTTTTTAAAAAAACTGAGTTAAGTCAGGCTCTATTTCTGAATTCAAGAGCATGGAAAGAACATAGCCATAGAATTGAAGAACCTGAGAAAAACAGTGTTCTCAACTCAATAACAGGGGGAAACAAGTGGGTTGAATCAGGTACATCTGAATTCAATACTTGTTTCTGATATCACCTGTGCTGTATTAGAATTTACACTGTTCTCAACAACACGATAACTAATACATAAAACTGTGCCAGCACCATGACAATGTATTCAAGTTAATTATTGCATCAATATCTTTAAACCTATTCTAACTCGATCCATTTTTAAGTGCCTCCAAAGAATGGACTTAAATAAAAAGCAATCAAATCAGATTCATAACTGTAATTTATCCTACTAGTGCCAATGTGCTTAAAAGATTCCAATGAAACAGTTACAGATTATGTGTAAATAAGACGGCATAAATCTAATTATTGAGAAAAACATCAGCTTAACATTAACACGTTAGCAGAATCAAATCCACAATCAGATAAAGTGGAAAATTACCAACACCATATGTAAAGAAAATATGAAGATAAAACTAGCAGCCGAGAATTCTGGCATTCTATCATTAAGCAGGTCTAACAGTAAATTGAAGTCTGCTATCTCACCACAGCTAACAGACTGAAACAACAAAAGTCATTAACAGCGGTTTTTACACATAACATCTGGATCCCATAAGATTCAAGATAGCAAACATGGGAAAGTACAAAGCCTAGAAAGTAGATCCATTCCACCCAAAGTTTGAAGCCTGCAAAGTAGAAAGGGATGGACGATAATTACCATCAACTTGATGTAAATAATACAACTCTTTGAGGGGTGAAAATAAAAAATATGTAAACCTAGTAGATGGGTGATTGACATGGATGCAAGTCTCAAAGCTAAGAATATAAAACATTAAACAGTAAAATGTTATTTACATGATCTATTGCTGATGCAAAGCATGCAAACACTGTGCATATTCTTGACTTTGATGAGCCTAACAAAAAGGAAAATTGAAATGAGAAAAACTAACGATAACTTGACCCGTTATGGGGTCAACTATAGAAGTCGAGATGGCTTGCCTTAGAATCATAGAACTTCAGAAAGAAACGCGACTTGGGAATGGACAATTTGGTCTCCAGAATTGAAGCAATTCCAGCACTCAGTTTCTTGTTCACATCCGCATTCAGGCCTCCAATGGAAACCAGTTCTCCATATGCAGTAGGCAGCTCGGTCCCCCCGAATGACATCGGTACTGATCCTTTGAGCACTATCATCACATACTATTACAGATAAAAACAACCAACCAAGGTTAAATACTTATTAGCTTATATGAACAAAACAATTATATTTTCAAGGAAACTTGAGTCAATCCAACATCAAATCGATATTGTACGACACAAGAAATTTACGTAAATCCGTAAGATAGAAGGATCAAGGTTAGGAGATGAAAATTTTCATTTAATGTTCCACATTGATACAAGAAACATTTAATGATATCAGATCATAAATTAGACAAAACTGAAACCCAAATATGGGAAAATATAAGATTTCCACAATGCATACAATGATTATTTGAACATTAAGAAAAACAAAGAGGGGGTTCCTATTTCTACTCCTTTTTTGTGATAATCCACTCCCTTAGCTAGTTATAAAAGTTATATTGGCAATGTTGTTAACTGGTAAAAAACGTAGCTAATTAACCTGAACTTTAGTACTTGATGGATATCTTCCACTGCAAGGCATAAGTAGGAAGAATCATGAAATAGAAGTGGAAGTACAATAAATAAGTTTTCTTCATGTACAAAGAATTACCTAAAAGGCTAAAATGCTTAGAAATAACAAGAGGATGTATTGAAGATGGGTCAACAACTGGCCAACAGAAGTGCAATAACATGGAAATCTTTACAAAGAAGTAGAGTGGATCTATAAGAAAAATAATTAGCACAAATAACAAAATCATTGTTTGATCTATATACTTGATGGTATTGTTAAATGAAAGTAGACGTAGATCTAATCATTTTAAGTTCATTATATATATTACAATTCCGCATCATAAAAAATAAAAACTAACTACCTACTGTTTGCAACCTATTAATCACTGTGCCAGCGAGGAGAGAAGGAAAAACAGACCGAGTTAAAATTACAGAACTGAAAACGAGGAGCTAAGATCAACTTCTCCAAATGTGCAAACCATAACCAACAAGCCATATGGCTACTACTTTGGTTTGGGTATATGACAAGTACCACTCCATATCCATAGATATTACAACCAAGTGGAGTTTCAGAAGTTTAAGCTATGGACAAAAGGAGTGGATGTATTGATAAATAACACAGAATCGAAATAGATGTCTTTGCACATTCCCTCCATAATGTAGTATCTCTACATATTTAAGCCAGGCTCCCATTGTTGACATTTGAAGGATAGATATCACCTATGTCTAGAAAAAGATATTGCAAATTAACTATGCTCATGGCAAGAAGATGTCTCAGGTAGTCTATACTCTATATCCATGACATACACTACTCCATGATGAATAGAAGAAACAAATCTAAAATCTAATTCTGAAAAATAATAAAGCATGTTACCCAAAAAGATTTGAATGCTATATCAAGATTGATCATTTATAGTAGGTATTTAAGGCCTAAAGTGCTATAGTGAATGATTCATGTATTTGCAGCACCATGTACAAGCAAGGAGGGGAAAGAGATTAGCCTGGAACAAATACCACATATCAAATATATAAAGGCAAAGTTACTATGGAAATGCAAGAAAACGTGCACGATATGACATCTAAAGATAAGCCGCATTGATGTTTTAAAGCATAACCAATAAGTTTGACTATACCAAGCAGTGTTACCAAAATCGCCGACTTTTTGAACAAGCCATGTTTTAATCGCGACTTATTCCCCAAACGTTTGTTACGGGAATAGTCGCGATTGTTTCAAAAAGTCGGGATTCTTTGAAAAAATTGCGAATTATGCTATTAATCGCAAATTACACGTTTTTTCCCGGTCTTTTTTCCCGATTTTTTCTATAAAAAAATTGTTAGAATACATATATCTAAATATTACCTAATTTAGCGATTTTTTCCCAATTTTTCCGATTTTTTCCCCTTTTTTTTTTTATTTTTTTCCCGACTTCCAACTTGGTAACATTGATAGCAAGTATACCTAAGATGGTCAAAAATAACAAGAACCCATGTACCTAGCATGTTCGCTGTTAAAAAAGCATACTTAACAAGAACCATATCATCAGTCTAGAGTGATCATGTGACTTGAGATTAGAAATAAAGAGAGCAAGGAATATCTACAGTCTACACACATTAGCTATAAAGCCTATAAACAAACAAGACATTAGACAACATATAATAACATGATTTGTATTCGTCAAACTTTGATGAGGGACATAGAAATATATTGAGGGACACAACATTTGGATCTCTTAAGAAAGAGTCCAGGAAAACTATATCAATATAGTTGGCTAAAGAGACATGTGAAAACTAAACTGAAGACCCAAAAGTCATCACCTTACATGATGAAGACAGATGTGGAGGTGATTATACAGATCAACGATCCAAATGAAAGTCACTAAGAGCAGAAAAAATAAATAAAAACCACAAATTTGTGCTAATGGAAAAGGGTGGGGTTTTGAAAAGTGTGAACTAGCATGAACAAAGGATGTCAGTTCCACAAGGGTTACATAGTTTGCTATTTAATTTAGCCTGTTTTATTAAGCAATTAGCTCTAGTTGACTAGATGCATAGTTTTGTTTCTGGCTTTTGAAAACTACATTGTGCAAGCCTATAGTGTGGAGGTGTCCACAGCCACTTAACGACATGTCCTAGTCACATGATCACTAAAGTGATTAATTAGACATATGAATTAATTTCATATAAGGGAGCACCATAGGCAATAGATATCAAAAGGCAGAGATTAAAAGATGAATCGAGAGTTTAGATGGAGGTATAAAATACAATCAAAGTAATTTATGGTAAACCCTAAGGTAAAAGAAAGGGATTTTGTCGATTTGGGAGGGGAGCTTGCATCAGAAGAATTCCAGAATTTATGAAGAAAATCAGATTCGAATTAGATCTGAAATAACATTGCAAAAATGGTTCATGATTCTTTGAACCTAAACTAGACAAGGTTTACCATCTAGGAAGATTGAAATTTAAAAGGATTCTGCGAGATTTTGTGGAAAAACAATAAATAACATTCCACAAATAAATTCTGCAGCAAATGTCCTGGGCTTTGGAAAATTATGTGAGGCTTTAAAATAGATTTAGACTGATTGATGAATCCAGAAGACAATCTAAACTAAGATCTCTATGCAGATATTTATATGATACAAATGGACATTAAGAAAAAACCGCACTTACAATGAAAATAAGAGCGAGAATAAGTAATAGAGTGTCTCACTTCTAGCAAGGCGAGTCTCACCTTCGTGTTTCCTAGAATTTGAGACATGTCACGAAGGCAATTGCAGCAAAAATATTCAGAAAAAAGAGAAGAAAATTTTGGATTTAATTGATGGAATTTGGTGGCCAAAGGTGAGACTCGCCTAGCTCCGTTACCAAAAACTCCGATTTTTTTAATAAGTCTCGATTAAAACACGACTTATTCAGTAAATGTTCGCTACGCGACTCTTTTCCGATTTTTTGAATAAGTCACGATTTTTATGTTTTAATCCTGCTTTACGTGTTTTAATCCCCATTAATAGCGTTTTAATCCCGTCACGTATTGCTCAAAAAACCTATTGTAACATCTATATATAAATATGTTTTAAAATTCTACCGTTTATTTCCCGACTCTTTCCCGACCTTTCCGACTTTTTTCCGATTTTTCTCCTAGCCGATTTTATCCCAACTTCCGACTTGGTACCTATGGTCTATAGTACATAAAACCCCTGCGTACTTGCATTACTGCATTAGGATTTTCACATTGTTGTCCATTCTTTTTGTATCCTTTAACTTCTTACAAGTTATGAATCATGATACTAGTATATTTTACTTGTACGACTAATACACATCTATTTTGCAGTAATTCGCAAGAATCAGAAGTTACATCTACAAGTAGCAAAGTGATTCTTCAAAGATTTAAGCTTTATAAAAAAAACATATTACAAAAGATAAACACAATGACATTGGCATACTATTTAAGTACTAAAATCTTTAATGGGCATCCGTTCACCATAAATGGAGTGTCGGATTCTCCACGAGACATGCCCCTCCAAATTCTTTGTTCAAGAATGTGTAGCTTAAGAGTTTGACAAGGCATCCCAAGTGTTCGATGTGTGTCAGCATTCGACCTATAAAGTTTTTCCAGATTATCTCCAGAATGCAACCACATGTCACACTACTTCTTCCCTACTATAGTACTACGCAAGAAACCACAAAAAAACAAGATCTTTCTTGGCCTATTTTCCTTCTTGTAAGATGTATCCAATATAGCAGCCCTAGAAAACTCCAATTTTCACAACACATTTCATCTTAACCAAAATCCTTTAGATCCCTAAGCCTATCTGCACGTTCCTAAGCACAAAAACTCGTAATGCCCACTTTCTATTCTTCGACTTCAAGTTTAAGCAAAAGGATTTAGAGCAAAAAAAGTTGCATACTAAGATTAGACGGTCAAATGCAATGAACATCAAAGGCCGCCAATTACAAACAAGTGTCTGAATTTTTGTTGATGGATCTAAGAATCCAAGTTTGAAGAAAGACTTTAAGTATGCATCACGCATCATTTGGAACACAAAGAGCTTCGGCTGGAAATGAAATTAGGTTGATTCATACTCTTTTTTGTTTTAAAAGATCTTTTATTAACTTTTCATACCTCTAGAGGTTTTCCTAGATTTTAGTGACTCATTAGATGAAAGGTCAAGATTAGAAATTGGGGTATATGCTTGATGATCTAGACTTATTGGTATAATAGTCAATCAGATTTACTTTAATGCTACAAGCCACGTGGTTTTGGTCGAGCTGGGTGTGTCAACTCAGGTTCAACCCAATGGGTAAGAAACCTAAGCCCACAACTCTACTCAACCTGACCCTCAACCCGATCCGCAAAACCTGAGCCCCACCTGAGAATAAATTTCCAAACTCGGGTTAGCCCTAGTAGGTGGGTTGGGCGGGTTTAGGTATTCTTGCTTCTAACACTTATTGAAAGTCTACAACTTCGAAAATAAAAAAAAAACAAATAAATATGCAAGTTTCATTGAAGTTCTATCCTAGATTTCACTCCCATACCTACTCAAATAACCTTAATAATAATTAAAACCATGCACTAAATACCATTAAAAAGAAGATAAATTGTGATATCAAACTAATGAATCGCACTCTAAACATGAAGCATCAAATCATCAATGCTGTGCACTTAACAGAAACACCTTATAAGCATCAAACCAACATCGCGACGCATCACCTGGCAATGGATCTAGTCAATACAATACCATAGATCATGTCGGACTAAAGTGTAAATTTTTTCATAACATGAAAGATCGCATTACTAGTGCAGTAACCCTAGCAATATCAAATTAATTGCAATATTATGTTCCATTTCGTAGCTAATTAAAGAATTATCATATAAAAGGGATCGATCGAAATAACTTGACAAAAGGGGGGGGGGGGGGGGGGAAGAAAAGACAGCCCATCAGAGAACTCAGATCGCATCGTAGCAGCACATATACACGCAAGAGAACAGAAATCCATGGAAGGAACACCTCGATCTGCTGAGAAAAGAGACGATCGAGGACGAGATTGGAGAGGGAGGGGGGGTTAGGGGAGAGGGAACCGACGGCTTCAGGCTTGCCGATGAGCTGGGCGACGGTCTTGGTGGCCTCGGAGAGGATGGCGGAGGTGTCGACGTCATCGAGGCTCACGTTTGTGGACAGATTGAGGCACGGCATCTCCGCTCCTCTCGTCTCTCTCACTCTTACTCTCCCCTCCCACCGCGACGAAGCTCAGAAACCCTTCGACGCCCTCATCCTTTCCGTTTTATGGCGGGTGCGATCCCCTGTACGAGATGATCACATGGATCAGAAACGAGACCCAGGCGGCGTGTGGACAAATAGATGCCTACACCCTACTAAAAAAAATTAAGGGGGACTTGGAGCGAATCATAGTTAGGATATCCTAATGATCGTGGGCCCCACTTGTACCTCATCGAATTTCTTACGAATGACTTAAAATAGTCACTCCGAACCACGGCGAACCATAGAATCAACATGGTTCGGGGTCCAGCCAACGACACATGTCCCCACTAGTTCGATCACCCGGCTCTTATGATGGGAGCCCCTTGGGGTTCTCTCGGTTGTCTGTAGATCTTAACAATTCAGAACCGTCCAATCGGAATGGAATAACAAATGTCGATGGTCGGAACCTACCGTGGTTCAGGGAGACTAGGTTAAGGGTTTTAAATTTCTTAGTTGGGAGGAGTTCCACTCCAACCGAGTACCAACTAGGGTATCCTAGCCACTTCACACAAAACACCCTCCTATCCAACCCCTCGTAAATTTACACCAAACCCCTTCCCACCCCCTCCCACCATAATTTATTTTTTCAAGCACCGATTTAAGTGCTAAAAAAATAAATAATATTCTCAAACGGCTATATTTCTATCCGTTGGGCACGGTTTACGATATGGCACATATTTTCATCACAAATAGCTATATGTTTATCCATCGGGCACAGTCCATGACGAGATATGCATTTTCACCACCAACGGTTATATTTCTATTCGTTGGGCACGGCCTGCAAGGTGGTACTCATTTGCACCACAAACGGATAGATTTCTATTCGTTTAAGTTTTTCCTATATAAAGACACGTTCACACCTTCATGCCTTGTCCAACCCAATCCAATCTTGAGACACCATATCGAGCTCAAGCGACACTGGCAACACGTCGAGTAACAACGATGATACCTCTACGTACCCTTACTTTGTTCTTCCTTCTGAGAGCTACTGCGTGCAGGGAAGAGCAATCAGCTGAAAGTTCACGTCAATGCAAAAGACGCGACTCCATATCAAGCCATGTCGTGCTCAATCGAAGTAGACTGGAATGCTACAATCGGATGTTCCTAGATTACTTTGCTGATGAGCTGCCATACCTTCCTCACCAGTTCCGACAAAGATTCAGGATGAGTCCTCCACCCTTCCTACGAATCCACAACCCAATCGTGGATCACGATAACTACTTCATCCAACTATCATCCTCCCTCTTAAATTTGAAATCAAATTTGCATTAAATCATAAAAAAATAGAGCCCCGAGCTGGCCAGCATACCTCTCTCTCTCTCTCCCTGCAAACCCATCCCCATCCATCACCAAGTACACCCCATTCCCATCTCTAATCTCTCCCTCTCTCTCTCTCTCCATTTTTTTCCTCCCCTCGGCCTCCTACCCCATGCACTCAGTGGCGCCCAACCAACAACAACAGGCATCCGGGGCGCTGTCGTGCGTGCGCTAGAGAGAGGGCCGGATCGGGTTGACGGTGGAGAGAGGACCATCAACGGCCGACTCGTAGGCAATCGATCGGTGAATCGCACTTAGCCATGGCCCGCAGGGACTGCCGATCGGTGAATTGCACTCTACCCCGGCCGGCAAGTGCTGCTAATGAAGAGAGGGTCATCAACGGTAGTAGGAGGATTCGTCATCGATGACCGGCCCGCAGGCACGCTGACTGGTGAATCGCACTCAGCCATGACCAGCAGGCACTGTCAATCGGTGAATTGCACTCAGCCCCGGCTGGTAGGTGCTGTCGATCGGTGAATCAAAATCAGCCTCGGCCGGCAGGCGCTACTGTCGTTGCCGCTGCCTCCCGCCTTACCCTCCATAGGGCCCCTCGACCCCTCTGAATCTCTCTCAGAGGCGCCCGACCAACAACAGCAGCCATCCGGGGGGTGTCGTGCACGCGCTGGGCGGCAGCAAGCGGAGGGGGGGGGGGGGTGTTTCGGCCATCACCCCTGTGACTGGATCTCGACGACAAGGTTGGTCACTCCCAAACCTCCTCCTCATTGCTGCCGCCTGAGAAGAAGAGGGGAGGAGGGCCTGCTGCCTCCTCCTTGTTGCCACGAAAGAAGAAGAGAGGAGGCAAATCAACCTGCTATGGGTGCAAAATCTGTCTAATGCCCGACCATGTGACCTGCAGGCCTGCATGGGGCCTACGAAGATGACAGTGGGACCCGCAACCCTGCTGAGGGCCCATGAAGATGACAGTGGGACCCGTAGTCTTACCTGGGGCCCACGGATACTATTCAGGGCCTGACAAATCCCCCCGGATATTTGCCAAAACCCCCAATATTCCCTAATCTCTATATATAGCAGATCCGACAAATATTCCTGATCGAAAATTCCAGACCACATTTCTACTTTCTATTTTCAAAAACTCCTCGAGCCTTCTGGTGCTCCATTCAAACCTGCTCCACTCTCAATCTACTTGTATAAGCACTCCTCGGCCTATTGAGAGTAGCTTTATATCTTCAGAGATAGTGGATTCAAAGGTTGTGCCTTACCGCACGGAGACGTAGGCTTCGGTCGAACTTCGTCACTATCTCTTGTGTCAACACACACTCTCTTTCTACTCTATAGTGATAGCGTGATAGCACATTACACGACAGCCCAATGCTCTACAGTGTGCCACATCTCGAAGGAGAGACACCTTCCATCGACTATTGGAGGGGGACCGTACGACGACCATAATCCTCCCCCACACCTGTCGCCTCCTCCTTACACCAAGAGGGAGGAGGGATCGACCTCCTCCCCTCCTCTTTTCCACCGTCTCACGGTGAAGGTCTAGACTGTGAGGTCCTCGGTGATGTTGAAGAGGCAGTCACCGTAGAACATTGTGGTAGGAGGAGGAGGAGGTGGCAGGGGTTGTAGCCCATGCTGCTAGAAGCAGTCGTGGCAGGGGAGGCACTAGACCCGTTTGAGATCGCTGCCGGTGTTAAAGATATAGGGAGATGTGGCCCAGAGGCACATCCATGAAGTACTCATCAGAGCTGAGGGTAAACCCGGACTAGAGGGCTGCCACTAGCCGTTTGTCCAGCTCCGGGGGCGTCGCCACCGCAACCCTCCTGCCCAGCTTGGAGGCGATTAGTGAGGCAGAACCCCGCCTTTTGGTTCTTCCTCTCTTGTTGAGGGCCCGCTTGTCGACCAGTGCATGAGGTGGAGCTTCAGGGCCATTACTGCCACTTCTCCCACGTTCACAAAGTTGACATGTTATCTCCTCAATCTTGAGCGGGTCGTCATTCTTCGGCCCTGGTGGTCCAGTTGATAGGGTGGTGTAGTGGTGGTTGTAGCCGGCGAAGGTGGCTGAGGGGGTGGGAGGCTATTTCAATCCCCGAGGAGCTTCGGTTGAAGAGGGAGGCCAAGGAAAGATGCGGACAAAGGAGACAGAAGCAGGCGAGGAGGGTTATACTCCAACCATCTCCCACCTTTGAATTGGGTCCTCTCTCTCTCTCTCTCTCTCTCTCTCTCTCTCTCTCTCTCTCTCTCCAAGTGCCAGAGGTCGGGTCGGATCGGGTTGATAGGTGATGTGCACCTACAATCGTCGGGTTGATAGGCTCTGCTCAATACTTGAACTTCGAAGGGACATCAAGGTGCTTCACTACCCTGATATCGCAGAGATAGGTGATATAGAGAAAGCTTTACACCTCCATGGTGAAATATGTAGCAAATACATTAAACCAACAATTGTAACCTATAATGCCTCCATTGATGGCCTTTGCAAGTTAGGTGATGTTAACAATGCAAAAAATATAATGATGAAACAGATGAAAATTCGTCAGATTTGATCAATTTTTGATCAAATCCAATTCTAATGTAAGTAAAATATTTGTTTATTATGAAAAATAGAATTTAGATAAAATATAATTTTTTGATTTCTGTTCTAGGTTTTTACATAATTGAAAAAAATCAAAATTATGCGGTGACGGCAACAACGACCTCATTGTTATCTGCAGCCATTTTTAGCGGGAGCGATCATCACCGAATATAGCTACCTCCGCTGAAAAGGGCCACCACAGATGAATATGGGCACCGCTAACGCTTACATTTGTTAGTTGCGATCATTTTTGACATGGCATTCGCCGCATAATGTTGCGACACGATCGATTGTGAGATTCCCCTACATAAAATTCACACGCCTACTAAGATTTTTCCGTGCCTCTTGGCACTGATGCTATCATAACTCTGGCGGGGGGGGGGGGGTTAATCAGACGGTTGCACTTGATGTGGGCTTCTTCACTAAATGGGGGCGTCCCCGCCAAATCTAGGCGCCCTCACCAAATGTGTGTGCCTTCACTAAATATAGGCGCCCCTGTTGAATTTCGACGCCCTTGCCGAATGTAGGCACCTTCGCCAAATGTGTGCGCTTCTATCGAATTTGGGCGCCCTCGCCAATGTGTGCTGACATGATCTTCACATATTTTTATTTTTCCGTCCTCGAAATATTATCCCTTGAAATATTATCAGATTTTTTGAATTATCATTACCACCCTTAAAATAGTATCCTCCCTTAAAATTTTGTCATGCCTTCAAAATGTTGTCACACCCTCACCAAATGTGCGTGCCGACAAGCACAAGAATTACTAGTGTGTGTGTGTGTATGTATATATATATATATATATATATATATATATATATATATATATATATATATATATATATATATATATATATATATATATATATATATATATATATATATATATATATATATATATATATATATATATATATATATATATATGGGAAAGGGTAGCCTACTCCATGGAGTAGGTAACTTATCTACTCCATGGGTTAAATAGATGCCATGTGGCACTTTTTAACCGGAGTTAAAACTTTGTCAACTTATGTTCATCCCTCCCAACAATTGTCAAGAAAAAAAATTTGAGAAAAACATATGTCAAGTAGCATTTTTAGCATCCACAAAAAATATGTTTTAACGATGCACAGTTTACCGTTAAATTTGTTTCAACTTGATCGGGTTGGTTTAAGTTTTTTTCTTCGGATTTCTTTTCATAATCATAATCTATCAATATTAGATTAACCATACATGAAAAAAAAACTCGATTAAAAAGTGCCATATGGCGTCTATATGGTCCATGGAGTAGGTAAGTAGCCTACTCCATGGAGTAGGCTACCCTTTCCCTATATATATATATATATATATATATATATATATATATATATATATATATATATATATATATATATATATATATATATATATATATATATATATATATATATATATATATATATATATATATATATATATATATATATATATATATATATAACAGGACTGTTAGGTTGAGCTGTGAGCTGCCGGTTTAAAAAATGAGCCACGCTCACTTTGACCCCCCAAGAAGTTTTCGAATTTGATGAAAATTGGTGAGGGTGTTTTCTAGGGTAAGATAATCATCCTCACCAATTTTCATCAAATTCCAAAACTTACAGGGTCATCAAATGGTCGAAACAAAATATGACGTCCGCAGTCACTGTTAAAATATGCAGATTTTGCTTCGACCATTGGACCCCCCTAGAAGTTTTGGAATTTGATAAAAATTGGAGAGGATGATCACCTTACCCTAGACAACACCCTCACCAAATTTCATCAAATTCTAAAACTTCTAGAGGGGTCAAACTGAGCGCAGCTCACTTTCTCCTCCGGCAACTCACAGCTCAATGTAACATTCTCTCTCTCTCTCTCTCTCTCTCTCTCTCTCTCTCTCTCTCTCTATTATATATATATATATATATATATATATATATATATATATATATATATATATATATATATATATATATATATATATATATATATATATATATATATATATATATATATATATATATATATATATATATAGGGGCATGCTATAATGCGGCATGCGGTAAGTGCGGCACTGTATAGTAGCCGTCTGATGCACCGCTGCGTGCATCGCATGCATGCAACGCATGCATCAGATGGCTGTGGTGCAGTGCCGCACGTACCGCATGCCGCATTATAGCATGCCCATATATATATATATATATATATATATATATATATATATATATATATATATATATATATATATATATATATATATATATATATATATATATATATATATAGAGAGAGAGAGAGAGAGAGAGAAAGAAAGAGAGAGAGAGAGAGAGAGAGAGTGTGTGTAGTGACACATTGCGGCCTTAACGTGCGGCACCCCCTTCGGGGGTATTTTTGATATTTTTTTTTGGGGATTGATCAACCACCCTTGGATTGGACACACAAAAAATTTTAGCCCGATCCAAGACCTGTAGGCCGTCCAAATGTGTTGATCAAAATGGTGATAAAAATGTACGATCGATAAAAGATCAACACATTTGGACGGTTAACAGGTCTTGGATCGGGCTGAAATTTTTTGTGTGTCCAATCCAAGGGTGGGTGATCAATCCCAAAAAAAAAAATACCGAAAATACCTCCGAAGGGGGTGGCTGCACGTTACCGGCCGCAATGTATCACTACTCTATATATATATATATATATATATATATATATATATATATATATATATATATATATATATATATATATATATATATATATATATATATATATATATATATATATATATATATATATATATATATATATATATAT
Organism: Chamaelirium japonicum; assembly: GCA_947650365.1. Taxonomy (NCBI): domain Eukaryota; kingdom Viridiplantae; phylum Streptophyta; class Magnoliopsida; order Liliales; family Melanthiaceae; genus Chamaelirium; species Chamaelirium japonicum. The sequence continues at coordinate 69,635,212 of OX393552.1, forward strand.
ATATATATATATAAAACATGGGACGTCAGTTTTGTGCTGACTAAACAAAATGGAACAAAAAAGCTAACTAGGACAAGTTGACTGGACAAAAATTAACCAAATAGATCTAATCATTCGTTCAAAAATTAATGCATGATCTCTCCTTGGTTTCAAATCCCAACCTATTTAAACTGCACTAAACCCCCTAAAATCCCGGCCCATTGAAACTGCACTAAACCTGACCGTTCATCCCGTGATCATTGTTCGTATCAATAGTTATAAATCCGCCTGCTGAAATTTCGGCCGCCCCAAACCATCGGGTCGATCTCGAGGAATCCATTCGAAAAGAGACAGCTGTGATTGATCGATTTTAGGGGGAGGGGGAGTTGGTCGCACCGAAGGCGCCCGCTTCGTGCCAATCGGCACGGGCAAGGAAATGGGTGTTTCTATGAATGTCGATGTTGCCGTCGAAAGTGTTTTGTTGCTGAAGGCGTTCAGGTGTGTAGCCGTCAAAGGCGGCCCACTGCAGTGCCGACAGGTGTGTTGCCGCCGAAGGCGGCCCACTACAGTGCCGACAGGCACGGGCATGCACTAGTGTGTGTGTGTGTGTGTGTGTGTATATATATATGAGAGAGAGAGTGGGGTTTTTGGGCCAATCCGTTATACCTTGTTTCGGGCTGATCGACCGTTGATCAGGTCGTGCTAGACTTGGCCCGTTGGCTTTTTGCCCGTACTAGACTGGGCTTGGTCCGTTGACCTTTTTGTTTAGATCGGATCATCGGACCGTTTTTTACACTCATTAGAAAATTACATTTCTTACTAATTCTATTATTTCTCTCAAGCCAAATAGACCGGATAATCAATAATGACTTTGATTATAATCAATCAATGATTTAACCGGTAGATATTGTTAAGATTGCATCCTCTAAAGGAATCTGATGATCGGTGCAACCGAGTGCATTTTTGCTGCCGGCTCCATTTGCTGTCTTTGCTTCTGGCCCAATCGTAGTATAACATGTCGTCCAATTAAAGGGTATAATGTGGACTACACTTGCCACCGCTTGCTACTGGACTTGTCTTTTCCAGAGAACGATTTTGTTCCAACCTCCTTAAAGAGGTTGGAGCATTCCCCTCTCTCTCATTGATTCATTTTGAGGGCTTTTGGTTATTTCACCATGATGAATAGTGTGATATGACATAAATGCCATTGAAATGGATCAATGAGAGAGGAGATGCTCCAACCACTTAGGAGATTGGAACAAAATCGCTCTCGTATTTTCTAGTATACCCCATTAAATGAACAATGTGGCACACTGTGATTGGGCCGGAACCAAACGGAGCCAGCACCAAAAATGCACACGGTGCAACCTTTAACTCTAACAATTTTTGTAAAAGTTAAATTACTCTTTACGTCCTAAAGTTTAGCTCAAAAACACTTTACCACGTTTTATCAACTACTTAATTTCCTCATTTGGTAATTTTTATATGATCAAAACTGAATTGAGGGGGACAAAATGTAGTTTCTTAACTATAGGGGGTTAAGTGTTTTTGAGCTAAACTTTAAACTTCAGGGGGGAAAGTATAATTTACCCTTTTTAAAAAAATCCAAACTCTAACCAAGTAGGGTTAAAATAAAACAAATGATTCACTTCGTAGGTACTAACCCGAATTAATAATCGGTAGGGGGTAGGGATGGATGGCAACGGTGCGGTTTGGGCAAAGTCAAAACTGCACTGCAACACCAAATCAACATACCAAAATCGTATTGCACCATGACGGTGTATCATTATGTAGAACAAAAACCGCACTATACGGTGAGGTGTCGTGCGGTGCACCACGGTTTATCATTATAAAAAGCTTAAATGGTGTGATTTTATGCGGTTTTGGTCAAAACTGAAACTGCACCGCTACACCAAAACAAAAAATTGAAACCCCACCGCACCATGATAGTTTTATATTTTGACAAAATAAAACACACCACGTGGTGCGATTTGCTACAGTTTTCGATTTTAAACTGCACCGATGCCACCCCTAGTAGGGAGCTGCCTTAACCTGGCCTCCTTGAAATTCTAAAATAGTAATAATAGGGTCTTTTACAAATTGACGCCTATAATCTTCTCTATTTACATATAAACCCCTATAAAGGTGATATTTACATATAAATCCCTCATTTCATTCACATATTACATATAGACCTGTATAGTTAGATGACATTAAAAATTAGAATTTTTTAATTATTTTTGCATTTTTATTACTGACGGTTATATATTATCCGTCGGTAATATATATTTACCGACGGATTAATTATTTCCGTCGGTAATATAGGTTATTACCGACGAAAATAAAACCATCCGTCGGTAATATATTTTACTATTTTTTTTTGGTTTATTTTTACCGATGAAAAATATAGTTTCTGTCGGTAAAGACCCTGCGATTTTTTTAGAGACCCGGTAAAAACCCTACGATTTATCGTCGATTTTTACCGATGAAAATATAATTTCCGTCGGTATAAGGATACTTTTTACCGACGAAAATATATAATTTCCGTCGGTAAAAACCCTGCGATTTTTTCCAGAGGCCCGGTAAAAACCCTGCGATTTGTCGTCGATTTTTACCGACGGAAATTATATTTCCGTCGGTATAAGGATACTTTTTACCGACGAAAATATATAATTTCCGTCGGTAAAAACCCTGTGATTTTTTCCAGAGGCCAGGTAAAACCCCTCCGATTTGTCGTCGATTTTTACCGATGAGAATTATATTTCCGTCGGTATAAGGATACTTTTTACCGACGGAAATATATAATTTTCGTCGGTAAAAACCCTACGATTTAACAGGTTCAATGATCCCTTTCTGTTTCTGTTTCGACCTAACTCCCTCTCCGGCCCTCTCTCTCTCTCTCTCTCTCTCTCTCTCTCTCTATTTCCTCCCCCCCTCCTCGGCCTCCCTTCCCTCTCTCTCTCTCGATCTAATCCACCCCTCCCGGCCCGGCCTTCCTCCTCTCCCCTCTCTCTCTCTCTCGATCTAATCCCCCCCCTCCGGCCGGCCACCCCTCCCCTCCCTTGCACCTCCGGCCACCCATCCCTTCTCTCGCGCCACCGACTGCGACGCCAGTGCTCCTCCTCCTCCTCGAGGCCTACCGACCATCTCCGGTGAGCTCCTCCTCCTCCTCCCTCTCCCCCTTAGTTTATTTTGTTCCAAATTGTATCCTAAAGTTTGAAATGTTAGCACAATACTCCTTTTGTCATCTACTTAATTCCCTCATTTGGTAATTTTTATCTTATCAAAACTGAATTGAATGGGGGGAATGGGAGGAAAAATCTAGTTTTTAGACTAGGGTTAAGTAATTATAAAGTTTGAAATGTTTGCACAATACCTTTTTGTCATCTACTTAATTCCCTCATTTGGAAATTTTTATCCTATCAAAACTGAATTGAATGGGGGAATAGGGGGCAAAATGTAGTTTTTAGACTAGGGTGAGCGTCAGTTTTGTCGGTCGGTTTCTGTGTCGGTTTTGTCGGTTATATTTTTTTCGGTTTATGAAAAATCAAAACCGAAACCAAAACCGAAATGGTCGGTTTTTGTCGGTTCGGTGTGATATGAGTTATGCTAAAGCCATAAATCGAGTCGAGCGACAGAGAGAACCGTCAGACCCCAAGTGTTTACTTGACGAGGCTCCCTGACTTGTTGACTTACTGTCGCATAACTTCGGTGCTATGCCTAGCATTCAGACTATCAATAGTTTAAATGCTGGCCACCAACCCTAGGTTTACTATGTGACTAGTCTACTCATCATAATACACCCATCCATTATGGATGTGGATGGCCTGTAGAAGTTTCGGTTCGGTGTTCCATACTCGGGAACCAAAACCAAAATTGTGCGGAGTCTTATAGCATTGTTTGAAATTACTTCAGGTGTTGTATAGCCAGATAGACGAAGATGTCTTCGATCGATAAAAGTTGGATGCGTAATTCGAATCGCATGAGCCAAGAGTACAGAGAATGAGTCAGAAAATTTCTGGATTTTCCATTTGAGCGTCTTGCACCGCTTGATGGAAAAATTATGTATCCATGTATAGACTGCGGAAGGGTGACTAGGAAGGTTCGAGAGGAATGTGAGATTGATATGGTAATGCATGGCATTGACATTAGCTATACCCATTGGTTCTCGCACGGTGAGGAGCTAGATGCAGTCTCCATGGTAGCTCATGGTGAAATTGCAAACACAGTGATCGATGATGATAATATTAATACAGACGATGACGATGACATGCAGGGTATGATACATGGTTTGCAAGGTGGAATCGGCACGGAAACACCATCAGGTGATCATCCCTATATTGAAGCGGACAAGTTCTACAGGTTGCTTAAGGATGCCGAACAATCTCTATACCTGGGGTGTGAGAAGTTTTCAAAACACTCTTTCACTGTAAAGCTTCTTCATTTGAAGTGCCTCAATGGTTGGAGTAATAAGTCATTTAATATGTTGGTAGAGTTGCTGAAAGAGGCTTTTCTTATAGGTGAGACAGTACCAAAATTATTCTACGAGGCGAAGAAGACAATTAAAGATCTCGGTCTTGGTTATGAGAAAATTGATGCACGCGTGAACGATTGTATGTTGTACCGGAAGGAGCACGAACATGCGCAGTCATGCCACATATGCGGAGCAACGAGATATAAAGAGACGGATGCCGAGTCTAGTACCAATCGAAGGAAGAAAAAATATATATGCAAAGGTTCTCCTATACTTTCTGCTTAGGGACAGGCTTCAGAGATTGTTTATATCATCGAAGACTGCTGAGCACATGAGGTGGCATGCACGAGAACGTACAGATGACGGGGTTATGAGATATCCGGCCGACTCTCTGACGTGGAAAGATTTTAATCATACCTATCCTGAATTCGCATGTGAAGTTCGCAACGTTAGGTTAGGGCTTGCTAGCGATGGCTTCAATCCCTTTGGGAATATGAGTGTGTCGTACAGCATTTGGCCAGTTGTCCTAGTTCCATACAATTTGCCTCCCTGGATGTGCTTAAAAAAGCCATACACAATGCTCTCCTTGCTCATTCCCGTCCCAGGTCGCCTGGTAATGATATTGACGTTTACTTGCAGCCGTTGATTGAGGAGTTGAACGAGTTATGAGAAGTTAGGACCGATACGTATGATGTCTCGTTGCGCCAAAATTTTTGGATGCATGCGACACTTCTATGTACCATTAACGATTTTTCTGCATATGCCAACTTATCCGGGTGGAGTACTAAAGAAAAATTGGCACGCCCTATATGCAATAAGGAAACAGATTCATTACGATTGAAGAACAGTTTAAATGGAGGCAGGATAAAAGAGCGTTCAACGATAAGAAGGAACTTGCAAAGACCCCAGAGCAGCTTTCGAGGGTAGAAGTCTTGTGTGAATTGGACCAGCTTGATGCGGTGGCACTTGGAAAAGACAAAAGGAAGAGAACGTATGAAGATTCTATGCGTGAGTATAACTGGAAGAAGAGTATTTTCTTTAAACTACCGTACTGGAGTAGCCTACTCTTGCGGCATAACTTGGATGTCATACATATCAAGAAAAATATGTGTGACAATATTATAGGAACACTACTGAATCTTGACGGTAAGACGAAGGATAATCTTAAATCTTGTCTCGATCTTAAGGAGTTGGGCATCCAAAAATCACTTCATCCCAAGAGATTAGGGATAAGTATGTGTTGCCAGTTGTATGCTACACCATGAGCTCACAGCAGAAGGCAGCCTTATGTGCATTCCTACAGTCTGTGAAAACGTCGGACGGTTATTCTTCGAATATCACACGATGTGTGCAAGAGAAGGATCGGAAGTTGTCTGGATTAAAGAGCCATGATTGTCATATTCTTATGCAGTGATTATTATCTCTTGCTATACATGGGAATTTAACCGAACAGGTGTCCGGTCTGTTAATTGAGCTTAGCACTTTTTTCAGACAGTTGTGCTCGAAGGTACTTAGACTGGACCAACTTGATCAGATGGAGAGGGATATTGCGATCATATTATGCAAGCTAGAGATGATATTTTCACCTTTCTTCTTTGATGTCATGGTGCATTTGACCGTTCACTTGGCAAATGAGGCCAAACTCGGCGGCCCAGTTCATTACCGCTGGATGTATTTTATCGAGAGGTAATCGTCTCGTCTTATTTTTTAATATATTTGATCGTTCTTGATGTATTTATCCATAATTTTTTTTTTCAAATTAGGTACTTGCAAACATTGAAATCATATATTCGTAATAAAAGTCGTCCAGAGGGATCAATTGCTAAAGGATACCTAGTAGAAGAACATCTGACATTCTGCTCAAGATACCTACATGGTATAGACACGTGATTCAATCAACTTGAGCGGAACTATGACGGTGGTCCAATAAACTTCGATGGGGGTATGTCTATATTTGCGGAAATGGGTAGACCTGTGGGAGGAGGCAAAACCCGTCGATTGTCTGTAGATAAGATTCAACAGGCATATATATATATATATATATATATATATATATATATATATATATATATATATATATATATATATATATATATATATATATATATATATATATATATATATATATATATATATATATATATATATATATATATATATATATGTTGCGCCAATGTGATGAAGTGTGGCCATTCATTGAGTAAGCATTTTACGATTATTTACTTATTCTTTCAGTCCATTCATTAAGTATTTGTGCTAATTATAATCTAATTCATAAACTGTAAAACATGAAGCATAAAACCATCATTAATAATCGGGGTACTCGAAATGCTCCATAAATTCATGATCGTGAATTCCTATCGTGGTTCGAGAAACACGTAAGTATTCACATTATTGCTGAATTTTATTGACATTTATTACCGAACAATAATTATGTGTTCATATTATGAATGTCATATGGTTATTATAGGCACAAGAGCTGCACGACAACCACGATCCGTTGATGAATAAGGATCTCTGGCACTTATCTTGTAGTCCTTTACGAGACGCAATATCGTACGATGGTTATATCATGAACGGTTATAGATTTCAGATGAAAGATAGTGAAAAATCATGAAGAATACAAAATAGTGGGGTTGTCATCAATGGTTAGTAAGAAGAATTAGGAAATATCGACTTCTACGGCGTCCTCAACGAGATTCTCGAGATTAAATTTCTTGGCCAAAATTGGATCGTATTATTCAAATACGATTGGTATGATGTTAATAATCACGGGACTGGTTATAATGTCGACAAATGCGGTTTTATCAACATCAACACTGGCAAGATATTGAATACCCAATATCAAGATCCATTCATTCTTGCCTCTCAAACGGAACAGATATTTTATGCATCAGATAATACCTCTCCAGGTTGGCAAATTGTAGTCAGGTCACCACCTAGAGACTTTTATGACATGGGAGACAGGTGCAGGGGCCGTCGATGATGATTTAGATGCATACCAGAATGATGAGATAATCATTGTCGACGCAGTGCACGACGAAAATGAAGAGGTCGACAATATAAACTGGACAGCGAATGCAGATCAAATGATAGAAGAGGGATACGATGAGAATGACAGAGATGAGACACAAAATGACTAGACCGTATGTAAATCAAATTATTTCATATGTAAATCATATTGTTTCATATATAAATCATATTGTTTCATATGTATATCATATTATGTTATACTATTTCATATGTAAATCAAACCGTTTCATATTGTTTCATATATATATCATATTATGTTATACTATTTCATATGTAAATCAAACTGTTTCATATTGTTTCATATGTAAATCATACTGTTTCATATGTAAATTAAACTATTTCAGATGGCATCATGGTCGAGGGTTCGTAGAGGCAGAGGTGGGCAAGCTCGGAGCGCTCCGGCTGCCATCCCAGGGTCCGAGGCCAAGCCCTCCAGATCTGTTAGTGCTGTTCCTCTCTCCACACCAGCTCCTAATAGGGTCGCAGCCTCCGGAGCTTCGAGCAATGCTCAGTACTCGGCTACAGCGTCTACACCCACAGGTAATGTTTAGATCTAAAGTTTTATACATATTGTAAATACTTGTTCAGTACTGATATATATTTTATTTGCAGGGTCGAGGATCACCAAGCACGTAGGCGACCAGGGCGTGACGACGGCCCGACACTTGTCGACCTTACGCGAGCCGCTTTTCCTACAGTGGAGCGGCAAGACCTTTGTGGGTGAGCACGCTTCTGACGCCGCCACGTGGGTCGGTATGATAGTACGGGAGAAGAGGATTGCCCTTATTGTGGGGATAAAGGGGTGGAAGAACATTGATGGATCCTATAAGGAGAGGATATATCAGGTCTTTTTGATACGTTAGTTTTATTAAAGCATTTTAGAATAATATCGTACTTCTTTATAATTTGATTTGATAAAATGACTTGTTTCTAAATTGATTTTACAAGAGAAATTTAAATGGGAGAACATGGAAACCGACACCCATCGGGAGGACTTGTGGAAGACGATGAGTGAGCGATACAGGGATTAACGTACGAGCTCTACGGTTACTTGGTCGGCCAGCCGGCTGAGGAGTTACAGGCTGCGATCGTGATGAGAGACGTGCTACCGTTATACGTTCTACAGTTTTTGGTCGCTCACTGGGCCACCCCTCAGTTTCAGGTATAATTATTATTTTGTTGATTCGTACTTGTTTTAATGTTATACTAAAAATTTGTATTGATGTTTCAAAATTTAATCGATTGATACAGACAAGTTCTGCTAAAGGCAAGCAGAATAAAAATACCTCGACAACACCTGCTCCAGTGAAGGGGAGGACCTCTATGCCCCAGCTTGCCCAATAGCTGGTAAATGCTACAAACATTTTATTATTTAAAGCTCTATAAATATTATATTAACTCATCTATTTATTTTATATGTCAAACAGACATAGTCCTTGGGCCACGAGCCTAATCGGATTGACCTTTTTGAGGCCTCTAGAAGGCGGCGTACCGATGGGGCATTTATGGACGATAGGGTTGCCTCGCAAGTGGTAAGTAATTAAATTACTGTTAATATATTCGTATACGTATGCCATAAAATATCATTTAATATCATTGGTTGTTTTAATATAGGAGAGAATGCGACTTATGGTGACCCCGTTGGGCGAGGCCGGCTCCTCCTCCAGCTCAGTATCTGTCGACTTAGTGATGGATACTGTGCTCAGACCTGCCACGCATGGCCGTGTCCTCTGTACAGGCCTTGGAGTCACGCCCTCCTCCTACTTTGGACGAGAGGGTACGCGCTCGAGGGCACGGGACACCCAGACCGGTGCTATCACTCAGTTGCAATCTGCGCTAGACATGGAGCGCGAGCAGAGACATGACCTCGAGCACATGGTTGAGGCGGAGCGAGAGCAGAGGCAGGCCCTCGAGCAGAGAGTTGAGGCAGAAAGAAAAGCTCACAGGGAACTGGAGCAGAGACTTAATGACTTCATAAGCCAGTCTAGCGGTGGCTCATGCTCATGATCAGGTACTTACTAATCTTTATAATATTAGTAAAAAATATGAATCTTACTAATTTGAGTTTAGATCATATTATCACGCTAACATGCTAACTTATGATTTTCCAACACTTAGACTCTAAATCGGTCAATTGGATCGTAAATTGTTAAAATAACCAATTAGAACTAGCTCGCAAGTCCGAAATACGGAATAATTCTAAATAGGAATTATCGGATGCCGATTCGATGACTATCCGATCGAATCCAAACCTATTTCAAATCCGAAACACGCTAACTTATGATTTTCCAACACTTAGACTCTAAATCGATCAATCGGATCATAAATTGTTAAAATATCCAATTATAACTCGCTCGCAAGTCCGAAATACGGAATAATTTCAAGTACGAATTATCGGATGCCAATCCGATGACGATATGATCGAATCAAAACCTATTTCAAATCTGAAACACGCTAACTTATGATTTTCCAACGCTTAGACTCTAAATCGGTCAATCGGATCGTAAATTATTAAAATATCCAATTATAACTCGCTCGTAAGTCCGAAATATGGAATAATTCCAAATACGAATTATCGGATGCCGATCCAATGACGATCCGATCGAATCCAAACCTATTTCAAATCCGAAACATACTAACTTATGATTTTCCAACACAGACTCTAAATCGGTCAATCGGATCGTAAATTGTTAAATATCCAATTAGAACTTGCTCGTAAGTCCGAAATACGGAATAATTCCAAGTATGAATTATCGGATGCCGATCCGATGACTATCCGATCGAATCCAAACCTATTTCAAATCCGAAACACGCTAACTTATGATTTTCCAACACTTAGACACTAAATCGGTCAATCGGATCGTAAATTGTTAAAATATCCAATTAGTACTCGCTCGCAAGTCCAAAATACGGAATAATTCCAAGTACGAATTATCGGATGACGATCCAATGACGATCCAATCGAATCAAAACCTATTTCAAATCCGAAACACACTAACTTATGATTTTCCAACGCTTAGACTCTAAATTGGTCAATCGGATCGTAAATTGTTAAAATATCCAATTATAACTCGCTCACAAGTTCGAAATACGGAATAATTTCAAGTACGAATTATCGGATGCCGATCCGATCGAATCCAAAACTATTTCAAATCCGAAACACGCTAACTTATGATTTTTCAACACTTAGACTCTAAATCGATCAATCGGATCGTAAATTGTTAAAATATCCAATTAGAACTTGCTCACAAGTTCGAAATACATAATAATTCCAAGTACGAATTATCGGATGCCGATCCGATGACTATCCGATCGAATCCGAACCTATTTCAAATCCGAAACACGCTAACTTATGATTTTCCAACACTTAGACTCTAAATCGGTTAATCGGATCGTAAATTGTTAAAATATCCAATTATAACTCGCTCGCAAGTCGGAAATACGGAATAATTTCAAGTACGAATTATCGGATGTTGATCCGATGACGATCCGATCGAATCCAAACCTATTTCAAATCTGAAACACGCGAACTTATGATTTTCCAATGCATAGACTCTAAATCGATCAATCGGATCGTAAGTTGTTAAAATATCCAATTATAACTTGCTCGCAAGTCCGAAATACAAAATAATTCTAAGTACGAATTATCAGATGACGATCCGATCGAATCCAAACCTATTTCAAATCCGAAACACGCTAACTTATGATTTTCCAACACTTAGACTCTAAATCGGTCAATCGGATCGTAAATTGTTAAAATTTCTAATTAGAACATGCTCGTAAGTCCAAAATACGGAATAATTCTAAGTACGAATTATCGGATGCCGATCCGATGACTATCCGATCGAATCTAAACCTATTTCAAATCTGAAACACGCTAACTTATGATTTTCCAACGCTTAGACTCTAAATCGGTCAATCGGATCGTAAATTGTTAAAATTTCTAATTAGAACTCGCTCATAAGTCCGAAATACGAAATAATTCCAAGTACGAATTATCGGATGCCGATCCGATGACGATCCGATCGAATCCAAACCTATTTTAAATCCGAAACACGCTAACTTATGATTTTTCAACGCTTAGACTCTCAATTATAGATATAAACTATTTTTTTTAACAAATACATGTTAATTGCAGGAGCCGGGCGGTGTCATGGGATGAGAGCACCGACGTTGGTGCCGGGCGGCATGGCGTGATTGAGATAGGGCACGCATATTTCCTCAGTTTTGGATTGTGTAAAATAATTTTGTAATAAATATGTGATTATTTTTTAGTCTTGTCTATAATTGTCTAGTATTGTGGTAGTATTTGATAATTTACGGTAATATTTGATAAATATTGTGGTATTGTTGTATTGTGGTATTGTTGATTTAGTCAATTATGATAATATTTGAATATATTGTGGTATTGTTGTAAATCACAGGAATTAAATAACATTATTTCTGTAATTTTTTTTAAAAAATCATGTTTTTTTACCGACGAAACATATCAATTCCGTCGGCAATAATATATTTTTTTAATTATTTATATATTGCCGACAGAAATTATATTTTCGTCGGTAATACATAAAGTATTACCGACGGTAAGACTATTACCCGTCGGTAATAATCTTATATATTACCGACGGAAGCTATGTTTCCGTCGGCAATACTCTATTATATTTTTAATTAAATATTATTATATAACCGATGGACAGAAATTTTCAATACCGACGGATATTTTACGTTCGTCGTCGATTTTTTCCGACGCATTTTTTCCCGACAGACTAGCGACGGAAATAGGTTCCGTCGTTATAAATCTTTACCGACGAAAAAGTAAATTTACCAACGGATATTGTCCGTCGGTAAAAACTGTTTTTTTTTTGTAGTGAATATTTTTTATTTTATCCTTAATATTTTACCTAAACTCTGTAAATATCCCTCTAATGTGAGAATTCAAGTTAGATTCGGGTTATGTTTATGTTTGTTTTAGGTTAAGTCCATGTTCAATAAAAATATATAGATCACTTTAAGTAATTAAAACCATGGGTAAATCGGTTAATTTCCATTTTGATTAATGAAATAACAAAGCTGAATGAAGGAATATTTCAGAAATATTCCTTCGTTTTGGGTGCCAACTATTTGTAGGGGTCGATATGTCAATATTAGATGATTTAAGGGGTTTATATAACATTACACGGGTTTATATGTAAATTGAGAAAATGACATGAGTTGATTTGTAAAAAAACCATAATAATAATAATAATAATAATAATAATAATGATGCACCATGCAATTTATGGGTGCCGGGAAAACCAATCAGGTTAGAATATGGGTTTTAGAGGGGCAATCGGGTTTCATGTACCCATACCCTACCCAAATCATATTTCGGATACGAAATCTGTACTCATCCTAGATATTTCGAGTGAGGTTTTAGGAGTCCATTGTCACCCCTACCCCCAAGCCTTTCTACATTCAAATGACTTAAAATAGTAATCCCGAATGCCAGAATCATCATGGTTCAGGGTCCAGCTATCGATATCTGTCTCCACCTGTTTGATCTCTAGGCCCTTATGATAGGAGTCTCTTGGGATTCTCTCGGTGGCCTGTAGATCTTAACAATATGAAATTAGCTAAAAGGACAGAAATAACAGGTGTCACGATGATCGGGGAGACAAAGTTAAAGAAATTTATTATACATTTACCATCCAACTCCATACCTAATGCATGGTTTGCACCATCGTACCTTTACTTATTCATATTCCCATCCCGACCCCCCGATTACTCTCCTTACCCCACCCTCGGTACCGCGCACACCCTCCCATTGGGGAAGTCGGTGACCCACAGCAGCACCCGGTTGCAGCAGCAGTTCATGGTGGCGGTCGCCGCCTCCGGGTAGCACCGCACCAACAGCACCTCCGCCCTCCTGTTCGTCCTCTCGATCTCCGCCTTCGCCGCCTGCGCCTCCGCTCCCATCAGCTCCGGCCAATCATGCCGCTCATCGTCTGGGCGCGCGCAGCCCCAACACTCCGCACTAATTAACTTTGATGAAAGAGTTTCAGAGATGAAAGTAAGAGAGAAACCAATTCCTTACCTTCGCACTGGCGATCCCGTCCACACGCTTCACACCTTGCTCTCCACATCTCTCTCTCTCTCTCTCTTCTCTCTCTCTCTCTCTCTCTCTCTCTACGTCGATCTCTCGATTTATAGATCGGGACAAAGAATGGGTGGCAAAATGCACGCAAGGCGAGCTCACGTGGGAATGTGTGAGGATAGATGATTGAATTGAATCACACCAAACACGTGTGTTGTTTGGCTATAATGGGAGTGCGACGTGTGCAAATAGACACACACTATGTTAAAATTGTATAACTTTTATCTATAAAATTTGAACTATTTTGACTTGCCTTCCAAATTTTGCCTTGAATTAGACTTTACCCCCTATTATTTTATTAATTAGACTTTAACGCCCAAAACTAACTGTTCCGTCAGCTCACCATCTAAGGGGGTGTTTGGCATGCAGAACAGTTGTTCCGTATGAATCTCATCCGGATGAGGGCATTCCCATAAAACAGCAATTTTAGTGATAATTCATTGGTTTCGCATGCGGTTGATAGAGAAACTGACGGAACGGAAAAACCCCGTTCCCAATTCTTCTTCCATTGAACCAAAAGATAGCTGTTACTTTTAAAATTGAATTGAAATGGCACGATCCGGAATGATGCCAAACACCCCCTAAGAGAAAGGGTGAGTTGACGGAAAAGAAATAAAGTTTTGGGGGTGAGCTGACGGAACAGTTAGTTTTGGAGGGTAAAGTCTAACTAATGAAAATATGGGGGGTAAAGTCTAATTCAAGGCAAAATTTAGAGGGCAAAGTCAAAAAAATCTAAATTTTAATTGCACATGTCACATGTGCAAACAAAGGCGCACACCGTATTTGCAAGGCAACCAAACAAGTCTTAAGAATTCATGGTTAGTAAGTGCCAGACAGGTGAGTTGGTAAAACGATTCCCCAAACAATAATTTTTTTTTTTCAAAAATCAAATCCAGTACCTCGAACAAAGTTACCTTGCATTTTTTTAAATAAAATTTGATGAAATCGAAAACCTCAATATGGCCATGAACACCAAATGATTGCTGATTTTTTTTTCATATGGGACTATTTTTTGGTGGGTTACAATCAAACCCTATCTATACATAAAAAATATTGATATAGAACATAATTCATGTTCATAAGATCAAAACTAAGAGAAGAAAAAAATAATTCACCCAACATTTTTTTCTTCAAATAATGGTTTTTTTTCAAAAATCAAATCCAGTAGCTCAAACGAAGTTATCTTGCATTTTTTTAAATGATATTTGATGAAATAAAAAATCTCAAAACTGCCCCCAGATCCTATCAGCAAGCCCTGAGTGCTGGGGGCCACTACCCCCATGTGTTGAGGCCGCTACTAACCCCGTGTGTCTTGAATCGCAGTGGGACCAGCGGTTGTATGGTACGCAGGATGTGCTGAAAATTTTTCCAGGTTTTTGCAATCAGAAGGATTCCACATGGTGAAGAACAGGAGAGTTGTGAGCGGTTCACACATTGAAGTGTCATTCCAGCTGGTCTACAAATTGACGTGTCATTACAGCTAGCAAATATTTCACATATGGATGTGTCTATTCAAAGGATCTCCACGTGGCTTAACATGGGAGAGAGAGATGCATTCAAAAGAGATCCATGTGGATTAAGACGGGAGAAAGGTCTTCGCTTTAGTTAGGCTGTGTTTGGCATTGATTTTGGAGGCCTAGTTTTGCGTCAAAACTAGTTTCGCTTGCCAAACTGGTTTTGGTATAAGATTTTAGTGCGTTTGGGATTCGATTAGAAAATTGGTTTTTCAAAACCAAAACCAGAAAATCATCAAAATCCAAAAGCAGAAATTTTCTGCTTTTGGGTTCTTCTTTTGGGTTCTTGAGGCAAGAAGGCAAAACAATAATTACAAGAAATTATTTTAAATAACATATATGTTGTAGAGAGAAACTATTGTAAAGAGAAAAAATTAAAGTCGGGAGAATATATACATATCATATTGTAAAGAGAAAAAATTATTATAGAGAGAATACTTTAGAGAAAATATATGATAAATATAAAAATATTATAGAGAGAGAATTCTAAAGAGAAGAATATAGATAGAGAGTATTAAATAAATAAATATGTAGTGAGAGAAAATATTGAAGATAAAAAATATTATAGAGAGAAAATATTATAGAGAGAAAATATTGTAGAGAGAAAATATTATAGAAAAAGAAAATATTGTAGAGAGAGAAAATGTTATAGAAAGAGAATATTTAGAAAGAGAAAATATTATAGAAAGATAATATTTTAGAGAGAGAATATGTTATAGAGTGTAGTTTAGATAGAAAATATAGAAAAACATAAAGAGGAGAAAAATATTAATAATAGAGAGAGAATATATCATAGAGAGAGAAAATATAATAGAAATAGAATATTTTAGAGATAAAATATTATAAAAAGAGAATATTTTAGAGAGAGAAATATTATAGAACAAAAACTTTATAGAAATAGGATATTTTAGAGAGAGAAAATATTGTAGAGAGAGAATATTTTAGAGAGAGACTATTTTAAAAAGAAAAAATATTATAGAGAGAGAAAATATTATAGAAAGAGAATATTTTATAGATATAAAATATTATAGAAAGAGAATATTTTAGAGAGAATATATTATAGAGAGTAAAATTTAGAAAAGAAATATTATAGAGAGAGAAAATAATATAGAGGGGAGAAAAATATTAAATATAGAGAGAAGATATCATAGAGAGAGAAAATACTCAAGAGAGAATATTATAGAAAGAATATTTTAGAGAAAGAAAATAGTATAAAAAGAGAATATTTTAGAGAGAGAAATGTTGTAGAGAGAAAATATTGTAGAATATGATATTTTAGAGAGAAAATTTTATAGAAAGAGAATATTTTAGAGAGAGAAAATATTATAGAGAGAATATTTTAGAAAGAGAATATATTGTAGTGAGAGAAAATGACATAAAGAGAAAAAAATATTATACAGAGGAAATATCATGGAGAAAAAATGGTATAGAGAAAATATATTGTTGAAAGAGATCAAAGATATTGCAGATAGAAAAAATGTTATAGAAAGATAATATTTTATAAGGAAAAAATATTATAAAGATAAAATGTTATAGAAAGAAAATATTATAGAGAGAGCAAAAATATAGTACAAAGAAAATATTTTAGAGAGAGAAAATATTGTAAAGATAAAATATTTTAAAGAGCAAATATTTAAAAGAGAAACTGAATGAGAGAAAATATTATAGAGAGAAAATATCATAGAGAGAAAATATGGGGTAGAGAGAGGAGAAATAATATTATAGAGAGAAAATATTAAAGAATATTTTTAGAGAGAGAAAATCTTGTAGCAAGAGAATATTTTAGAGAGAAAAAATATTATAGAATGAGTATATTTTAGAGAGAAAATATTATAGAGAGATAAAATATTATAGAAGGAGAGCATTTTATATAGAAAATGACGTAGTGAGAAGAAAAAATATTATAGAGAGAAAATATCATAGAGATAGTGTTGGAGAGAAAATATTGTAGAAAGAGAAAATATCGCAGAGAGAAAATATTGGAGAGAACATTTTAGAAAAATAAAATATTATAGAGAGAAATTGACATAAGAGAGAAGAAGAAAATATCATAGAGAGAAAATATTATAAAGAGAAAATATTGTAGATAAAAAATATTATAAAAAAAGAAAGTACTCTAAAGAGAAATACTATATAGAGAGAATATAAGCAGAGAGAGTATTACACAAATAATGTTTTAGAATGAAAAATTATTGGAAAGAAAATGATATAGAGAAAATATTATAGAGAGAATATACTATAGAAAAAAATGTGATGGATAGAGTATGTTATATAGATAATGTTTTACAAATAAAATATTTAAAAATAGAGGAAGTAACTGCAAAACTAGTTTTAGGCTCAAAACTGATTTTATTGCCAAATGCTTAAATGTTGATAATTCTAGAACTGGTTTTTGATAAGCTAAAACTAGTTTTGCACAAAACTAGTTCTTGATATTTCAAAATCAAAACCAAAAATTTCAAAACCAATGCCAAATGCACCCTTAGACTAGTAAGAAACCCGGGCAATGCTTGAATGTGCTTGTGCACATCATTTGGCAAAGACGACGTCGCAATTGTTCTAAGATGTGTGAAATCTAAAATAAGTGTGATTCACTTGTTAGAGAGAGAGATTATCATCTTTATGGTAGGTTTTTAAATTGATTTAAAAGAGAGCCGGGTTCACACACGGAAGAAGAATTCTAGATCTTTTAAAGACGCCCACATATCACAACATGGGAGAGAGGCTTCCATTTCAGTATATATATAGACTAGTAAGAAACCCGGCAATGTCCGAATGTACTTGATGCACGTCATTTGGCAAAGACGACATCGCAACTGTTCGAATAAGTGTGAAATCTAAAATGAGAGTGATTCACTTGTGAGTGAGAGAGAGAGAGAGAGAGAGAGAGAGAGAGAGAGATTCATTTGGCAAAGGCATCGCAACTGTTCGAAGAAGTGTAAAATCTGAAGTGAGTGTGATTCACTTGTTAGAGAGAGAAAGAGAGATTAACATCAAATGATTCTTAATACCATTGAATGAAAATTTATAATCTTTATGGTAAGTTTTTAAATAGATTTAAAAAAGAGCCGTGTTCACACACAGAAGAAGAATTCTAGCATTTTAAAAGGCGTCCTCATGTCACAACACAGGAGAGAGGCTTCCATTTTAGTATTATATACTATTAGATTGCTATAGAATGATGTCCAGAAACCGACGCCGATAAAAGGCAAGTTTACTCTACTTCAATATGAGTAATGTTAAGGTACATTTACACACTTCATCTGCCAACAATCAACTATTCCTTTCTACACTATACACAACTCCGGACAATACAAAATACGGGAAAAAACCGTGGATAGCTGCGATTATATAAGCATATAGAACGGAATTAAGTTAGCTGATTGCTCGACAAGACAAACTAGCAACAACACACCGTGTATCCCCCGCAACATGGCCTTCAGAGAACATCTAGAACAAGCCACAGTCGGAAAAAGGCGACTCGAACGAGCACGGCTCACCAGCCAAGGCGTAATCCGAGCACTGCCTCATCGGACTGATGAAGCCACAGCTGCATTCCACGCAGGCAGGGGCCTGCCGCTCCATTTGACATGGGATCCCGAGCACGTTAGCATCGTGCTCCTGGAATTGGACAGAGGAATCCATGTTGCAGTAGGCACTAATCGGATCGCCCAGGCCGCGATCCACACCTGAGGGGGCCTGCTCCACATAGCCCAGGATTACATCAATCTTATTATCTAGATTCTGCAACTGGGAAATGAAATCTGATTGGCTGTTGGCATTTGCACCATCCACTCCGGGTTGGCCCTTGTAAAGAGCTCCCTCATCTGCCGGATCAGAATCCATCATCCTCAGCATCTCCTCGATGTGAAATATATCTTCAGGAAAATCTTCCATGTAATCAAAATGCCCGACCAGCCCTTGAGACTCGTCCCCATTCCCCATGCTCGTAGCAGCGTTGGTGGCCGATGGTGGGGGATTCTGAACTCCAGGCTTCTGAACCCTGGCTTCGGATCCCTCAACCCTTGAATCATCATGCTCAAGTACTGGCATGTCAACATCATTGGCTCCAGGCTCCTGGACACTCGAAGCATTGGAAAGATGTGACGACGTGGTGGATTCATACGATACTGAAGCCCCGGAGGAGTCCATGGCATGAATGCTGCCTTGTGTGAAATTGAGGCGGGCTCGAGGGCCGTACATCGCCCTTGCAGCTTCATCATAAGCAACGGCAGCTTCCAAGGCAGTGGGAAAGGTGCCAAGCCACAGACGGCTGCCGCGGTTGGGCTGTCGGATCTCGGCGACCCACTTGCCCCATGTACGCTGCCTGACACCACGATAACTGCAGCGGTCATTTTCCGGGCCTCCTTTCCCTCGCATGCAGCCTTTCCGTGAACCCGTGGCCACTAGTTTCCGGCTGTACTTCTCACCATCCTTGGAACTTTCAGATTGCCGGTTAGCCTCTTTCCACTTGGCAAGAGTTTCCGCAATAGAATCAGGCCCACTGCGCTTCTTCCGAGTTCTCTTCCTGAAAAGTGAGGAGCAACTAGTAAAAGGAAAAAAAAAAGAAAGGAGATTCAAGACCTCCTAACAACATCAGACAAAAGAGTAAGATTCTAGAGGAAGAGAGCACAAGCGCAGACAGTAGCAGTACAGCATGTGGTATCCATCTTCATGGCTCCTTGCAAATCCAAAAATGCAGTAAGGAAGCAAACCAACTACACGGTAAAACAAAATACAGGAGATCAACCAATCAAGTCTATAAACTGGTTGGGGTCTAAGCTGATCCCTTCAACCAGTTTATACATACTTGTCCATGGTTTCTTTTTGATACAAAGTATATGCATCATACTCTTTGTATAGAATAATCTTACTTTGATGGCAAATGAAGGGGAATGTTTTACTCTTCTACACTTCTCATATTTTTTGTTCAGCTATCTTTTCTTTTACATATATATAACTGTATCTTCCGATACACGATACGATACACAAAAAAAGGAAAAATGATACACGATACAATATATGATATGATAACCTTGCCCTCATGCTCCAGAAAACTTTAGAAAGAAACAACAGTGGATTCTGACATCCCTAGAGAAAGATAGGAATTTGTGAAACCTCTCAAAAGTCCTAATCTCTCCTCGCCCTAGGTTAGAAAGGGTTAAAAGTGTATTTTAACTCTAGAGTACCTTATGGTCCATTCAGAACCTAAAGAGAAAAAAAAAACATTTCCGACCGGACTAACGTAGTCCTTTCGGATCTTGAGGGATAAAAAACCTCAAATTGTCACTTTCATTGTATCGTGCAATGTGTATTGTATTGTTTACCATACGATACTGTGAAAAATGATATACACAAGATACATATCGTTTACCTCCCGACATGTATCGTATCGTGTATCATAAGATGCTAACAACCATAGTTGGGATGGTGCCTTCCAACCAATAACGATGGAAGATAATGTACCTCGGATGAACCACCAAATGAATTCTAGTTGCACGTGTCCAAGCATTTGAGAGTAAACAAGAAGGCATGCAGTTTTTTCTCATTGGGAACTTGATCGTATCCTGTTTTAGTGTGATAATGATATTTGTTTTACTATTGTTCAAGTACAATGATAAGTTTGACTCCTTTTTTTTTTAAGGTTTGAACTTTTTTTTGTAAGTCTGATTTATTGTAAGAACTATGATTCTATGCAATGAATAAGTGACTCTCCTTTTATCTTTAAATTTCCAGTTTTAATAGATTGGCTTTAAAGCTATTGAAAGTGTTGTTGACTTGTTCTTAAAGATCATGAAATGTTGAATTTCAATGACTTGAATTATTTCATCCATGTCCTGACCTCTTGAGCTATTCAGTTTATGTTGCCATTCATTCCCAACATGGATTAGGTATATCAGAAACAACTTACATGTAGGCTTCGGTTGAGCTTATACAACATTTGCGGGCTTTTAAGTCTTAACATCATCATTCCAAACATGGATTAACATGAACGAGAAGGAATTTTTTTATACTTATAAACACACAGCATTTGCGTTATAATAGAAGAGTTTAATCGAACTTGAATACTAATCTCATAAAAACTAAAACGCCACACCGCTTCTTCCTACCCTACTCAAACTGAGAAAGCAAAACCCAGCATACAAAATTGCGAAGTATTACCTCCTACGTTAAAAATAAAACACCACACAACCTTCTAAATCAATTAAAATTGGTTTACTAATGTTAGAGAAGCCTACATGGAGATGCCTACGAGGACAATTGTGAAGTGTCACCTCCATAGTTTCCGACTATAACAACGAATCGATCGATCTAAAAAAAATTGGTTCTATTCAGACATTGATCTCTCTTATATAAAAACAACTTACATATATGCTTAAATTGTGCTAAATTTGATAAATTAGGCATTTTGGTAGACTGGGCCAAATCTCCTCATGAAGCCCCTTGCCAACCAAACAAGTCATTGCCAGAGGATGAAAAATGGAATCATGTCTCTTCCCCTGGTTTAAATAAAGTGACAGACAAAACATCATTATCACTTGGTGAAGGGATTTCAATCCCCTAAGAATTCAACAAGGGGGGAAATAAATTCATTTTCACCCCTTGAAGCTAGTGGCAACCAAACGAGGCCTTATAACCTCAGAGGATCCAAGTCCTAGAGGATACGGAGCAGATGTGAGCCAAATCGAACGACTGACGAATGGTTTTCGCCGCTTTAATAAATTCATTTTCACCCCTTGAAGCTAGTGGCAACCAAACGAGGCCTTATAACCTCAGAGGATCCGAGTCCTAGAGGATACGGAGCGGATGTGAGCCAAATCGGACGACTGACGAATGGTTTTGGCCGCTTTAGGGTCCCCCCCAGGGCCCCCACCCAAGTTATCGCCCCATTAGATACTTCTTCCCCGAGCCCTCAGGAAACCACTGCTGATTTTCAGCCTAGTGCACAAATTGCATCTCCACAGACTGTACAACATCCAGTTCAGACTAGTATTACTGAGGGATCTGTTGCCAAAGCTGGGAGTTCTATTGCCGCTCATGCTTCATACTCTCTACAGTTCATCACTTCTATTCTATTTCACTATGTTTTTAAGTCTGTACTGTACACGAGTCGGATTGAGGATCGTGAATTCATGATTAACGAGTCCACATGGAGAATGGCCCAAAACGTTTGTTGCATCTTGGAAGCAAGACAACCATGAGGTATGTGCACCAAGGGCGACCTAAGAGGTTTGTTCCTTCAAGTACTATTGTGATCTTCAGTAAATGGTACACAAGTTCAGAAATATAGAGCAATTATTTTTAACAATTTAATCTAAAATAAACATTACCCACCCATCAATGACCACCTAATTATAAAAACTAGGAATAGGATTGTGGATCCAATTAGGAGAAGAAACACAAGAAATAATCTCAAGAATTTCTAAAACTCAGTCTATAATACATGTGCTAAAACGTGATCTGATTAGAAACACGTGAAACAATCTCACGCAGTTCTAAAACTTAGTTTAGAATAAAAGTGCTAAAACTTGATCTAGGTCCTGTAGTCTAACAAGCCGCATCTATTGCAAGGCATCTTAAGTCGTCCAATTAATGAATCATCTTCTAATCTTCTACTTCCATGCTATGAAGCAACAGACAAGATTATAAGCACGGTGTCCTAAAAATGATTGAAATGCTTTAATGCTTAAGTTCAGTTCTAAACCCTTTGGACCTTTCATCTATTATGGCTGATCAAGTGATCATTCTAAAATTACTCTGAAGGGCTTTTCTAGTTCCTAAAGTTTTTTATAAGCTTGACCTGGTTGAGGCTAGTCTCAGTAATTTTCTTTCTTTCTATTTTCGCTTTCCATTTCCCATCAGAAAACATAAAATGTTGAACCTTGCCAATGATCATGGAGTTGCTAACCTTCAAAGTTAAACTAGGAGTCCATTTATCTGCTGCATAACCCTTTTTCTCAGTGAACTATATATATACTAGTAATGCCCGTGCCTATCGGCACGCAAAAGATTTCGAGGGCGGCAAAAAAAATTTCGAGGGTGTAACAAAATTTTGAGGGATGAGACAATATTTTAAGGGTGACAATAATAATTTAAAAGTGATGATAATATTTTGAGGGAGGTGATAATATTTCGAGGATGGCAACAATCTGTGCAGACGTTCACGTTTGACGGGGAAGCCTACATTCGACTTAGACATCCACATTTGTCAGGGGCATATATGATTACATAGGTAACATACTATGATGGATGGTAGCCATGTCTTTATTTATCCTGAACGAAGAGAATGGACTAACCTGCCCCATGTTTGGCACCGACCAACCGCTGCCACCGTCGGAGGCCGATAAATTATCTTTTCTTGTGATTCCTCCATTGCCATGCTCGATTTTACTCTGATTGAGTTTTTGTTTGAATAAATAGATCGCATGTATGAGATCAAAACCCTAAAAAAAATTAGGTTTTTAGTTGATTTCGGACAAAATCCAAAATTCAACCGCTTTTTATATGGGAGGGCCAAAATCCCTCACCTCGACCACCTCCTCTGGCTTTGATCTCCGACTCTGACGCTACTGGATCCTCCTCCTTCACGGAGGAGCTCTTTCTAGGGTTCGGCTCGCTTTAAGAGAAGGGGGGTGAGCATATTTGCTACACGCATGCACTTGCTTAGGATTCAACGGCCGGATGAGGAACCGATCGTTCGAGACTCTCTCCCTCTCTCTCTCTCTCTCTCTCTCTCTCTCTCTGACTTGGCCACATGCACACTAGTCACCGGCCGAGCACCTGCACGCGGGCCACCCTCCGATCACCATCTCCCTCTCTCTTCCCCCCCCCCCTCTCTCTCTCTCTCTAATGGAGTTGTGGGTTTTAAAAGGGGGAGGGTTGGGTTTTAGACAGATTTTTTTTTTTTTTTTTTTTTTTTTTGGGGGGGGGGTGGGGATGGGGTGGGCTGATAGGATGTTGGGCGGTGGGACATGAAAAGTTTAGTACGAAAATACTAAACCCTCATTTGGTAATTTTTATCTGATCAAAACTGAATTGGTAGAGGCAAGATGTAGTTTTTTAAACTACAGGGGTGAATTGTTTTTTAGCTAAACTTTAGGAGGGCAAATTATAGGGTTTTGATAGACTAAACTATAAAGGGGCAAACTATAGATAAATGCAACTATAGGGGGGTTAAGTGTTTTTGAGCTGAACTTCGGACTTAACAGACCCAATCACAACCATCTCTCTCTCTCTCTCTCTCTCTCTCTCTCTCTTCCCCCGTTTCTCTCACGGTGGGCAGCGGCTTCAATGGACGACTAATCACAGTCATCTCTCTCTCTCTCTCTCTCTCTCTCTCTCTCTCTCTCTCTCTCACTCTCGCTCTCTCTCTCTCTCTCTATCTCTATCTCTCTTCCCCTGTTTCCCTCATGATGGGCAGCGGCTTCGATGGACGGATAGTGAGCAGCAACACCGATCAACTGGTCAGTGAGCAGCAACTTCGACGAACGGTGAGCAGCGGCTTCAAATTACGGATGGACAGACGGTGGGCAGTGGCTTCGACGGCCGGTTGTAGCTCCGATCCCCAATCCGACCCCAGTCCTCCCGTCGTAGCTCCGATCCAGCCCGCCCTACCCCAATCTAGCGCCGCCTTGCTTCGATCCAACCCCGCTTGCTCCAATCCAGTGCCGCCTTGCCCCGATCCAGCGCCGCCTTGCCCCGATCCAACGCCAGTCATCAGGGTCGGAGGTCGACCCCCCTTCTTTCTCTCTCTTCGACGTCGCCAGCCATGGGTCACAGTGCTCAAAGTGCTCGCCGGTCGGGGAGGGGGAGGTGGTGGGGATGGGGACGGTGGACTGACAGGATGGTACATAGGGGGCGGTGGAGAGAGAGAGAGAGAGAGACGACATAAGAGATAGTGAGAGAGGAGGGGGGTCAACTCCGTGCCTTTCAGCCGAAAGGCATGGGAAATCGTTTACGACTGCAACACTGCACCGGCTCCTGCAGTTTGTCGGCGACAACGCCACCTCTCCAATGACGATGGTAACGACGCGACAACGATGACCCCTCTGGCGAGAGAGCGAGGGAGATTGTACCAGCTCCTGCAGTTCATCTGTGACGATACAACCTCTTCGGCGACGTGGCCTCGTGCCCCTCTCTCCAGTGGCGACATGCCCTGAAATGAGAGAGATTGAGAGAGAGAGAGATAGGGCAGACAGGCAGGGCAACCGACGGCTATGATGATGATGATCTATTTCGGAAAGCAATTATGGGGGAGGGGACCACGTATAGGTGGCAGGTGTAATAGGTCCTTATTTTTTTACATGAAACTCCTCCAAACAATTATAATTTATATTTTTTTTACAATCGGATCCTTTTCGCATTTATTTTACATGCACTTAATTGTAACCTTCTATCTCAACTCCATTCAATCTTAGCCGTTTCTCTCTCTCTAGATGAATCTCACTCACCCTAACATCAATTTATCTCATCCACTCTTTTCTATCCCCCTCCCAAAGACAGATCGTGACCATTCTTTGTACCCCCCACAAAACTGTAGCTTATTATATATATATATATATATATATATATATATATATATATATATATATATATATAGAGTTTTGCTCACCTACGGGACGTCCCGCACGGAAGTAATGCGGGACAAGTTCTGGGCCGTCCGATTCACTTCGATCGGGCGGCTGGAATTCATTCAGACCAAAAATCCCGGCTGTTACTGTGGCGCGCACAGTAACAGCGAATATTTGGTCTGGCTGAATCCCATCCGTTCGATCGATTGATCGAACGGCCGATACCAATTTTCGCTGTTACTGTAGCGCACAGTAACAGCGAAAATTGGTCTGAACCGTTCGATCAATTGATCGGACGGATGAGATTCATTCAGAACAATTTTCGCTGTTACTGTGCGCGCTACAGTAACAGCGAAAATTGGTATCGGCCGTTCGATCAATCGATCGAACGGATGGGATTTAGCCAGACCAAATATTCGTTGTTACTGTGCGCGCCACAGTAACAGCCGGGATTTTTGGTCTGAATGAATTCCAGCCGCCCGATCGAAGTGAATCGGACGGCCCAGAACTTGTCCCGCATTACTTCCGTGCGGAACGTCCCGTAGGTGAGCAAAACTCTATATATATATATATATATATATATAATCAGTCTATGGTGCGGCCAATTAACGTGCAGCCAAGTTAGTCTAGAGCACGTGGAGTTTTTTTTTTTTTTTTTACGATGATCACCTATCCTTTGATAAACCACATGTCAAAAACCCTCCACGTGCCCTATACTAACTTGGTCGTACGTTAATTGGCCGTACCATAGACTAACTCTCTCTCTCTCTCTCTCTATATATATATATATATATATATATATATATATATATATATATATATATATATATATATATATATATATATATCACCTCCAAAGATAAAACATATAATCTAATTTTCCAGCCAATTTTTGAAATATATGAACACGTCCAAATATCTGAAGGAAAAATTGGTGGTTTGGAAAAAGTTCAATCAGGACACTATCCCCAAGAATAGAACTAATTGGGTGGTTTACTATAAAAAAATAGTTCTAGAAAACTGTCACACAAATGTAACTAGACCTTCATTCTAGAATTTAGGTTTCTACGAATTATGCCTCCTTTTCTCATGGACCCCCATATTGTGGATTACAAACTGATACCCTTTTCTAAACAATGAGCAAAAGCAATAGAGTACGATCCACCTTCCTATGTGTAGCAGACTTTTACCCTTCTGTTCTTTTATAGACAATGCTTTGAACCTAGTGAATAAAATTATAAAAGGATATTTCCTAGAATCTGAAGCTACGACCCCGCAAGAAAAAATAAAAGAAAAAGGAATGAATAGGCTGCACAACCCCAGTACGCAACCAACCTGGTCTGCTCATCACTAAGAATTTGTTTCCATCCCAAACAACACCAATGATAGAACTTCCTATAAAGAACCTTTAAGCTATACTAGCTCATGTGGATCATAATTTTATTAATTCATGCTAGAATTTGTCAACAACTCTTGAAGAATTTCTACTTCCACACAGGGAATCAAATGTCGACAAATTTCCTACGAAATGATCGATATAGGTCGTTTTTTAGGACCCATAACCATAACCATGACTATCAAACCATGTCCCATCTACTTGAGGTCGGCCTATGAATCATTTTTCGTCATTCATTTCTATTTAGGGATATATATGTTGTCCCTTTTTGGGACCCAATATTGAAATTGTCAAAAGTTTCAATAGTAGGAAATTTCGGTTCGCTATTATGAAACTGTAGGCATAATTCCTTTTCCAAGTCCGAGAGACTCCAAATTTTGACTGTCTGGAAGACTCGAAATTTGACTAAGTCTGGAAAGCTCACGATTTTGGCGAAGTCTAGGAGACTCAAAATTTGACTATGTCTGGAAGATTACAAATTTTGGCCAAATCTGGAAGACTCAAACTTTAACTATGTCTGTAAGACTCCAAATTTGACTAAGTCTAAAAAAATCCGAATTTAACCAAGTCTAGAATATACGAAAAAATGACCAAGTCCGGGAGACTTAGGAGGCCAACCAAGGCCCCTCGTCCCTACAAAGACTTGGAATTTTGAGTTAAGTCTGGAAACCCCAAATTTGGCTAAATTGTTGGAAATAATCCTATGATAGAGGCCCGCAGCGGAAGCAAAGGGTAGGTCTGAAGACTGTGGATGGTACGCGTTACATATCAAAATTTTCATTGAAACGCCCTACACATGAGTGTATGAATCTAGCATGGCAACTATGTGACCCCCTAACGTCGATCTAGCATAACTAACAATCTAACATGCATGCATGTTCTATCTACACTAGATCTACAAGTTAGAAGTCATACTTCTGTGTGGATTCGTTTACCGCGATAAATTTATTCTTTGTCGATGGAGACGGGCTCGGATCTGCTCAGAGAGACTTCGGTGCAACAACTATAACTTTTGATCCTGAACTCCGATTGGGCTGAAATTTGGAATAGAGGTAAACAACTTCGAGACACGACTTTTGCAACAAGTTTGAGGACGTCTGGACTCCTGTAACTCCTGCAGCAACAGAAACATCATGGATCTTCTGTGCAAAATCTAGACAGCGGGAGATTGCGATGAACGCCTTTTTGTTCTCCATATCTCACACGATGCACGGAACCTCATCGATGGATCTTTGAGTGCATCCATGTGACCAACCTTCTACGTTTTCGATTCACCACACGAGGAAGAAGAGCCGCATCCAAAAAACATGCATACACGCGAGGGTGACAAGAGAGAATAAGAAAGGAAGGGGGGATAACGACTAAGGTTTCATCAAGAGAAACCAGCCCCCCTTCCCCTCGTCTATATATAAGGTCGGCCGCCCTAGTTTGCGTATGCAACTTGCTAGGGGCTGGTCCCCCCGCCCCCCTTGTTTCTCTCCCTCCTTGTATGTTGCAATAGGCTGGCCCCCTTTTCATAAGTGGCCGGCCCCCAAAAATCAACTCCCTTAAATTAAGCACCCCTCCCCTATACTTTTGCTTGCAACTCCTACAAGCTAGGGGAGGGCCCGGCCTATGCTTATCCCCATGTGCTAGGGGCGGCCAACCTAGTGCATGGTGATATTTTGATTTTCCAAAATATCCCCATGCCACTAGTCGGTTTACCCTCTCGCTTGGGAACTCGCATGGTGCACTTAAGTGGGTTATGACTAGTGATTCCACTATCACCGGGGTCCTCTTAGTAAACACCTAGGGTGCCCCTAGTAAAGTCAACTAGTCAACTCGCAATACGAACTGGTGCATCGCACACATGTAGCGAAGCCCACTGAAGGAAAGGGATTAACTATGTGTGTCTCTGTACTACCCCGGGGTTATCCTCTAACACACACACACACGCGTATACCCATCTACCAAGCACCAGTACGATGCACACACAGAGCGTATTAAGGTTGGACTAATTACTTCCTCAGATCCTCTAACTGTGTCCCGTGAATCAAGGAGATGGTTCAAGGACTGATCATAATACGGATAAGGTAGTGGAACCTTCAAAGACTAGGGTTCATGGCTTCCAACTTGGACTCGATCGACACATTACCCGAGTGTATCATCGACCCCCTGAGCCCGAGTTAACCTGCGTAGCCACCCAGAGTGCGACGCAAGCTGCACTTTAATTCACACGGACTTACTATGTTCTCTCGCATATCCCTGCTCTCCACTTAGTATTGATAAACCCGTTGTCCCTCCACTTGGTACCATGACTCGACTCGAGCGGTGGAGAACCCCTCGTCATACTCGAGTGGTCAAATAACTCGATTCCTTCCAAGTTGACTGTCTACATCGTACCTCCAATTAGCCTGCCGAGTAACCAGATCCGGTCAACTGTTGACTACCAGGCCTGGGTTTAATACTATGTAACATATAACAAGGAACACACCTCATGTTAGGAATGTGGATGACCTATAGGAGTGGCACACTGATTCGATGCCAGCCGGGTAACCCAGTACATCGTGGTTTTGGATCACACAATTGGACCCTCACATATTGGTGCGCCAAAGCACAACACAATTGGTTAGCCCACTAGACGTGGTTCCTCAGGGTTTAGGACTGTTTTACCCTAAGCAGAAATGCGACTTAATGCACCGATGTCTGCTCATCGATCTGTGCACCGTGTTCGTTCCATTCGGCCACAAACACTGTGCCTGATAATGACCATGGTGGAGACACCCACGCTCTGTCATCCCAACAGCTTATCCTGATAGGGAGCCCAACCCTAATCAGAGCTGCGAATGAATTTATGTTACATGGGACCAGTCCATTGAGTCTCCCACTCAAGTGGATTACCATGTAGTCATAGCTCTCTATTCTGTAATCAGAATACATACCAAAATATAATCCTAAGCTATCAACCATACAGAGGTAAACAATAGGTTTTTACGAGCTGTAGACCTCATCAATTCCAACATAAGTATGGAGACCTAGGAATTTGACTCAGTCTAAGCAGTTAAAATCGGTAGTCTCGACCAAAACTTATTCTAACCTCTCCCCCCTCTCTAAACATATATGATAAATGAACAAGCATAAATGCCAATAAATATATGATATTAGTCGGTCAATAACAATGCATGCCTTCACACTTCACAGCTGGGTATAAATACATAAGTAACGAAACATAGTTGTATTGACTTTATACCCATGTCAGAAGACTCAGAACTAAGAATTCATCACAATATTTGTTTGCTGATGTTTAATCTGTGAACAACCCCAATTTTGATTATAGGGTTATATAGATATAAACAAATAAACAATCATTATTTGTCTATGTTTTTATCTCAGATTATCAGGTCCTCAACAGATGATTATAGGGAAGATTCATAGTTACGACTCAATACTTCAAGGCAATGCAAAAAAATCCAAACAAAATTGCTTGCAAAGACTACTTGCAAAAAAAAATTTGCTTGCAGAATGCTGTCTTGGGACTAATCCCGGTCGTTAGTCGGGTCTAGTCGGGATTCCGCTCCTATAAAAGAATCGGAATTAGTTGGTCGGTAAAATATCACATGGGGATTAGTCGGGAACTAGTCGCCGACTAGTCCCGATTTTGATAGCATAGGTCTAAGTCTGAAAGACTCCAAGGCTTCAATTTTGCTCTCAAGTCCGGAAAACTCCAAACTTGGCTAAGTCTTGAATACTCCGAATTTGACTAAGTCTGGAAGATCCAGAACATTGATTTAAGTCTGGGAGGCTTAGGAGGTCAACCAAGGCCACTCGTCCCTACAAAGATTTAAATTTTAACTAAGTATGGAAATCCCCAAATTTGGTCAAGTCTGGAAGACTCCAAATTTGGCCAAGTATGGAGACCCCAGAATTTTCTAAATTTAAAAGACTTCAAAACTTCAAAATTTGTCAAGTCTGGTAGAATTCAAATTTTGGCTAAGTATGGAAACTCACGAAGCCAAATACAGGGGCAGAATGGGCC
Source organism: Chamaelirium japonicum (assembly GCA_947650365.1). Classification (NCBI taxonomy): domain Eukaryota; kingdom Viridiplantae; phylum Streptophyta; class Magnoliopsida; order Liliales; family Melanthiaceae; genus Chamaelirium; species Chamaelirium japonicum. Next base: position 69,666,327 of record OX393552.1, read on the forward strand.
CAAAACTACGGCTGAACTAACCCAACACTGAGGCCAAGCTAGGCCAAAGTACCGAGGTTGGCCGACCTCTATGGCAAAAAAAAAAATGAAATGAAAAGAAAGAAAAGAAGGAAAGAAAAGAAAGAAGAAAGATAAGGAAGAAAAGAGCTCACCTTTCAACACCAAATTCTAGGAATAGAAAGATGAGGAAGAAAAGCAAAATTAAGTCTATGCATGCACCAGCAAGGCTAGCCGATCCAAGAAGTCGATCAAGAGATACCGAATTGCGAATGTCGACCTTGAGTCTCGATAAGTAGGCTCGGGTTTGGCCCAGTTCAAGTGCAAAGAAAATTACAACTATCGGAAAGATACACAAACTTTTCAGGGAGTTATCGAAGAAATTAACTTCTTTGGGAAGTTACACAAACCACCTAAGAAGTTATCATAAAGAGTAACTTTCCCGGGGAGTTGCAAAAAACCACCCAAAGGTAGTTATCGTAGGAAATAACTTCATTTGGAAGTTATGGAACCTCCTCAACCACTTGCTCTCCTATATAAGAGAGCAAAGACAAAGAATATAGGACTTTTGAAGCAACTCTACTCATGAAAGAGCCAACTCAAGAGCCAAAGCACTTGGATATCCAGACGTTTCACTCCGTGCACGACTAGAAAGCTCAGAGAAAGTTAGCACCCATCCAGTTCCAGTGAAGAAACTTGAAGATCAAGGAGCAAAGCACCACCAGTCCTAGCTGATCACATGCGAAGCCCGGAAGGATCAAGCACCGCAAATTTCTTTCTTCTTCAAAATTCCATCCTTGTAAATTCTTTGAAAATTTAACTGTTCAACAAATCTTAACAAAGGAGATCGAGGAATAAAATAATTTTCCCACATTTCCTGATATTTTTGTACTTCTCTCATCCGAGTAAGTTTGTAATTTGTTTTGAGCCCATGAGCAGCACTGCATATGGGGGAGTGGAGTCAATTACCGATTCAAATCTATTAAATTTTTATTTTTATCATAATTTATTTACTATTGACTGTTGAGTTGACCCCACTTTACTGATTCACCGAACCCTACTTCACACCGTCACGTGAAAAATAATTTTTTATGTAACTTTTGACCCCACTGATACAAATTCTTGGAGCCGCCACTGTTTGAGCCAACTTTGGTTCATAAAAAAACATTGGCCAAAATAACTTACATTAAACCAAAATCTGGCATTATGTCCTTTTTTCCTGATGTTGAGTTAGTCCACCGGTTTAGTCCCCACATCGATAAGGGGAGATACCCATTAGCCATTTAATATACCAGCTGTGGATCTCCCCTTACGACCCGGGTTTTGGGACGTGAGGGTATCTAACATGGTATCAGAGCCTGGGCCTATCTCCGAGTGCGCCCTTATTGATTGTGTTTTGCCCCGCATGCTCTGCGTGAAAAGAGATGGGGGTAGTCCACCGGTTTAGTCACACATCGGTAAGGAGGGCACCCATTGACCGCTTAATATACCTGCAATGGACATCCCCTTATGACAAGAGTTTTGGGTCGTGAGGGTATCTAACACCGGACAATTTAAATGAGAAGTTCCATTTTTTAGCAAAATTTTTTATAGTTTTTAGTAAAAATTATCATCTCTTTTCTCCATTCTGATTGCTTTCATAAGATACGATATTTGACCAAAATCTATTGAAATTTAATCGGGATCCAATAATTTCAACTGAAATTTTCCTCAAATAACAGAAAATTCCAACAATATTTGGCGGAAATCCAACAATTTTCCTTTGTCTAACCGACCAAAATCGACATCGAAATCGAAATCGTCATTAAAAAACTTGTTTCAAAATAACTTCCTACTTACCCGATCAAAACTCCAACCACACACAACCCGCCCTCCCCATGCACCCAACTAATCACATTCAGGTGCTATAGCACTGAGATACAAGAGCTGGATACCCACATGTTTTTTTAGCTGATCCAATGCCCACTCTATAGTTTTTTGATGGAAGAATGATAGAAAACCAGACGAACATAACTAGAACAAATCAAGAATAATTTCATCCAATCTGGCTTAATTCCTCTTCCTTCAGTTTCCAATGAAGGCTCATTGCACTCTGGATTCCAAAATTAATCCACGCCACTTTGGGCAAAACACATCAATGATTCAACAAATTTGATCGACAACAGAGAAAAGATCACGGAAACCCCATGAATGGAAAGCAGAAGCTCTTACCCCTCCGGCTCCGACATGCTGACGAACTGATCCTCCCAAGGAATCCTTACTCTGCCTCGATCCGTCTAGGGCTTCTCGCTCGCTTGTGCTCTCCTAGGGTTTCTCGCTCCTCCTCTCTTTCCTAATCCTGCTCTTCTAGGGTTTTTGCAAGGGTTTTAGCTGCCGGGAAATTTCCGAAGGGGGCAGCGGGGGACTCGCACTCCTGTGAGAATATATATATATAGATAGGAACTGAGACGAGTAATTGGAATCACGCCTTCGCTGCGAGGTAGTTCAACGGATGAATGACACCTGTCCGATGATGTGAAGCATCCAATGAATTAACTTCCTGACGGCGACAAGTGGCACGGAATCTTCAGGATTAAGATGTGACACGTCATGGGAACACCTGGACACGAACCACCGCTTCCCTCGCACAGTTGGTAGTGTCACTGCCCATGCACTTGTCCGGGGGGTTCCAATCCGGTTACAATTTCCGAAAAAAAAAAAAAAATGGTAAACTTAGTGAGAGAGGTACCTAACAAGAGATTGCTTTGAGGAGAAGGACAGCCAATCAGATGGTGTTGCAACAAGTCCTTCCGGTAAAAGATGCAGCTAGTGCAAATCCCACACATGATTTTTCTCCCTTTTTAACTATCAAATTGTTCCTTAGTGTATGCCCCTTCGTCCTTGTTGCTACAGTGCGTATTTGCTACAGTAATTTCAATATAGCAATTTTTTTTGACATGATTTAAAAAAAAAAAAAAATTACTGCAACAATTTTATTGTAGCAAAATAGCAACAATATGTGCAGATTTTTACTCTACAATGATTGTTATTCTTTTGCTACAGTGGTTTCACTGTAGCAAAACAAAAAATCCCCGATAAGATTTTTCAAAAAAATAATAATAATAATAATTTACTACAGTGATTTCACTGTAGTAAGAGTAACAATTTAGAATATTACTCAACAAGATTGTTACTCAATTTGCGTTAATTGTTACTCTTTTGCTACAGTAATTTTACTGTAGCAAAAATAATTTGGTAAGATTTCGCAAAAAAAAAAATTACTACAACGATTTCACTATAGCTAAAAGTAACAATTTCGAAGATTGTTACTCTTTTTACTATAGTTATTTTGTTAGGCTCAAACCAGAGCCCACATGTCCAACTGTACGTTGGGTCTTGCTCACATGTACAGCTAGCCGGAGAGGTACAAGGGATATTTTTCTATCGAAATGACTTAACACTAATTAACGATGTTGGCAGTCTTTATCACTAAATTCGATCTGGTAGAGGAACACACATTACCCCAAAAAAAAGTAAAAATTTTATTCATACCCCATCAACCTGTAAACATCCCCCCTTTACCTGATTCCAAAACGCTTTTCTTTTATAACAAAAATACCCCATTCACATGTAAATAGCCCCCTGGTTCACCTATAAATAGCCCCTGCTTCACCCGTTCATCAGCCTCTGGCTCACAGCGAGGGACCACCGCCGGTCGTGGTTCCTCTGATCCCAGTTTTCAGATGTAGAGGATGGTGAAGGTATAACATCCGCCCCAAATACACAAGATATTGTCTGCTCTGCCCATGCTCGCACGAGGACTTCCCAGAGGGGTCACCCATTATAGTACTACTCTCGCCCGAGCGCGCTTAACTACAAAGTTCTTACGAAATCTGTAGCGACGCATTGTTTTAAAATGCGTCTTCTATGTTTAGAAGGGAAAATTATATAAGTAGCTCATGACCTCCTTCTCTCCAAGCCATGTTAATTGTGATGACCAAGATCTAATAGCCAAGAGCCAATACTCCTAAGGATGTGATACCAAGATGGATGAGGTGAGGTGAGGTGTCCAAGGCTATCGAGTTAGTCCCACATGGCTAGGAGAGAATGAGATCCTGAGTTACTTATATAATTTCCCCTCCCAAACATAGAAGACATGTTTTAAAACCATACGCCGCTACGGATTTCGTAAGAACTTCGTAGTTAAACGTGCTCGGGTGAAAGTAGTACTAGGATGGGTGACCCCCTTGGGAAGCCCTCGTGGGGGCACAGGTAAAGCGGACAATATCTTGTGTGTTTGGGGCGGATGTTATAAAATGGTATCAGAGTTGGTTCTCCTAGCAATGGGGAACCCTACATGTGGACGTATATGTAGCCCTTAAGGGGGGTGGATTATGATGACCAATATCCAATAGGCAAGAGCAAAGACTCATGAGGTTGTGATGCCATGATAGATAAGGTGAGGTGAGGTGTCTAAGCCCACCGAGTTAGTCCCACATGGCTTGGAGAGAAGGAGATTCTGAGTTACTTATATAATTTTTCCTCCCAAACATTGAAGATGTGTTTTAAAACTGTGCGTTGTTACAGATTTCATAAGAACTCCTCAACCACTCTAACCGGCCTCTCCCTCGGTCTCTTCCTCTCGTGAGGCCCTCGGCCCTCGGCCCTCGACCTCGACCTCCCGTGCGCTCCCCCATCGTACCGGTGATGATGCCTTTCCTGATGCAATACTTCTCGAGGGCCTCCTCGTCCCACTCCGTTCATGAGGTTCCCCACAGCGGGCTCCTCTTCCCTAACGCCGGCAAGTGGAGAGAGCAAGGAACTGGCGATGGGGGGTGGGAGGTCGGGTTGCCAGCAAGCTGGGATATGGTGTAGGGAAAGTAGGAGAGGAAGGGAAGGTGGCGACAACGATGACCGGAAAGGAGGACAAGGGAAGGCAAAAGAGATACCTATGTAGCTACATCGGAGTCACTGTCGTCGGAAAAGAAGAGCACGGTGGGGCATATAGTGATTAGTGACTGATGGGGGGAGTGGAAGAGATAAGATAGGCTGTGGCTTGGGCTTATTAGTTATAAAGGAAAAAAATTGGCTGGAAACGGTGGAAACCGGGGGCTGTTTACATATTGCTGGGGTTTGAATAAGTATTCCCAAAAAAAAAATTTGACGACCGGACCAACAAAAATCTGATTACAATCGACTTCGTGTTGAGAAAAAATTTGACGACCGGACCAACAACCGACCAATGGCATTGCGCCACATACCACACATAAAGGGTAAGGTAGTAATTTGAAAGACTAAGTCATTTCCGTTGGGGTTGTGGGGTATGTGGCACACTACTATTGGCCAATCGTAGTTCCTGTCGTCGTAGCAGGGAGTTCAGATCTCCTCCAGTCGATCAGCCCCGATCGGTGGGGCCAGCGCAGCTGCACGATGGCAGACAATCCAAAGTGAATCGTACTCCAGCCGTAAGTGGGCTCCGATAACTGTGTAGCTTGCATGTTGTTGGCGCCACTTGGTTCCAACTATAACCCTCTTTGTGTCAAAAACAAAAAAAAGTCTTAAATCCCTCACGAGATCTTAATTTAAGCTATGAGACAAGACTAGTTAAGATATTACCTAAAGTCCTCCCGAAAGAATATGTTTGTACATCAAATTCCTAACTGTTGGTAGTGTATACATTCATCTCCAGAAAAAATATTCATTCTTCGTTAACAAGAGTATTTATTCGTCAGGTGACATTGTACATATAGCGGTTGCTACAGTGATTTCACTATAGTTGTTACAGTGATTACACCGTAACAAGAGTATCCATTCGGCTAATTGATACTCTTACCAAATCCGAATTGATACTCTTACTACAGTAAAATCACTATAGCAGCTACAGTATAACCACTATAGGAACAGTCAATTGGCTAAATTGGTACTCTTACCAAATCGAATTGATACTATTGCTATAATAATTTCAATGTAGAAACCGCTAAATATACTGTGTCAACCAATAAATATATACTCTTGGTGAAGACGAATGAATACTCTTTTTGGAGACAAATGTACACTCTTCCCATAGTTAGGGACATGGTGCAACATGTGTTGTTTTGAGAGAAACTTAGTGCAATATTGAAACATTGCATACCTTTTAGCTAATATATCATCTGCTAAAAAAACTTGAGGCTAAATCTTTCAAGAAAAAAAAAAAGTAATAATGAAAGAAACTACATTGCTATCAGCCAGTGCTTGGTGCCATTGCCGATACATTGAGCGCTGGCCGATGCTCCCCCAATTTTTTTTTTTGACATCGGCCGGTGTCCCAAAATTTTTGGTGCAATGGATCCACTTCGGCTCGGACTAATCCCTCCAGGAATGCAAACCGACCCACCCGAAAGCTTCCCTATGCATTAGTTGCACAAGTTCTCAACCAATCATTCTTCAAAATAACCTCCTTTGGAGCAAAAGTAGAGGAATAAAAATGAATGTCTAAAAAAATTTAAGGGAGCATTTACAATCAACAGTTCTCCAGATCTTGCTCATATGTGATGTATGAGATTGACAACATACTAAAGTTGTAAGCTACTTTTCACTAGACTTTCCTTTCTAGTCCATGCAACAATCTGAGAGAGAGAGAGAGAGAGAGAGAGAGAGAGAGAGAGAGAGAGAGAGAGATGCATGCTATACTTGGAATGGAAAACCCTAGTAATCTCAATTTTGGATGTCGGCCAATCCTTCAACGGCGATGTCAGGCCATCCTTCAAGGGCTTCTGGAATGCAAGCTTTCAATGATGCCCTGTCAGTTAAGGCTTAGAGTCATCGCTAGCTTGTCTCAAAACCAAGCACATGGCGTGAGACGCACCAACTGCAACTGATACCACGTGATGGGCGCCCAACTCTTCATCGTCCATAAGGAACTTCACTTCAACGGGCAGCGGTTGCACGTCAGGCAGGCCAGGAACGCCGAGCTGGCAATCCCTCGCATTGCCCCACATGTATAACTTCCCCTTATCTGAAATCATAATGGTTGGTCAATGGTGATTGATTAAGACTGAAAAGGACAAAAGAAAAGCAACATTATGTTTTCATAATGCTTAAGATGGTAACAAGAGGAAGATTAGCAATATTAATATAATTAAGCATGAAAATTTACAGTAGAGTAATTATTCATTCCTTCTCTTGTAAAACATCAACATTTTTTTCTACCATGCCTCGCAATGATATTCCTGGCTTGGGAGAGCTCAACCCAGCAAGTCAAAGGACTTCTACCTCTACCAAGAATCAGGATGTATTAGAGGATAACTTCTGACCAAAATCCACATATTATCAGAATTATGCTGAAGTTTTGCCTCAAAAAAATTATGGGGGACTTAGCCATAAGTCCTTTAGGGAGTTCCCTTTTAGCTAAAGGGTAGCCAACAAGATGCCTTCGCATCAGGTCCCTCCTGAAAAATGCAATGAGAGCAAGTCCCTCCGTTGACTTTTTCAACCATTTAAATGACAAAACTACCCTTCCCCAAACCAAACCCTTTCTATAACCTAAATAGTGAGCCCTAAACCCTATGATCTGTAGACACGGACACCGGGTGTCGAGTGTCAACACGGACACGGGAGTGACACGGCAACATCATAAAAGATGGATACGGAGACACGAGGGTGTGTGTATATATATATATATATATATATATATATATATATATATATATATATATATATATATATATATATATATATATATATATATATATATATATATATATATATGGGTCAGGATTGGATGACCCAGCAAAATTTGACCCATTAATAACCCAGCACCCTTTGATGCACTTAGAGGTTATAGAATGGGCTGATTTTTTGTAGACATGTCGTCTATGGTATGTTGACCATCCTTACAAAAAATCAGCCAATTCTAAAACCTCTAGGTGCATCAAATGCGCTCTTCAAATCAACGGTTTTTGACTGTCAATTTTAACCATTGATTTGAAGATCTCATTTGATGCACCTAGAGGTTTTAGAATTGGCTGATTTTTTGTGAGGATGATCAACATATCATAGACAACATGTCTACAAAAAATCAGCCCATTCTAAAACCTCTAGGTGCCTCAAAGGGTACTGGGTTATTTGCTGGGTCATCCGATCCTGACCCTATATATATATATATCAACAAAATTATGAAATTTATATAGATTAAAAATTAATACGCCATCGGAATTCAACTCTTACACGGCCTACCATTTCCCTCTGATCACCCGATTGGAGAAGGGAGAGACTCACAACATTCGGTTAACATGGAGCGATGGTATCATGCCGTGTTCACACGGGTGGACATGGGAATCCGTGTCGACATGAGTTGACACGGCTCCGAGAGGTCAATTAGAGGTGTCCCCCATATCATAGCCTAAACCTAATGCTAACCCTAATGCTATACCCTAACAGTGAACCCTAACCCTAAATCTAATTCTATACCCTAACAGTTAACCATAACCCTAAACCTAACCGAAAACACTATAACAGATCGAAATTACTGTAGCAATCTGAAATCACTGTAGTAAATTTTTTTTAGAAACCTCGCCGTTTAAAAAAACCACTACATTGAAATCATTGTAGCAAAGAGTAACAATTGCTACAGCGATGTGTCAAAACATCAGGATTCCTGAACAACCACATGTAGGGGTCAAACGGGTATTTAAAATAAAGTTGTTTGGGAGGGACTTTTCACTAAACCGAAACATTGTCAGTAAACTCAGCCCTTTAGCTCAAACCGATTTCTTGTGAGGGACCATAGCCACATTACCCCAAAAATGAATGACAATTAGTTTAATGTTTACCCTATACTTTGCAAAAAAATAACTTTTTGATATTGACTAAAAATTTCAAAAAGTTTAGAACTATCTAAAAATAAACCTAAGGCTTAGAACAACTGAAGAAAAAAATAATGAAAAAGAAAAGGGGTCTCTATTTGAGTAGCTCGACTAATTTTTAGTACACTTTACATGCACTACTGATGGTGCACCAAGAAAGACGGCGATTCACTAGAGGAATCAGTTCCTTGTAAATTTGAGGGGAATAATTCATTTCACTACCAAATAAGGATCCATTAATAAAGCTTGTCCCAAAATGAAGTCAAATCTGCACATGAAAGTGATAGTGTCGCATTGTGAGCTATGGTGGTGCACCCGGAGGTGTTGCAGTGGAAGAGAGGAGATAATTGTGAGCAAGGATGATGCACCCTCAGTGGTGAGCCTCACCCCATGGAAACAATAGACAAGCCTTGTGAGAGGTGAAGGTGCATTAAAAATGGCAGGCTTTGTTGCATGAAGATGAGGCTTTACTACTGGTCTATTCTCTATCTTGAGGCTAGGAATTCCACATCACTTCTTCCCAGTTCCCGCTCGTGCACCTCTAAAGCTTGTGGAGATGTCCATTTAAATCTTTTACTCTATCTGGTACCAAAGCTTCAATCCATTTGGGCTCTCTACATCACCCTCATAAGGAAAGGGCTTGAATTTGTGTATCAAGAAAGAAGGGAAGACCAAAATAACACAAAATGAAGTTATGAGAGAACAATTTTGTGATGTTGGGTGACGGCCGAAGTAATTTTCAATAGTAAATGAATGACAGAATGATTCGAAAAATCGAGTTCTAAAAGTTGGGATGAGGGTTGCCAGTTATGGTTATGGCTATGGTTATTCAGTAGAAAATACTTCACAATGATTGGTTGAGATAGAAGAACCAGCTAACACATCCCTCATACTGACAAAGAAGGTTTCTGTAATTCAGGTATGAGAATCGTAGAAGTGGGTTTAGCCATTGCATGTACATTGTACACCGACTTCAACACTCAATCAGTGAAAAAACAGACAACCAAAAAATTGTTTAACAGTAGACATATTTAGAATGTGTTGAAGGAAGCAAAGGCATGTAAAGTGGACCTGGTCAAGTGACAAGAAGCAACAAAAACTCAAGAGTACTTCAAATGTGGCTCTTACCAGTAACAGCAGCTGAAGATGAACCTCCACATGCAATATAGACAATGCGTTCATGGGCCAAAGCCTCAATAACAAGTGGAACTTTTTGATTTTGGATAGAACTGTGACCCAATTGACCATGACCTCCATGTCCCCAAGAAAGAACTTCACCTTTATCTGAGCACATCTCAAAGTACACCTTTTTTAATTAGAATTGTCGAGTAAGAAGAAAAAATAAAAAGTTGAAATGAACTCCTATTTAAGCTGAGATACTGTAGCAGCAAGAAGTGATTGCAAAAATACTAGAGGCACTTAACATGAAAATAGTGTTCTAACTTTCCCCTCATTACCAAACTAGTTTAGAGACAAACGACCATACCAGTTAATGCTAAAGAATGGTAACCGCCACTTGCTATCTGAATGATACAAACATCTTGAGAGCTAAGAATCGGTTGTGGTCTCCAATCACTGATATTATTGCCCCTTCCCAATTCGAAATTTGAATTTGCTGCAAAAAACATAAAGATGATAAAACTAGGCAGTAGGGTGAATGGTCACCGTCAGAAGTTACCAAAAAAACACAATAAATGTTTAACAGATTTTCTAGCACGCACAAACGATGCAGTAACTTCAAGATGACATAATTTGAGAGCTACCAAATCCCTTCATTTTTCTACAAATTATTGTCATAAAAGGCAGCTGATATGGTCTACCATAGAGAATAGGGGGGAAAGATCAAGTCTGACAAGAATGGAACTGTTTTATATGGTTAGTAGAGAATAGGGGGGAAAGATCAAGTCAAGATCAATACTTTATTTTTTACTTGAATTAATTTTACTTCACAGCAAACAGAGTCTTAACTTATAAACTATGCACACAATGAGTGAATTAAATCTTGCTAACATAACTATTGTTAATCAAACTCAAGAAAACATGAATGTGCATAGTGAAGAAACTGTATTTGATAGAAAGCTCAAATTCATATTCACACCATGATCAATAAATGCAAGTAAATTTTATTACCTGCTTCTTTTTGTGTTAAACCATATCTTGAATTGGACCTTGAAGGCTTTGTGATCAATAGCATAATAAAGTATGGACACCACCTCATCTCAAGAAATGAGTTAAAATATCAAAACTTAGGTATTTAAACTCAATTAGTGTGACAGCGACCCTTTAGTTGTTGGCAAAATCAGTAACATTCTCACCTCCCCAAGTCCATAATTGGCCTTCTGAAGTTAGTGCCATTGTGAAAAATCCACCACAACTAACTGCAGCAACAGGCACAGGTAGTGCGTTTACTTTGGAAGGTGTACCAAGAGAACCCCCCTCACCTGGACCGCCACCGCTACCAAGGCCCAATCTACCATCCCCTTCATCCCTTCCCCAAGTATAAAGCTCGCCTGCAATATTATGCAATGCAACACCACATAAGAAGATGAGTTCAAAAGATAAATTATAAGAGAAAATATAAACGTGACCAAAACATGATTTTATTCTTTCACAAGTCAGGCAACATAACAGATTTGGTTCAATGAACTCCCATAAAAAAACGAAATCAAGGATCACTCCTAAGAAATCACAACATACTAAAGAATATTATTATATTAAGTAGTGTTAAAAGTCAACATGCCATCAAAACATCTTCAAGATAATGGAATCAATGAAGTACTGGGTAGTAAGAAGGGTAATGTTAATCCGTATCTTAGAGCTTGAAAAATATATTTAATGCTATATCCCATTTTACATGATACTCGTTGGAACACAATTCGTTTAGTACGTCCTATCTCCACAATATATCCTTAAACAGACATCTCAATATAGGTGCAGTATTTGAAACAGAACAATACATCAACACCAGACTCTGAAGCAAGACAATTAATAGATAGAGGCAATAGAACTTTTTTTTATCTCTTATGTCATTTTATGATCTTTATTTGGCAGGGCTAAAGTAGGACTTGGTCATCTTTCCTTTTCTAATTTCTCACAAGGTTACTGATAAAGATCTAAGGATTCCAAATAAAACCTAGAGATTTATCACTTCAACAATTCCAACAATCGAGCACAGGATTCTTCAAATTTTAACCATGGATCCCTTGCACAGGACCTAGGGAATGTTTGAAATCAAACATTAAATAACTACAAATTCTCTATTTAAGAGTGGCTTCGCAGAGGAACATGTTCCATCTAGATTTGGCAATGTGTCCCATCATCTATATTTAAACCATAGAAATGTGAGATTCTGGAAAGAGAAAGGAAACAAGTGCAATTTCTTCTATATTCGGAAGTTACATTCAAAATTCCAGTATCATGTTATTGGGCAAGGAAGGGATGAGTAATGACCTAAGTTGAAAGAACCTTCTACCTTGGTACCAAGTCCATCTTGGTAAATCGCTTCAAGTTCCGGCTTTGGCACTTTTAAGGTTTCTTCCATAGTCACCAAGTTCGGGTTCGGCAATAAGTCGGCGAGGGTAAAACTCGGAAAAGTTCGGTAAAAATCGGAAAGTTCGGGAAAAAAACGGATAAAAGTCGGGGAAAAAAACGGGTTCGGGTTTTAATCGGCGAGGGTGAAATTTGGAAAAAATCGGAAAGTTCGGGGCCTTCAAAAGTGAAGTTTTTTAACTTTTTATCCTATATTTATGCAGCTAAGACATTTCTAACGTGACTTAGATAATTTCGTATTGCCTACAACACAACTTCATCAATAATTCACTGATTTTTCAATTGCAGTATTACTTCATGAGTTTTTTATTTGGAGTATTAGTTCACTGTTTTTTTAATTTCGTTACTGATTTTCTATCATGATATGCAAAAGATTAATATTACCTTGATATGGAGAAGATTAGATGTCCGGAGAAGGCGGCGGAGAAGAGAAGAGAGGCGGATTGGCTGCCGGCTGCTATCAAACCCTTGATATGTTGTGCTGCCGGCTACTATCGAAGTCTCGAAGAGAAAGGGCCGGCTGCTGCCCCAAATAACAAGGAAAAATTATAAATTTGTTGCCCCATATATCATAAACATAAACAGGAGGAGAGAAAGGCTGACAGTTGGCAGAGGTAGAAGAGAGAAAGGTGTTGTGCTGCCGGCTGCTTACCCCGTCGCCGAACCTCGTTGTAATCTCGAAGGTGCTGTGCTCAAGAGAGAAAGGTGATGTGCTCAAGTGCTACCCTCGACCCTCGTAATCCTGTCGCCGACCCTCTTCGGGGAAAGGAGGAGGCCGCTCAGGTCCCAGGACTCAGGAGGAAACCGCTCGGGAGAGAGGAAAGGAGGCCGCTTGAGAGGAAAGGAGGCCGCTCGGGAGTCGGGAGGAGGCCTTTTTTTTCAATTTCTGTTAAGTGTTAACCCTAGCCGCTGCTGCCGCTCGAGACTGTACCAACCCAACCAAATGACGTGGCATCCGATCACAGCTCACACACTGACGGCTGTGATCCAGACACATGTGTGTCCGGGATTGTGTCACAAAAGTCGGGAATAAATCGCGTTTTTTAAACATTTTTTTTTAAAAAAACGGCAAAACATCGGCGATTTTTGTAACTTATAAAAATCGGAAAAAAATCGGCAACAAGTCGGGTACCCAAAAAGTCGCGTTTAAAACGCGTTTTTTTGAAAAAAAAACGGCGAACTTTGTTACTATGGTTTCTTCTGTTTGTACCACTAGTTATGATTATCGTGAATCCATCTAAATAAGTTTATTCTGCAAAGTTCTAAACGGAATTTTACTTTCTTCATTTGCATACAGATTGAAAATATGGATAAATAACATTAACCAAATTTTCAGTATGAAATGAGTATAAAGATGATTTATGCAAACATTTCTTAAACACTCCTACACCACACAATTCTCTAGGACCACCACTTCCAAAAACTAAGCACTTGAATCTGCTATTTTCATGTTACAGGTTCTTGCAGTTAGTCATTACAGCTGACTCGAATCGTGGATGTAAATCATAACCATCGCAGACTCTTTGTATCAAAATCATAACCGATGCAAGATAACTTACTACTCGGAAACCCAAAGGAAATTATACCATAGGCAAATCCCTAGGAACAATTATTATCTTGTCTAGCCACAATGGGTTGAGCAGGCCACACATTATTATCTTCTTACCTCTCTCATTCATTCTTTGCGCACTTTTCACATGCTAATCATGTTCCACACATAGTGCAAAATATGGGACTACCTCGCTAAAGATATGCCATAACATTGACAAAATTTTTATAGTGGTCAATTTGTTGCTATAGGCCTCATTTGACAATTTACAGTAGGATGGCATACAAAATATATTAAGATAATGATCATGCAGATTTAAAAAACACTGGAAATACAAAGGCATTAACTTACAAAAAATGACAATGCAATGATGTAAAATTGATTAATCATGCACAAAGTCATCCAATTGCTCGACTGAAGCTCAAATTCCACCCACCCATATACAACAAAATACGATTTTCTTTCTCGCTTACTGTTAAGTATAGGAGGCTGACCTGAATCAGTAACAGCTGCAGTATGGGCTCCACTAGTAGCAAGATGAGATATTTTCCCATTCCAACCACCATTTACAAGTCGAGGCAATATTTCCCTATGATAAACAGAATGCCCAAGGGCTCCAAACCCTCCATAGCCCCTGCAAACTTTAGTCAATTGATAGTAGAGTTATTCTGGTAATCCAGAAGAGAGAAAAGGGATATTTTCTATGATAGCAAATGAGCAAAAATTCCAAACAGATAGACAAGCACTAGTTAACAAGATGCTTAATTAATGATAATAATAAATAAGAGTTCAAAATGATTATGAGAAAAAAATATTTAACAATGACTGTTGAAGGTCTACATGAATTCGTATTTGATGAAATAGTTTCTCGTCACAAAAAGAACTAGAATATTTTTTGGCTGTCTATGTTTCCAGACTGAGTTAAGACAACTATTCATTGCAAAATTATTATTATGATTATGTTGTGACAGCACTGACAGGTTCTGGCCAGCCACCACTACCAAGAGTACTATTGGTGTTTAAGCAATTGCAGGAGTCCACCTTCATTTATAAAAGGAATTAAGGTGCACGTGGCTATGAAGAATAGACCATATTCCACTTCTATTTTTCTCCTTCCATTGTTGTTGTGGTTAATCTGGTGCTTGAGTGAAAGAAAAGTAACCTTTATAGTTTTTTTTTCGTTAAAAATCCTCTCTCTCATCCCCTCGTACTCAAGGAAGAATAGACCATATTCCTCTTCTATTTTTCTCCTTCCATTCTTGTTGTGGTGAATCTGGTGCTTGAGTGAAAGAAAAGTAGCCTTTACAGTTGTTTTTTGTTAGAAATCCTCCCTCCCTCCCTCTCTGTGTGTGTTATCCCCTCATACTCAAGGAAGAAGACCATGTTGCACCACAAAAGAGGGGATGCCAACAGATTCTAGGTAATGGTTAGCTTAATAAGAGGGGATGCCACGAAAATAGGACTCCAAATGAACAACCCGCAATTCATAATATATGGATTTTGGGAGAAATACTAGCTCACGGGAGGAAAAGAGATTTGAATGGGATAGAGGGGAGAGATTCTCCCCATGGAAGAGGAGTCCGTACTCTTTTCTTCTGTGAGTGGGGCCCGCGGGGAGAGGGGCACGATTCCTCTTTCCCTTATATTTTGTCTCCTCAACGTTCTTATGTGGTCTTAGACTCTTAGTAAAGGCTGTTTGATGCCCCTTTTAAAAGGATAATCATTATCCTTCAAAAATAAAAATCATTTCCTCAAACACCCTCTCCAAAAGTCTGAAAGGCATGTCCTATAGTACTTGACTAGTCCAGAAAATTTGAAAAGACACCTAGAACCCAATAAATTACCATAGCGACCACCTGACGATGCCCAACTAGCCTCCGAATAGATAACTTGATTCAAAATTTTGGCACTCAAGTGCACCAGGGATGCTCCTGCATCATATTTAATTTGGCTTATAGGGAACAGAGCAGTATAGCTTCTTTATAAAACCTCTGACGCAGATGCTCTCAACATTGTTAAAATCAATTATTTTCTTTTTCTGAAATTGAGACTTTTGAGAGACTGTGGAAATATCTCCAGTTTTAGCATCAAAAAATAATAAAATACATCTATTTGTTTGCTATTTATGTTTAAACATGCACCACTTATTTCTGAAGCAATTGCATTTCAACTATATGTTTCAATCTTTACTTTTTTTTTTCTTTCTTTGTGGGCTATAAAGGAAAACTTTATTAGCCCGCCATGACATGAAAATAAAGTACACACATGCGATCATGCGCACACAAAAGGATGCATGCAGATTGTGAAACATGCAAACGCAATCGATTTTTATTTATGTTTGGTTTAGGCTTGGTGATTTCATCTAGCACCAAAAAACGCTAAGGAATCCAAATAAAACGTCGTATCTAGGTAGAATCGTGCATATGCTTTGGCAATATCATGAATGCAAGTATGATTGAAAAGGGCCGAAAGGTGTAATTGTTCATAAGAAGCCTTGTTCTTACAATCAGTAGTATCTACAAAATTCCAAAATGACACCCTTCTCAGTTGCAGGATCCTTGCAAATCACTTGGAAGGATGTCCTTAGATCACTTATTTGTAGGATCCTTGAAAATCACATGTCGCTCCTGCTCCAGAAACCTAGTTCGGAGCTTCCTAGATAGACACCTTGGGGAAGAAGCAAGCAATAAGATAGAAATGCGCTTCGGTCATATGTTCAAATTTTAAATAACCCTTGATATAGATGATTCTATAAGATACATAGCCATGTGTACCATAATTCAACATTTAAGAAGATAATAACTTATTATGCTACATGTAAATTGAGATAACTTTTAGCATGAGGGTCCAACTCCATTGCATTGCTAGAATCCATGTTGTTATAATTGTAAGAGGTTGTCATCCTTGCTTGTCTCATGATACAGCATTTTCCCGATGAACCCCTCACGTTTGGAATTGCGCAAAAAATATTTTTTTACATCAATAGGTCTACGACGAATTCTACGAAAACGTTAATTGATGTTGGCTTGTTTGTCAAGAAAACTCAAACTTTATAAATAATTAATTAGTAGTTGGATATTCAGGAGCCAAAGCTTCTTAATTTTAAAATTCATCTGAATTTTTTTGTTCATATTGTTTTATTATTAAGCTCTTGTTATTTTTTTTTCATTTTGCATGTTATTACAATTCCAATTAATATGGATAATGGACAAAGGTATAATATAAGATAAAGATATGTGCATATTTTAGGTGCAAGATTTATATGATTAACCAACTTATGGTCCATTGTGTTTGGTCTAAATATATCGTGTAGCATGAATTTATGCACATGAAAATATATGCTTTAAGGACGTTTCTTAGGCGTTCTAAGCAATTGCCATTTCATAATGTATGTTTTACCACTTTCGTTCCGTGCAACAATGGTTAATCTTAGATGAATATGCTTCTTGTGGAAGCTATGCTGAACAAGAATGTCCTGCAGATCCTTCTTTACAGAATCTTGATTCATGAATTCTATATACAACATAGAGAGAAGAGCATTGACCATCGTTTGCACAATGTGACCACTCTAGATATAAGACAGATAGTAGTACAATAAGGGGAGAGGCCAAACATACACTTTTTTTGGCTCATGCAAGAAGTTTTAGTCATAAATCCAACCCTCAAAATGTAGATTCAACTTCATTGCCTCCACCTCGAAACATCAAGGAGTTGTGAAGCCTCCAGATACAACTCCAAATGCTCCATCGATTCATATCTAAAGCTAACAAGAGATGTTAACCCATGAACCAGCTCTTTCAGAATAACAGCAAGTTCGAATGGACCAATAAGTGCCAAGAAGACTTCAAGAAGCTGAAGATGTACCTCATGAACGTATCGGTTCTATCTCCACATGTACCATCCACCCAGGCCTCTACTTCTCTGCCCTATATAACTTATGGGAATGTTCGGGAATGCTAAGGTGTTTGGTGATCTTCTTCGGTCGTTGGCAGTTACTTATGTAGTGGCTATTTACCTTGGGTTCAAAGTCCATCTCTGGCAATTACCCAAATCGGAATGCCAAATTACATGGACCATTACCCTATCAAAGATTATCAAATTACATGAACCTCTGGAGCATCTCAAAACTAACTAGCTCCACCTCCAAAGTGGTTTATTTGTGTTAGATGCACCCTCTACCCCCATACTGTCAAAATCAATATTGATGATGCAGTTTCTAGGTGTGTTCGATTTGATATCTGGGGATGCACCTTGCGCAAGCTAACCCAAACGCAACCCAAGACCAACCCGAAATTCGGGCAGGAATGGACAAGTTTTCCTACAGCTCGGGATGGAAAAACTCGATTCGATCTCTATTCGGGTTTTAGCTATACATGTTATAGATATTCATTTCTTGTTGTAAAGTGCTTTAGTAGTTTGCCTCCCCCTCCCCCGAGGGCAGCGCCGGGGTTTCAGGCTGGTAGATATCTCTAAGCCAATTGTTGTCCAGGATCGAAAGAACAGTCCCAAAATATAATCTCAATGTATAAGGACACACGACTTTGAACGAAAGATTTAAGGAAATTTAAAGAAGACAAAAACACTGACCATGTGAAGACCTCGCCGGACCGGGTGACTGCAGTGGAGTGGATCCCACCGAGGGCAATGCTCCGGACTCCATTGAGATGAGGGTTCAGGGTGGGGACGAAGAGGGAGTTCTCGTGGCCGAGGCCGAGCCTGCCGCCGTCACCCTTTCCCCAGATCCAGAACCTCCCATCAACGAGCAGTGACGAGTGGAAGAGGCCGCAGGAGATGCCCACCTCGACGGGGGTGGATTCGGCGGCGGCGGGGGCCGCCAGAGGAGGGAGGAGTCCCTGGGCGGGGGCGAGGCGAAAGTCTGGGGGGAGGTAGAGGGAGGCGAGGGGCGCGGGGTAGAAGCGGATCTCCTCCTTCCCGCTGCCGATCTGGCCGGAGCTGCCCCGGCCCCACGATAGGATCTCGACGGTCGACAATGATGCGCCGGTTTCTTCGGTGGTGGGCCTCCATAGGAGAGGGGTGGTGGCGGGCCTGGCGGCGGTCGTGGTGGAGAAGTGGCGGAAGCATCCGCGGCAGCGCAAGCGAAGCGCCATTGATCGGCAGCGACCGTGGCTACTGGGAGGGGCTTTTCAGCTAGCAACTGGGTTTAAAGGCACGTGCCTTGCACGTGAGAATCAAAACCTTTCACCCCTAATAAAAATAAAATTTATTCATACCCCCATCAATTTATAAATAGCCCATATTTTCCATCCTCATGACAAATATATCTTCCTCAAACTCCATCATTTTTGTATGAATCATATCCCATAAGCTACAATGGTGTATACAACGAGAGGGAGGAGAGCCACGAGGTCCATGACCTTCCTCCCCCTCGGATTGCACGACATTAACAGAGGGGAGGAGGCATCAAAATCCTCCTACCCCCATGTTTGATATGCATCAATAAAGGGGATCCCCACCTATGATTTGCACCAACAAAGGAGAGGTGGAGGCCGACCTCGCCTCCGATTTGCACCAACAAAGGGGAGGAAGTAGCCAACCCCTCCTCCACCTTCGATCTGCACCAGTAATGGGGTGGAGGCGACCAAGCCCTCCTGCCCCACTTCTGATTTGCACCACAATGGAGAGGGAGGAAGGGGCCAACCCCTCCTCCCCACCTACGATCTACACAAGTACTGGAAGAGAACGGGGCTTGAAGAAGGCATACTTATCATAAAGGATGAAAAATGGGAAAATATAGGCTATTTACAGATTGATGGGGTATGCATATAATTTGCAAAAAAGAATGGGAAAGGGGTTGGTGAACTTGAGTTCACAAATGAATGGTAAAACAGGGTTTATATTGTGCCATGTGCCCACTGAAAAAAGACAAAACAAATAAGAGGGGTCAAGACTTTAAAAGGAATGAATATTGAAAAGACATAAAGCAACAAGTAAAAGAAAACACATACATGTGTTGTCTGAAAAAACTCAAGTTCACCAATCTAATCGTGAACTTGAGGTTAGCTTTCCAGGCCCTCAAAAAAAATTAGGGTAAATTGGTTTTGGTTCCTTTAAGTAAACAAATTGTATTTAACGATAAAGGTAGACAAAGAGATACCTTAGCTTTAGGTCCTTCCAATTGAAAAATGTCCATTTTATCCCTACATGCAGTTGTACAGTAAAATCACATAGAAGAGTAATAATTTGGTAAAAAAAAAACAATTTGATAAAAATCACATTTCATTTTAGCAATGCAAAGAGTAACAATATGTGCATAGTGGTACTCTTTGCTATAGTGATTTCATTGTAGGTTTTTTTTAAAAAAAATCCTCGCTGTAAAATAAAATTTCTAGAGTGAAATCATTGTAGCAAAAATCTATTTTTTTAAAAAAGAACTCGCTTAAAATAAATTTCTATAGTGAAATCACTGTAGCAAAAAGTAACAATCTATAAAGTACTGTAGCTAAAGAGCAACATTTGCATATTGTTACTCTTTGCTACAGTGAAGAGTAACATTTGGGATTTTAGTATTAGGGCATTTTGTCATTTGAAGGGGAGAAAAGTCAACGGATGGATTTGTTGTAAATGCATTTTTTGAGAGGGACCTATTGCAAAACCATCTTGTTATTTGTTCCTTTCACCAAACTGATTTCTTGTCTGGATTCTAACACTGGCAAATTAGTCTTAGATCCCTAAAACCTTTACATTTTAAGATTAAGGATGAAAAAAAATTGTCATTAGCGTTAAGTCTCTGTACAAGATACACTTTTTACAATAAGTCATTTGCTACTCTTTTTTTGAATGAATAATTACTCTCGGTCCGAATTGTTACTCTTTTTGGATTAAATTATTACTCTTGTTCAGTGCAATATAAGAGCAAAAATAATAACAATTTTGTCAAAAAGAGTAACAATTCAGACTGAAGAGTAACTATTTTTGGTCCAAAAAAAGTAACATATGACTTATTGCAAAAAAATGTTCCTTGTCAAGGGACTTAATGTGAAACAAAAAAATTTATATACTTAATATGAAAAGAATTCCAGGGACCTATCACTAAATCCCCTCTTTTTTTTTGTTTCGAACCTGTTACGAAGAGAGGGGGAGAGAGAATAGGATTGGGGAGAAAATCTCCTTGTATTATCTCATTAATCGCAATTGCATTACATAAGACTACCTCTCTTTATATAGAGAGAGTACGCACACCATTATGTTACCACAACCGAGGTGGGACTAATAGAATGCTAACACACTACATCTAATACCTCCCGTCAAACTGATGTAAGGTATAAACCGACATCAGTTTGCTTAATAAAAGGAAGGAGAAAGAAAAAAAAAATTACATCAAATAACCCTTTTTTTTATGCTGAAAAGTAAAGATAGTGCCAGGACGACCTGCAAGCAAGTCGTCCTGGAAACCCGATTGACCTGCAAGCAGGACAACCGGGGGAACCCGGCCAACCTGTAAGCAGGTCAACCCGGGGAATTGGCAATGATCACTAAGGATCGGAGCGAAGGAAGCCGACGGTGATGGAAACCGGCAATAAAGGAGGCTGGAAGGAGAGAGATCGGTTAAGAAAATGTGTGAATGCGTGAGATCTCATAGGAGGCAAGCACCCGGCCGAAGCAAGTACTTGACACCTCTTAAAAGATCTCAATCATCACAGACAAAGAAGAAGGAGAAAATGAAGAGTCGTAGCTCTGATAGGGTCACAAGACCAAGGAAAGGAAGAGGATCCAAAAACCGGCGCAAGAATGACCGGAACGAGAGTGGATCCAAAAGCCGGCACAAGACAAGTGTGACCGGAACAAGAAAGGATCCAAAAAGCCGGCACAAAACAAGTGTGACCGGAACTAGAGAGGATCAAAAGCCGGCACAAGACAAGTGTGACCGGAACGAGAAAAGATCCAAAAGCCGGCACAAAATAAGTGTGACCGGAACTAGAGAGGATCTAAAAGCCGGCACAAGACAAGTGTGACCGGAACAAGAAAGGATCCAAAAGCCGGCACAAAACAAGTGTGATCGGAACTAGAGAGGATCTAAAAGCCGGCACAAGACAAGTGTGACCGGAACGAGAAAATATCCAAAAAGCCGGCACAAAACAAGTGTGACCGGAACTAGAGAGGATCAAAAGCCGGCACAAGACAAGTGTGACCGAAACGAGAGAGGATCTAAAAGCTGGCACAAAACAAGTGTGACCGGAACTAGAGAGGATCAAAAAAAGATGCAAGGCGGATCGGTAGGGCGCAGAGCGCAAAAATACCAAGGCGCAAGGGCACAGAGCGAGGCAATGGGGCAGGCGAAACAATAAAGCGCAAGGGCATAGGGTGTAAGGCGGGCTGACAAAGCGCAAGGCTCAGCGGGCGGATCTACATCGAGGCCAACCTGGAGTTCCCCGGGGTGTCGTGTAGGGCGCAGGGAGAGTGCAAGCAGCGAGGGGATGGCCGGGAGCGCCAAATCTGCCCCCCCGTGCTACTGTGCCGGAGACAGGACATGGGCGCAGGAGGTGGAGCGACAGCTCGAGCGCAAGGTCGCAGAGAGAGCGCAATAGGTCAAAGTCACGAGGGCCGGATCGGGTGCAAGGGCTATGCCGGGTCGAATCGGGTGTAGGGCACAGCACAGAGTCAGGCTCAAACTCAAAAAGGGATCACAGGGTCGGATCGGGTGTAGAGCCATCCAACGGATCGGGTGTAGAGCCATCCGATGCAACATATCATAGCCAACAGTCCGGTGTAAAGCATAGGTGTAGCAAATCTTAAAGCACAGCCATCCGATGCAAATCGGATGGCTGTGAATAGCTATAGAGAGAAGGGAATGCAAATCGGAGGGCTGTGATGCGGTTTCAAAGGGGATCGGATTTTGGGAGAGGAGATAAGGAAAGAGAGAGAGAATGGAGGAGAGAACGCACAGCGTTCGGATCGGAGAGAGAGAAGTCCGGGAGAGAGCGACAGAGGCGGAGACGGGAGAGGAAATCGGAGATCCGGCCGGCACGGGTGCAGGGCCGGCGGGCACGGCGGGTCCGGTGGCGCGCAGGGCCGGGCTGGAGAAGAGGTGGCCGCAGGTTGGGAGGCCATGCGGCGACGAAGTCGCCCCGTTCGACCGCCTACGGCGAGGGAGTCGGCGATCGTGTGGATCGTGGCCGCAGGGGCGTCCTCCTCCTCTTCCTCGCCCGTCGTCTTCAGCCTCGACCCGGCCGCCCTCTAGTGTCTTGCCGGGAAGCCCACGACCCTCACCGTTGTGGTCTTCGCCGGACGGAGGAGGACCACGTGCGGCGTCAGCACCGGGCAGCTGCTCGGGCGCGTGCGTGTGGGGGTCAACCTCGAGTCACCTCCGTCGCGCGTGGTGGTGATGCAGAGCGGGTGGCTCACCATGGGGCACGGCGCGTCCGCCGCCCGGCTGCACCTGGTGGTCCGGTCCGAGCCGGACCCGAGGTTCGTGTTCTAGATTGGCGGCGAGCCGGAGTGCAGCCCGGTGGTGTACCAGATCCAGGGCTCTCACGGTAACTGCCGCAGCGGATGCCTTCAGCAGCCCATCTTTAGCTGCCGCTTCTCCGCTGGCTGCAGGCGAAGCACCGGATCCAGATCGCTGCCCTTCAATTCTTCCGGTAACGGCACGATGAAAGGATGGCTCGGAGCCTTCGGGATCGAAAGCGACAAGCAGAGGAGGGAGCATCGCAAGGGATGGACGGTGACAATCCACGACCTCTCGGGCTCTCCGGTGGCCGCCGCATCCATGGTAATACCCCCCGTGTCGGGCCGGATCTGGCCCCCCGTGCCACGGTTGCTACAGCGCCGGAGAGAAGGCGGCGAGCGCAGGGCCGGGACCGGACGGCTGCGTTGCACAGGGATAAGAGCGCAAGGGTCGTTCGGACGGTGCAAGGGCGAGGTCGGTGGGCACCGTCGGGCGCGGCACGGACCAACGGCAGCGACGGTGGATCGGACTGCTCGGGAAAAAATATTTTACTGTTCCCGGCCTCCTCGATGTCGTCGACGACGACCGAGGAGGCCAAGGCCGGAGAGGAGAGCGTCGAACCCTAGGCCAAGAGGGTTGGCTCTGATACCATGTTACGAAGAGAGGGGGAGAGAGAATAGAATTGAGGAGAAAATCTCCTTGTATTATCTCATTAATCACAATTGCATTACATAAGACTACCTCTCTTTATATAGAGAGAGTACGCACACCATTATGTTACCACAACCGAGGTGGGACTAATAGAATACTAACACACTACATCTAATAGAACCATACATAATTTTGTTTGTTCACGTAACAATCGAGTTCTTCAAACTACCAAAATAAAATAAAATTCGAGCTCTTTACAGTTAAAAATAGCTATAGTCCACCACCTACTAAATTGATAAATGGTTGATGTGTCCCTTTGTTCGAGTTCCAACATTAAATTGATAAGGGCACCATCTCCATCCCAATGGGTGATGCTACCAAGACTTACTGGACACCCTCTCTCGCTCCCCTGGCATGTCTCAGACTCTTGTCCCTGACAAGCATATATGAGAGTTATCCCATCCATTCTGACCCTAGGATGTTCAATGTTTATGTTTAATTTGGTTATCTATCTCTTTATTTAAGGATCTTTATTTCTTTAAATGTTATGACTTTCTATTTAAATACATATCTTATGTTTAACCAGAGGAGAAAAAACTAAAAACTTGTGTTTTATTGGTTTGATCAAGACTTGACTTGTGAACTGAATGGAACCAATTCAAAAATTTTGGTTCAACTTTTTAGTAGTGAATGATTTTGTTCGATCCCATTTATAGAGAAACAATTAAATTCAATTCGATTACAAATTTCTAAAAAAACTTAATCATCCCATACCGTTAAAAGTCACTATATCCCTACAAAGCCAGCAATTTAATGTATGACAATTTGAGCGAGGGACATGACTTTTTTGAAGTCACAGTTTCTTGAAATTGTCAGTTGCATTTAGAGTTGTCCGATGAATGAGCAGTCAAGGTTGAGTGTGATTCACCTATCGAGGTACATGCCATAGGACGAATGTTATACCGTCACATCCTGAATTTGAGTGATTCGTGGCTCCAGATGAGTTGACTCCCTGGACAAGGGGCTTGGGTTGCTAGTGTTGTAGCTCTTATGTCCTGAGCGTGGATTTTTTGTATTAACATTAATAAATATGACTTTGTTTATTGCTTTAATTAGAATACTGCTTTGATGTATGTCAATTCATATGTAATAAAGGATCTTAGGGAACACAATAGGCCATTGAGGCACATGGTGGGTCCATACTTGGGAGACCTAGTGGATCGGTTATATGTAGACCTAGAATTAGTTCACAGCTTTGGTAATGTCGGTCGCTTCATCAAAAAATAAGTTGTTGGCAGGTAGAGGATGTGGTGAAGTCTCCACCATGGAGACGTGAGATTCTCATTCACCTGATCAAGCACGATGATCGTGTTGAACAGGAACCAAGATGATGCACAGATCAATGTATCAAATATCGGTACATAAAATTGTCTTATTACTATAGATAATATGTTCTTAACCATGAGGGACCATGCACATTGAGCTAACCAATTGTGTGGTGCTTTGATATGCCAATGTGTGCGGACCTTCTACAGTTCAATACCATGGTATGTTGGACTGCTGACGCTGGAGTGGCATACAATCCCTACAGGTTATCCAATATTTAGAGATGGATGTGTGTGTGTTTTGATGAGTTAATATGTCCACACAATTAATCCAGGCCTGGTGGTTATCAATATGACTGATGATGTTCCGGATGCTAGGCATAGCATCGGACGGGTGTGGTGTTATAGATGACAAGTCATCAAATCCTGGTCATTTAATCGATCGGGTCTGACGTTGCTCCCCATTGCCCGAGTCGAATCATGGCACCAGTAATAGGGACTAAACATTATCAGAGTTCAGTAGAGAAAAGGGTTATGAGGGAGAAAGATCACTAGAGTTCAACCCGTGTCATACTCTAGGTGGCTACGCGGGTTGATCGGATTAGGGATGACTAGTGGAACTTTCGGTGTATCACCGGAATAGTTAATCAGGGATCCGGTTGGAGCTAGAGATCCTGAACCCTGAAGGTTCCACCCTATCGTTGTGTAGAAAAATTGTTTCCCGATCCGGTTGGACACGTTAGATGCGATGTAGCACGATGGAGCACAAGCCCGAAGCCTAAGAATCTAATTCACATGTGTTAAGGGACCATATGGGTATTTTGGTAAATACAAAAATATGGCTCAAAACATATTGAATATGGATCTTAAAATAAGCGAAATAATTCCAGGAGCTCATAGGTAGTGATGGAACTCGATTTTCGACTAGCGTACCTTATTCTATCTTTCTATCAGTGGTATCCTGACATAAGGGGCGTTTTTCGTCCAAAGTGTTAAGGAGATAAGGGGAAGCCCTAACCCTAACTTTTCCCTTATGGAAAATTCGACCCCCCCCCTCCTCCTTTGTGGCCATCATAGGGCCGACCAAGCGTAAGCCACTTCGTGGCCACCCTATAAAGGCACAAAGAGGGAGAGGGCCGACCTCAAGGTTTTGCTAGCTCTCTCCCTCTCAAAATCCAACCCCCTCTCCCTCTCCTTGAGAAATCCGACCCCCCCTCTCTCCCCTTTGTGGTTTTGGCCAAGAAAAAGAAGGAAGAAGAAAGTGGAAGAAATGAGGAAGGGAAGGAGAATAGAAGAAAACGAGAGAAAGAGATAGAGGAGGTCTTCGAGGCACGTCATCGACTTCGCTTTTGTCATCCTTCGTCGGCGTGTCGTCCTTGCACTCAGAGACAGGACGTTATGGGTTTCTTTCTTCGCAAAGGACAATGTGCTATCCAACAGCATCCCTCTGGGTTTATCTACAGATCGTCATCAATCATTGCTCTATTATCCTTGAATCAAAGATCCGCAAGGTATGATCATTCTAAACACTTAACTTGATGCATGCATATCTTTCGTAGATCATAGTATGCCTCTAGGGTGTCCGTGAATATGTTAGGTTTATAGATTTGCATGTAGATTGTTTTGTGAAATTAATTGTAATAAAACATACACCACGAGATCCTCATATCTATCTTTTGCTTCCGTTGTGATTCTAATAAAAGGATTTAATTCCAACAACTACGAGTTGGGCATCATGGTGTAATCATTCTAGGGTACAATTAGTTTCACACTTTTTTTTAGAACTTGGCCTTAATAATAAGGGAGGGTTAGGTAGCCCTCGACGAGTCTATTAGAAAATAAAAAATAAGTTAGGTTACAATCGAATCACAAAAGACTCTAGCCTCATTCGTGAATGAGTCTACGTACCCATGGAGAGATCTAGAGCTTGAAGATAGAGACAACTGATCTAATGAGCTTTGAATCAGTCGCTTCTTTCCGGTTAAAAATCACATTGTTCCGCTTCAACCAAAGCACTCATAATATCCCCATCGCCAGGATGTCCCATGGGGGTCCGGATGTTCTTCTCCTCTGCCTCCTCCATGTCAACCAGAGAGCACATAGGCTACTCGGATGGGAACAACCCCCACCTTACTGCTTGAAATGATCCTAAAGTCTCCTTGCGAACGGGCACCTTAGGAGCAGGTGGAATAACCTTTCCTCCTTAGCCTTTGCACCTTGGCAGAAGGTGCACCATGGTTCGGTCACTACTGGATTCCCTCTTCTAAGCAGGTTCACTTTTGCTAAGATCTTGTTGCGTAAGGCCATGTAGTAGGGAGAAGATCTTCACCTTAGATGGTGTACTAGATTTCTAGATGACCCTCAAAAGGAGAAAGCGATCACCATCTGGAACAAGATGCTTGTAGAAGGATTTGACTGAAAAAAGTCTCGATAAGTGCCATCGCTAGGTGACTGATTCTGATCTTGGGTGGAAGGTTGCAATCAAGAGTATTTGCTTCAAATCAGTTGAGTCCCAGACAAGATTGGCCGAAAGGGGAAACTGTAGCCGAATGCGCTAGTGGAACACTCCTATTTTGCAAAAGCACCTGTGATTGGATAGTGCACCCCGGTCATTGCTTGTGAGTAAAGAACTGGAAACAAAATCTTGAACGGGAGCTCTCCTAGTAAGACATCTTACCAAAAATGGATTTTCTGCCCATCACCCAAGGCAAAATTGATCCCATTCCAGTAGAGATCTCTCACCTTCAGGATCCCCTTTCAACAGTGCAAGATTCTCCCGGAAAACCTACTGTTGGCTTGGATAGAGGAGAATCTTTTGAAGTATTTAGAGAGGATGATGTCCCTCTGGGTGCCTCCTTCCTCTCTCTAGACTCCACCACCATACCCTAGCATGGAAATGTTAAATATCCTTGGGTCAAGAACCTCCAATCCTCCCAAGAACTTTGGTAGACACACTTAATCACATCTCATGAGATTGTAGAAGCCTCCTATGTCACCCACTCCTCTCCACATGAAAGTTCTTCTGATCTTGTCAATGCGCACTATTACCCAAGACTCAATGCGCTCTATTACCCAAGACAGGAAATAGAAGATAGCCAAGTAGTACAAAGGAATAGAGGGTAGCACCGAGTTGCACTCCGACAGATCATCAACCGAGCAAAGAAAAAGCCAAGCTTGTCGTCCAACCCGTTGAAGTAGATATTACTCTTCAAAAAATTACCTTAGTCCCGATATTACACTCCGTGCTTCGGATGCACGCGGCCAGTGCATCGGACTGCTGCGGACCGCACGGACCGCAGACCGCATATATATATATATATATATATATATATATATATATATATATATATATATATATATATATATATATATATATATATATATATATATATATATATATATATATATATATATATATATATATATATATATATATATATATATATATATATATATATATATATATATATATATATATATATATATATATATATATATATAGAGAGAGAGAGAGAGAGAGAGAGAGAGAGAGAATACGGGGTATGAGCTGACAGCCCATTTGCTCAAATGGGCTGTCAGCCGGTAACCGTCCGATCTTGATCACGACCGTCCGTTTAAAAACAAAATAAAAACACCGAAACTATACTCTCTCTCTCTCTCTCCTTCGCTGAAGAACCCTGACCCTGCGCCCCCGTTCCCCTCCGGCGCTGCGCCCGTCTCCGACCCCGGTCCCCTCCGACCCCGGCGGCTGCGCGACCCTCCGGCCCGGCCCCCTCCGACCCCGGCTGCTGCGCCCCCTCCGACCGCCCTGCGCGCCATCCCCTCTGGGGCTGCGGCCGCCTCCGACCCCAGTCCCCTCCGCCCCGTCCCTCCGACCCCGGCGGCTGCGCGGCCCTCCGGCCCGGCCCCCTCCGACCCTGGTCCCCTCCGACCCCGGCTGCTGCGCCCCCTCCGACCGCCCTGCGCGCCGTCCCCTCCGGGGCTGCGGCCGCCTCCGACCCCAGTCCCCTCCGCGCCGTCCTCCGACCCTGGCGGCGCGCCGTCCCCCCGGATCCGGTGCCGGTGCCGGAGGGGGCAAGGTTGCCGCTGCCGCTACCGCGCGCGAGAGAGAGGAAGAGGGAATTCGGTGTTTTTATTTGGTTTCGGTGTTTTTATTTTGTTTTTAAACGGACGGTACGTGATCAAGATCGGTCGGGCATCGGTGTGTGGAGAGAGAGTTACAGCTGCTGTAACAGTAACAGCTGTAACAGCTGTAAAAAGTTTTGTTTTTTTTTTTAATTTTTATTGGACGGTGCGATCATCACAATCGGACGGCTGGCAGTGACAGCCCATTTGAACAAATGGGCTGTCAGCTCATACCCCGTATTCTATATATATATATATATATATATATATATATATATATATATATATATATATATATATATATATATATATATATATATATATATATATATATATATATATATATATATATATATATGGGGAGGGATACTCTTACTCATGGCCTCTTACTCATATAGTTACCTATGATCTGGGCCCTCCATTAGATCCTGACGTACGATTCGGATTAGATGGGGAGTTAAAGCAATCGTCCGTATTAAATGCCCGTATTAAAAGCCGGAGAGAGAGAGAGAGAGAGAGAGAGAGAGAGAGAGAAAGAGAGAGAGAGAGAGGATGGCATACATACTTTTAATACGGGCATTTAATACGGACGATTGCTTTAACTCCCCATCTAATCCGAACCGTACGTTGGGATCTAATGGAGGGCCCGGATCATAGGTAACTATATGAGTAAGAGGCCATGAGCAAGAGTATCCCTGCACCCAAGGTGCAGCAACAACACTGCACCTCGGTCTTGTTTTACCTACCTAGAAGTTTTGGAATTGGATGAAATTTGGTGAGGGTGTTGTCTAGGTTAAGGTGATCATCCTCACAAATTTTCATCAAATTCCAAAACTTCTAGGAGGGTCAAATGGTCGAAGCAAAATCAGCCGTCCGCAGTCATCTTTAAAATCTGCAGATTTTGCTTCGACCATTTGACCCCCCTAGAAGTTTTGGAATTTGATGAAAATTTGTGAGGATGATCATCTTATCCTAGACAACACCCTCACCAAATTTCATCCAATTCCAAAGCTTCTAGGTAGGTAAAACAAGGCCGAGGTGCATGCTATGCTGCGGCATGCGGTGCGCGCGGCACTACACCGCAGTCGTCTGATGCACGCGCTGCGTGCATCACATGCACGCAGCAGTGCATTAGACGGCTGCGGTGCAGTGCCGCACGCACCGTATGTCGCATTATAGCATTTATCTCTCTCTCTCTCTCTCTCTCTCTCTCTATATATATATATATATATATATATATATATATATATATATATATATATATATATATATATATATATATATATATATATATATATATATATATATATATATATATATATATATATATATATATATATATATATATATATATATATATATATATATATATATATATATATATATATATATATATAGGGAAGTGCTAGAATGCGGCATGCGGTGCGTGCGGCATCGCACCGCAGCCGTCTGATGTACTGCTGCGTGCATCGCATGTACACAGCGCGTGCATCAGACGGCTGCGGTGCGATACCGCACGCACCGCATGCCGCATTTTAGCATACCCCTATATATATATATATATATATATATATATATATATATATATATATATATATATATATATATATATATATATATATATATATATGGGGAGGGATACTCTTACTCATGGCCTCTTACTCATATAGTTACCTATGATCCGGGCCGTCCATTAGATCCCGACGTACGGTAAGGATTAGATGGGGAGTTAAAGCAATGGTATCCGCATTAAATACGAGCTTTTAATACGGGCTTTTAATACGGGCATTTAATGCGGACATCATTGCTTTAACTCCTCATCTAATCCGAATCGTACGTCGGGATCTAATGGACGGCCCGGATCATAGGTAACTATATGAATAAGAGGCCATGAGTAAGAGTATCCCTCCCCTATATATATACTAGTAATGCCCGTGCCTGTCGGCACGCAAAAGATTTCGAGGGCGAGGACAATATTTCGCGGAAGGTGAAATTATTTCGAGGGTGGCAAAAAAATATTTCGATGGTGGCAAAAGACTTCGAGGGCGAGAACACTACTTTTAGATAGATAACAATCATGTGCACTTATTTTCCCTGTTCATTAAGTCTTACGCAATACAAAAGTTCTCTTAATCGAGGCATCAGAACCTTGCTAGAAGTTTGTCCCCATTACTTCTAATGATCGCCTGTATCAGAAGTCAAAATCGGATCACCCCTAACACAGAATCATCATCATATTTGGGAAAACAACATTCAGACGACGGATAGGCCAGCTGAATCGTTTTATCTCTGACACGACTACGCACAAACTATTTTCCCTATTCATTAAGTCAAAATATCAGAAGTCAAAATATTTCCTTCATGTGCACTTATTTTCCCTATTCATTAAGTCTTACGCAATACAAAAGTTCTCTTAATCGAGGCATCAGAACCTTGCTAGAAGTTTGTCCCCATTACTTCTAATGATCGCCTGTATCAGAAGTCAAAATCGGATCACCCCTAACACAGAATCATTATCATATTTGGGAATTCTAAAATGGCTATGAACGGATGGCTGATGGCTGCGAACGAATGGCTGTGAACGGATGGCTGATGGCTGTGAACGAATCGCAGAACCCAATCGCAGAACGACCTGATGGCTGCGAACGAATGGCTCGAACGGATAGCTGCGAACGGACGGATGGTTGCGAACGAATGGCTGTAAGAACGGATGTTGTGAAGATTTCAAAAGAAATGTATCGATCGAGCAAGACAAACTGAAAATATTTATCTATGTGAGTTGCGGATAACATTTCTTGGGCAAAGGCAGAGCTGACCATATCATTATGCCCATAACAATGTCTCAATTTATCCATTAAAAATTATAACAAAGCACAACATATAGGCAGCTTATCACAAATGTCGAAGGAAAGGTACAACTAAAAACTCATGGTGAAGACGGCATTATGGCATCAGACAATAAGCGGAGTAGAATCCACATAAAAGGTTCAGAGTATAGGATAAAATATTATCATCATTTGCCATCCACATAGATATATTGAAAAATTTATGAAGGCAAAAATAAACTCAGCATGTAAGCATATCACAAATGTCAAATGACAAAAAGGGGAATAACTAAAAACTCTCTAGGAGAAGATGGCATCAGGCAATAAGCGGAGTAGGATCCACATCGAATGTTCAGAGTGTAGGATAAAATATCATCATCATTTGCCAACCTCAAAATCAGGATAAAATATCGTCTTCTTTTCTCCCATTCTTGCTCTAGAGATTCATAAATTGATACTAAATAGTTAGAACAAAAATAATACAGTCACTCAATTCACCATCCATTAATTTGAATATGCATGCAAATCAACTCAAGAACCACCAACTACTCACAGCAACGGCATATGCAAAGATGAACATGCTTCTTACGAATAAGCAAATTAAATTAACAGCTCTCTCTCTCTCAAAAGTGCCAAAAGTGCCTCTGTGCAACTTGGGCAATCTGACGGTGGCGGCGGCTTTCCTCAGCTTGCAGTTGTGTTACCTCTGCAAACAATAATCTACCAACCTTTGAAGCCTCTCGTTGTCGCCACCTCGCTGCAGCCTGCAATCGTACTCCCTCTAGATACTGTCGTCGGGCTATCACGATCCTCTTTCTTGTAAAAACTACTATAAGTACACGACATTTATACTTATAAATATCTTTTTTAAAAACTGTTTAAATTTATACATACGCTCGGTTTCGATGTGATTCAATGTTCTTTGTATGTATCGAAATATTCGAAATGTGTCCATTAGTATACTCCAAAAAACACCATTGGTATCGCCGCTGAGCCGCAATATTCTTCCGGAGACATAGCGTGGGCGGGAAATGACGGGCCATTGTCTCCACGCGCCAGTCTCTACCTCAGGAATATGTTGCTTGAGAAAGTTCACTCCTCCCCTCGATTTAGGAGGGCAAGGATTTAAAAAATCTGATACGTGCGACGCCAAAGAAAAAATCAAATTTAAAAAATTTGATACTAAATCAGATTACCCAAACACGATTAAAGAAAAATCTGATTTTGAAAACAAAAAGATGATAACGGGACCTATTTTTAAACAAAAAGATGATAACGGTGTGCCACGTCGCCCATTTAAAAGAGCATAATCGGAATTGGCACACCATTGGCTAGCAAATCTAGCATAGTCCATGTTGTTCCCTTTTTAATGGGTGACATGGCACAACATGATTGGGACACCGGTTGTTAAATGGCTGGCTTATCCCATCAGATGTGAAAATGGTTGAATCGATTCTTTTCTTTTTTTCCTTTTTTACCTTAATCTTTTGTACCGGATAAATTACCTTGCTCTTTTTTGGACGAAATATTCAAATGAAGTTTGAATGCATGCAATAGTTGCTTGAGAAAGTTTTGGCATCACAAATGACACGGGCATTACAATCAACAAAATTTTGCCCATTGCCCATTGGTGCATTGCTTTGGCGTCGCACGTATTTGCAAATCAGATTTTGAAAATTTTGCCTATTGGTTCATACTGGTATACATAAAACACAAATGACACGGGCATTACAATCAACAAAATACCTGTTTTGGCATCACAAATGACACGGGCATTAAAATCAACAAAATTTTGCCCATTGCCCATTGGTGTATTGCTTTGGCGTCGCACGTATTTGCAAATCAGATTTTGTATACATAAAATACAAAATAAGTAGGCACGGGCATTACAATCAACAAAATACCTGGCATTGACATTTTGAGCCCAAGCTCGATAAGCTCAAGATCTTAATGCGAATGAAAATCGGAATCTGAATGACGGCAAATAAATTAAACCTGATCGGTGGAACGGTGCCTAGGTGAGACTGCAGGGGGATGGTGGATGATGGCCTCCTCTTTGTCCATGTTGATATCCATCACTTCATGCTAAAGAAAGAAAAGAAAAGAAAAGATGATGATCTAAAACAAAATAAGATGCTGTAGCGAGAGAAATTCTTTTGCACACCTAAGAATTACACGAACAAATAAATTAAACCTGATCGGTGGAACGGTGGAGCGGTGCGTAGGTGA
The DNA here is from genome assembly GCA_947650365.1 of Chamaelirium japonicum. NCBI lineage: Eukaryota > Viridiplantae > Streptophyta > Magnoliopsida > Liliales > Melanthiaceae > Chamaelirium > Chamaelirium japonicum. Next base: position 69,700,808 of record OX393552.1, read on the forward strand.
GAATTACCTGATCGATGGGCACCACCTCGTCTACCAACATGGAATCAGGATTGGTGAGGGAGTCAGACAAAGAATTTTCCTGCAGATATACTTAAAAGAATAACAAAAAAACAAAGAATTTACATTAGTAAACAAACAAAGAATGAGAGAAAGGTTGAGGGAGGGAGGGAGGGAGAACTCACCTTGGGCATTGTAGGGCACTATGTGATCATTGACCAACATGGAGTCAGGATTGGTGATTGCATGAGACATGTTGGTTGCGTGGGTCGGGTCCGTCTGCGAACACAATAGAAAAAAAACATATTGAGAGTTAAAGAAAGGTGTGTATCAAGAAGAGAGTTAAAGAATAAAAAATTGGATATCGTACATAGAGAAAAATGTAGTTCTATCAAAAATTTCGGACATTTCAACCGTACGATTCTGATGTTAATAAACAAAAAACGAAAAAAAAACCCAGAACAATCGAATAAACGAAAAAAACACAACCGTCTGTTACACCCAGCTTGATCTGCTACAGCAAACATCCAAGTCATTTTCTCAGGGAGTTCAATACACAGCCAAAAAATCACCATTTTTTTTTGGAGCAGGAATGTTCATTTTTGAAACTGGTGCTAATAACAAAAAACAAAAAAATCAGAGAGCTGGATCTCTCTTATGCACGATTCTGATGTTAATAAACAAAAAACGAAAAAAAAAACCCAGAACAATCGAATAAGGGATCAGAGAGAGAGAGACATACCTGGATCTGGGTGGACTGAAAAGCTGCGGGAATGTTCATTTTTGAAACTGGTGTTAATAACAAAAAACAAAAAAATCAGAGAGCTGGATCTCTCTTATGCACGATTCTGATGTTAATAAACAAAAAACGAACAAAAAAACCCAGAACAAAACAATCGAATAAGGGATCAGAGAGAGAGAGACATACCTGGATCTGGGTGGACTGAAAAGCTGCGGGAAGCGATCTCTCTTCTCTTTTGCACGATGAGTGAAGATAGGTGATATATCATGAAATATCTTTTTCTATCTCTATTTCCATTTAGGGTGACCATAGATTTCGATCAATCTCGAGGGAGGTGATCACACGGGATTGCAGGAATTTCACGGTGGTCATTTCCATTTGGGGAGAGAGACGGTCGGGTGAGGGATTTGATCGCACAGGATTAGTGGGTCGTGGGTTTCCATTTTGGGGTTGTAGAGATCGAGATCGAAAGAGAGAGAGATCGGCTGTAGAAATTAAATTTCCATTTTGGGGCTGTAGAGATCGCGAGAGAGAGAGAGAGAGAGAGAGAGAGAGATCGACTGTAGAGATCGGGTTTAGGGGGGGGGAGAAAGAGAGAGAGAGAGAGAGAGAGAGAGAGAGAGAGAGAGAGAGAGAGAGAGGATCGCGGGTTTAGGGGGACTATAGAGATCGCAGGCGATGTGTAGAGAGAGAGAGAGAGAGGGGCAGACAAAGGGACGGTCGGATTTAGGGGCTGTTTAGGGCCTATAATCACGAACGTCCATTTAACCCAGCTCGGATTTGTTACATGATGGGATTTGTTTAACGGGAATTAATCTCTTTTTCTTTTTAGAGTGCTAATTCTTTTTGAACGGGATGAATAATGATAATTCTTTGCCTTTAAGCAAATCAATCATAGCTGTTAATTTGTCATTGGTATTTGAAGGGAGAGTGGACTCTTCGGCGGGATCGTGTGGTTGAGAGTGGGTTAGAGAACGACGATCACAACCGTTGTTTGTACCCCCCACATAACTGTAGCTTATTTTATATATATATATATATATATATATATATATATATATATATATATATATATATATATATATATATATATATATATATATATATATATATATATATATATATATATAAAGAGAGAGAGAGAGAGAGAGAGAGAATACGGGGTATGAGCTGACAGCCCATTTGGGCTGTTAGCTCACAGCCCTCCGATCGTGATCACCGGCCGTCCGTTTAAAAGAAGAAAAAAAAAACACCGGCAGTCCCCTGATCTCGCGACCACCGGTAGCCCGACAGCCCCCTTCTCCTCCACCTCCGGCGTCGCGCTCATCCCCGACCAACCTCTACTCCGGCAGCCCCTTCCTCTCCCCATCCGGCGCCGATCTAGCCCCAACCTCCCCCTTCCCCCTCTGATCTCCTCCTTCCTCGCCGGCAGCCACCTTCGACGGAGAAGGGGGTTGCCGGGCAGCTGGTGGTCATGGCAGCAGCAAACCGAGGTTGGGGAGGTTGGGCTGGATCCTCGCCGAAGGGGGAGGAGAAGGAGGCTGCCGATGGTCGGGCTGAGGTCAGCGAACCAGGAAGTGAGAGAGAGATAGAGAGAGAGGATGAGGGGGCCGGTGGTCGGGGGCTGCCGGTGGCCGAAGCCGGTGGGGGCCGTTGGTCGGGGGTTACCGATGGTCGGATCCGGAGGGGGCGAGAGAGAGAGAGAGAGAGAGAGAGAGAGAGAGAGAGAGAGAGAGAGAGAGAGAGAGAGAGAGAGAGCCGGTGGCCGGAGCCGGAGGGGGCCGGTAGTCGGGGGCTGCCGGTGGCCGGAGCCGGAGGGGGCCGGTGGTCGGAGGCACTGCCGGAGCCGGAGGGGGCGAGACAGAGGGGATGAGGGTGACGACGTTGGGGTCGGGTTTGAGCTTCAGCGAAGGAGAGAGAGAGAGAGAGAGAGAGAGAGAGAGAGAGAGAGATCGAGAGAGAGAGAGATCGAGAGAGAGAGAGGGAATGAGCTGCATGAGAGAGAGAGAGAGAGTAGTGGGTATGAGCTGTTATTTTGTTTTTTTTTCTTTTAAATGGACGGCCGATGATCACAATCGGGAGGGCTGTGAGCTGACAGCCCAATGCCCAAGTGGGCTGTCAGCTCATACCCCGTATTCTCTCTCTCTCTCTCTCTCTCTCTATATATATATATATATATATATATATATATATATATATATATATATATATATATATATATATATATATATATATATATATATATATATATATATATATATATATACCCTCATTATTTTTTAAGTTTTATTAATAACCCCTCACATATCTCAATTTTTACAAAATGGTCAATTTGGACAACTTTAGGACCATTGTCATAGACTGTTAGGTGCTCGTGCGAGCCATACCATTCTGGGGAGAAGGAGATGCAATGAGGATGACGAGCATCGATGACGTCATGGCAACGTGCACAAAGACTGAGTAGCCAAAGGGTAAAATGGTTGAAAAGTAGGTACATAGTTTTTTTGGGCAAAAATCAAGATAGGCATATCATTAATAAAATTTGTAAAAAAGGTGTTTACAATATCAATATTTGTTAGGATTGTATATGCAAAAACAATTTTTTTGGGGATTTTTTTCAAAATAATACTTAAAAAATAAATATTTTATTTAATAGCATTTGATTGAAAGTATTTATTAGTTCAGTGCTCTGACAGCGTAAAGCGAGTCACAAATTTTTTTGTTCTTCATTTCAAGTAGAACCCGGTATTTGGATTACAGGGTTTAAATCAGATATTCTGGACATCGAATTTAACCGAAGCCCCCCTGTATAATATTTTCATACTTAGCTATTTCTCGTTGGATTTCGGATAAACCCGGTATCCATAATGCCGGGTTTAAACCCAGTAATCCAAATATCGGGTTTACTTGAAATAGAAAAAAAAATTCATGATTTGTTTTACTGTGCTAACACGGCATGTGGCTTTCAGAGCACTAGTATGATAATTACTTTTGATCAAATACTATTTATTTAAATATTTTACTTTTAAATATTATTGATTTATTTATTTTTTTCTTTTTATCTCTCTCTCTTTCCGCCCTTTTTCCTTGGGATGCGGAACTGGGAAGCACAATGTGATTACGTGCCCAATATTTTTCCTTTTTCCACCCGAATGCCCTGGCACGCGTAGAGCCTTCCCACTTCCCAGAGCTCCGCATCCGACAAAGATTGTACCTTTGGGCATTACGACGACTGACAGGTTTGTGAGGGGACTCTGTACCTCTCGTGTCTGAGATTCAGAGAGAACGGGGGAGCAAGGGAGGAATTTCTCTGAGGGACTAAACCCATATGTAAATGTTAGATGCTGCAGTCTCATTTGGGTTTTTTTTTTTAATTTTTTGAGAAATCTCTCTAGAAAAAGATGGAAAAGGCACAATGTTTGGGGTTTTCATCGGATTTTTTTTGTTTCATATGATTGTGCCTTGTAATCTTTGCTAAACTGATAGACAAAAGTGTTGAGAAGTTGGCATTAGTATTTATTCCCTTTCATTGTCTTGGTAGAAATTTGAGTTAAAAAAAAACTTAATCTGATACAGAGCACTCCAACCCTTTACTCAAATTTGAGTAAAAACTCAATTTGTTGTGAGTTTGAGTAAGGGATGGAGCTGGTTTTGGAGCTTTTAACTCAGATTTAAGTAAAAACCTCAACCATTGGATGGCAATGTAGTGAACAGGGAAGGCCTCAGAGATGACCGTTGGGAATTTGGTATGAGATTTGAATCTCACTTGTTTCGGTGAAAACTCTGTGTAAATCTCAATCTGGTATGAGTTTGAGTAAAGGGTTGGAGCTGGTTTTTGGGCATTTTTACTCAAATTTAGTTTTACCCAAATGGGTATCTGAAATTTCGATTGTTCATGCCTAATCTATTTTAGTTTCCTTGCTCTTCTATCAGAGGTGTTTGTCTATCGAAATACAAAGTTTCTGATTCCGATGATTAGGTTTAACCTTGCTTTCTGAAGAAGATGCTCGAAGGACAGTCATCTCGCCGCAACCACCCTCTCGATGCAATTCGTAAGCAATGAAACAGCATTTTGTTTTTCAGTGGATTGTGAAACCTTGTTTTTCTTGTATTGGTACTCAGATTGAAGAACCAAGTAAACCATCGTCTTATGTAACGCTGCCTTGCAGCGTTCGAGGCATTTTATCACGGATCGTGGCATGGCATCGAATGCGTGAGCATTAAGAATGGGAGTATTTTTGTCCAGTTCAATCAGAATGGATCGGCGGTTGAGGAAAAATTTCACAGCGAATACATTCGCCTCCGATCAAGAAGAGCGAGAGCATGCGATTGCTTACACTTCCTGAAGCCCGGTATCGATGTGTGCGTTCTATCAGCTCATCCAACCGCAGCAACTTCTGACCCAGAATTGCAAAAGCCTGTATGCTACCCTACCCTTTATCCTCCTATTATGCATGTTTTAAATCGTCGCATGCTTGTTGCCACTAGATGAACATAATAAAAGCCCTATGTAGCTGTACCACAGTGTTACTCCTAACTCTCAGGATGTTTGTTGGGCAGATTCTCGTTGCAGTCCATTACTTTGTATATTTTTTTCATTTGATATTGTTTTCTGGAATGACAATGTATATCTAGTGCTGGACTACTTCATGTTATCGGAAATGTAAAAATTGCCTAACGTAATTATCAACCTTTCCACCTGCAGTTGCTTTCATGGTATGATGCCAAAATAGTCTCAATTAAGCGAGCTCCTCATGTTGATCTATGCACCTGCTTATTTTCTGTGATCTTTTGCCAAAGTAAATCCTCGACTACCATGAGAAAGAGCATACTTGACAGAAGGGCAGAGGTAGTCACAATCGACAATATTGCCATACTTCAAAAGCTCAGAAGTGAGCCTTTTGAAGATGGATACCACCAATGGAGTTCATCTGAGGACTGCATCTCCTGTAGTAAAAGTAAATTGCTCAGTGGCACATTTTCTTCTGAAGTTTCATGGCTGGTTGTGCTATCTACTTTGAAAGGGATGGATTTTGATATAAAATTGGCACAGAACATGATAGTGCATCATGTCCTTAACAGCGATCAAGGGCCATCCAGCATAGCCGATGCACAATCAGATGGAGATAGCTATAAGTTATCCCGTAATTTTGAGAAGAATATAACTGTTGTACATTTCCAAAGTTGTGAAGAAAATTTGCGGCCTAGGATTAGAAGTTTTGTCTCTGTGGCCCCTAAGGAAACGATTCCTCCAAACAGCATCATTGAGGTGGATCCTGTTGGCAGTATGGTGGACAGTGAATCGGATGTTGAGATTTTATATTATCACACAAACTTGCGACATTCAAAGCGTCGAAAGATGGCACCGGATCGTTTTGTAAGCTCTTTTTCACCAAACTTTCATTGCCACTCATTCAGGAATGTAGCCCATGATATAAGCAGATCTGAGAAGGAAACACCAACAACTAATTCTTCAAGAACTAGGTTGCTGGTAGGGGAAGAACCATACCCAGACAAGTTAAAACAGATCCTCAGCATTGCAGAATTACTTCAAAGAGAGAGCATACCAGACGAAAAACCTTCAGAACAACCTAATCATCATCCTATTGTAGTTGATCTGGAAACCATCTGTGGAGACCAACAGGAAAATCTACAAAGCAGGCTGAAGCTGAAGGGTTTATGCAGAGCAGTTCGGGGAGAAAGGGAATTTTCACTGTTGGATCAGAAAAGGTGTTCACAGAGAAAGAAACTATTAAGTGCAACAGAATGCAAGCAAATGATGGAAACTTGCATGGGGAACATAGAGTCCAAGATGAAGGCACAGCCACAGTATGTTCTTCAATGGTCAGAAAATCAACCAACTAATGTTTCAGAAGAAAGACTAGATTTTAACTGGTCTCCATCTAGTGAAAGTCCACTTGAAAGCGATGAGCATGAAGATTTGTGGAAGGAAATGGAGCATTCATTAACCACACTTGCCCTTCTTGAACAAAAACAGGTATGATCTGATTTTTCATTATATTTGAAGTTGCGCTTTCTATTATGTTTTTTTTTTTACATCGAGCGTATGTAGAAAAAATTCAGATAGAGAATAGCTTTAGTTCTTATCAGTTGCAAGGTACACTGAACTTGCTCTCCAGCTATTAAGAAACGATTCCTGTCTGCAATGTTGAAAATGTATCTGGCTGGAAAAACATTTGAACTAGTGAATAATACAACTGTTTTGTGTTTCAAGTACATTGGCTAAACAAGATTAATGTTGTTTAAACTTTACAATCTGCAAACCAAAATATATGATTTTATTGAATTTAAGGACAAATGATCATTGTTTTTTAAATCATAAATGACAGCCATGGAAAAAGGAACCATTTTTTCATTAAACAAAGCATTATACAGTTGAGCAACAATTGATTGTTTGAAAAGAAAGGTGGATGGTGAATGAATCTTGAGTAACAAGTACTTGAGTGAAAGCATAATCTGATTAAGACTTGAAGCGTATGGAACACTGTAAGTGGATAAATCGTTTGATTTGATCATCAACCAATATACAAGCACATGACACATCAGCGTTATAAGCATCTCACCTAACAAGGGGTGTATGTGTTTAGTTATTCTGTATATACCATCCATCTTTATAGTCCTACAAGATTCATATAATACACTACAACATACAATTCCATACTACATTACTATGGATGCTTACACAATATTGGCCACTCCCCCTCAAACTTATAGTGGATCATCCACCTTGCCATCATCTTGATGAACCTACCATGTACGGAGCAGTACATCTGCTGAGTGGATTGATGGAATGTCCAATATGGTAGGATAATAGCTATATCACAAGATTGTATAAATGGTGTCCAACTTGTTGAGCCTGATGTGTGAGCTGACAGAATGCTTGAGAACGTATAATGATCTGTCAATATTACTAATGAGCACAAATAAGGTCTAGAAGCAAGTGAACTATGACATTGAAAGAAGCAAACAATGTTGAATTTATGGGAGCTGCAAACCAACGGGTTCCAACCTGGTACAAACCTCAAGCCACAATGCTTATGATCAAGAAATATGCTGATATGGTGACATTTATGATAAAAAACTATAAACTGTAGATGTGGTGTATGCAGGCCAGCAATATTGTTAGATACCCTCATTCCCCAAAACCCGGGTTGTAAAGGGAGGCCCATAGTCGGTTTATTAAGCGGGTGATGGGTGCCTCCCTCACCGATGTGGGACTATCCGCTAACACTCCCCCTCACACAGAGCACATGTGGCAAGGATCCTTCCACGCGGAGCACATGTGGCAAGACACGATCGGTGGGAGCACCCGGAGTAGGAGACGGAGACGGGCCAGCTCTGATACCATGTTAGATACCCTCGCGCTCTAAAACCCGGGTTGTAAGGGAAGGACCAGAGTGGGTATATTAAGCAGGTGATGGGTGCCTCCCTCACCGATGTGGGACTATTCGCTAACAAATATGATGCCTTGACAAGTGACTAGAAGCGAAGCAAATTAATTGGCAAAGACAATATGCAACAACGAAGGCTCACTGATAGCATGATCTGTAGTAAATGATAGTAAATAGATGGTTATGCTACATGGATCGGCTACATGATTGAAAAAGGTTTTGACTAAACAACATAATTAGGTGTTTAATAAATCTCACATTTAATGTAGTTCAAAGCTATATTGCGGACTTAGAACTATTTCAGTGCAAGAACCTCCATAAAAACAGTTCAAAAAACTGAGGCACAACCTCCAACTCGAAGACATCGTCCGAGTAGGAAGGAGGAGACGAACTCGAGCTAGGAGGAGCCACAACACTAGCAGGAGGTAAGGGCTCAAGTACAGGTACAGAATGAGGGATGATTGCGGAAGGAATGGAAACAACAGGAGGTATAGGTACTGAGGAGTCATAAGGGACCACAAGGAAAGTGAGGTCCTGAGGCTCAGTAGAGTAGTAGGGCACATTCTCGACAAAGGAAACATGACGAGCAATGCGAAGATGATGAACTAAGGGGTCATAGCAACGATACCCCTTGTGCTCAGAACTGCTCCCCAAGAGAACACACTTAGTCGACCCGGCAGATAGCTTATTGCGCTTATGAGGGGGAAGAGCAAAGCAGGTGCACCTTGTGACGACCTGAGTTCCTCCCCAAAAGGTACTTGTTGAGGAGGGGAGTAATCGGGTATATAAAGACAATGGATTCCCACTCCCATTATCGATGTGGGACTAAACCGTGTGAGGCATGACCATCTCAACACCTCCCTCACACAGGACTCGCGTGGCAATGGCATAATTGGGCGGAGCTCCCAGAGCAGGTCCCAGCTCTAATACCATGTGACAAACCCTAGAGAAAGAGAGAGAGATGGCTAGGGTTTGGGGAGAGAATAGAATGAATCTCTTATTAGGCCAAATACCAATATATAGACAATACATATAAATATATATAAGTCCTCTATATACTAAGTGTATGTATATACACGAATACATCTTAACACGCTGGTACTGCCTCCCATGGTCGATCGTTCTGCAGTCATTGTCAGATGCCATGTCACTTCGTGGACACCTACTTCTCACTTCATCCAGAGAAGCGTCCTACCTACAGAGATCAATGTTGTCAGAACCGAACCGGAGGACGAACCGGTTTGTGTACCGGTCCAGTTCGGCCAGCTGGTCCGGTTCAGCCAGCCGGTCCGGTCTGGTTCACCGGCCCAACAAACACAATCAAACCCAGAGAAAGAGAGAGAAAGCATTTGTGCACAAAAAAAAAAACCGGTTCGTTTATACCTAAAACCGCCCAGCCCGACGGTTCAATACCGGTTCGTTTTCCAACACCGGTTCATATCGCATAAAGACCGATTTTCCTACCGGTTCGCGGGTTCTCGGTCCGGACCGGCCTGTTCAGTCCGGTTTTAATAACATTAATAGAGATCGAGGTTGTGGTCGTAGTCGATCGACTCCCACTGCTGCTGCTGTCTCTTCCGTCTCAACTTATGAGAATACAGTCCATTCGTGAGGAACTGTCTCAGCTTCGACTCTGTCAGCAGTCTGCCACTCCTCCTGGACCTTCCAGCGCTTCAACCTTCTCTGCTTTTTCTGGTAGTCCCGCTGTTTGGATACTGAATTCGGGCGCCTCACACCACATGACTCCGGATGCCTTCCTGCTCATTGCATGTCAACCTGCAACTCACCTGCCACCGATCCACACTGCAGGTGGTTCTCGTTTAGCTATCTCGCAGACTAGATCTATTACTCCAGCCTTCGCTCCTGCTTGCCACCTCTCCTTACCCTCTGTGCTTCATGCTCCAACACTCCATATATACTTGATTTCTGTTAGTGTTTTGTGTGACTTTGGTTGTTATATGACATTTTCCTCTTCCTCTTGTTCTGTGCAGGATCTGCATACTGGCCAACCGATTGGAGCAGGTTGTAGGACAGGTGGACTCTACCAGATGAAGTTTCTTCACTCTTTAGCTCCGTCATCATCTGGGTTTTGTGGATTTGTTTCTCTTGATGCCGACCTGTGGCATAGAAGATTAGGTCATGTGTCGGAACCACGACTTAAGAGATTACTCCATTCTAGAGCTCTAGGTCGTGGTCCTTTTTCGTCTTTGTCTATTTGTACTGGCTGCAAGCTTGCAAAAACTGCTGCCCCTCCCTTTTCATCCAGTACTTCTTAGAACTTTGCTCCTTTTGATTTTGTTCATTATGATATTTGGGGACCTTCTTCTCTTCCCTCTATGAATGGGTATTTATTTTATGTCTCCTTTGTGGATGATTACAATAGCTACACATGGGTCTACCTTTTTCGTTGTCGCTCGGATATCTTCTCAGCCTATCAGGACTTCACCTCCATGATTCACACGTAGTTTAGTTGGCACATCAAGATCTTTTGATCTGATTGTGCCATTGAGTATCTATCTATAGCTATGCGCAGTCTTATTCAGTCCCATGGGACTATTTTCAGCATTCGTGTCCTCACATTCAGGAGCAGAATGGCATTGCTGAGCGAAAGTATCGTCATATTCTTGCGACTACTCGCGCTTTCCTCCTTTCCGGTTCTATCCCTCGGCGCTTCTGAGCTGAGGCTCTTCTGATCTCAGTCCAGCTCATTAACATCACTCCTTCGTTGGTTCTTCCGGATGACTTGTCTCCTCACAAGCGTCTCCTCTCGACCACACCCGACTACAGTCCTCTTCGCATGTTTGGGTGCACCTGCTTTGTCCTTCTTCCTCCCTATGAGCGCACGAAGTTGTCTGCTCAGGCAGTTAAGTGCATCTTTCTTGGGATCAGGACTCAGCATAAGGGATACTGTTGCTATGACTCTGTTGCTCATCGACTCTCTGCTGCCTGCAGCTTGCGTCGACCCTCTGCAGCCCGTGGGTCCTTTGCAGCCCGTGTCGACCCTCTGCAGCTCATCGGTCCTTCGTCGTCTGTGCCTGTCGGCCATCTACTGATGATCTTGTCTTTCGATGTCTGCCTCTGATCAATCGTCGATGGTGACTCCTGTGCAGACGACTCCTGCACAGTTCTCGACGACACCACTCAAGCAAACGAGGAACTTCCTTCATGTCTTGATTGGATTTTCCTTGGTCTTGATTGCTGATTGGACTGCAAGGTCTGCCACCGTCCGGAGTATCTTGGACGGCTGAGGCATGTATGGACATCTTGATGGCTCTATATCTACTCCTGCTGCTGCCTCTGGAGCAAGTTCTTCTAACACCTGGAACCTGCGTGATCATCGTGTCCGGGCGTTTCTGGTTGACTCGGTTGATCGCTCGCTTCGAGCTGACCTGGTCACCTTTGCTACTGCAGCAAAGCTCTGGGCTCATCTTATGGAGCGCTTTGTGGAGCAGAACGGGGCCTGCGAGTATTAGCTTCTGTCTCAAGCCCAGTTTGCTCAGTAGGGAGAGAAGACGATTCAATAGTTTCATAGTCTCATGCGCGGCTACTAGCATGAGCTACAGGCTTTGGAGTCTCCTCTGCTAGAGTTGTCCAGAGTTGGTGCCTCCTGGCATGAGCTGCAGTTCTTTCGGGAATGGAGACAACTTTATCAGTTTTTGATGGCTCTTCGTCCTGAGTTTTCTTCTCTCGCGGGACAGTTGATCCATAGGGATCCCCTTCCTCGCCTTGATGCTGCTGTAGCTAAGCTTATTGCCGAGGAGACCCGCTTTCGCACTGTTGCAACTCGTAGAACCTCTGTACCTTCCAGTTTGGAGAATGTTTTTGCAGCTGCTCCACATCCTAGACCCACTTTCACTGCTTCGCTTTCTCACGGTCCCTCCCATTCCTCTGGTGCGTCTGGTGGTCCGTCTAACACTCGGAGGTGCACCCACTATGGCAAGCCGAGGTACACGGTCGACTCCTGTTGGCAGCCTCATCCAGAGAAGCGTACCGGGTCACCTAATCGTGGTCGACCCACTGTTGCAGTTGCTGGCGCCCCTACTGCTGATCATACTACGACGGATCGTCTTCAGCGTCTCGAGATACGCCTTGAGCAGCTCTTTCTGCAGCCTGCCTCTGGCTTCTCTAGACCCTCAGCCTTCTCTGCCTCCTCGGGTGCCTCTGCACCTTGGATTATGGACTTTGAGACCTCTTACCACATGACCCCAGACCACTCCATCCTTATTGCATGCTCACCTGCCTCCCGCCTTCCTCCGATCCACACTGCAGATGGCTCCTTTTTAGCCATCTCGCAGACTGGGTCCATCACTACCGCCTCAGACCCTACTAACATTCTCTCTACCTTTTGTCTTGCACACACCTCAGCTTTATATGAATCTAATTTCTATTAGCAGCCTGTGTGATTCCTGCTTGACAATCACTTTTTCTTCCTCTTCTTGTGTTGTGCAGGATCCACGCTCGGGACTGAGGATTGATGCTGCTCATAGGGTTGGCGGCCTATACCACCTGGAGTATCTTTATCTACCTACTGTACCTCCTTCGGTCTTTTATGGTGTTGTCTCTTCTGATGCCGACCTGTAGCACATGAGATTAGATCATGTATCTGAATCTTGGCTTAAAAGTCTTTTCCAGTCTGGACTCTGGAGCTTTAGGCCAAGGTTCCTTTTCTACTCTTTCTTTTTGTACGGGATGCCAATTGGCTAAGCATTCAGCTAGCCCATTTTCTTCTAGTTTGTCGAGGTCCTATAGTCCTTTTGATCTAGTGCACTCCGATATTTGAGATCATGCACTTTTATCTTTTATAAATGGTTATCTTTATTATGTTAGTTTTATTGATGACTATTCTCATTTCACGTGGGTTTATCTCCTTCGTTAGCGATCTGATTTTCCTGTGGTCTATTAGACCTTCACCGTCATGATTCATACTCAGTTCCATGCTCGTATCAAGACCTTCCGGTCTGATTGCGCTTGTGAGTACCTTTCATCTACTATGCGCTCTATCCTTCAGTCCCATGGAACTCTCTTCCAACAATCTTGTCCCCACACTCATTAGCAGAACGAGGTTGCAGAGCGGAAACATTGTCACATCCTTGAGACTGCTTGTGCCCAATATCTCTCCTCGATTGTTCCTCGCACCTTCTGGGCAGAGGCCATTTTGACCTCTGTCAACCTTATTAACATCACCCATTCCTCAGTTCTCTTGGGTGTTTCTCCTCATGAGTGTCTCTATGACAACCCTCCTGACTACAACATGCTGCGTACTTTCGGGTGCACGTGCTTTGTCCTTCTTCCTTCCCATAAGCGTAACAAGTTTTCGGCTAGATCCACTAAGTGTGTGCTCTTAGGGCTCAGTTCTGAGCACAAGGGGTATCGTTGCTATGACCTCTTGGCTCTCTGTTTTCGCATCTCTCGACATGTTTCTTTTGTCGAGGATGCTCCCTATTACTCTGCTGCGTGTCAAGATCTCACCTTTCTTGAGACTCCTACTGCTCCCTCTTCCATGTCTCTATAGGCTACTTCTACGATACCCTCTCCTCCTGCTACTGCTTCTCTCTTGCTCCTGCCCTTGAGCCCTTACCTCCTATTACAGTAGTAGCCCCTCCTACTTCTTCTTCTTCCGTCTCGGATGATGTCTCTCCTGTATCTCCTTCCTCACCCTTGGTTCCTTCGTCTCCTTCACCTATTTCACCCATTCCTCAGGTGTATTCTAGGCGTCGTCAGCCTGTCCCAGTGCATGTCCCACCTTCGTCTAACAGTGACTCATCTGGTATGCCGTCTACTTCGAGCAACATTCTTCTACCGGATGTGGATCGTAGCACCCCTCATCGCTATCCGCAGCGCGAGCATCGCCACCCTGACCACTTTGGCTACTCTCCTGACCGTTTTGGGTTTGCTATAGTCACTTCTTACTCGCCTCAGTTCTCTGCTTATCTTACTTCTCTTCACACAGACAGAGAGCCCTGGTCCTACAGAGAGGCACTGCAGTACTTTGTGTGGCAGCAGGCTATGGCTGAGGAGTTCCAGGCCTTGGAGCAGACTCAGACGTGGGAGGTTGTCCCTCTGCTTGCTAGTGTTGAGCCCAATAGCTGTAAGTGGGTCTTCAAGCTCAAGCGTTGTCCAGATGGCTCCATTGATCGGTACAAGGCCTGTTACCTGAGGCTTCACTCAAGAGTATGAGATTGATTATGACGAGACTTTTGTTCAGGTGGATCAGATGACCACCATTCGGACCCTCCTCGTTGTTGCTGCTGCTCGATGTTGGCCCCTACTTTAAATGGATGTGAAGAATGCAACCTCCCAATCTCAATACGCCTTCTCAACACATCTATCGTCTCCGCCGTGCTATTTATGGACTCAAACAAGCACCTTGTGCCTGGTTTGAGCGTTTTCGTCGTGCCGTTACTGAGATCGGCTTTGTGGAGAGCTTCCATGATCACTCTATATTCGTGCGGACTTCCTCACAGGACCGGGCCATCATTTTTCTTTATGTCGATGGCATGATCCTTACTGGTGATGACTTTGGTGCCCTAACATCTCTTCTGTAGCATCTTCGGAGTCAGTTTCAGATGAAGGATCTTGGTTCTCTGTGTTACTTTCTTGGCCTGGAGGTTGCTAAGCCTGCTCGGGGGATTATTGTTTCTCAGCAGAAGTATACGGCTGACATCCTTTGTCGTGCTGCTCTTTCTGACTGTCGTACGGTTGACACTCCTCTTGAGCTTCATGTGAAGTTACGCCCTGCTGATGGTGAGCCTCTCTTAAATTCTACCCGGTATTGGCAGCTTGTCTATCTTTGCATCACCAAGCCAGATAATGCTTATGCAGTCAGTATTCTTAGCCAGTTCGTGGATGCACCTCACTCGGCCTATTATACTGCTCTCATACGGGTTCATCGGTACCTTCGCAGCACTATTACCAGGTCACTTCTTTTTCCCTCGACCACTTCTATGGTTCTTCGTGCATATTCCGATGCTGATTGGGCTGGTGACCCGACTACTTGTCGCTCGACGACTGAATATTGTCTGTTTCTGGGTGACTCTCTTATCTCCTGGAAGAGCAAGAAGCAGAAGATTGTCCCTCTCTCTCTAGCACTGAGGCCGAGCTTCGTGCCATGGTCACTACTACCAAGGAGATTGTTCATCTACGGCGTCTTCTTCGAGATCTTGGTGTTGCTTCTTCTGGCCCTACGACTCTTCACTGTGACAACAAGAGAGCTATACAGATTGTCAGCAATCCGGTTTTTCATGAGCAGACAAAGCACATTGAGCTCGACTGTTACTTCTCTAGAGAGCAGTACGAGGCTGAGACCATTTCTCTGCCCTATGTGTCATCCACTAAGCAGACTGCTGATTTTTTCACGAAATCACATTCCTCTCCTCATTTTCGGTTTCTTATTAGCAAACTCTCAATGTTTGATCCACCGTGAGTTTGAGGGGGGTGTTAATGTATATTGTAGGTTATACATATGAGTTAGGTGTACAGACTCATTCCCTACACATGTATGATGCCTATATATTCGTGGCGATAGCCCTAATGAGAATCATCCGTCATTCTCCCAAACCCTAGCTGTCTCTCTCTCTCTCTCTCCCTCTCCCTCTCCCTCTCTCACCTTCTAGGGTTTTGGTGACACCCTCAATGAAGAGCATTCTCATTCTCTCCAAACCCTAGCCGTCATCTCCTAACAATTTTATTTAGGTTTCTTTAAATTTTCAATTTTTTTGTGTGATTGGAATATCTCTCTTTTCTATCCATCTGGATAATCCATATAGCGATGTTATGTACTCCTGCATAAGGCCTCCGTCGAGACGCTGCGCAGATTGAAAATTTTGTATATAGTCTATATAGAACTCACCTCTTGTGCAAACTTGAGCTACATAGTCAAATTTTTGTTCCATAAAACCAAGGGCCTGTTTGGATTTGATTCTGCGTTGGCCAGATTCCAGCAAAACCGGATTCTCGGAGAATCTAGAAGAAGAAGCTGGAAGCTGCTCTCAGGCGCTTTTGCTGGAATCCAATTTTTTCATACAAAACTGCTTCTAGATTCCGCTAGAATCAGCTTCTGGCACTGCATCCAAACAAGCTTTTGCAGGAAGCTGATTCCTGCATAATCAAGAATCGAAAGCTGGGGGTTTAAACTCAAATCCAAATGGGTACTAAAGCAACACTGGGAGATATCAATGAACATGTTAGGAGATGACGGCTAGGGTTTGGAGCACCACCCCGGAGGGACAAGGCACCAAATCCCATGTCTGGGTCCGCTGAAAAGCCTCAAGCTCAACTGACATGGCCTGCCTCCACTCTGGATGTAAAGCTGCCTCACGGTACGATTGGGGCTCCCGATGGGTGTGTATAGCAGTAAGAAAAGCCTGAAAAGATGGTGAATAGGAGGCACTGACAGAGTAGCTAGAGGAGTCAGGAGAGTCAGAGGGAAAGGCAGAGTAGCCAAACCTGTCAGGAGAGTAGTCATATCTATCAGGAGGGTGATGTTCGCGCGCTGGGTAGCGCCGAACAGGAGCAGGATCCACGACCGGGGAGGAGGGGGCAGCAGCATCAGGCGAGGGAGTACCAGTGGGAGCCGACCCTGGAGGAGGAGCTGCAGACCGGCGAACATATACACGAGTAACAGGTGGTGGTGGAGGTGTCGAGGAAGACGGAGGAGGTGGTGGTGGTGGTGGAGGTGGCGGGGAAGATGGAGAAGGAGTAGGCATGAATGGGACAACAGAAACCGGGGGTAGAACAGGGATGTGGAGATGGGAGGAAGGCGAGGAGGGTGACGCAGGAGGCAAGGAAAGATCTCGAGACTCAGGTGAAAAGTACGGGACATCCTCAACAAAGGAAACGTGACGGGAGACACGGATCCGGCGAGCCAAGGGATCGTAGCACCGATACCCCTTGTGCTCCCGACTGAGCCCCAAGTGAACACACCTAACAGACCTCGCAGAGAGTTTGGT
This sequence comes from Chamaelirium japonicum, assembly GCA_947650365.1. Taxonomy (NCBI): domain Eukaryota; kingdom Viridiplantae; phylum Streptophyta; class Magnoliopsida; order Liliales; family Melanthiaceae; genus Chamaelirium; species Chamaelirium japonicum. The sequence continues at coordinate 69,717,907 of OX393552.1, forward strand.
GCGCTCATGGGGAGGAAGAAGAACGAAGCACGTGCAGCCAAACGTGCGAAAAAGAGAGTAGTTAGGTGGGCTGGAGTGAAGGCGCTCATATGGGGTGGCACCGGACACAGTAGACGACGGAGTGATATTGATGAGGTGGACAGCCGTCATGATAGCTTCAGCCCAGTAGGAGTGAGGAACAGGTGCAGAGAGAAGTAAGGCTCGTGCAGTCTCAAGGACATGACGATGCTTGCGTTCGGCAACGCCGTTCTGCTCATGGGTGTGGGGACATGACTGCTGGTGAAGAGTGCCATGAGACTGAAGAATCTCACGCATCTCAGAGGAGAGATACTCCTTGGCACAATCAGACCGAAAGGTCCTGATGTGCCGATCAAACTGAGTGTGTATCATAGTGGTGAATCTTCTAAAGATGTGAGGTACTTCAGATCGATGACGCATGAGATAAACCCAGGTGCACCTAGAATAGTCATCAATAAAGCACACATAATACATGTAACCCGATAGAGATGCAACAGGAGCAGGACCCCAAATGTCCGAATGGACTAAATCAAATAAAGCATCAGACTGGGAAGCATTAGCAGAGAATGGAAGAGCTAGATGCTTTGCCAGTCTACAACCCGTACAAACAGAGAGGGGGGAGAAAGACGCTCGACCCAAAGCGCCCGAACGGAATACGCTTTTGAGTCGATCACTCGATATATGACCTAACCTTCTGTGCCACAGGTCGGCATCAGAGGTAACAGACATGACAGATGCAACAGGAACGGAAGACACATGTAGATGGTCCAACTGGTAAAGTCCTCCTGCCCTACGGCCCAGCCCAATCCTCTGACCTGTCCGCGAATCCTGCACAACACAAACAGAAGGGGTGAAGGTGACAGTCAGGCCAGAGTCGCAAAGAGAACTGATAGAGATCAGATTAATATTAAGACGGGGGGTATGATGGACATGGGGTAGGGTCAGGCGACCAGAAGGGTCAGAGGTGGTAGTGATGGAGCCACATTGCGGAATAGGGACGAGAGTCCCATCCGCAGTGCGAACCTCCTGGTGGGTGGTAGTGGGAGAACAGTCCGTGAGGACAGTGGAGTCAAAAGTAAGGTGACAGGAGGCACCCGAATCGAAGATCCATGGAGCAGTAGTACCAGAGGTGGCAGACAAGCCGTTCGCAGTTGCGGAGCCGGTGGAGGCTAGGTGGCGAAGAAGGAGCTCCTCGAGGCGCTGAAGACGGTCCGGCTCAGGCTGAGAAGGTGCTGTAGTAGCAGTGGGGAGCGTCGAGGCCTCTACAGTAGCCGCTGTACCACCAAAGTGGCGGAAGGAAGACGAACCACGTCCACGGCTCCGTCCACCTCGACTGCCGCGTCGATCGTCGTGGGAAGTCGAAGCCCAGCGTGGGGCTCTCTCATCCGGACCCCAGCGGGGGTTGCGTGGAGGACGTGTAGGGCATTCGCGCTTCATGTGGCCGGGCTCCTTGCAGTAGTGACAGAAGACAGCCTCATCGGAGAACCCGGCTGCCAGGACAGTGTCGGAGCTAGGAGCAAGTGGAGGAGGACGAGCGCCCTGAGTCTGAAGGCGGGTCTCCTCGTCGACCAAGGCGAGTAGAGCATCCTCTAGCCGAGGGAGTGGCTCACGGTGCAGGAGCTGGGCAGCTATGAGAGCAAAGTCCGGCCAAAGCGCTGCCAGGAACTGGTGCAGGTGGCCCTCATCGAGGTAGCGCTGGAAATCCCGGGAGCGGGGGCAGGCACACCGCTCCGGGATCAGTGAGTCCAGCTCATGCCAGTAGGCACTCATCTGACTGAAGAAGTCCTGAATGGTGCGCTCCTCTTGACGGGCAGACTGCGAGTCACAGATGAGCTGATACCGGCGTGCGCCTCCGCGCGGGAGAAAACGGTCCCGGAGATACTCCCATATCGCGCGCGCTGTCGGAAGGCGGTGGATGGAAGCAAGGAGCGGACGAGCAACAGAGTCCAGAAGGTACGCCCGGATGGCCTGATCGTGGCGGCGCCACGTAAGAGCAGCAACCGTGGTTGCCGTGGTAGCAGTCGCAGCAGAAGACGCGGCACTGCTGGTGACAGAGGAGGAACCAGAGTAGTCAGTGGGAGGAGGATCATCGCCGGTGATGTGACCCCACAGATCACGACTGGAGAGCGCGGCCTCGACGGTGAGAGACCAATCAGGTCAGTCGCTGGCCGATGACAACTGAAAGGCAACCGTCTTTAGCGGTGGAGAGATCGCAACGACGGACGGTACGGCAGGGGAAGCCATGGAGAAGGCTCAACAGAGGGGCCAGGGGTGCTGAGGGAAGGGGTGAGAGGGTCGGGGGGGTGGAGGAAGGGGCCGGGGGTTTGTCGGGCGGCGGAAGGGGGGACGGGAGGGGTTGGTGAGGTGGCAGGTGGGGTCGGTGGGGGTGTCGGGGCAGAGGAAGGGGGCAGGGGGGGCTGGGTAGGTGTCGGGTGCTGGGGAGGTGTCGAGTGGGGTCGGGTGGGCTGTCGGGGCAGAGGAAGGGGGAAGGGGGGGGGGGGGCTGGGAGGTGTCGGGTGGGCTGCCGGAGCAGAGGAAGAGGCCGGAGGGGGGCGGAGGGGGCTACCGGGGCAGAGGAAGAGGGGCGGGGTGTGCTGGGGAGGGTGCGGGTGGTGCCGGGTGGGCTGTCGGGGCAGAGGAAGGGGGGCGGGGGGGGCTGGGAGGTGTCGGGTGGGCTGCCGGAGCAGAGGATGAGGCCGGAGATGCTGCCGGAGTGGAGGAGAGGTCGGAGGTGCTGTCGGAGGTGCTGCCGTCGCGCGAGAAACCCTAGAGCTCTGATACCATGTTAGGAGATGACGGCTAGGGTTTGGAGAGGAATGCAATACTCTATTGAGGGACTCAAGCCCATATATATGTACATGTATGACCATACAACCCGACCCGACTGTACATGTAAAATCGACCCATCTATATACATAAACAGAACAAATACGAATGCATCAATAAAAAACTTCATGTCGTGATTGTTCGTGACACTAGAAGAGAGTGTTATTATATTGCATTGTTAGTGGAGAAAAAATTGCGCTGCCTTCTTGGTGATGGTTCCAAATTTGAGTCAAATATGTCTGATCCCATATCACTAATGCATTTATAATAGATGCATTTTTCATTTAGTCCTAACTAGTTAATTAGAAAAATGAGATATTTTCAATATTATATCTTTCAATAGTTTGAATGATTACCTCAAAAAAAAAAAAAGTTTGAATGAGACATTATCTAGAATAGCTTTCTCGTGCCTACTGTTTCTAAAAATTTTCATACCTCATGCTCTGTTTTCCTGGTGGTGACATTGAGTAATTATCAGGAATTTAACTCGGATTTCTTCATCGGGGGTGTTAACAATACAAATAAAGATGTAGAGCCACCATGCCTACATGACTACAAGTTGAATGAGGAGATTGGAATGGTTTGTCGGTTATGCAACTTTGTATGCACAGAAAGAAGATACATTCCACCACCATTTGTAAGTACCAACTCAAAGCCAGCAAAGTGATCTCTTGCAAATCTTTCTCTAAGCTTGGTGATGTTCTATATCTACTGTGATGATATTTTACAGTTGCAGAGTGATGGTTGGACCACTTATAAGGAGATGCTCAAGATAATGGAGAAAGGCTGGATGAGGCCAAATGATTTGGACTCGGATCCTTTTAGCAAAGCTTCATCATGTGAAATGTCACATTCAGAAGGGTATGCTGATGCATGGACTTTGATACCTAATCTTAAATCAAAATTACATCTACACCAAAAGAATGCTTTTGAATTCTTATGGAGAAACATTGCTGGATCTTTGAAGCCTCAAGAGATGAACCATCTGTCAGAGAATGCTGGTGGCTGTGTGATCTCACATTCTCCAGGATCAGGAAAAACACTACTTGTGATCTCGTTTCTTATCAGCTACTTGAAATTATTTCCTAAAATCCAGCCTCTGATACTCTGTCCAAAGATTGCAGTCTATATCTGGTGCAAAGAGTTTGAGAAATGGGGGTTTCCATTCCCTGTGTACCAAATCCATCCACTTGAAAGTTACAAGAAGCAGATGTGGGAATGCAAAACCAGAACATTTTCCACAGATGTTCGCAAGCCGAATAGAAAAATGATGCATGTTATGGATTGTCTAGTAAAGTTACGGCAATGGCATGAACACCCAAGCATCCTCCTAATGAGTTATCCATCATTTTTCTCTTCAGCGCAAGAAGATTCAAACCTTGACTACAGGAGGTTTATGGCAGGTGCATTGCAGAAAAGTCCAGGGATTTTGATTTTAGACGAAGGTCACAATCCAAGAAGCACAAGGTCGAAACTGAGAAGGCTCTTGATGAAAGTGAACACCGAATTCCGAATTCTTTTATCTGGAACTTTATTTCAAAACAACTTTGAAGAATATTTCAACACCCTTTCTCTGGCAAGACCACGCTTCATTGATGATGTTATTAGTAAATTAGACCCAAATATGGTCAATATTTTTGGTGACAGAAAGAAAAAACTAATGAAGAAGATGAATCGTAAAGAGAAACTTGCTAGAAAGCTTTTTGTTGAAGAAGTAGGACAAAAAATTGAATCAAATAGAGAAGATGATAGGACAAAAGGTTTTGACTTGTTGAATAGAGTCACGAGTGGTTTTGTCGATGCTCATGAAGGAGAAAGATCAGATACACTTCCAGGATTGCAAATCTACACTCTTTTGTTGACATCGACAGATCTCCAACAAGAAATTTTAGTGAAATTGCAAAGTTCAATAAAGCATAAAAGGTGCTCATTTGAATTGGAGTTGCTAATCACAGTTGGTTCTATCCACCCATGGTTGATCAAAACAGTAGCAAACGTCAATGATTACTTCAATGCAGATGAGTTAGAGAAAGTAGAAAAGTGTAAGGGAAATTTTGGGAGCGGTTCCAAAGCGAAATTTGTTATTGATCTTGTGCACAAATCCACCATCAGGGGTGAGAGGGTTTTAATTTTTTGTCATAATATATCTCCCATAAACTTTTTGGTGGAATTATTCGACATTGTTTTTGGATGGGCCATTGGAGAAGAAATCTTGGTTCTTAAAGGTGATCAAGAGTTGTCTGTGCGTGCGAGAATCATGGATACCTTTAATGGGGATAACGAGGGGAGATGCAAGGTGTTGCTTGCATCAACAACAGCTTGCTCCGAAGGTATCAATCTGGTAGCAGCGTCCCGGGTGATATTGTTAGATTCCGAGTGGAACCATGCAAAGACAACACAGGCAATTGCCCGTGCATTTCGACCAGGCCAAGAAAAGGTGGTTTATGTTTATCGGTTGCTGGCATCAGGGACGTGGGAAGAAGACAAGTACAACAGTAATGCATGGAAGTCGTGGCTTGCAAAGATGATTTTCATCGGCAAATACTTCAAGTTTTCTCCTTCTAGGCAGGTGAAGGATATCGATGACGAGATTCTGAGGGAGCTGGTGGAGGATGACCACAGAAAGGCGTTTCAAATGATAATGGAGGATGATTAAGTCGTGAAATGATTATTCAGATGTGACTGGTAATGTTTATAGGTTTTTGTATCTAAGTATGTGAATTGTCACATTTTTTGTTGTAAATTAAAATTTTAGGTGATGATGGTAGTACTTGTAAATGAAGGTGGCCCTAGCCTTACTGTTCTCTATACATCTTACCTTGTAATCTAAATGTATATCATGGTAGAAATATTTGACCGAACCTAGTATTTCTGTACTGTTAAGCATGAGAGTGATGAGACAACCATGACTTGTTACTAAATGCATACCTGATGGTCCTCTAGCAGGGAAATAGGTAGACAGCATTTCATCTAACTATAAAAACCTCTCCTGAACTATACACCTCGTGTCATATTGGTCCCTCAACTCTTTTTTTTATTAATTTGAACCCTGAACTATGGTCATTTTAGTTTATATGCATATATGGTTTTGGAGAGCATGACAGATCAGCAGAATTTGGAAAAAAGACTGGAAAGAATTTGGTAGTTCCAGTGGTTGCATATTTTCCATTCATCTTTTTACTTTCTACTTCGAAGTTTCGTACGTGACGGTCTTTCTGAGGATCTCTTATGTCGGATAATTGTTCTTCTGTCGACTCCCACACATGGGCTGTCACAAGCACTTACAACACTGGTATTCTTGTCAGTTACAGACAGGTAGAACACAACTCCAGCACCTGACCTGAATGATGCCTGGACCCCGTGAAAGCTTGTCCTTCAGAAAATCAGGTGAGATCCTCTGTAGAGATTTCATCTGGGTCCCTCGAAGGGGCATTTGTATCCTCAATATCTGCTATTTATATTAGATCTGTTGCTGTATGTGTTTGTCTTTGGGGCAGATTACAAGTTTCACCAAGTTTGATATAGGACTTTGATCATTGCAGAATGCAGCCTTCTTGCTCCCCAAATCATTAGGAAATGGTCATCCATGGATACAATCTCAGGTCTATATTCTGCCTCCTTTCTGGCCTCAAAATAACTTCTAGTTAATTATCATATATTCTGGCCTCAAAATAACTTCTGTTTAATTATCCTATGCACACTAAAGTTGTGTGTGTGTTTGTGTGTGTCTGTGTGTGTGTGTGTGTGTGTGTGTGACACTTGAAGTTGATCATGTACACTGAAGGCCATTCTTTGTCGAATTTCATCTTGCTCACTTCTATTACTCCTTTAAATTTAGGTTTCGTTTTTAGTGGGCTTACTGTTAATGTACATATAGTGGGTCGGGTTTACTGTACAGTCGGGTCGGTTACATGTACATATATTTGGGCTTGAGTCCTTCAATGGAATCATTCTATTCCTCTCCAAACCCTAGCCGTCATCTCCTATCATGGTATCAGAGCTCTAGAGTTTCTCGCGCGACGGCAGCACCTCCGGCCTCTCCTCCACCCCTCCGGCCTTCTCCTCTGCTCCGGCAGCCCACCCGACCCCCCTTCGGCCTTCTCCCCTGCTCCGGCAGCACACCCTCCCCCTTCCGGCCTTCTCCTTTGCCCCGGCAGCCCCCTCAGCCCCCCTTCGCACCACCCGGCTCTCCATCTAGGGGTGTGCATCGGTTCGAAACCGACCTATTTAGGCAAAACCCAAACCGATCCAACCTAGGTCGGTTTTGAGAATTTGCAATCCGATCCAAACCGATTGAGACTGGAATCCAATCCAATCCAATCCAATTAAAGTCGGTTTGGATTGGATTGGATGGTCGGTTTGGGCTTTGGCCCATATGCTTACTAGTTTTTTTTTTTTTTTTTTTAAATTTGGACGTAGTATCAACTTTAAAATGATTATTTTAAAAATTATAAAATGATACTACATTACTTACCAAAATACCAAGTTATCAACAACAATACCATTATGTCCACAATATTCATATCCATTAAATATTAAAAACTACAAAGTACAGTTTTAACAATTAAACAAAAGTTTACAACAGTTACTACTAAATTAGTAAATTATAAACCGGAGTCCGGTTCGGTTCGGTTCGGTTTAGGTCGGTTTTTAATTGATAAATCCGATAACCGATCCAATCATATCGGTTTTGAGAAATCCTGATCCAATCCGATCCGTTGAGTGTGTCGAAACCGATCAAATTCGGTCGGTTTGGTTTGGTTCGGTCGGTTTGGTCGGTTTGGTTTGGATCCTGCACACCCCTATCTCCATCAGCCCCCCTTCCCCCCTTCCGCAGCCCCCTCAGCCCCCCTCCGCACCACCCGACCCCCCTCCGGCCTTCTCCCCTGCTCCGGCAGCCCACCCGCCCCCCTTCCCCCCTTCCGCAGCCCCCTCAGCCCCCCTCCGCCCCACCCGACAGCCCCATCAGCCCCCTCCCCCCCTTCCGCAGCACCCTCAGCCCCCCTCCGCACCACCCGACCCCCCTTTTTCCCCTTTTCCCCTGCCCCGACACCCTACAGCTCCTTCCGACCCCCCCCCCCCCCCCCCCGACCCCCCTACAGCCCCCCCCGACACCCCCTGAAACCCTATATCCTCCTCCATGGCCTCTCCAGCCGTACCGTCCGTCGTTGCGATCTCTCCACCGCTGAAGGCGGTCGCGTTTCAGTTGTCATCGGCCAGCGACTGGCCTGACTGGTCCCTCACCGTTGAGGCCGCCCTCTCCAGTCGTGATCTGTGGGGTCACATCACCGGCGAGGATCCTCCTCCCACTGACTACTCCGGCTCCTCCTCTGTCACCAGCAGTGCTGCGTCTTCTGCAGCGATTGCTACCACGGCCATCACCGTTGCTGCTCTTACGTGGCGCCGCCACGATCAGGCCATCCGGGCGTACCTCCTGGACTCGGTTGCTCGTCCGCTTCTTGCTCCCATCAGCTGCCTTCCGACAGCGCGCGCGATGTGGGAGTATCTCCGGGACCGTTTTCTCCCGCGCGGAGGCGCCCGCCGGCATCAGCTCATCTGTGACTCGCAGTCTGCCCGTCAGGGGGAGCGCACCATTCAGGACTTCATCAGTCAGATGAGTGCCTACTGGCATGAGCTGGACTCACTGATTCCGGAGCGGTGTGCCTGCCCCCGCTCCCGGGATTTCCAGCGCTACCTCGACGAGGGCCACCTGCACCAGTTCCTGGCAGCGCTTCGACCGGACTTTGCTCTCATAGCTGCCCAGCTCCTGCACCGTGAGCCACTCCCTCGGCTCGAGGATGCTCTACTCGCCTTGGTCGACGAGGAGACCCGCCTTCAGACTCAGGGCGCTCGTCCTCCTCCACTTGCTCCTAGCTCCGACTCTGTCCTGGCAGCCGGGTTCTCCGATGAGGCTGTCTTCTGTCACTACTGCAAGGAGCCCGGTCACATGAAGCGCGAATGCCCTACACGTCCTCCACGCAACCCCCGCTGGGGTCCGGATGAGAGCCCCCCGCTGGGCTTCGACCTCTCGCGACGATCGACGCGGCGGTCGAGGTGGACGGGGCCGTGGACGTGGTTCGTCTTCCTTCCGCCACTTTGGTGGTACAACGGCTACTGTAGAGGCCTCGACGCTCCCCACTGCTACTACAGCACCTTCTCAGCCTGAGCCGGACCGTCTTCAGCGCCTCGAGGAGCTCCTTCTCCGCCACCTAGCCTCCACCGGCTCCGCGACTGCGCACGGCTTGCCTGCCACCTCTGGTACTACTGCTCCATGGATCTTTGACTCGGGTGCCTCCTGTCACCTTACTTTTGACTCTACTGTCCTCACGGACTGCTCTCCCACTACCACCCACCAGGAGGTTCGCACTGCGGATGGGACTCTCGTCCCTATTCCGCAATGTGGCTCCATCACCACCACCTCTGACCCTTCTGGTCGTCTGACCCTACCCCATGTCCATCATGCCCCCCGTCTTAATATTAATCTGATTTCTATCAGTTCTCTTTGCGACTCTGGCCTGACTGTCACCTTCACCCCTTCTGTTTGTGTTGTGCAGGATTCGCGGACGGGTCAGAGGATTGGGCTGGGCCGTAGGGCAGGAGGATTCTACCAGTTGGACCATCTCCATGTGTCTTCAGTTGCGTCTGTCATGTCTGTCACCTCTGATGCCGACCTGTGACACAGAAGGTTAGGTCATATATCGAGTGATCGACTCAAAAGCGTATTCCGCTCGGGCGCTTTGGGTCGAGCGTCTTTCTCCCCCCTTTCTGTTTGTACGGGTTGTAGACTGGCAAAGCATCTAGCCCTTCCTTTTTCTGCTAGTACTTCCCAGTCTAATGCTTTATTTGATTTAGTTCATTCGGATATTTGGGGTCCTGCTCCTGTTGCATCTCTATCGGGTTATATGTATTATGTGTGTTTTATCGATGACTATTCTAGGTGCACCAGGGTCTATCTCATGCGTCATCGGTCTGAAGTACCTCACATCTTTAGGAGATTCACCACTATGATACACACCCAGTTTGGTCGGCGAATCAAGACCTTTCGGTCTGATTGTGCCAAGGAGTATCTCTCCTCTGAGATACGTGAGATTCTTCAGTCTCACGGCACTCTTCACCAGCAGTCCTGTCCCCACACCCATGAGCAGAACGGCGTTGCCGAACGCAAGCATCGTCATGTCCTTGAGACTGCACGAGCCTTGCTTCTCTCTGCGTCTGTTCCTCACTCCTACTGGGCTGAAGCTGTCATGACGGCTGTCCACCTCATCAATATCACTCCGTCGTCTGCTCTGTCCGGTGCCACCCCTCACGAGCGCCTTCACTCCAGTCCACCTGACTACTCTCTTCTTCGCACGTTTGGCTGCACGTGCTTCGTTCTTCTTCCTCCCCATGAGCGCACCAAACTTTCTGCGAGGTCTGTTAGGTGTGTTCACTTGGGGCTCAGTCGTGAGCACAAGGGGTATCGCTGCTATGATCCCTTAGCTCGTCGGATCCGTGTCTCCGGTCACGTCTCCTTTGTTGAGGATGTCCCGTATTTTGCACCTGAGTCTCGGGATCTTTCCTTGCCTCCTTCGTCATCCTCCTCGCCCTCCTCACATCTCCACATCCCTGTTCTACCCCCGGTTTCTGTTGCCCCATCCACGCCTACTCCACCACCACCACTACCTCCTCAGTCTCCATCGCCACCTCCACCACCACCACCTCCTCAGTCCCCCACGCCACCTCCACCACCACCCATTACTCGTGTCTATGTACGTCGGTCTGCAGCTCCCCCTCCAGAGTCGGTTCTCACTGGTACTCCCTCGCCTGATGCTGCTGCTCCCTCCTCCCCGGTCGTGGATCCTGCTCCTGTTCGGCGCTACCCAGCGCGCGAACATCACCCTCCTGCCAGATATGACTACTCTCCTGACAGGTTTGGTTACTCTGCTTTTCCCTCTGACTCTCCTGACTCTTCTGGTTTCTCTGCCAGTGTCTCCTATTCACCATCCTTTCAGGCCTTTCTTACTGCTCTACACACTCATCGGGAGCCCCGATCGTACCGTGAAGCAGCATTACATCCAGAGTGGCGGCAGGCCATGTCAGTTGAGCTTGAGGATTTTCAGCGGACCCAGACCTGGGAGTTGGTGCCTTGTCCCCCCGGGGTGGTGCCTGTTAGCTGCAAGTGGATCTTCAAGGTCAAGACTCGACTTGACGGATCCATTGAGCGGCACAAGGCTCGCCTCGTTGCTCGTGGCTTCTCCCAGGAGTATGGGATTGACTATGAGGAGACATTTGCTCCAGTTATTCGGATGACTACTGTGCGCACCCTCTTAGCTGTGGCAGCTGCTCGAGGGTGGCCTCTCCATCAGATGGATGTCACCAATGCGTTTCTTCACGGTGATCTCTCCGAGGAAGTCTACATGGCTCTTCCTCCGGGCACTTCAGTTCCTCCAGGACACGTGTGTCGGTTGCGCCGAGCCATCTATGGGCTCAAGCAGGCCCCTCGTGCCTGGTTTGAGCGATTTCGCAGTGCAGTTCTGGCCGCCGGGTTTGTTGAGCGTCACTCCGACTATGCCTTGTTCACTCGCTCCTCCAGTCAGGGCATTGCAGTCCTTCTCCTCTATGTGGATGATATGATCATCACTGGGGATGACAGTGCCACCATCGCCTCTCTCCAGCGGCACCTCCAGAGTCAGTTTGAGATGAAAGACCTGGGCTCTCTTCGCTACTTTCTGGGCCTTGAGATTGCCAGGTCAGCTCGTGGTCTGTTGGTCTCACAGCAGAAGTACATCTCCGACATTCTTGCTGATGCTGCCCTTACTGACACACGTACTGCTGATACACCCATGGAGCTCAATTTGAAGCTTCTCGCTACAGATGGTGAGCCGCTCCAGGATGTCTCCCGCTACCAGAGGTTGGTTGGGATGCTTGTCTATCTCACCATGACCCGGCCAGACATTGCCCATGCTGTTAGCATTGTCAGTCAGTTTGTTCAGGCTCCACGGTCAGTACATTATGCAGCTGTTCTTCGGATTATCCGCTACCTCCGGGGTATCATCACCCGTTCACTACTGTTTCCCTCCACCTCTCCGTTGGTGCTGTGTGCCTACTCAGATGCAGATTGGGCAGGAGATGCAGACACTCGTCGATCTACTACAGGATACTGTGTGTTTCTGGGTGACTCACTGATTTCGTGGCGCAGCAAGAAGCAGGAGTCTGTTGTTCGCTCCAGCACCGAAGCCGAATACAGGGCTATGGCTTCCACCACCGCCGAGATTGTCTGGCTTCGCCGTCTTCTGCTTGACTTGGGAGTGGTGATATTCGGGCCCACTCCTCTCTTCTGTGACAACCGGAGTACTATTCAGATTGCTAGCAATCCGGTCTTCCATGAGCGAACAAAGCATATTGAAGTTGATTGTCATTATGTTCGCCAGGCATTTATCGATCACACCATCTCCCTGCCTTTCATTCCCTCATCGGAGCAGACTGCTGATTTTCTGACGAAGCCCCTGACGACAGCTCGCTTCCGGCATTTTCTAGGTAAACTCTCGGTCCATGATCCACCGTGAGTTTGAGGGGGAGTGTTAATGTACATATAATGGGTCGGGTTTACTGTACAGTCGGGTCGGTTACATGTACATATATTTGGGCTTGAGTCCCTCAATGGAATCATTCTATTCCTCTCCAAACCCTAGCCGTCATCTCCTATCACTTACAAAGCACCAACATGACATATTAGGTGCTTATGCCTTGTAAGTTGCAGGCCTTAAGGTGAATGATCGGAAGGCGAACACCAAGGGCTCACGTGCTGTTCACAACTGAGAAGCAAGCAAAATGACTACGGTTTCGCTTCTGAAATGACTTTTTTAATACACGACTAATTTCAGATTTGTTAGCTACCTGATGTGGTATTATTGATCACAAATAGCAGGAAATAAGTATAGAAATTGTACAAATACAGTCGGCAAAGTGAAATAGATTTCAATATAGGTGAATCCAAAAGTTAGACACTAGTGCTCATGGTCGGTTCGAAAAGTATACATATGAGGTTCAGACAATTAAAATTTTTGATATGGAAGTATTGACCAATTATGAGAATCAAGTCTCAAGTATAGGGGAAAATACACCATGTACTGAGAAAAATGTAACATGAAACCAATGGTGATGTTAGATATCCTCACACCCTAAAACCCGGGTCGTAAGAGGAGGTCCACAGAGGGTATATTAAGCGGGTATTAGGCGCCCCTTTACCGATGTGGGACTAACCGGTGGACTTCCTCAACACCCCCCCTCAAGCGGAGCACGCGGAGGGAGGCACAATCGGAAGGGGCCGCACTCGGAGGAAGACGATGAACCCAGCTCTGATATCATGTTAGGAGATGATGGCTAGGGTTTAGAGAGAATGTAATATCTCTTCATTAATGACTAAGCTCATTATATATGTACAACATTACATAACGAACCCAACTCGTCTGTACATAAAACCCGACCCATCTCTATATACATTAACAGGTGAAGCCAAAAGTTTGATCTCCCTCATTCCCCTTCTACTCTTTTCATGATCAAATTGAGGGTGATGGTTGTTAACGGTGGAATCGTGGAAGACAGCAAAAAAAAAACGAGGCTATAGAGTAGTGGTTGACGTGGTGAGAGGAGGGCCCAAATTTTGGTCCTGACTCTGTCTCCCTATTCCCATTTTGTTCTTCCATATCGGAAGACAGATGGTGGCGCTTGTGAAAGTATGTAGTAAAGGAGAGACGGTAACAATGAGAGGGCCTGATAATAGAAGGGATCGCCAATAAGCTCTCTCTCTCTTTCTTGCCTGCTTTGGACACAATGGGGGGGTAGTGGCCACGACTATAGCAACCGACCTCTTTTGTTTGGCTTTAGTGGTAGTTGTTACGGTTGAATTCATCTTCCGCTGCTACTTCAACTCTTCAAAACCCTGCTACAACAATGGCAATAACTGCAGGCAAGAACTGCACGTCAATTCCTCTCGCTCTGTATCTCAATTAGGTGTCTCTGAGGCGGTTGTATCTTGTAAGTGAGGTTGACGGGTGGAGGATTGAAGGCTAAAGATGCCCTTTTTTTTGTTGAACTGACACCAAGAACAACCACGAATTACTGCAACTGTAAAATGCTGATCTTTCTCTCCGTCTCTCTTTTCTCTTCTTGATTTTCATGGCTGATCGTCCCATAAACACTTTTTTTTTTTTTTTTTGTAGTGGATCAAATTGGATTCGAATAGCTTGTTTATGTTATACTACTTAGGCGGTCAAATCTCCACCTTGAGGCAGTAACTTAGGACTTTTAGGGTTTTTCATCTTGGACCACCTCGTTACTGTAAAAGCGTTAACTACTGGTAATCTGGTGGAAGGAACCTGTCCATCGATATTCTCTTCATTTCCTCCTAAGTGATCGGAGGTCCAAGGCCACTTTGAATTTGCTAGTCCATCTGGTGTTGGCATTAGGCTTGTCCGACATCCTCTATATGAGGGACTCACTGCCTTCGTGAGCTGATACCAATTGAATTTCTACAGGTTAGAATCAATAAAGTCCTCTATGTTCATCTTGCCTTAGTAATCAAGGACATTGATCTTGATCTTGCAAACCCTTGGATCAGCTTGTCGTGGCTCCGTGTGACGTACTACTGTAAGTCTCTCCATAATCTCCAATGATAATTTTGTGCCCTGGTGCGAGTACTTAGTGGGTGGTTCTTCAGTGGAGATAGAGGAGGTTTGACATGTATGGTTCTTCTTAAGATCTTCATGACTCTTGATATGGTTTTGGGACTTGGGAGATCATTTCTCATACTATGTTAAACATGTAATCCATTTTTTTCCCCTCAATCTGGCAATTCCTTCGGTATTCTCTCGATATTTATCTTCTTGCAGCATCTTCTCGAGGATTACAACCCGATTCTGCATTCAATTCTAAGAGGTTTTTCAAGCATCAAATGGATACATACCTAAGAGTTTTAGATCCACTTCTGGGTTTAGTGGGTGGAGGTCTTTGTGGTGAGGTGTTTGGGGAAGGATGGGTGTGAGGTAGAGGGTTCAGTGAGTTAGATTTGTGGGATATGGTTTCCTTTTCCCACTGTAAATTGTGAGATTTGTGGAAGGGTGTGAGGTAGAGGGTTCAATGAGTTAGATTTGGAATCATGTATGCCTTCCAAAATCTTGATTTTTTTGGGAAGGAAGGGTGTGAGGTATAGGGTTCAATGAGTTTAAGATCCTCTTCTCTTCTGGGCTTAGTGGGTGGAGGTGTTTGTGGTGAGGTGTTTGGGGAAGGAAGGGTGTGAGGTAGAGGGTTCAGTGAATTTGGAATCATGTATGCCTTCCATATCCCCCAGCATATCTTGATTCATACAACCTTCTGAGTTGGGATCATGTATGCCTTCCAAAATCGTACGAGATCTATACCGTTAGAAAACAAACTTGTCCTAGGCGACGGTCTGCATATTCGATTCTGGAAAGACTCTTGGTTTGGTGATAGGCCTCTCAATTGCCTATTTCCAGACCTCTACCACTTGGGCTCAAAATCGGGGAGCTTCAGTCCACTCCCAAGCCCTCTGCCGGGGGGGGGGGGGGAGGTATTTCGATGGCATATTCGCCTGTAGTCTCCTTTGCTGACTAAGGGGCTACAAGACCATGCCGACTTGATGCATCTCCTCTTAGCGGCTATTTTTCGTTCGAAATTGATAGAGTGACTTGGCGTTGGGCACTCTTCTAGACTTTTTTCAGTCAAGTCCTTCTAGGCTTCTACCGCCACCTAATCCCGGATTTGGAATGCTTGTTGCCTTCGAAGGCGATCGGGAGAACTAAGGCTACCACGAAGATCAAGATTTTTATTCCTTTTAGTATCAAAGTTTAATTTTATGGAGAGAAGGAACCCCAATGTGACATAATCGGCGTGTACTTTTTGTCACACCAAGGATGAGAATCAACCTTTTGAATATTTCGCCCCGATTGTAAGAAATATATAGCAAGCCCTTTGTGCGATGTCAAAGTCATTGGCTTCCGTTCAACTCCGCCTACCTCAATTTACCCAGGATGTCAAGGAGTGAAGTGGGAATTGCCGAGTGGGTCACCTCCCTAAACCCAGGAGTGAAGTGGGAATTGCTGAGTGGGTCAGGGCTTCACTCTTGGAGGGATTAGTCTGAGCCCGAAGTGGGCCATCACCTGAAAGACTTTGGGACACCCGCCGTATAAAAAAAAAATAAAAAAAGAACGGAAAGCTACCTCTTGTGAGGAGATGAATCACATCAAACTTGATCCACTCATGTATGACGCCACCCTCGGTGCCGGCCAACAAGAGCTACAATCATGGGATATGCTTGGGGGATATGGTTTCCTTTTCCCACTGTAAATTGCGAGATTTGTGGGATATGATTACCATTTCAAATGCATATCTATATAAGCAACCTTGCAAGTTGCAACATAGCCCTGAGTTGTTTATTCTCACACCGGTTGTAATCACCTAAACTTTCAAAACAAACCATTAACAGGGCGCAAAGCGACATCGCCACAGGCCGTGGGAGCCGCCACACCAGCGGAAGGGAGCCACACAGGCAGAGAAGGCCTCACGCCGGAAGGAAGTCGTCTCGCGAAGCTGAGCGTGCCACACACGAGCGGGGAAGAAGACCGCACATCTGGCAGGGAAGCATGGCGAGAGAAAAGACTGGGATCTGGAATCGAACGCGGGAAAGAACCCAGAACGGCTGTGCCTCCCCTCTATGGGTAGGAAAGACTTAAAAACACTCTTCATCGTTGTGCCGACAAAGTTGTTCAATCTTTTGTATCTCTTTATTATTTTTTTTAATAAACTGGTAGGGGTCTAGAGCCAACTGCTCTTATTTTCTTAGAGGGATTTCTTAAAAAAAAAAAAAAACCCGTACGTGCCTGTTTCATGTCCTTCCTTCTTTGACCCAGTCTATGCATCACACCAGTGCTAGATCGGACGGCTGCACTCTCTTTGCTCAATTGGATGGCTGCAAGCCCTCCTATGTTGTGCCTAACAAGACAAGAAAGAACATGCTCTTTTTTCCTAGCACGTCAACTGAGGATCTTTTTTGAGCCTCCGGACCTTCAAATGTGGCCACAAATCTCATCCAAACTCCCATTCAAAATCGTGTTAGGATGACAGCCGTAGTATTTTATATATATATATATATATATATATATATATATATATATATATATATATATATATATATATATATATATATATATATATATATAGGGGCATGCTATAATGCGGCATGCGGTAAGTGCGGCACCGCACTACAATCGTCTGATGCACTACTGCGTGCATGCGATGCACACAGCGGGTGTATCAGACGGTTGCGATGTGGTGCCGCACTTACCGCATGCCGCATTATAACATGCCCCTATATATATATATATATATATATATATATATATATATATATATATATATATATATATATATATATGGGTTGTTAGGATGCGGCGTGCGGTGTGTGCGGTGTTGCACTGCAGCATTCTGATGCATCGTTGTGTGCATCACACGTACGCAGCGGGTGCATCAGACGGCTATGGTGTTACACCGCACGTACCGCACATCATATTTTATCATTCTCCTCTCTCTCTCTCTCTCTCTCTCTCTCTCTCTCTCTCTATATATATATATAATATATATATATATATATATATATATATATATATATATATATATATATATATATATATATAATGTGACGTGTGGTGCGAGATGTCGGTGTACATAGATACGCGTGCCAATATATATATATATAAAAAAAGGTTTTTCAATATCTTGTGAAGCGATTCCACTAACGATTCCTCATCTACAGCCGACAATCACCCTTCCCCATCTGCATCCGACGTCGCTCGTAGTTCCTCATCTGCATACCTCTCAGAGTCAATTAAAGTTTCCTCTGTTTTGTTTTTTCTTTTTCTTTTCTTCCACGGTTTGTGGTTGCGATCCGATATAGAGAAAAAAAAAAAAAAGATTGAAACTAACCCTATGATGTGCTTTTTTTTCAGCTTTCGAGACATTGCTACACCATTCTTTTATGTTGTCATTTGCATCCATAAAATTGATAGGGGCACCCTACATATAAAAGGTAAAAAACAATAGTTATAAGTAGCTCCGCAATAGTGTGGAGCCCGATCTCTAAACCGACACATCTGTGATGAAGTTACATTGCCCATTTGAGGTGAAAGAAATTCCCGCATGTATAAGATTTGTGTTGTAAATAAGATTACAAAGCAAGGGCAAATAAAATTTGTTTGCTATTTCAAATAGAGTATACCGACTATAGCCTTTGGGTTGTGAACCGGAACCCACTTCTTCTCTGTCTTCCGTGTGCACAGGTTTTGCTCCACTTGCTGACTTGTTCTTCGTCGAACCCACTGCATTCGGAATTATCATCACCACGATCTTGTACGAGTCTCCCCTGCAGACTCGATCCAAGACTGAAGAAGTGGCATCTGAATCTTTCAGAGCTCCACCTAATCAGTAGTTCCTCACCCGAGATGATCTAATATAGAGAGAGAGATTTAGATCGGCGCCTCTCGAAACCAGACTGGAACATGACGAACACCATGCGAATATGTATCATCCACACCCTCATGTGATCCACAGGTCCGCCTCTTGGAACCATCTCTGTTCTCCATCTACCACCATCGATCACACCAAACATGGCCGCAGAACCATGCCTCGTGTGACCACATGTGGCTCCGCGATATGGTACTCATCCTTGGCCGATCTCCATCATCGGTACCCGATGATCCAACTAGATTCACAATTTCGTCGAGCTAAGCATCTCTAATTGTTTTTGGTTGACCTAGAGCTCTTCCGGAACTTGCTCCATCTTTTCTCCGTAGTCCCGTGCCTGGGCTTCAAGTCTGCGCTGGTCTTCTCCCTGGAGATCTTTGAAACTTGAGAGAAACGAATCGATACATGTGCTGAGAGTCATCCAATCCTTCTCGGACATTCATTCTGGCTTGTCAGTCTTTCCGCCTAGATGGCAAATAGAAGTCCCTCTATACCTTCCAATTCCAAAATTTGTACCATTGCCTTTCCCGATTCTCAAACTGTCTTCCGCCATGGCTCCATCCACCTCGAATCCCCGCACACCGAGCCTGAAGCTCTGATACCACTGTTGGAGATCCAGGTCCCCCGATGCTCCCACCAGAGAATCGGGCGAGTACCGTCCTGGACCCTGTCGAGTTGCGCACGCACCGAGACGATCCGCCGAAGTGCAACCGAAAGCGTCATGCCCGGTTCGAAGAACGGGGGCCCACTGAGATCACGGCGAATAAACAAGCATAGAGAATACGAGGCAACCACACAACAATACGAATCACAAAATATCACCAACAACCAAGCATTGTATAATCATCAAACAAAGATCACAACACTCCTTTTTGGGCCGGGTTTTAATAGACCAAAATCAATAGCCTCCTTCAACTGGTCGGAGCCAAGTCGTGTTCCTTAGGAAAAAATCTATGAACTCTTGAGGGTTGCTACCAAACGCGAAGTCCTCGAATCTCGAATCCATCTCCATCTCAAGATGATCCTTCCATCACTAATCTACACCATGAAGAGGATCTATCTTTCCAAAGGGATTCCTATTGATTGAGAGAGAGAGAGAGAGAGAGAGAGAGAGAGAGAGAGAGAGAGAGAGAGAGAGAGAGAGAGAGAGAGAGAGAGAGAGAGAGAGAGAGAGAGAGAGAGAGAGAGAGAGAGAGAGAGAGAGAGAGAGAGAGAGAGAGATTCACAAAGTCTTTTTTTTTTTTCTTCCGACGGTGGGGGGAATGACAGGTTGAGCTACCTCGACAGATCTAACCAGCAAGAGAATCAGAACTTTCCATAGGCTTTTTAGGCTGTGGGTTCAAAGGGACATCGGATCCTCTTTTTTTTTTGGAGAACATCGGATCCTGTTGGGACTCGAAAATTCTGACAAACAGTGATACCATTGATAGGTGTTGGTTATTGTCACAATATATTCTCTGCACAATTGGCGTATTTTTAGCCTTCCAAAATGATTCACCATTATGAGATGATCAACTCCTTAGCAAGTTGGCCCCACATCTCCTTATTTGGCAAAAACTATATAGGGCTAATCATTAGGTGAGGGTAGGCTAGTGAGGCTGGCCGCATCCCAGTGGCAACGCATCTGTCCCCCCCCCCCCTTTCTCTCCTGTAGTTTGTGTGATCGAATCCTGTGGACTTTATAATTTCCTCCCGTCTTTGTGGCAGGCTTATCTCTCACCTTTGTGGCGGGGTTACATGAGCTCATGTGTGGCAATATTGTAAGTAAATGTATGATTCGAATCTTGAATGATGTTGTGCTCAGTACCAACAAGTAATGTACTAACCGTCTGGTCTCTCCAAAAATTGGTGAGAGAGAATGCCGATAAATGATGTTACTTTGTTGTTGCTATGGTTAGAAACTTAGAAGGCATGTATGTAGTCTTACATGAGAAATGCTATTCAGCTCGAAGGTTTTTCCGATTCCGTCAGCCCAATTGACTTGGCAGCATACAACAACTGGTGGCTGAAACCCACTAGCGATATTTAAATCTTTTACACCAGCAATTGTATGCTGCCACATCAATCGGGCTGAGTAGAATTGGGAAAACCTTCGGGCTGAGTAGCATTTCACCTGGAAAAAGAGATGCTATTCAGCCTGAAGGTTTTTTTCCCGATTACGCCATTGACTTGGCAGCATACAATTGGTGGCTGTAACCCACTAGCGACATTTAAATCTTTTACACCACTAGTTGCACGCTGCCACGTCAATTGGGCTGAACGGAATCAGAAAAACCTAGCTTCGGGCTGAATAGCATATCTCGTCCTACATAATCATTCGCATACCTCATTACTATGTAAAAAGCATTTTTTTTCAAAATGACCCCAACTCTTTTGAATTGCTCAAATTGGCTCCACTTATTGCTTTAACATTACTTTGCCGATCACTTATATTTTTTTGGACAAAATATCCTTAAAATAGCACTCATCTTCTTTCTTTGTGAAATCTATTAAGTCTCCAATGCAAGTTACTTGTATTAGATCTTGCGTTTATTGCGTCGGCCATAGTGCTTCATCAAAAGTTGTCGTAAGGCCAATGCAAGATATTAACGTTCATTGGGTTGAACCTTTCATTCGTTGTGTTGGCCATAGTGCTTAATTGAAAGCAATAACAAGACCAATGCAAGATATTTGCTTTCGTTGCATAGGATCTTGCGTTGGCCATATAATATTGCTTCGTGGAAAGCTACAACAAGGCCAATGCAAGATATATGTAGTGGTTCAACATGCAGTATTGATGGTATTTTTGTCGAAAAAGATCAAAATATGAACGTGCAGTTGTTTCACACTGTAGAGGGTCATAAAAGTAATGTAAAAGGCAACAAGGGCCAGTTTGAGCAATACGTGACTTTTGAGGGTCATTTTGGGTAAAACCTCATGCAAAAAAATGGGTTCCATTTTGAAAATGGACCAGGTCTGATCTCACTCACTATGCATGTTTTAAATCCCATGGATCTGATTTGCGAGAGTGAAAAAAGGTGTTAATTTGCTTCGAAACTAATACATCGTGGGAGAGCATACTGATGAGCCACCAGGATCAATCAAACATTGAGAGAGAGAGAGAGAGAGAGAGAGAGAGAGAGAGAGAGAGAGAGAGAGAGAGAGAGAGTACTTTTAATGTGGTTCCTTCAAAACAGGGCTACACGTAGTCCAACAACAATTCCATTATCGATTCTTAAAACAAACAGTAATTCCATTGTCAAGAACTAGAAAGAGAGTGGACTGGAGTAATGCCAATTAATTTGGGACTCCAAATTAACTATTATTTAAAAATAAAAACTACCCCTTATATTTTTTATATAATTTTAGGTTCAATTGAAATTATGTGAAAGAAGTGGGTATTGAATTTTTGATGTTATCACGGAAAAATTATCTTTACATAATAAAGATAAGGAGATTCATGATCAAGAGACAAAGCACTTCAAGATATAAATATGACTAGCTATCTGATTGTAGATCACGCTTTCGATGCGCTCTGGTCCTTACATTGGTCCTTCGCTTCTCAAGGATCCCTGTAACTCCCTGCAACTGGTGCTACGTGTCTGACGCCCTAGCGCTCATCGCTCTGCTTGCCGGTGACTCTCGTCGATCACTTGTTGTCCGCAAACGTACATGCCGGCCGGAGTGATCGATCACCCACGACGGCAACATGCCATAGGTCTCCATCGTCAAAGAGGGGATTATCTCTTGCATTGTCTCTCTTGATGAAGTCCTGTCTTTTATTAGTGTGATAAGAAGGTGAGTTGTGTCATCTCATACTTTCGCACTGAAGATTCTTGCTGGACTAGTTCCCGTGGATGTCGACAGGCTTGTCCAACCACAGAAAATTCAAACTACTTAAAAATAGTCACCCCGAACCACAATATCATCATGGTTCGGCGTCCAACCATGAACCTGTCTCCACCTGACTGATCACTCGGCTCTTATGATTGGAGCCACTAGGGTTCTCCCGGTGGCCGGTAGATCTCAACGATCCAGAACCGTTCTTAGGGACGGAAATAACAGGTGATGCTTGGTTTGGTGGCACATGTGGTGGTGTGTGCTAGCCAACGCACTACAACAGAAATAAGCATTTGCGGCTGCATAATCGGCCGTGACTTATGGGAAGGCCGCTTTTGTTCCATTTTTTTTTTTTTAAAAATAGAAATCTATTTCGGCGGCCCAACAGTCGTTATAGAAGGTTTTTTCAGCGACCGTCTGTGTTCCGCCGCTAACTAACCAACATAATCGGCGGAATGGCAACTCCGTCACAAAAGATGGTGAGAATCCGGCGGCCAGCTTGGCTCCCCCGCAAAAGGAGGTCAGAATCTGACGGCCAGCTCGACCTCGCCATAAAACAAGGCCTTTTTCGATGGCCAGCTAGACTCCGCCGCAAAAGATGGTCGGAATCCGGCGGCAGGCATAGCTCCACCGCAAAAGATGGTCGGAATACGGCGGCAAGCATAGCTCCGCCTCAAATGAAGCTTGGAATCCGGTAGCTAGCTTGGATCCACGGCAAATGAAGCTCGGCTCAGTCGCAAATAAAGCTCTGCATCGGCGACCAGCTCGACTCCATGGCAAACGAAGGTTAGAATCCGGCGGCCCGTTTAATTAGGCTCCAGATCTTTATCAAAGAATAATAAAATATAAGGTGGTCCCAGACATATGTCTTGCAGGTAGCTCAGGCGGTAGAGTCTTGCGGTGTGGTGATGCCTGACGTGGGTTCGAAGTTCGCAACGGCTGTTTGGTTAAAATTTACCATCCACGTGGGGTTCATCTAGGCAAAGTGGCCACACGTTGCTATCCACCTGAGCTCGTGCCGGGTATCCAAATTTTATTCTTTTGATGGACAACCCATAATTTTGTTTTCATCAAATCCGGCGGCTGGACATTGCCACCGAAAATGCCGATCAAATGAGGTGGTCTGGCCACCGAAAATGCCAGAATCAAATGCGGCGGCCACGCCGTAAAAACCTTTTTGCGACGGACACATTAGCGGCCTTGATTAACGGCGGCCAGGCCTCCGATTATTCTCTTTTCCGGCAATTTTGGGCAGCCGCAATTGCTCATTTCTGTTGTAGTGACGTTACACCACCGAGAACATTTTTGCTACCCCATTGATTTGCTGCACTTTGCGAACAGCTCAATCATGGTATGCCACATCGTCCATTAAAAACGACATAATGAGGACTACATTTGCTACCGACTACAATTGTCCTTTTCTAATGGATGATGTGGCAGACCACGATTGGGCCGTAAGCAAGTGCAGCTAGTTAATCGGGCAGCAAAAATGCTCTCCCACACCACCGCGGATGGTTTGCACACAAAAAAAAAAACACCACTGCGAGTTATCCCTGAAAATGTTCAATTAGCATTAATAGAAAAAAAAAACATCAAATAGATGGTAAAGTTTATCCTGTGCGTCCACTCCTCATGGTGAACTATTTTGTTCCAACCTCTTTAAAGAGGTTGGAGCATTGCCCTCTCTCTCATTGGTCCATTTCGAGTGCTTCTGGTCATTTCACCATAATGAAGAGCGTGAAATAACATACATGTCCTGAAAATATGATTGAACATAACTCTAATTTTAAAATAATTTCTAATCAATCATCTAACAAGCGAAGCTATTCAACCAGACAAAAGGTTTACAGACTCTTTACATACCTCATCACAGTTGTTTGTTGCCTCCCGATCGGAGTTGAGTGTGATTCACCGATCAGGCTTGGGTGGAACGCCATGATTTGGTTTGTCAGCAAAGGTTTTTGTCTGGTTGAATAGCATTTTCCAAATTTAATGTAGTGCCACTTGTCTCAGTGCCTCAATCCGATCCCCTATGTTAGGTTGAAGTATCACTCAAGAATGTGTTCAATTAGGGACCATTTTTGTTCCAAGCCTATCAACTACCACTATGTTTCAAACTGATATGTAGCCCCTCTCAAGTTCTTCCACGTACGACCCATTCAAACGGATTCATGGCTACGAGACGGACGGTCGAAGATGGATCATGAGAGACGACACCGGACATGATGACTTCCGTGTACTCTCCATGGGACCACCATTAGTGATGGTGGGCAGAAACGGAACTAGGATTTTATATTGAGAGGGGCCAAACCATAATAATTTTATTTGGGAGGGCCAAAGCTTGAATCAAAATTTTTTTGTATGCTAATATTCAAGATATTTACTACATGAAATTTTTTAAAAAATAATTGAGAGGGGGGGGGGGCATGGTCCCCCTTGGTCTATACATAGTTCCGTCCCTATTGGTGGGTGTAAAAATTTGGTCGTGCTTTGAAAAATGAGAAATGTTATTCGGCCACCCTCGTACCAGGTACGAGTGATGTGTTCTTAGGGATTGGCATCATGTGTCATACCCCTTCAGAGAGATCGGGCACTGCTGCTGCCCCTGGGGATGCACACCACGTCACTCATGCCATTGGGTACGAGTGATATCAGGGTGGCCAAATATCATTTTTCATGATATAGTAGTCCCACAATTTACTCTCACTTGTCCTTTATCCGCCTCCCCGCCTTACATCCTCTATTTTCTCCACCAAATATAAAAGGTGGCTCACATTTAAAAGGTTGTTCACATTTTGTAGTCAAGGGTTGAGTGCAATTATAAGCATTGAAATACTAGTAACAATTGCTCTGCTTGGATATAAGTGTTGGGATTTGGTCTGTGAAAGTTAAACCTGGATCGAGGCGCTCTGTGGAGACGAGATCGAGTTCACGTAGGACTCGGGATCAAGTCCAAGATGGATAAGGAAGCCCCGAGAAATCCCATGTACCTGATGAGGACTAAAGCAACATGCATGACAGAGTGCAGGGTAAATTCGTCCTGGTGAGGTGATCGATTCGCTCGAGCGAATTCGTGGACGATTCTGTAGGCAGAACAACAAGGGAATTTGCCCGAGCGAATTCTTGGTTGCCCGAGTGAATTGGAGTTGGGCAGCGCAAGGAGGACGCATTTGTGGCCATGTGTTTGAGTCGTTTCAGGCTTCCTATGGCCATGTGTTTGCTCCCTTATGAATGGGAAGATATGGGGTGGCTCTAGGGTTAACAAGGAGACGAAAAAACAAAAATGTTAAGCCATCGCGAAGGACAAGAGGTTATGAAATCGTCTACGGAGAAGAGAGGGTCGCGGGAGAGAAGGAAGGATCTAGGGGGTGCCGACATGACACTCCCTCTGGGCTCTTGGATATTCGAGGGAGAATGGTGGTTGGTGACCACGATGAAATGGTTCTTTTAAGGTAGAGATTTGAGTGAGCGAATTGAAAAACGGAGAGAAAAGGAAAATACGATATATGGTTTGACCGAAAGGAGAGAAGAGAAGAAGGAAGGAAGCGAGAAAGAGAAGAGATGAAGGAGGAAGAAGAAGAAAGAGTAAGAGGAAGAAGGAAGAAGGGGAGAGAGAGTGGAGGTTCGTCTCCGGTTCTTCTTCATGTCCATCCAGGTCTTTATCTGGGTTCTTCGACGCGTCTACCTCGGCTTCTACTTCGGGTGCTTTCATCTCTTGGTGTATCCTTCGATATATCTATATATATATCTCTCAGGTGGGTTGTTTTCTTCATTAGCGTTTTTGTTAGAAGAGCAAGAAAAGGGTTTGTGGGGTCCAACAAACGGTGACCACTGTGTGCTGTATTATCTTGTTAGTGATAATCCAAATCATTAATTGCCTAGTGAATATGTGGTGTTCGTTACTATTGTATTGGTGTATTGAATTATCTGTGTGGTTATACGATCTCTACAGTGCTCCAATCATTGAACTTTTGAGCACTATCCTGAGGGCTTGAAGGTTTCCATAACATAAGGGATTGCTATCTAAGTGAGCTAATTTCCCCAACAATAAGTAGGTGTAATTGTTGTAATTTACCTTCGAGTGTCCGGTTTGGTGTAACTATGACTTAACATCACCACCAATTTAACTATGAATTAACATCTTCTAGTATGTTCCATCATGTTCTTTCAGATGTGTTAATTCCTTGTATCGGAGCAAGCAGTTCGCATTGAGCTGTAATTCTTGTTTTCTTCTTTTTCAACCTCCCATTGTATCTCTTCTGTATTTGAAGAGGAAGCGTGTAATAACCTTTTGGTTAATGAAAATTGGTTATCTCCCGACAAACTTCTAGTTAGCTGGTAGCTAACACTAGCATTATTAGTTGGGGCATGATCACTTAAGATTTATCTTGATGTTACTAAGTCTTTCATGTCAAAGGGCTTACTTAATTCATACTTTAACCTTATATGTGAGCTCTTATCTTCTGTCTACAACTTGAAGATTTATCCTTAACTAGTTTCACCTTTGTTTTACCAAGTCAGAGATGGCTTAGTCATATAAACAAGAATTGATTAGTTTGGATTTTTTTAGCTCATCAATGTTTTTACTTTTTGCAACACTATGATAGCACCATCACCTGCTACTGGTGTTCACCGCAATACTTGCTCGTCTCATCTTCGACCACCACCATTTATATCATCGTGGCAATCGTCACACACACACCATTGTTGTTGACGGTCACCATTGTTGTCTGTAGCTGGAGCCATGACACACACCAACGTCATATGCTCTTAACCGGCAACTACCTATTAATTGTTGAACTTGTTATCACCCTATGTTGTTCGACTAACCATGCTTACCAAAGATAACACTATAATATCACCCGCAATGCTCCAAAAGGCCGACCTTAGTAAGTGGGGAGCACATCGGTTATATGAATGCAAGGATACACCGCTCCTTAACTGATATTGGATTATTCCTGATGACATTCAATAGCTCCCCTCACACAGGACACATGTGGCAAGACACTGTCAAAGTAGACAGAGCGGGCCCAACTTTGATACCATGTGATCGACATCATCTGGAGTGATCCAAAAGACCAACCGTAGGATGAGGGAAGCACAACGAGTATATGAAGGCAAGGATATACACTCCTTAGCCAATGTTTTAAAGGATCCAGGTCGCACCGAATCTCGCTAGGAAGCAAGCTCTAGTGCAACTCGAATGTGGGAATTCATCTGATACCCAAATTCTTGCTAAATGCAAGATCCGGTACCAAATGAATCTCCCCACAATGCATAGATAGATCTGCTACTCTATGGTGAAGAGTAAGAAGTCTACTAGCTAACAATCTAAGATAAGCACAATCGTCAACACTAGATACTACACAAGATAGACAATAACAATACAGAACAAAATGGTGCAAGCATCATAGTCAGCATATGAGAATAATCTGTAATAAGAGGTCAATCTCTCACTCTCTTAAGTCCTCACCAGTGACCTTATAGGGACAAAGCATACAAGGCCCTAAACACTTGCAATAAAGTATAGCACAAATAATATTTTTAAGTGAAAACACAAACAATAAAAACCACCCCCAGTAAGCCGAGTAAGAGCCAACGGCTCTCCCTCGCTAGAACTACCTGCAGATAAGGCTAGGCAAACAAGATTACTGGAGAGCCCAAAAGTTACCCTCGATGACCCTATGTTCACAAGCTCATTCCTCCAAACGACGATGACCTATGGCAACTTTTAACAGGTTCACTCTAACACGGTCGCCTATGCTATCGAGCTCGCTCACACAGTGATGACCAGCAACACATCAACGTCAATAGTCTGCCCAGTTCCTTCCTTTGTTTAAGCTTGCCTTCCGGTTTTGTGCCACAGGATATCATGATGTCCTTACTACCTCGATAGTTAGTGGATCCATCTCACCCACGTAAGAAATTATGGATGCTTGAGCGACCACAATTGCCAAGCGCCGTCGTAACAACTTTCTGCTAGAAGTGGGAGATAGAGCAAGAGAAGAGAGATGGATAAAAAGGCCTTACAAAGAATCACAAACCATTACATGTTTTCTTGTGTGATCTAGATCTCAAGTAGTCAAGATCTAGATCACCAAGACTAAACCGAATATGCTTCCAATGGTTTGGATCACATCAATCAACAATCCAATTCATGTAAGCTTTAAGATCTGACTCCAACATCAGTAGGAGTGAATAAGTATGGATCTAGATCAAGAAGCTAGCAAGGGAAGGCATTCATTGGATTGGATATTGAGTTTCTCTCTAGGTATGAGCTCTCATTATTAAAAAAATTCATTCCGCACATGGGACTCATCATCTACTAGGGCTTGATCCATTACTTGAGTTCCTCTTTGTTTTAGATCCCAAAATGGTAGAATTATGAGATTTGGATCTAGAACAAGAGGGAACTAGCAATCAATGGATTAGATCTAGGAACCATTCATGCTAGAGAGTAGAGCCACTGAATTCATAGGGAGAATCAAATCTAGAGTTCTCTCTCTAGCATGGTCTCTCAAGACCAAGGATGAAGAAGGAAGCTCAAGCCAAGAGAAGAGAAGAAGAAAAGCCTCCAAGGGTTTCTCTCTAGGATTCTCCTTAGCCTTAATGAATGAGGAGCATGCCTATTTATAGCCAATTTAAAACCCTAGTGATTAGTACCACAAAGCCCAACTCAAAACAATGATTAAACCAAATTAAAATTGAAAATGAAATCCATCGTGCTTACTACGTGTGAATAATGTGCATGATCTGGAAAAGTCTTTCTCAGACAGTTTTAGTTCATGCGCAAGACTTCAGATCATACTTATGACAGCTGACGTGGCATCTAAGTTCCTACATTCTTTGGTCGTTAAGATACGATCCAAAAGATACGATCCAAAAAATCTTGAGTATCCTAACGGCCTAAGTCGTGTTCACGACATGGACTGTGTGCATGATTGCTACAAAAGATCATTCACACGATTGTGATTGTGTGCATGACTATGATCGTGCGCCCAACTGCTATAGGATATCGTGTGCATGACTTTGAGATCTTGCCCACTTTTGTTCCAGGTCATTCTCACTACTGTTATAGGTAGTGCTCACTACTACTACATGAAAAACAGCAATGCATTTCATGGATCTAGCAATGTGTTTAAGGATCTAAGTCAAAAATCGATTCGATCAAAATATAAAAGTGTGGGTCTAGCCCAAATGATCATGCATTAAAAAATGTGCAAGTTTAAATGTTATAAACTATTTTAATGAGCATGCACATAATCGAATTCGTTAACCAAGAAAAGTGTAAGTGACCCTAGGTTTTGAAAGTATATATATGCTACACTCTCCATTCATTAGTCTAATGATATCCATCATAGGTTTAGAATTTATACCTGAGAGTGTGAAAGCAAATTGAGTGGTATCTTTGCCATTGAAGTTTTTATCGCTAGTCTTCAAGTGGGAGCATGAGCAAACTAAGCGAACACTAAAATTCTACCCACCTGAAACCAAAAATGTTAAATACAAATATGGAAGCGAACATTTAGATTGTAATACTGTTTTGACATAAAAACTCAATAACAAAATGAGAGGCCACCTCACAAGAGATAAAATATTTGACTATTCTCAATGATATTCTGCAGCCCCCCTCACGTAGGACACGTGTGGCATGGCACTATCAAAGAAGACGGAGTGGGTCCAGTTTTGACACCATGTGACATCACCTAAAGTGCTCCAAAAGGCCTTCCTTAGGAGGAGGGGAGCACAACAATTATGTGACGGAAAGGATATACTGTTCGGCACTGTTAGAGAAGGCGGAGTGGGTCCAGTTCTGATACCATGTGACATCACCCAAAGTGCTCCATAAGGCCTACCTTAGGAGCAGGGGAGCACAATGGGTATATGAAGGTAAGGATACAATGCTCCTTAGCCAATGTTGGACTATATTCTCGGTGACATTCAACCCCCTTTCACTCAAAGGTCCCCCTTCACGAGGGACACGCTTAGCAAGGCACTATCAGAGGAGGTGGAGCAAACATAGTATAATACCATGCAACATCACCTAGACTGTTCCATAAGAACCTACCTTAGGAGGAGGGGAGTACATCAGGTATATGAAGGCAAGAATACACCGCTCCTTCGCCGACTATTCATGACGACATTTAAAATTATGAGGATTTTATAATGTGAGAACTCACTTATTGTAATGAGACCTATAAACAGAACTAGTAATTAAATGTCCGTCCCCGTCAGCACTCGGACGATCATCTTTGGCGGCGACGTACCTGTGACACTCGGACGACTGCCTTCGGCGATCACGGCTGTCTTCAGGGTGTGATTCACTTGTTAGAGAGAGAGAGAGAGAGAGAGAGAGAGAGAGAGAGAGAGAGAGAGAGAGCACTAATTAACCTTTCAAAAAAATATTAATTAACATCAAATGATCATTAAATGACTTTTAATAGGTATCCATTATCTTTACTGTAGGTTTTTAATATCTTTATAGTAGGTTTTAAACCTCTTTATAGGGAGAAAGGCTCTGTTTGAATTCTCTATTCAGATCTTGATCAACAATTAAGTCTATCTCATGCCTTTTTGCCCTAATCAGTTTATGAACAACCATAGCATATTATATAGATAACTCAATTAACAATTATGAGGATTTTACCAATTATTGTAGCATAGGATAAACACACTTACAATAGTAAAATTCTGGAATTTGCTCACTTACACCGAAATTAGAGTTGTAGATGAGCCATTTTAAATCAAAACATGCAAGAAAATTCTATAAAGTCCTAAATATTTTGAATATACAATTAAGATATTAATATTGTCGGTTTATATATATATATATATATATATATATATATATATATATATATATATATATATATATATATATATATATATATATATATATATATATATATATATATATATATATATATATATCACAAAGAAAAAATGTGACTGACATGGGTCCCATATGGAAGAGGTGGCAATGGATACGACATGAGTTAGAAATTTTATAGTCTATCATGTCCATTGTCCTCTTCAAATCTCATACCAAAATGATCACCAACTCTGCCATATTGCTAAAATTGCCCCCCCTTTGTTATTTAGCGTTACTTTCTAACCCCCATCATGCTCGAAGGGCTTGCATGCTCATAATTTATTTATTTTGGACTACTTTACCCTTTACTAAGAATAAAACACTTGTTTTCCCTCCCTTAATGCACTCGCCAATTGTCT
The DNA here is from genome assembly GCA_947650365.1 of Chamaelirium japonicum. Taxonomy (NCBI): domain Eukaryota; kingdom Viridiplantae; phylum Streptophyta; class Magnoliopsida; order Liliales; family Melanthiaceae; genus Chamaelirium; species Chamaelirium japonicum. The sequence continues at coordinate 69,749,317 of OX393552.1, forward strand.
TCAATCTCCCTTGCTTTGTTGGAGGCTATCAGGAGTTTGCGTTCCGTATTACTTCACTGGAGGTTGTCGGGACTCATGTGTTGCTTTGCTAGAGGTAAGGAGAATGATGTGGGAGGTTTTAGGATTTACGATACTGTGTGGGTTTCGGTCACCTCCACGAGGGTTTTAGTAGTCTTTGACGATGGGCAGACACAAAAAGGGGGCTACACAATATGGTTTGCAATAAACGAGTTCCAAACAACCATCGATAACGCTCTGGTTCTCGGTACATCTCGGTTAACTAATAGGGTTGCTAGGGTTTATGGAATCGTGGGAAGATGGCACCACCAATGAGGAGATGACGCACATTGGTTTTTAATAGGCCTGCTTGAGGATGGTGGCATTCTCGGTCACATCGGGAATAGTAGTCGATCACATTCCACAAAAGAAGATGGCGTGCTATGTTAAATGCTTTTATGGCCGAGGGTATTTTTTGTTTAGAAAAATGGATAGGACCAGAAAACTAATGCTTAAAGTTCAATTTGCATAATGATAATGATTATGTCTGACAACTCACAACCCATACCTCATCTAACCAACCATCACATAGGGTGATCTAAACAAGATCTTTTGATACTTAATATTATTTGGATGTATATAGATTGATTTTAATTTTTAGCAATTGACATCTCCAAGGTCATAAGTAGCACCCACATTATACTTCACATGTACTAATCTAATAAGGGAGATGGAATCTAACATACATATCTCTATCTATAACTATATACTAAAGTAGTAGCCTCAAACAATCGACTTCTCTCATATCCATGTAGCATCCCTTCTGTTGAGAAAATCCCTTCTCATTCGTGCCTCTCTAGGTGCCACGTAGCAATCTCAAAGCGAGAACGCTCGCCTTTCTGGGATCACTCTCTCTCTCTCTCTCTCTCTCTCTCTCTCTCTCTCTCTCTCTCTCTCTCTCTCTCTCTCTCTCTCTCTCTCTCTCTTAACGATTCCCTTTTTTTCTTTGGGGGGGGGGGGGGGGGTTCGGGGCACTTAGCCCGGGGGTTCGTGCTAGTATCTATACTAAAACGAAGCCCTCTCTCTTATGTTATGACACATGGAAGTATGGAACCACCTTTTATGGTTAATCTTTTATCTACAGTGTGAACGCGTATCACAACAATAAATGTGTTTCATTTAATTGGTCATCCATTAACTCATCTTCCATAAATGTTATCTCTTTCTCTCTATATGTGTGCAACACCCTCTTCACTCGGTTAATTGATGATATCTTTAAATATTGATTAAATTAGTTTTAATTATCAAAATGATTAAAAAAAAATTATGGGTTAGAAGCTTCATGCATCATTGCCATATGATTGTGGAATATCGGCAATGATATTTCACACATTCGTGCATCTTATTGATTGGCATCTAGAATATAACAATAATCATAATCATGAAGTCTTATCTTATCTATTCGTAGTTGGATGTATACATATTTTCTTCGAGTCATTTCTGTTAAGAGCTATCTATGTTGTTAGTACATGCTGTTATCAGTACAAATTGAGGTGAGAAGCTATCCACACTAAAAAAAAAAAAAAATAAATAAATAAATAAATAATACAATCAAGGATAAGTTTGTAATTCCACTAACATTCAAGGGCAATTAAGAACTCTCCTCTTATCCAAGTGGCCACCTATTTTATTGCCCACAACATCAACTTTGATTTTATTTAAAGTCCAACCAAACCCCACCCTCTAAGATGTTCCAACTAATAAAAGGCCCAATTTGCACATCACAATAATTAAAATTAACACAAGTTGGCAAATGGGGCTAAGGGCACCCACAAGAAAACAAAAACTAAGGGAAGCCAGCCCTTTTCCAACGCATCACTATATAAACCCACCCCCTTCCTTATAAACTCACCCACTGCATCCACCTCTCTCCTCCTCCACCGGTCTCCTCCTCCACTCCACAGAGAGGAAGCAATGCCTTCCACACCCACCCTAAAGCCCTCCGTCCAACACCAGAGGCTGACTGCCTCGGCCACCGCCGCCACGACCCAGAGCAGGGCGGCGGCGCGGTGCGCCGCCCACACGGTGCCGGAGGCGGTGGCGCGGCACCACGACCACAGCGTGGGGGCCCACCAGTGCTGCTCCGCGATGGTGCAGACGATCAACGCCCCTCTGCCCACCGTGTGGTCGGTGGTCCGGCGCTTCGACAACCCGCAGGCCTACAAGCACTTCCTCAAGAGCTGCCACGTCATCGTCGGGGACGGGGACGTGGGCACCCTCCGTGAGGTGGAGGTCGTCTCCGGCCTCCCCGCCGCCACCAGCAGGGAGCGCCTCGAGATCCTCGACGACGAGCGCCACGTGCTCAGCTTCCGGGTCGTCGGCGGGGAGCACCGCCTCGTCAACTACCGCTCCGTCACCACCCTCCACCCGGCTCCGGCGGCCGGCGGGGGGACGGTGGCGGTGGAGTCGTACGTGGTGGACGTGCCGCCGGGGAACACGCGGGAGGAGACGCGAGTGTTCGTCGACACCATCGTCAAGTGCAACCTGCAGTCCCTCGCGCGCACCGCCGAGAACATCACCAAGCGCGGCGGCAGGGCATCCGCGTAGCGGTTGATATATCCACCCCCGCCCTTGCCGGGCGCTCCCCCCTGTTCATGAGCTGGCTTTTCCCTTGGTTCCTCGTGTGGGGCCCAACCAGCTCACCCAACTGGGCCAACTTGCAACGAAACGACGAGTCGTAGTTACTGTACCACGACTATTTAATCAGCCGACGCTTTTCCCTTTTCGTTTTATTTTTCTCCCATTTCTTCCACTTCCATATTACAATAATACCAACCTCTTTGTACAAATATCTCTCTCTCTCTCTCTTCTCTCTCTCTCTCTCTCTCTCTCTCTCTCTCTCTCTCTCTCTCTCTCTCTCTCTCTCTCTCTCTCTCTCTTAATGTAACATGCATCTCAAAAATGTTATGTTATAAACGATTGTAGTTCAAAATTATCCATAGCACCTTTGCTTGATTTAATGAGAAAAGAATCATTCAAAGATATTTTAAGTGCATTATTATCTAAGAAAAAAAATACAATACTTTGTGTTAATTAACTCTCATCAGCGATGAGACCGGCACCCGGGCGCCCACTGCCTGTAGCTAATCTTAAGATCTTCGTCTTCTGCCTGCTAATTTGCTCGGGCATCTGGGACTGGTGCCCCTAGTACAGTAGTACTGCTGGTCGACCCCTTTGCTTGCTTCGTTTTATTTGATACCGAGCCAACACCCCAACAACATGACCAATGAGGATTCGTCATCTCTGCCATGTTGATTAAGTTCTCCATGTTCGACTCCCAGTATTGGACACCGTGGAGCGAATTTTTTCTCGTGGCTATTTTACCAAGTTAATTTAGTGTGTGACTCCCAGCTGTTTATGTCATGTTCACGGGATTACAGAATTAATAAATCGCAGCAGCCGTCTTCCATGTTTCGATCTTCAATCCTCTTTGAGCCGTTGCTTTAGCGTCCTGTCCTCTGACCGCCTTATCGGTCCAGTAAAAAAAAACCCTCCATCAACATGAAGAACATCATTAATTCACTATTCTTTATGATAGTTACATTTGAACCGCTACCGGCTTGGCCTCAATCTGAATATAAATGAACATCCTAAAGCTCTCGGTGTTAAGGACATCATGTTCTTATCATCACATTTGGGTCCATTTCTTTTGCTATACCTAGTTGTAACTCACTTGAATTCTCTCTCTAGACCGATAAATCGGAGGAAAAAGGATAATCCATCTTGCAATTATCTTAATTCTACGCTGCAATCGGTATACGCTAGTTAACTATTTTGATTCTGCTACGACTCAGGATCTCTTATTTGTTAATTTATCTGCTTTCACGATCAATTGATCGATGTTTCTTGTTCAGAATTAGTAGCACGCGTGCTCATGCTTGATCGATCGATCAGTTGTTTAGAAAGTTCGATTTGATTTGATAATATCAAGTTGATGAGATATTTAATGGAAGGATGAGGTCAAGTCTATTTTTATTTTGTCATTATTTAAAAAAGAAATAATAATCTGACCAGTGGCCCCCTTCAATTCATGTGTGGAGGGGCATGTTGCATTAAAAAAGGGAGCACACACTCTGGTGATGGGGAATCGATCAGCAGCTGGATGGCTAATGCAACTTGACCTAATTAACATCAACTTGCTGTGAAAAGAAATGCAAGTTGAGGGGGTGGTTCCCTTTCTTTTTGAAAAAACTTGCCTCGTTTGCGTGTGGGACTATCCGCTCAACATCCGTCCACATGTAGAGCTGATTTCAACAAAGACTTATCTGCACGTACAAAAAAAGAGAGAGGGTGAAACAGAATTACTCAGGGACGGAGCAGGGTCTGGCTCTGTTACCAAGTCATGAATCGTATACCCCCTTAAACCGGTTGCAAGGGGGAAAGAATTACGGATGTATAAAGACACGGAACTCGGACTATCCGTTCAACAAGCAATTATGATGCCTTCTTTGTTTCGATCTCCTGATCTCTTTGAGCCCATGATCCAGTGCCATGTCCTCTGATCGTCTGGCCGATCCATCAGAAACCTAAAAAAACTTGCTCTGAAAGTTGGTTTGGTCGGCTTTTGATGGATCCCATGATCTTTTAGCCCTCGAGTTCAGATTTCCTCTAATTGGTCCGCGGTTGGTGGGCGTCTGTGAATCACAACTGCACACGATCACTGGAGTGTGATTCACTTTTGAATCACCAGTCATTATGCGGCTGTGATGCATGCTGGGCCCACCTACTGGAGGAGGTCTGAACTCTTTTCACCCATTCATCCATAGTCTCTCTCTCTCTCTTCATGGGTCCCATTCCAAGCCTTTCCTTGGAGCTGACCATACAGTGATCCACCACCAGAAGTATTCCTGGCTAAAACCTCCCCACTCCTTCACCACATGCTGATCTAGGGTTAGTAGTAGTGGATTTAAGGAAAAAGATGTCAGATGTGACATGTAGACACATGATATATAGAAGTGGAGAATTTCAGATCCATAAAAATTACAGGGTATTTGTTTGGAGAGTGCCTAAGAAAACGATCTGTACCATATACTACAACAATCACATGATTCACATGGATCAATACTTAAGACAGTATAGAAAAACAGCACTGCTATTTGAACAAACTACATCGACAAAAACTTTGACAAACCAGACCCATGCCTGGAGGTGGGGCTTGCTTGATGCGAATGCTGATACACTGAGCCTCAGGCCCAGCCACCAGGGAGCGGGTCTGGTTTGTCAAAGTTTTTGTCACTGCAGTTTGTTCAAATAATCACTCATAAAAAAAAAAAAAAGTTAGTGAGAGGTCCCTGACAAGGATCGGGTTAGTACCAAGGACGTCAAAATATCCTTATTTCATCAGGTCCCTCCCGAAAAAGATGCATTTGCAGCAGATTGTTTTGATTACTTTTCTTCCCTTTAAATGACAAAACTACCCCTTTATTGCTATTTATTATTGTAGCAATTGTTAATCTTTTTACTGAATTGTTGCTCCTGCTACAATGAAATCACTGTAGCATTTTTTTTTATAGAAATCCCTATTTTAGAAAATGCTATAGTAAAATCACTGTGGCAATTGTTGCTCTTTAGTACCGAATTATTGCTCTTTGTTACAGTAAGCAAAAAGCAACAATTTGGTAATAAAAAGCAAAATTTGATACGGTGAAAGTAATTGTTTCTTTATTACTGAATTGTTGCTCTTGCTACAGTCAAATCATTGTAGTATTTTTTTTAAGTGAAATCTTGTTCAAATTTTTTTTTTTTTGCTACATTGAAAGCAATTGTTGTTCTTGTTGCAATGAAATCACTACAACATTTTTTTGTGAAATCTTATCGAAAGTGAAATCACTGTAGCAATTATTGTTTTTTATTATTTAATTGTTGCTCTCCATGTGATTTCCTTATACAGTTACATGAGGGGTAAGTTGGATATTTTTCAAATAGAATGACCTAACACAATTGTCAATAGTCGCTATCCTTTATGTTAAAAATTTAATCTGCCAGGGATTAATCACCGATTATCCCTAGAAAAAATAATGAATTACATTGTTACCTAGAAAATACGAGGTATCACATTCGTTCGATGCAACGGTGAATCGCATCACCATGCATTGCACGTAAATATAACCCCTCCCCCAATCACAGCGTGGTCGAGTGTAATTTATAATATGATTGGGCCCACCTATATCGAATCAAATGAGGCACGGATGCTAGGTGATGACATCGGGTGTGATTCAACAGGTTGGGCCTTCCTATATTGTGGGTGCATTCATGGTCACGTGCGATTCACCAAGATGGGCCAACTTGTTGGAGTTTGATTTAAATTTTAAATATTTCATATATAATCACAAAGGTTCAATGGAACTGATTGCTAAAGGAAAAGACCTATACTTGGACCTTTAAGGAGGTTTATGGTTTCAAACCTCAGCACCAAATATTTTTTAGGGCAAATTACAAAGGCCTCCTATGAACTACACACCTTTTTTTTGAATAATTTGATCCTTGAACTATGCTCTTCTACATTTAGACCCCTCAGTCAACTTTTTATCCTGAAAATATCCTTAATAATTTTCAATAAAACTTATGAATTTTAAAAAATTATTTAACTTATGCATACTAGGATAAGGGTATTTCTGAAATAAAAGTTGACTGGGGGGGTTAAATGCATTACAGAAAACTAGTTGAGGGACCAACACGAAATGAGGTGTATAGTTCAAGGGAGGTTTTTGTAATTTGCCATATTTTTTAATAAACCAACAACTCTCCCCATTGCTTGCACATTTTTAGTTCGTTGTCCTTTTTGGCTAGATTGGTGACCAAGGGCTATGCTAAGAGAGAAGAAATTGATTATCATGAGGTTGGTCTGGATTATGCAGGTGTTTACAACGCCAATTCAAAATAGGTTGAGAATAAGACGACTTAGCAAGTTATCCAAAAACTGCAAGCCAAGCTCAAACAATTGCGATAGGAGCTACGACGACTTTGACAATGTTGTTTTGTTTACCTACAGCTGCCAAGCATGACAACCAAAGTTAAAAAAAAAAAAAAAAAAGCTCAAACTAGCATTGGACAGCAAACATTGTACATTTTCCAACAAAGTACAATTCATATGTTTTTCCATCCCATTCTGTTACGATTTCTCTCTGATTGTGAAGTGTGAGAGACATACCTTGTAGTAAACTGAATCTATTTGGCGTCTCTCTGACGATTCATGTGTTCTACCACCCCAACTCGGCATGTGCACAGAAGCCCAACGAACCAATGCAAAAAATATGGATTCGATGCAAACACAATACAAGAAAATTTTAACAACTAAAGCAAACACAAAATAGAAGTAAATAAGCAAACCACAGAAGAAGACACGAATTTTAGATAGTTCGGCTTTTTGACATACGTCCACCAATTGGGTTCTTCGAACCCTCAAGCAAGTCCCCGATGACGACTCTCCAAATCTCTCTCAAAGATCTCTTTCTAAGGATCTGTCATAGAAAAACCCAAGGCCTCTCCCTTTATATAGTAGGAAGAAGATCATACAAATCTCCAAAAGATTCCCACTCCAATCATTTGGCAAATTCGAAACCAATCGAAATTCTTGAAGGCATCATGCACACGATGGGGGCTTCGTATATATGATCAGAGACGACATAAAAGTCGAGCGAGAAAGAAAACATGCGTACAGTGGAGACATTGTGCGCACAATCTTTTACTGTGCACACGCTCAACAATTGAGCCAACTACTCATCTGGAGACAATTTCATGTTATATATTACCTAAGAGAATGTTTAGATTTTAACACGGACGTCAACTTGTTCTCTTATTGATTATATAAGTGAAATAAGTCATAAAGAAAATGTATGATTTTATCCTTTTCTTTATATTTAAAACTTTAGTTTTAATATAAACATTTATATATCACATTGATAATATAATAATTTCAATGCTGGTATCTACTATCTTGTTTTCAAATCATGATGTTTCATCCAAGGTCCCTATGACACTCAAGTCGGATGGGGAAGCAAGCGAGGAAGAAGAAGAAAAAGAGTCGAATTGTTAAAAACGGTCTCAAACAGTGTACTCGGCCCTTTGTGAGAGGGTGTGTATTTATATCGGTAGAAGGCTACATAATGGTTATTTAGATCTCGGCCATGATCGCCAGGAGTGCCAGTCGGTCATGGGGATCATGGCCAGGTAGTTATTGATCGTATCTCGGGAGATACCGTTTTGCAACATGTGGCATTAACACTCTTGTTAACGATTATCCCTTGTCAAATTTGGTCCGTAACGGATGCCGAGATATCTAGAGTCGGTTCCCTTTGTATCAGGGTACTCGAGTCGGACTCCAGGGGAATGTGTTCAATCAGGTAGGTAGGCCCACCTAGGGTTTGATGTGACCTTTATTCGGGTTGGCTGGCCCACCGTGTACTGAATACACATCTAGACAACTCTCTTGCTAGGGGAGGATGGTCAACCACATGGGTAGCAAGAAGAAGTGCCTGTCCTTCATGGATGATGATCTGGATGCCAAACGAGTAGGATGAGTGTCCAGATACTAGCGGGCGATCTAAGTGGACCGAGTAACAGGTTACTCGTGTCCATCGTCAAGGCTGAGTGCTCCAAGTGTTAGGGCTATGTGTTCAACAATGCCAATTGCTTTTGTACTTTGACTTTGGTTCTGGATAAATAATAAACATTGCATCTTTCATAGTTTGTTCTACTCTTAACCACTAGTCTTCTAGGTGAGCTATACATGACTCAAGTTTATTGATAAGATTAGTACACAAGTGATCTGAGTGCACTATACATACCTTAGAAGGTTCGCAGTCAGTAATTGAATTGGACACCCAGTTTGAAAGACTATAACACTATAGTCTTCTTGTAATAAAGATTTGGTATATACCAGCCATTAGAATAGTTGTAAATGTTGGTGTACCTTAAGTATACTAAACGGAATCAAGAGAATGCACAAAGTCTAATAAGCTATCACTAAGACCATGAGCACTTTTCTACTAGTTGACTAAACCCTAAATCACAAGATGTCCTATGAACTTTGGATTTAGTGTTTATCATTTTGAATTGTTAATCAGTGCAGTCTATTGCAAACCTAAATCTGGATAGGTTGGATAGCCTGTATTAGATATTAAAAAACGCATGCATGCTTTGGAAATTCTTCACTCCCCGAGGGGAGTAGACCGGGTGTCTCTGTGGGTGCAAAATCTGGCTAACACCCAACGGTGGAACCCACAGCCTTGCCTGGGGCCCACAAGTCCAACGGTGGGACCCGCAGCCTTGCCTAGGGCCCACGAGTCCAGCGGTGGGACCCGCAGTCCTGCTTGGGGCCCACTTGCACTATCTAGGGTCTAGTAAATCCCCCCCGGGTATTTACCAAACCCCGGATATTCTCAAAAATATTCTTAGAATATTTCCCAGATAAACTAAGACCTTATAAATAGCAAACCCTGTAAATGATTCTGGATCCCAAAATCCAAACCATAATCCCACTTTCTATTTTCCAGAGCTTCTTGAGCTTTCTGGTTTTCAGATTCCCTCTCCACCCTCTATCATCTTGTAAGAAGTACTCCTCGGCCTGTCGAGAGTAGCTCTACTTCATTCAGAGATAGTGGATTCAAAGGTTGCGTCTTACCTCACGGAGATGTAGGCTTCGGCCGAACTTCATCACCACATCTAGTGTCAACTCTCTCTATCTACCCTACAGTGCTTGTGTGACAGCCTAGCAAGTTACAGCTCAGACTTCGAAGTGTGCCACATCCCGAAGGGTAAAACTTTCAATCGACTGTTGGAGGAGGGTCACGTACGACGGCACGAAATCCTCCCCCACGGTCTCCTTGAGTAACTTCCATAAAAAGCTAATCATCAAGTCTGGCCAGACGTTTCTAAAGTAAAGATGATGATCATAAAGACTTAGAAAGTTGAGACTCAAGAGGGTGAACTATGCTAGGAGTGACAAGGCGAACAAAACTGCTTCTTCTGGAAAGTAGGTTTTCATGGACTCATTATCCGGGACTGGGTTCCTGCCAACTGATCTGCAATTACCTGCCCTTTCATTGACTCAAGTTCCAACTTCGAAATCACATATCTTTTTCTATCTCAACCAGTGGCTCTTTATTGTGACAAGATGAGTGCAACCCTTATGGCTGTAAATCCGATTTTTCATGCCATAATGGTAGTTAAGGCCAAGCACAAAGATCTTGACTATCTTTATTTTTCGCATGAAAGTGGTTGAAGGTGACATACGGATCTCTGACATTTTGTCTTCTGATATCAGATTGTGGATATGATCTTTATTTAGATAATTGCACTCTCCAAATCTTGCTTTTAGTGGCGCACTTTCTTTTCTTTCCTTTGAAAGCAAATTGGATTTTCTCTTTGTATTCCTTCTCAGAAGAAAGCCGGGGCTTTTCTCATAACTAAACATCAAAGCAAGTCAAGCGGTTTAGCTCGCCCATGCTTCTTACAGAGTTGATGTCGGATTGTTGCTTCCCTTCTTCCTCTTTCACCAGAGGTTCAAGTTCTGAAGGGTACCATTGGATCAATTATCCCGGATAGCTTTACGGACACTGTAATAAAAAGGGGTTCAATGCAAGGCACTTTGCATAATATCCAATAATCTCAAAGTTCAGTCAAGACTTAGTAGTGGTTGTGTCAAGATTAACTAGGGATGGTATAGTCATGAAATGATCACACATCTTTGGTTGGATCCAAGGTGATGAAGGTTCCCTAATATTCCATCCCCTAGCCTATCCATACAGGCCCGATCTTTTTGCGCAGTGGTCTCATGGTCATAAGACAATGTATGGGGAGGACTAGGATTTAATTGAGTCAAGTTTACCTGGCCGGGCCCTCTAATGTCCATTTCTTGAGGAATCTTGGTTGGACTAGGAATCATAGGTAGCACCACTAGTGGGACTCACATGAGCTACTTAAGTGGGACATGTTTCGTAAAGCACTAGTGCATGCCCGTGCCTATCGGCACAGCAGCGGGCCGCCTTCGGCGGCAACACACCTGAACGTCTTCAGCAACAAAATACTTTCGACGACAACACCAACATTCATAGGGACACCCAAAATTTCAGCAGCCAGGTTTATAGCCGTTGATGCGAACAATGATCATGGGATGAACGGTCAGGTTTAATGTAGTTTAAATGGGACAGGATTTTAGGGATTTGGTGCAATTTAATTGGGTTGGGATTTGAAACCAAGGTGTGGGAGTTGGTTGACGGGGAAATAGAGATCGTGCGTTTATTTTTGAATGAATGGTTAGATCTATTTGGTTCATTTTTGTCCAGTCAGCTTGTCCTAGTTAGCTTCTGTTTTGTCTAGTCAGCACAAAACCGATGTGCCATGTTATATAGATGTTAATGTGTTTGTGTGACTTTGGTGCACTTATAATATATGGGGTGGTTTTATCAAATAGGGTGCACACAATGTGTACACCATGAGACCATATGGTTGAGGGAGGAGGGATCCAAGCTAGACGAGGATTTCCTCCCCCTCAAGTTTTAGTCGGCATATGGTGGAGGGCACATGTAGTGGCCAGCCACCTAATGAAGACAAGAGTCCAAGCTTGAGAATGACTCCTCTCTCCATTAAGTGACCGGCCCATAGGCAATCCCTATCCGTGCGGCCAGTTAGATAAGGATGAGGAGGTGTCCTTGTTTGGCAGGGATTAATTTCCTCACCCCTATCCCTATTCATCATCCCATACAAGCAAAACCTTTTTAGGGTTTCGACAAGCTATAGCAATCCAAGCCTAGACTCCACCCTAGACTCCACCCTCTCTCTCTTCCTCTCTTGTGTGTTTCGGCCACACACACACACACACACACACACACGCATGGAGACACTATTAAAGCTAAGAGAAGAGAAAGGACATGGAGAAGAAGGTAGGCTCACAAGCCTTACAAGCTCATGATGGGGATAGGGATGGGGATGGGAATAGGAGATGCTTCCAAAAGGTTACAAGGTCATCGTTCTTCGACAGATTCATCTTCTATCATGATGAATGATTGTGACTCTTCACCTCAGGCCGGCATCAATATGTACCCGAGAGATAAATTTTTCATAGTCCATAAATTACTCACGTGCACTTTTAATTTGTTGTAAGTTATCTTAATCATCGATCCTCTAGTTTAGAGAGATAGAATCTAACCCGATCCGTAATGATAGTATGATATCACGCAAGTCGCTTCCACTGCATGCTCTGATCCCTTCACCAAGTTGCGTACTCGTGGTGGAGATTGCTGGATCGAGTAGCCAGGTACCGTAAGCCAAGTCGTGGCCACATGTCACCTCTTGGTTGGTAGGCGTAAATACCCACTCACATAGTGTGCAACTAATCATTGATTGTACTGAAACTATAATGCATTTAGCTAAGGGGGTGGGTTGGGTTTCTTAGTACGTAGTGGAGGTTGCTCAATCCACATATACTGACCCGATGCTCGAAGAGACTTCCATGATTATAAAAAAAGAAACAGTAGCAACTTTTGTGCATCGTAAGGCTGACTAACATGGAAGGTTTATGCCAAGATGAGCAAGATAGTGAGGAGGAGGAGGAGGAGGAGAAGGGGTTGATATGAATCCTTCGGTAGAGGTGATTGGAACTCCCTCCTCCAAGGAATTTGGGGTGATTGCTAACAAATAAATCAATGAGGCAGTCGAGAGGCTTCTGGATGAGGCTGTCGAGATAGGGTGTCGGTCAGACATTCTGAGGGATGATGATTCATTCATAGAATAAGTGGATGTAGAGCATCCGGCTTCCCTCCTTGAAGTTTGTAAACCACGGCCATAGTTAGTCCGGAGGAGCGTACAATAGTTAATTCGAGCATTCGGTAAATCATATTATATTCTTCAAGGTCAGATGTTAACTCTAGACGAAGAAGATCGAGCAGGCCCTCCCGTTTAATTTCTTGACAATACTATCCTCATTATAGCATCGTCCCTTGGCTTTTTGTTGTGGAGTTCAATGGATGGTACTAAGTCCCTACTCGCTCATATCCGTGATTTGAAAAGGGCAAGAGCTTCTAAGTCTTGAGACTTAGTGGCTCTATTCATCTTAGAATAGGGAGTTATATGCTGATCATGTAAGCCTTTATTTGTTGGGGTTCTTTTTGGTTGTGATGATGTCATTTCTTTCTACTTTGAGCTTAATAGACGGGTTGGGGTCAAGACCAAACCCCTCCCTCGTAGAAGGTACTCTCAAGGAAATGAAAAATAAGATCCTTTTTTAAAAAAAAATATCAAAGTACCACCTTGTTATCAGGAACAAAACACCAGTATCTATTCCACAAGAATGGAACATTATAGTAATAACTAGGTTATTGGAAAAAAAAATATCATTTTAATGAAAAAATTGATTTAAGAATTCAACGGAAGAATAGAACACATGTGCATGGGAGAAGTCTACCGGATCCTAAGGAAAGAAGAGCTTGGTGTACAAGAGCTCATTCCAAGTGTCCGGAAGTCCAGGCAAGCACCAGTGGACGCAGTCAGCATTGCTTTTGGGGTTCGCTAGCTGCTCAGGCGTCAACTTGTACCAGAACTTCTTGTAGATGGAGGTGTGCGCATCCTTGCGGTACTCTGAGAGCTGGGTGATGTTGAGGAGGGTGATGGGTACCTTCGTCTTGCTCAACACTTCTCCCGTGACCCGCATTAAGGTCTTGCTGGATCCAATCCCCCAGTACGTTGAGTTCATGATCGGCATTGTTTGATTGTAGCATCGCTCCTCAGGCGCGCCGCCCCACTCCTCACCCCTGACAACCTTGTTAGATCAGACCATTGAGCTTCAAGAGGAAATTATCAAGATTATCTTGTTTGAGAAATTCAAAGAAAGATTTGCATAAATATAACACATGGAGGTAAGAAAGGTGAGTGAAGAAGTCGGATATTTTTGCTAATCCCTCCCCCCCCCCCCAAAAAAAAAAAAAAAGTAATAAATAAAAAATTATAGACAAAATGTAGTATTTGCATAAACTACCCCCATGTACGCAATTCAGTGCTATATGTCCACACATTTGTGCACACAAATTAGTAAATATGTCATATGTGCACATCTAATCTAATAGTAACTAATAATATAATACTAAAATGGAAGCATGTCTCCCATGTTGTGACACGTGAACATCGTTTAAAGAGCTAGAATCCTTCTTTCGTGTGTGAATGCGGCTCACTTTTAAATCCTATTAAAAACCTACCATAAAGATGATAAATACTCATTCAATGACATTTAATGGTCATTTGATGTTAATATCTCTCTCTCTAACAAGTGAATCGCACTCACTTCAGATTTCACACTTCTTCCAACAGTTGCGATGTCGTCAATGCAAAATGGTGTGCATCAAGCTCATTCGGGCATTGCCCAAGTTTCTTACTAGTAGTATAATATTAAAATGGAGCCCTTTCTCTCGTGTTGTGACACGTAGACCACTTTTGAATAGTCAAAATCCTTCTTCCGTGTGTGAACGCGACTCTCATAAATCCTATTAAAGACCTATTACAAAAGTGATAAACACCAATTCAATAGCATTTAATGATCATTTGATATTAATTAAAAAAAATATTATTACTATCTCTCTTTCTCTCTAACAAGTGAATCATACTCCGAAAAGTGAATCACAATCACTTAGATTGCAGTTTTTTTTGGATGGCAGTGATATCGTCTGTGGTCAATGGCGTGCATCAAGTTCATCCGAGCATTATCTGGGTGTCTTACTAGCGTATTACTAAAACTATGTACATGAGGGATGCTTCTCCAAATACTGAAACGTGGATGAGGCTTCGGTTATTGGCCTAATAGTTGGGGGAGGGATTTACAAAAAACACCATACAAATACTAGTGGGCAATTAAGCTCTAGTAGCGGTCCACCAAAGAATTTGATGGAGGGTGGGAGCTAGATCTTGAGCTGGAGGGAGGTTCACGTTCGAGACTTTTGCGAGGGAGGGAGGGAGCTAGATCTTGAACTGGAGAGAGACATCCTAATGAATCTAACTCTTCTACAGGTGCATGTGGGGGAAATTTTCTTGCCGTCTTGATCAGAGATCTCACCCCAAAATTTTTGATTGAATTAGATAATTTATATGTTGTGGAGATTAGAGACTCGAAAGAGAGAGAGATGACACAATGAGTTGTTGTCGAAGTTCGGTGTTACGACTTACATCTCCAGGCGAGAGGTGTCACCTGGTTTGTACTCTAATGAATGTAAAGGGGGGTGAGCGTTCTCTCGACAGGTCGAGAGAAGCTTTTTACAAGGCTGGTTGTACAGAGCAACTAGAAAGAAACTAGAAGAAGAGAAGAGAGCTCTGGCTCATGCTCTGGAATCCTCTTTTCCTCTGATTGAATGACCAACCCATTCTATATAAGCCATAGGGGTTCTTTTATAGCTAAGGTATGTGCCTGTTATGGCAGTGATGAGGTAGCATCGAGCTTGGGCCTTCACACAGGCCATTATCCGGGCCTCCTCGTTGGGCCCCTTATTGGGCCGTTGTTCAGGCCCAATAAAAGGGGGATTGGGTTCTCCTCCTTTTGCAGGTTGCTAATCCTTCATTTGTGGGATCTCTCTCTTTGCAGGATTTTTCACATCTGCATCCTTCAGTGTCTGGTACGGAATCAAACCCTTCGGTTGGAGATGTGGCACACCAACTACTTGAGGATTCATCCCTTCGAGATCTAGCAACCGCAACATGTGGTATGGATGTAAATCTATCCACAACTACTTCTTGTTTTGCACAGAATATATCTATTGGTTTGTCCCTAACAACATTACTGCCCAATTGTTGGACAAGAGTTAATGACTCTAAACCCATGTTGTCGATTGAAGATATGAGGCTTAAGTCTCTTCAACAATGGATAGTTGATGGTAAGAAAGTAGTTATTTTCCCAATGAAGGAATTTAAAAAGAACCAAAAGGCTTGGGCTCATTCCTTGGTGGGATACATCCTCGGAGGAGGCCTTACTTCCAGCCCTTGAAAAGCTTTGTGCAGAGGGTAGGAGATCTTCATCTTTAGATTTGGGGAGGAGGAGGATTGCTCTACAGTAGTTAGGGAGAGACTTTGGTATTTTCAAGGGAGACCTATTGTGCATATAGATGGGTGAAAGTGCAACATTGTCAGAGGGACCTACTCATTAAAATCCCTATATGGGTTCATTTTTCCAATCTTGAGGTGGGTTCATAGTATGTGGATCTCCTAAGTAGAATGGGGAGAGTGATAGGTACTCCATTCTACATGGATAACCCAACAACATCTTTGGAGAAAGGGGAGTGAAGGCAAGGAACCTCTATTTCCCAGCTCCCACTCAATCTACAACTTCAGGTTCTAGATTTTCATATTGGGGAAAAGGGGAGTGAATGTCAGAAAGAGGTTAATTGATGCGCAAAAGGGAAGAGAGGTGGAAACACCTTTGGTGTTGGAGGGCCATATATACTTCTGTGGTTAGAGACCATAATGTTGTTATAGAAGTGCAGGACCAATTTGTCGCAGCAGATTCAGACTTTGTTAAAGAGTACTTCTCTTTAATTAGCACTGAATCCTGTAGTTTTAGCAGTAAAAATTGTTTTTGTAGTTTCTACAGAACGGTTTTTTTTCCTGTAGTTTCAGTAGCTGAATTTGTTTCTGCAACACATGTTCCGACTGTTTATACACTGCAATCTGTAGCACAATCTGTTTTTGCAGAGAAGGTTGGTTGTCCTCCTAGCAGATCAACTACTTCACAGTTTTTGCAGAACAACTTGTACTGGCTTTGATCTTGGCGATGGGTCCACCCCGATTCTGCTCCGACAAACAATAAGGAGACTTCGACTACGGTGCACGCTCACGTTGGTGACAAACCCCTATCAGAGGGCAAGTTTGGATCGAGGAGGATTCCTCTTGTGAGGGATCTTTAGTCCTCAATCTCTTAGAGGATGCTACCCTCGTACAGATTTTAGTGGCGTGTGCGTGTGTGTGTGTGTGTGTGTGTGTGTGGGTGGGTGGGTGGGGGGGGGGGGGGGTTCACATTCTCGATTTGGAGAAATCGAGAGCTTCCCGCGATGCCTGAGTCTTCAAAGGTCCCATCTTTGGGTTGTTTCTAACCTTAGTGGGTCTTCCCGGTTTATGACGCCTGAGTTATGGGTGCAAGATGAGTATTTTAGGTTCTATTTATTTTCTATGAGTGACAGTCTTGTCTTTGTTTTCTCCCGGGTTTGTACTAGGTTTTCTTGTACTCTTTGTTTTAATAATTTGGGTGGGGTTATTGACTAACCCCCCTCCACCCAGAAGGATTTCTATAAAAAAATCCTCTAAAAGTCTGACCTTATGAAGAGATAGAGCACATCAGGTATATGAAGCAGCCCAATCTCAATCCCCTAGCGCATGGCAAGGCACAAATAAGGAGATATGGCCATATGGGGAGTGAGCCCAGTTCTGCTACCATGTGCCAACGCCCGAAGTGCTCCAAAAGGTCGACCTTATAAAGGGAGGAGACCACATCGGGTATATGACATGGCCCAATCCCTCTCCCCTAGCCTATGTGGGTTTATTTAGTGGCGGAGCATCTCAACACGGTATAATGAAGGTCTTTGTATTTTGAAGGTGTTTGAAAGAGGACCATGGTATTTTGAGGGGCGCCTTGTGGTGCTAAAGCATTGGCATAGTGGGATAGAGTGTGAATGCAATGTGTTCGAAAATCCCGTGTGGGTTCGGATGCCAGACTTTCCAGTGGAGTATTATTCTAGATGCTCCATTAGACGAGTTGAAATGTAGTGGGAGAACCATTATACATTGACCGTCCAATAGCGGCCCAAGGCCGTATCTCCTTTGTGTGTTGTTATGTGGAGATCGGGGTGGTGGACACTCTCCTAGATATCTCTCAAGTTTGTGTCAAGAAACTTATAGAGCAAATGGGGTGTAGAAATAATGATGATTACTCAAACCCTCAAGTATGAATGGAAGGTGCCGAAATGTGACTCTTACAAAGTATTCGGATATTCATCTATGGTTTGATTGGCTAAACTTTGGTCCAACCCTTGAAGTCTTCGGCCATGTCTAAGACCAAGTGGATGCCAAAGCCCTTTTCCAAGTGATCCCAAGAGATCCCATCTAAAGGTCCCTGAATCTCAATTAGGGAGATCAAGGAAAGGTAAGGAACTTTTGCACCCTCCTAATCCTGCTTCAATCTCAAAGTCTAGATTTCATGTCTTGGGTGAGGAAGACCCTGTTGGATTGATGGAGGAATCCATCAAAGAGGGTCAGTTTGCAACCATACCCATGGTAGTATAGGAGAATCATGTGTTTGTAGAGGCAGCACAGGATGTCAAACCAGTTCTTGCTATAAAGCAGTTTGGTGAGGCCTAATTGGTAGGCTTAGGCCAAGATAAGTTAGCTAGTGAGGAGAGGAGGGGGTTGAGGTGCATTCCTCGGTGGAGATGACTGTAACTCCTTTCTCTGAGGATCTTGGGGCAGTTGCTAACATGAATTTGATGAGCCAGTTAAGAGGCTTCTGGATGAGAAACTTGAGATAGGGTCCTGCCCAAATAATATGAGAAGTGATGAACCTTTCAGATGAGAAGATATGTTGGAAGTGGATAGACCGCGACCAAAGATAGTCTATAGGAGTGCACGACAATTGATTCAATCGATCAGCAATTCGGTTCCTATTCTTTAGAATCTTCATGACCAAATGTTAACTCTTGACGAAGAGGAGCGGACCCTCCTGCTTAACTTCTTGTAGGACAACACTTTCCTCGAAATAGCATCATCCCTTGGCTTCTCGTTGTAGAAAGAGGTGGAGGGTACAAAGTCTTGGAAAGGTTGAGAGCCTACTTACTCTTGAGACTTAGTGGGGCTATTTTGTTAGCATAGGGTGTTTTGGACTGATAATGTTAAGCCTTCGTTTGTTGGGGTTCTTTTGGGTTGTGATGGCTCCTTTTAGCCATTACTTGTAATTTTTGCTTACTAGTGATTAATAAATTGATCGGGGCCAATGCGAAATCCTCCCTCTAAGAAGAGAATTCTATAAAGAAAAAAAAAAAAGGTAAATTCATATTTGTCTGCACCCTTACCTCTCATGTAGAGGTGACATGGTGGTGAAGAAGACCCTGGTCTTGTGAGGATCTATGTTCTTCTCCACCCATCTCGCCACCCTCTTCATCACCATCCGGTACGCGTCCTCCTTCTCCATCTTCTTGAGGTCTTTCATGTCACCCTTGAGAGACCCTCTCCTGCAGACCACCATTGAGATTTGTGCCTCATGGGATTAGACCACTAACCGATCATATCCATAATGGTGAGAGAACTCGAAGGAGAAGGATTTGTGAAAGAAAGTTACACTATCCTCAGGTTCAGCTTTGTCATCCACCAAAGGTAAGTGTTGAAGACGATAATGTCCGCCCCCTTCCAATGTCGCGCATGCTTATTGATTGATCCAACACGAACGATTCGATCTGTCACCCTATGTATGATAGGGTTGTCAGCGTTTGATTCGACGAGAAAGGGAGCCCAGTGGAACCCGATCGTAGCATTGTACTCCTGCAAGAGTAGCAATTAGTTATAACATGGTGGATTCTTGCAGGTTATGGGTTAATTCTTCTGATGTTGAATACCATAGCTCTGAAGATGATGAGCGAATCGTTGGTTTCGATGGATTTGGCGCCCTCGGGGATGGCACGATGCAGGAGGCAAACCATGGAGCTGAACTGACCCCGATTGAGAGAATCCCCTGCGAACATCATCCGCTTCCCTCGGAGCATTTCGAGCATAAAGGTTGCATTGAAGCTGTAATTTGCACACAAAAAATCCAACACCTTCATTCATGCAAAATTCTCTCCGATCGAACTCGAGTGATCGATATATAACAGAGGTTTATAAACTAATTAATATTTGATCAGTTCTTTCGTATATCGATATAAAATTAATTTTTGATCCATTCTTTCACATGTGCCTTCATTGAAGTTGTAATTTGCACACAAAAAATCCAGCACCTTCGAATGAAGTGGCATTACCAGATTAAGAGCTGCATCATAGTATTAAGCTTTCACAGTCTATGCATTCATGCAAATTTCTCTCCAATCGAACTCGAGCGATCGATATATAACAGAGGTTTATAAACTAGAGCGTAAAATTAATATTTGATCAGTTCTCTCGTATATCGATATATAACAGATCAAGATTAAACTAGAGCGGGAAACTAATTTTTGATCCATTATTTCTTATGTGCCTTCATTGAAGTTCTATAGATTATAGGGCAAATTACAAAAACCTCCCTCAACCTTTTTTTTTTTGAATTATTTGATCCCTTAAGTACTCTGTCAACATATATTCCGAAAATATGTACCCTTGTTCGAGACTTCTAGTAAGCATAAGTTAAATATTCTGAAACAATTTTGAGTCTTATTGGAAATTGATAAGGATATTTTCAGGATAAAAAGTTGACCGAGGGGGATTAAATGCAGATGGCGCACAGTTCAGGGATCAAACTCTTCACAAAAAAAATTGAGGGGGACCCATATGAAATGTGGTGTATACTTCAGAGGAGGTTTTTGTAATTTGCCCTAGATTATATACCATTCAAAAACATTATAACATCAGTACAGATATGTGAAATAATAACCAATCCATGATTAAGTCATGAAGATTAATTTTTCGAATTATTCATTGAAATTAATTACTGAAATATTGAGACATTTGAAAGATGAACTACTAAGGAATATATATATCAGAGATTAATTTTTCACCACTCCATGAATATTTGATCAAAATTAATGCTCTGGCCTTCCATGACAACTGAGTACTGATCTTGACATGAAAGAGTGTACCTCGGCAGGGAGCAACCATGAGGCTGCCATCTCCAATGCTGATATCCCTTCTCGGGCCTCCCGTGGGCTTGGCACGTCTGGTCCGCCGGAACGTAAGGACACTCCGACTCCTCGTACTGAGGCCTCGTCACCTCATCGTAGACCCACCTGCCGTCGAACACGTCGCACCCCTTCTCCGTCCTCCCGACCCCAAATGGCGCGATGGTAATGGCATCCTTCTCTAGCTAACGCACGATTAAGTCGATATAATACCATATAACCTAAGTATAATTTTTTTTATAATTTTTTTGAGAGACGATCGCGTCCCTATATCGGGACGGGGTTAGACAGACCCCGACATGTGCATTAGATAATAAAGATAATAATAATACAGGCACTCAAGAGGACCGAGTATCGAAAGATACGAAGAAAGAAAGACGAATTAGTACAAAGCCTTAGACTCCGACATGGTCTATCTTCCCAAAGTAGTATCTTTCATGTTAGATTAATTTCTCTTACCTTGTGTTGATCCAATTCTTCTGGGTGTTGGAATTTCAGAAATGGCTGTTTGAGGATGCAGGTGTAGTCCTCACCATAGAGGATGGCCACAAAGATGATGAAGGACAGGGTGATGAGGTAGAAGGTGGAGGAGCTCCTCCTATGGAAGGAAGTGGAGGAGAAGGAGGGGGGCTTCATCTGGGCTCTTGGGATGGAGATTGAGTGCCCAACAGAGGTGATATACTATGGGTTTGCCAAGTCAGGACTTCACATGCACTCCACATGATTCCAGATAGTCAGCCTAGCTATGTTGTGTGTAGTGTACTTGATGGGGGGGGGGGGGGCATTTTGGGAGACATCAGATGGGTGGAGTAGCAAATGGAGGTCATGATGGGTAGAGATGGGGAGTTATGTGGGGGTATTTTGGGGCTAAGTGACAGAAAAGCTGTGATGGGGTCTGGAGAGATTCTGAATGGAGGAGTCTTTGGAGCAGGTAACACAAAATGTCAGATCACTTTGATAAGGATATAATTAGAGTATTGTGTGAGCAGGTGAAACCACAAGCTTTGATTAAATTTGTTGTTACAACTTACAAAAGAAAAAAAATTTGACTTGGGTTGGACTCTATTTTTTTATTTTTTTATTTCTGGCCATTCATTAGCAGTTTTTTTTTTTTTTTGGTAGGAAATTAGCAGTTGGTATGTAGTATAATATTACTAGTCTGGCCACCGGCAAGGCCCGGGAACCAATTGATACACCCAGAGTGGCTCGGATTTGGAGGCACAATCATCGGATCGCAGCACCCCATAGAAGGGGAAGCAGAAACTCCCGTGGACAGCAGGCTATGATGGCTTGAGGCATCCAATACGGAACACCACCCTATAAACGGAAGCAAAAACTCCCGCAATTACCCACCAGGGGATAGGAGAGTTGGTAAGCAACTAATGCTTTGGTGAGGGGGTTGTGGGTTCGATCAAGTCATCCCCGCCTCGATTTACCTAGGGGTGTGCAAGGAAAGTTACAAGTATGTCGGTACGTGTGCATTTCAGGAGGAATTAGTCTGAGCCCGAAGTGGATCCATTGCCCTGAAAGGTTTCGGGACCGGGGACACCCAATGTAAAAAAAAACAAATTTTGAGAGAAAACCCTGCAATTATCCCTAAATTATTTTAGTGTGCTTAGTTTTATATTATATGTAGATATAGATAGATCTCTAAAGCGACTGTGCATCTACCTTTAAAATTTTAAACATATAAACTTTGACTTGCAAAATAAGTTGTTTGGTGCCTTAAACAAAGAGAAAAAGAGGGAAGTAGTGGGTGAAGCAGTGACTTCTTTTTTTTTCGGCAGAACAGCAGTGATTTCTTTAGTTAGACGAAAGAAACTATTAGAAGGAAGTGAAAGTTGTAAATCATTTTCTTGCTGTCGGAGTGGAGAGAGAGAGAGAGAGAGAGAGGGGCTTGTTGGGTTTTTTGTGTTTGGTGTGTGTGTGTGTGTGTGTGTGTGTGTGAGAGAGAGAGAGAGAGAGAGAGAGAGAGAGAGAGAGAGAGAGAGGCTTGTTGGGTTTTTTTTTTGTTTGGTGTGTGTGTGTGTGTGAGTGAGAGAGAGAGAGAGAGAGAGAGAGAGAGAGAGAGAGAGAGAGCTTATACGGTTTTTTTTTGTTTCGTGTTAGGTGCTAAGGGGAAGAAAGGGGCTTCGATTTGGAGACGTCAAGTCGTCTTTCATTGGTTGTTATTTGGAATTATTTCTTCTTTTTATTTTTTTTGCTGGACAAAGAGACAGAGCAAGGGTTCAAAGAATTCCAGAGATCGAAACGGGAGAGGCAACAACTACTATTTATTAATTTCATAATCACGTGAACATAACATTTAACGGCAGATTTTCGCACGTGCAAACAAGGTACAACGGCCTTGAGGAAAAGTTCGCTCCACAATGTTCATACTAGAAGTCGAACATGGAGTCTCTCTAACATGGGAGAGTGGAAGTACTACCAGGTCAAGAGCTCCTTGGTAACTGGAATTATTTCTTGCAATGATGTTATTAGTGTTGGCGTTTGTTGTCCACATAAAAGGGCTGTTGATGATGGCTCGAGTCAAACTCGTCTCCTCGGGCAGATCATGCGCACGATTGTACAGTCATGCACACGACTATCAGGTCGTGCGCATGACCTGGAGTCCGAAATTGTCGACGTGTCTTTTCTCGATCGACGGGGTCAAGTGCAAGAAAGTCGTGTGCACGACTTTGTCTGGCAGGCACGGGTCAGCCCATTCATATGCGATTTAGACTTTCCTTTTGGGATTGTTTGATGCGAATTTTGGGATTGGACTTATGTATACCTATTCCCCTCCTATATAAAGAGGTCTAGGGTTTTGGGGGAAAAAATATTTTGATCATCTTTGATCCTTGATCTTTCGATCAACCGGTGGCGACTCTTGGTGAAACTTCTTTCGGAGAAGATAAACCCAAGGGAGGAGCGTGCCTTGCTCCTCCCCGGATAGTTGAAGAGCTACTGAGCGGCGTCCACGACGCCGTGTTGGAGCACCACTTTACGGGTGTTTGGTGATCGATCTCAGAGGAATTGTACTTGGAGGAAAACATAGAGAAGATCACATTTTCGGGAAAGATGCCTATGGGCATGGTGGCGAGCCATGGAGGGCGAGGTCACGTTGCGGAGACCGAGGCCATGATAGGGCGAGTCCGAGAGGAGGAGCATAAGACCGATGGGAGATCCATGGTGCTTCATTGATGCTTGATCTAACAGATCGTGACTGGTGAGTATCTAAATCATGGCTTTTGTGGAACCCGAGAGGGTTATCTCTGTGGAGATTGCATGTGCGATCCCTTCAGCCAAATCTGTTAGATCTGTGGGAGAGAGTGCGCACAAAGAGGTAGAACTTTCTTCTCCATATCACATGTAGCATGTTTAGTTTTGGTCTTCTCTATTTGGTGATTTTTCGGAAAAACCGTTGGTTCATTGTGGAGACAATTTGGTCTTCATTGATGCTTATTATCGTCTTTTATGGTGGAGAGATATATGAGGATTTGTTAGAAGGCATGGAGTGCCGTCGGGTGTAATCTTATTTTTCTTCTTCATAGTTAATTCCTAAAGGAGGTGGTTACCGGAGAGAGGACATAATCCCGATTGATGTGAACCTCTGTAAAATCTTGTGTCCCTCTTGTTTGTGTATTTTTCTGTGTGTCTTGTGCCGTATCGATCCGGTGCAGTATGGGATGCACCGATGGGATCCGACGTTTCGAGGATCTACGACGTCGGGCCACGTATCCGCATCATCGACGCTTCTCCATGTCGGGCTTCGTCCCATCCGCTTCGCAACAAACTGAGACAAAATATGTTCGGTTTTTTTCCCATCTATTTATGTGCACAAGCATTTCTAATTGGGCAACCCACCCAACCCACCCATTATTTTGTAAATTGGACAACCCGAGCACCCTGAATAACTAGAATGGGCAAGCATGGGTTGGACTTCCAGGGTTCCCCAGGTTCCACAGGCAAAACGGGTTAAGGTTTGTGCAAGTCGGGTTGGGCATGGGTAGACCCTTCAACCCGCCCAAGTCCCACCCCTACTATCGCCCCAAGACCCGGATTTTGGGATGTGAGGATATCTACACGTTTGTGGGTTTACATATCTCAATATTTGTTTAAATCATTAGATGGTGGCTTTGATGAAAAATCGATTGAAAAAAAAAAGATGCTATAAAATATCTAATAGTCTCTCAACTGCATCAAAAGAAGATGAGAAAGCTTCCTTAAAAGTTTGCCACAATTGGATTCAAAGAAACTTCTTGATGACCATGCAAACCTTTAGTCAATCCCCTTACAATTAAATGTTCAAAATCACCTTCCCTTTATTTTTTATTTATTGAAAGGGTCTTTAAATTTAGAAATTATATGATGATCCAAAATAGGATACTATGAATCAATTTTTTTAGAGGGATTGTGTGGAAAGTTATTTTTAAAAAATGTTTTTGAACTAAAGGACAAACAACATTTCGACCCTCCCCGAAATATCATTGTACGACAAGTCCTTCCAACCACCAAGTTTGACTTTCAAACTATTCAAAAGACAAAAATACCTTTACATGTGACTATACAAAAAAATATATAGAATCATGATTTGCATACACAAATCATTATAGCAATGGGTATTCTTTTCGGACAGATTGTTACTCATGATATAATGAAATCACTGTAGCAAAAGTTTTTAGAAGAAATTATTTTTTTAAAAAAATTGCTACATTAATTTCACTATAACAAAAGGAGTAACAATCTGCAATACAAAGAGTAACAATCTGCGGTACAAAAGTAACAATATGCAATACAAAGAGTATTGATATATAGTACAAAGAGTAGTATTTGCTACAATAATTTCACTGTAGTAATTTTTTCCAGCGATATTCCAAAAAAAAATGTTACAGTGATTTCACTGTAGCAAGAGTAACAATCTGACCGTCAAAGACTATACATTGCTACAGTGCTTTGTGTACATACATCCAGATTCTACACGCTCTTATGTACAACCACGAGTATTGGTAAAATTGGTACAATAGTCTGTCCTGATTCTACATATTTTTATGCAATGTCATGTGTAGGGGTAGAAAGTGTACAATAAAAATATTTGTGGTGGAGCGACCTAGCCACAACTGAAATATGATTTGTATTCTATCTAAAATCGTACCTATTGCAAGTACATTATCCTTATTACCCTTTATATATATATATATATATATATATATATATATATATAGAGGGCCGATCCAGTGAGAAACCCCTTATTTGCGAAACCTTGTGCGAAACCCCCCTAGAGGTCTTAGAATTTGATGAAATTTGGTAGGCATACTACCCATGCCATGTTGATCATCCTCACAAAATTTCGTCAAATTCTAAAACCTCTAGGGGCATCAAATTAGATAATCAAATTAACGGTTTTTATGAACGGTCAGTAAATTTTCTAACATTTGATGCCCCTAGAGGTTTTAGAATTTGATGAAATTTTGTGAGGATGATCAACATGGCATGGGTAGTATGCCTACCAAATTTCATCAAATTCTAAGACCTCTAGGGGGGTTTCGCACAAGGTTTCGCAAATAAGGGGTTTCTCACTGGATCGGCCCTCTATATATATATATATATATATATATATATATATATATATATATATATATATATATATATATATATATATATATATATATATATATATATATATATATATATATATATATATATATATATATATATATATATATATATATATAGGAAACGGGAAATGAGCTGCCAGCCTATTTTGAAAAAATAGGTAGCCACCCATTTGATGCCCCTAGGAGTTTTAGAATGTGCTGATTTTTTGTGAGCATAAGTATCTTATCTTAGATAGAACACCCACAAAAAATCAGCACATTCTAAGACTCATAGGGGCATTAAATGTTAGAAGTTTTATCGAGCGTTCGTTGTCACCGTTAATCTGAAATATTACATTTGATGCCTTTAAAAGTTTTAGAATTTGCTAATTTTTTGTGGGTGTTCTATCTAAGATAAGATGCTTATGCTCACAAAAAATCAGCACATTCTAAGACTCCTAGGGGCATCAAATGGGTGGCTGCCCATTTCGTCGAAATAGGCCGCCAGCCTATACCCCGTATCCTCTATATATATATATATATATATATATATATATATATATATATATATATATATATATATATATATATATATATATATATATATATATATATATATATATATATATAGAGAGAGAGAGAGAGAGAGAGAGAGAGAGGCGTGTTAGGCTGCGGCGTGCGGTACCCGGCCTGATAAATGCGGTGGCAAGATCTGGCCGTCCGATCGCGCGGATCGGCTGCGAACTGCCCGCAAACCTCCCGCCCGTCTGATCATCTGTACAGACCGTCCGATCCCGTATAAATCCAGTCGCTCGGTGTGTTTCTATGATCATTTGATTCCCATCCGTTCGATCGATAGGATCGAACGGACTAAAAAATTTTCGCTGTTACTGTAGCCGCTACAGTAACAGCAAAAATTTTTTAGTCCGTTCGATCATATCGATCGAACGGATGGGAATCAAATGATCATAGAAACACACCGGAGCGACTGGATTTATACGGGATCGGACGGTCTGTACGGATGATCAGACGGGCGGGGGCAGGCGGGGGATTTGCGCGCGATCCGTAGCCGATCCGCGAGATCAGACGGCCAGATTTTGCCACCGCATTTATAGGCCAGGCATCGCACACCGCAGCCTATCATTCCTATATATATATATATATATATATATATATATATATATATATATATATATATATATATATATATATATATATATATATATATATATATATATATATATATATATAATGTTTCGGAAATGTAGGAACTCTTTTAGCCACAAACACCAAACCAACTATCTATGGAGTTTATCCAAAGTTGGGCTACATACATGGGAGGTAGTCCAACAATAGCCTTCCATTATAAGGAGATTATGCCAAAACACAATCTCTTCAAGGTATAAACATGCATCTCATACATAAAGAAACAAGTTCTTCAACAGATTAAACATCTCTTCTACGAGACTACAGGCCTACTAGCTCTACGCCTTAGTGCTCTGGTCCGTCACTCTAACTTATCAGTCTTCCGTCGTCGACTTCTTACCCGGCCTGCTTTCCACCGTTGTGCCCGCCGTTGTATTAATTAGGTGACAAAACTCATCTACAAATCACACTAGAAGAAGGCAAAGATAAAATCAATAAGAGATTAAGGGGGTGTTTGGCATCATCCCGGAACAATCTGTTTCCATTTCCAGCTCCATGATTTGAAAGTAACGGATAGTATTTGTTCTAGTGAAATGAAGGACTTAGGAACTATAAAATATCTGGGTGTTTCTATGCCAACCGGAATGTTGGACCATCAAATTACATTCGAAATAATAATTGACGGTAATACCCTATTCTGGAAGAGGATTAAGGGGAATAGTTGTTCCGCATACCAAACACCCCCTAACTTTTTTCAAACTAGGGAAGCTTTTCAAAAAAATCAAAATCTTATCAACCCTCGAGTTAAGAATGCCAACTGGGAAAGGAATTGCTCAAAAAAAAAAATACCAACTAGAGATACGGCTTGTTTCACTTGGGGATTTATATAAAAGTACACTATTTGGTGAAAATTCTAAAAACCTATCTATCATTGTTAATCATTCAATGAGTTTGGTAATGATCGAATGGCATTCTCTCTCATTATCTGGTATGATTTATTTTCTGAGTAATTTAAATTATCGACTTGTTTTGCAATTGTGTGACCTTCAATTATTTGAAATGAATATACTTTGTATGTCCTATGACATTTAGTCTTTTACATTCTCGAGTATGATAGTTGCTAAGTCCCTTCTATAGTAAAATCTTGGCTACGCAATTGTTCCTTGGGAGGGCTATTGGATAGCAAAGATGGCACCTGGGCCATCCTAGCTATGACTAGGGCTCCTATGGGGTGAGTCCGACTGACTCTTAGAGCATCTCCAAATAGGAGCGAGTCTGACTGACTCTTAGAGCATCTCCAACGGACTCCGAGCAGATATTCTAAGTCCTACGTGGCGCTCCGAGCGGCAGAAAGCATCTCCAATGGACTCCGAACAAAACCTTTAAAGACTTATGTGGCAGGGTTTGCGGTAAAAAATGTTGATGTGGCTCGGAGAGTTCCGAAGCCTGCAACAAAATTCTGATTTTCTTCGGAGACTCCGAACAAGCGGACCCCATAGGTTTTTTTTGCATGAAAATTCTCTTAAGTTGTGAAAAATAAACTAACCCAAAACTAAGGACCCCACTTCCAACGTTCACATTTTCTTTGGTTTGAACACAACGTTCATATTTAGGGGGGGGGGGGGGGGGGGCTTGGTTCAAAGGGCCTAGGATATCCTAGTTGGGAGAAGGCCGGAGTGGAAATTCTCCCAACTAAGAGTTAGAAATGGATCTCTTTCTTTTAGCTGGATTTCAAAAACCCCTAATGGAAGGGAAATGCTATGTAGCCAACTCGTTTGACGACTTCCGGTTGCCAACTACACATGGCACGATCACAACCGTTTGCTGCACACAGCCCTGATCAATGAATGCCATTGGTGATGTTTGATATGACATTAGTGAGTTTAAAAATATCACAAATGATTTGCATCCAGCCAATGAGCAGTTACCAGCGAACACCTCATTCACGGTTGGCAACTAAAAGTTTGCAAAGGAATGTAGAATGATTCTTTTGTTTGACAGCCCACCTATTCCATCTAGCCATTCACAAGGTTTCCCAATCCATGTATTGTTTGGTTGTTGTCATATTTTCATAGTTTTCTAATCATTATTTCTTGTTATTCTTTCATTTTCATGTTACAATAAAGCAATGATAGTCAGCCATCCAGTTTTCCAACCAGATAAGGTCATCCAAGTAGGGTTTACCTTCTTGTCTTTTCCTTTCAGTTGTAGATTTTTTTGCCAATGGATAGATGTAATTAAATATTGGAGGTAATTGATTTATAGTAGAATAGTGTTGAGGATTTTGGCTTGAAACAAATCATCTACAATTCCAAGGTTTGTGCGCGAAGGATGGCGGAAGACAAAGCGACAAAGAAGCGAAGATGGAGCGGCAAATAGGACGAAGACAGAGAATTTCGTCCTGGGAGTCAGGATTGGCGCCCTGGGCGAAATCTAGAGCTGGACTTACTCAGGTCTGCAGGATTGTCGCCCAGAGCGCCAATCTTGGCGCCCAGGGTGAAATCCCGCATATAGGTGCGTGTGAAGGCATTTTCCGACAGCGTTTTTTTGTGGGATTCCAATAAAATTTATAGGAATTTGGCTCTATCTTTTCTTCTAGGGCTTGCACGAACTTGAGGCTATAAAAAGACCCATATGGATGAACAAAGTGTAACAAGGAATGATCTAAATGCTCTTTGGAAGATTAGGGAGAGGGTAGCCGTCATCGGATTAGAGCAAGGATTTCTTTTGTTCTTGGGGTGAGAGAGTTGCGATATCTCTTCTTGTTCTTCAGGGATTATTTCTTTGTGGGTTGGAAGAGGGATTGGTGAGTGGACAGACATACGAGTGCTCATTGTATTCTTTTTCAGTGAATCATTTGATCGTTGATTGCCGAATATCATCTTGAATTATTGTGTTTTGGTGTGTTTGATCGTTCGTTCTTCTCGTTGGTGGTGTTCATCATCTCCCAATGGAGTTCTTTACGCCTTAGATGTCTTTCTGTTGCACGAAGCCTCGGCGGTGGGATTGACCTAGTTCAATTTCTCCCTAATAGAATAGTTGGTTGTATAATTGATTACATTGTTATCCACCGTGGCTTTTGTTTAACTCTTTTGTAGATCACCATTGAGTTTTGGACTCTCCTCTTAATCTAGAATTTGGGGTGTGACAACTTGGATCACAACCCTCCATTTGCATGCTAGTCGGGCTGAGTGCGATTCACTTGTTGGAGTTGAGCGCAAAGGACGGTTGTGATCAGGTGCCACATCAGGATAACCAATCTGGGTGGACAATAAGATGGATGAACATCATTTTTCGTTGCAATATGTCGTGTGATTTTATTTTGTTAGTTTTTCATATAGGTTGTGTGAAAATAGACTTAATAAATTTGTGGAATAATAAAAAGAAAAAAAGAAAAACCCGATCATAGCCGTCCCTTGCACCCAAGTCCGACTTGTGAATTACACTCAGTCCCATCAAGCAAGCACCAATGTTTTCAAATTCGGACCGGAAGGTGAACCAAAAAAGGCATCCGGTCTAGTCCAAACCAGTTCAAACCGTTGATTCAACCGTTTGAACTTTGAACCGCTTGAGAAATGGATATTCTCAAGTAAATACTTAAATGAAAAGTGTGATTTCTTGACTGAAAAGACACGTTCAAAGGTTTTATAACCATATATCATGTGTTCAGAACCTAATCAACCTATTTTTTTCAAAAATAATATATAGCTTATTTTTTAATAGAATTATACAAACGAATCGGATTATTCAAAAACTGAACCGAAAAATGTTCTGGTTTCGGTCCAAACTGGTCGAACCGCCCAATCTGATCTAGTTTTCAAAACACCGACAATCACTTGGGTGCTATGGTTATGAGTCTGTAAAACTATCTGATTGAACATCATCGCTCAAATAATAAATCTAGATTACCCTCTTCATTTATTTTTGTAGCTTTTACCGATTCATTTAGACATAATGATGTGGCATCCAATCACAACATTCTTTGCCCGCTGCTCCCGGGCTAAGTGCAATTCACTAGTCGGGGTTGGGTGAAACGGACGGTTGTGATCACGATATGTCATTCTGTGTGAATGGATTGGTAAGAGCTTGAAGTAAACAGTATTTTCCTAACCCTGAGATATGATAAGTATTGTAGATGCAGGCTTGAGTCCAACATTTCCGGTTGGATATGAATACGTGTTGGATCCTGCAAGTTTTGTTCGGATTCGCATATGGATTCACGTAGCATCCGACTAAATCCGACCCGTTGCCACCCCTGGCGCACGGTTTAACCCTTTAACCAGTAATCAGAACCGAACCCGGTTCATTAAAGCGGTTCGCTACCGCAACAACGGTCCACATTCCTCTCCATCCCAACGACCGGAGGCCCATGCGAGCTTCGTGTACTCCGCCGCCCCCATCTCCCGAGGGCTCTATAAAACCCGCATGCGGTTGCGCTCCGTCTTGCCTCCAGCCGCCGTCGCACTTCCATCTCTCCGCCGTCCCCTATCCCACTCTCTCTCTCCGATCTTCCTCGCCGCCGGCCCCTGCGATCTCGTCCGGATGTCGTCTGTTTCCTGCGCCCCGATCCCGTCCGTTACCCTCCGGCTCACCTCCAGGCATGGATCAGGGATCTCGTTACGGAGGGACTTCTGGAGATCTAGGGTGTCCATGAGCGCTTGGGTCGGATCTCAGGCGTCGGTGGCCGTCGAGGACTCGCTCTTTAAGGATTACAAGCCGACCTGCGCCTTCCTCTTTCCAGGTCAGGTAATTAGTTCTACAATCCGTTCCCCTCTTTTATTGCCCTCTCTCATGGTTGATGTAGATTATGTTATTAAGTTCTGGATCTTAGAGGAGAAAAATTGTTCCTTTCTGTGAACTGATTGGTATTAATATCTGATTCTCTACAACAAAATTTGTTTGATCTTCTTGTATTGCACTAAATTGAGTTGGGCTGAAGAATTTCGGATTTTTGTTGGGTTTAAGTGCAAAACTGTTGTTACCAAGCTAATTGATGGAATGCACTTTTACCCTGACCTGGGGTGAAGAAAACCTCTACTAAATGATTAATTTGTATAGCTTTGGGATGTGCGGGTGCTCCGATGTTCTATACAAGGATGGTGTATTGGAGAATTTAGTCTTCAAAAAATTATGATGGGTGGCAATATTGAAGAACAGTTGAAAAGTGGTAGATTAGAAATGACTGAAACAAGAGATAAAGATTTTAAAAACTAGACAACCCTGACTTCAATTCAAAAGAAAGGGGACATGTAAACCACACTTTAGCATTGTCGCATAAGATCAAGTTGAGGATTTCAGGGTGGTCTCATGACAACTATTTATGGTGGTTTGAATCCTCCGATTTGCTATCATATTAAAGCATACCAGACAAGCTTGGCAAGAGGATATCTAATGGCCCTGTGTTGGGAATTGGGATAGAATGAGGGGTTAAACCTATTTAATTTTGTCGTGCCATTTATTTGTGTTCATGGGTCTTTTGTGTAATGCTTTTTTGCTTTCTAATCATGATGTGTGGATTGGCATTTATCACCTCGCTTAATTGATCCTTTACTGAGCTGATGATTGATGCTTGCCCTAACGATATCGATTCACTATAGTAGTACAGCCAGTTTGAAGTCCGTCCTTTATCAATCCCAACATGAATAGCCACAGTACAATACACCAACACAATATAAATGGTCGAGGTTCAGGTTTTCCACTATCGGTGGTAGACTATATTCATGTAGTTTCATGATTGTTCGGACTATGATGACAACTCATATTATGACCCATCTTGTTATAGCATGATGTAGTAGGTCTAATTTATGGCACTTCATTTTCATCCATTTTATCGATTTCAGTTTCATGAGGGCTGAAATGCGTAGTTCTAGCTCTATGTTGTAGAAGTTATGTTGAAATTATACTTCTTATTTATTGTCTCTTTATTTTTTATTGTTTTTATTAATTTTTAACTATCATCCAAAATGACCAAATCTGAACCAGCAATAGCCAAAACATTTTGTATTAGGCCTAATGTTTAAAAAGGCGTTCGAGGCTTACGCCTCGAGGCCCGCCTCGAGGCGAGGTGGTCCTATGCTGCCTCGAGGCGCACGCCTCAGCAACCACATATAAAAAGCCTACGCCTCTGCATCAAGAAGTGTATGTCTTTGTCCGAAGCGCGCCTCAACCAAGGTTCTAAAAAGCGCTAAGCGCTAGTCGGGCGGTGGGGGGCCGCCTAGCGCCTAGGCGGCGCCTAGGCATTTTACTTTTTTTTTTATTTTTTTTAATAATATTTTGATATTATATAATATATATATATATGTTTAAAAATTAATATAAATTCAAGATTATCCCAAACCATTATTTTAAAGAACAAGTATATAACTAGGAAGCATGGAACCACATATAAAAAGCCTACGCCTCTGCATCAAGAAGTGTATGTCTTTGTTCGAAGCGCGCCTCAACCAAGGTTCTAAAAAGCGCTAAGCGCTAGTCGGGCGGTGGGGGGCCGCCTAGCGCCTAGGCGGCGCCTAGGCATTTTACTTTTTTTTTTTTTTTTTTAATAATATTTTGATATTATATAATATATATATATATATATATGTTTAAAAATTAATATAAATTCAAGATTATCCCAAACCATTATTTTAAAGAACAAGTATATAACTAGGAAGCATGGACACTTCCCCAGGCCTCCCGTACCCGTGTCGGATACGTGTCGGACACCGACACTCGTCGGACACTCGCCGGACACGCACCGGACACGCATGTGCCGTGTCCTACGTGCTTCTGGGATCCAGACATGGTCGGACACTCCTTGGACACTCGCCGGACACTCCTCGGACACTCGGGACACTGCGGGTTGATGGACTGTTCGATATAGGGTCGGGTTACAAGCTGTGGTGATTCAATTTTGGCTTCAATCTATTTGATCCTCTGAGATTATAACCTCAGAGAATCAGATAGGTTGAAGCCAAAACTGAATCGCAGCCATTCTTTTGCATGCCATTTGGGCCTGAGTGTGATTCACTTGTCAGGATGGTTATGATGGACGGTTACGATTCAGGTTTGACTTTAACTTATCTTATCTTCTGAGGTTTCAGATAGGTTGAAGTCAAAACTGAAACATAACCGTTATTTTCCATACCATTTAGAGATGTCTGAGATTTAGCGATCGGGCTGGATGTAACTAACGATAGCGATTCAATATGTATTAAATTTTTATTTTAGTTGTTTTCTATGAGGCTTTTTCGGTTATTGAAATATATATGAATTGCAAACATACATAAAATATAAATTTAAAAATATTCATTTATTTTGCCGTGTCCCCGCCGTACCCGTGTCCTCATTTTTTAGGATTTGCCGTGTCGGCGAACCCGTGTCGTGTCGTACCCGTGTCCCCGTACCAGTGTCAGTGCTTCTTAGGTATATAACTATAATTCAAGATTGAGTGATTAACAAGAACAAAAGTAAACATGGTCCGCCTGGCCAGCCTGAGCCCGCCTAGACTGCCTAGGCGGCCGCCTTGCCCCGCATAGACCGCCTAGCCCCGCCTAGCTCCGCCTAGGCGGCCGCCTTGCCCTGCCTAGCTCCGCCTGGGAGCTTGGCCGCTTTTCTGGAGCGCCTAGGGCCTAGGCGAGGCGGTGGGGGGCCGCCTAGCGCCTAGGCGCCACCTAGGCGGCCGCCTGGGCCGCTTTTTAGAACACTGGCCTCAACGCGTTCGAAGCGTACGCCTCTTGCACCAGGTGTGGAACTTAGGGCAGTGAGGGGTTAAAACAAATGCTTGGTGTGGGGGGAACTAAGGGTTTGATATGTAAATCATCCCCATGTACCCTTTTTTCACCCATTGAAACCTTCTAAACCCTTTTATATCTCCTTAGGTTTTGGAAACCCCCTTATCTCCAAAAACCCAAAATCAAAATCTAGTGCTTATTTCTTTTCTATTTTGATTCCAAAGTTATATTATTCTTCTTTGTGGATTGTCTACCAACTACAAGTGAGATAAATATTTGTTTCAAGTTTAGAGGTATGGATCATGATCTTGTATCTTCTACTAGGTTTTTCTATGTTTTTTTCTTTGTATTTTACCATTCTTATGTATTTGTATCATTTTTTTTTTTTTTGAATCTTGACAATGTTAGTTCTATATTCGTATTCTATTGTTTGTTATTTACTTGTTAGTTGTTACTTTAATTATTATCTTGAATATTAAAGAATTAAACGTGTTTGAGCAATTTGACTTTCTATTTTGTTGTTAGATTACTCAATGGAGTCCTCAATCGTGTCATATAAGATATTTTCTAACACATTGTGATTTATTATGCATATCTAGTTCAATTATTATTACACATTCAATAATAGTATTTATTCTGAATTTTTTTTTTACCAAAACGCCTCGAAAATATTCGAGGCTTACGCCTTGGTGCACCTTGAGGCTTGCGCCTCGCCTCTCCAGAGGAAAAATGCCTCGTTACGCCTTTCGCCTTTTTAAACATTGATTAGGCCTAGGCCGAACCTATAGCCGAATTAAAAATTCCTAAAATTTAGATAGGACTTGCTTAGCTGTAGTCGCTGAACTCTCAATTTCACTCTTTCATCATGCATCCCCCATCCAAAGCAAATATCAAGTGGAGGTTTACGTACCATATGGAATAGGAATTGTTCTTAATGAAAATGAGAGAGCTATTGGTACTTTTTACCTTAATTTTGGATCTATTCAGTCTTCTTCAGTTTCTATTTGTAGTTTTGGTCCTAAATCAAGGTCCTGATTTAATGATGCATTTGGTGGAAATTTTATAAGGACTGTAATTCCTAAAGGATACATGTACTTTTGGTAATTTAGTATGTTAGTCTTATGCATATACTAGTGCACATATCTTTTGTGTTTGTTGTTAGTGATCATTCATTATTCACGGATCTTTTTCATGACATTTTGCAATTGAAGATACTAAATGATTTTTGAATCCTGAGAGTCTGGGTGCCTGACCTGATTAACAGCTAATATTGCTCAACTCTCTTGGTGAAGACGAAGAGAAAAGAGGTAACAATGGAGGGGTTTTGTAGACATATCACTTGTAATATTTTGTGGCAGGGGACGACATGTATTCTTGCTTCGAGAAGTATTGATAACTTGGGATATAGTGCTGGACTCAAAAATTATGTATCCTCAATAGAAAGAATTGGAAGTCCATGTCCCACGGAGAATATGATGCTCCGTGTAGCTTGAAGGCCCGTCAATTGAAGAGAAACATGTCGTTTTG
The DNA here is from genome assembly GCA_947650365.1 of Chamaelirium japonicum. NCBI lineage: Eukaryota > Viridiplantae > Streptophyta > Magnoliopsida > Liliales > Melanthiaceae > Chamaelirium > Chamaelirium japonicum. The sequence goes on from OX393552.1 coordinate 69,786,157, forward strand.
CTTTAAACCGTGGATTTAGACACTAGTTCTCCAAATTTTAATTTCACATGAAATTTAATTCAATTAAATTTTAAGATTTTAGAAGTCTGCTTGGGAATGGATAGTTTTGTCACTTCCTTGTGGATGATTAGAAGATAGTGTTGGTTGTACAAGTAAAGTATGTCGTGAATTATGTAAAATGTGGTGATATACTACTATACTAGTATCAAGGTTCACGATAATACAGAAGCTTAAGTTAAAGAGTATAAGAAAAATGATCACTCTGTTGAAAAAATGCAATTAGTATAAACTTTAAGAAAACTAGGATAAGTCGGCCATGTATTTTTACTTTCTGCATGCACAATTAATATTTAATCGATTTTGTTGTTTAACTGGAAGACGAAAAGTGTAAAATATCCAACCTTTCTTTCTTTCTCTTATTATACGAACATTCATCCAAGTGTTTAAATTTTATACTAATATTGTGATATAAGTATAAATTTGTGGTATATTTGCATCAGGGTTCATATTTTTTTAGAAACTTGAAAAAAAATGATGTTATTCAATACTCTAGGAAACTGTGACAAGTGAACCATGTATCTTTTATTTTTTACGTATACAAATAATTAGTTTGATAATTAGAAGATAAGTAATGTAAAAAACGTCCATGAATACTACATTTTCCCTCTTGCCTTGTGTACTGTCATAGTAATGAAGTTATAAATACTTGAATTTCTCAAACAATCAACCAATTGCAGTTCATGGCAGCATTGAAACTTTGGCACAATCCTTGGAATGGCTGACTTTAGGTTGACAATTTTTTTTGAATTTCAGCTGTCATTTTTTGGAGCCTTGTTGGTTAGGGTTATGCTCCATAGCCATCCCAATGATCCCATTCTTCATGGAACAAGGCTTATGTGTTGTCGATGGTTCTGGTGTATGAGCAAGTTTATTGGAACTACTTCAGAGTTTGATATTTTTCTAACGTCTCAGTTGTAATTGTATTAGTGTGCCTGCCAAATTTGTTTGATCTCTTAGTTTAACTCTCTATGTTAACTATGGACCCATATGATGATTTTACAAATATTAATTTATTCAAATGTAGTGTGGCTTAACTATGAACTCATATAACATGTGTTTCACAATGCACATTATGAAGTTTAGCTGCTTTAGCATACAACAAATGTTCGGTACTATCAGATTCAAATTTTAAATTAGTTTGATAAAGATATCTGTAATGCTCTACCGTCTAAGCATATATTAGAAGTTCACCAATATTCTAGTTGAAACATGTAAGCAAATTTATTAAGTTTGTAGCTTGCTGATTTTCTGATCACACATTGACATAAAAGAACAAATCAACCCTAGACAGAGAGTAAACAGCTTGTTTGTTCTCTATAACTAGAGATAAAGTGGCTTTTGAAGTCAGACACCTTTGGACTAAAATGGGCTAAGGCTATATAAATAGTATTTTAAGGTTATTATATATGAAAAATCAGTAAAAGTGAAAGAAAAAAGTTTAAAAAGTCCATTACCTTTATTGGATGACTAGTCTATGTTTCTAATCTAAACTAGTAATCAATGTTTCCAAAGGTAAATAACGAAATGTTTTGGATTTTAGAGGGCAACTATTGAAGGTTTTGAATTTTAGATGGTAACTAGGATTCTAGGAGTACCCTACAAGTCATTTCACAACTTACATAGCTTTGATCAGCTTATCTATGTTTTGTTGTAATCTATATATTATAGATGAAATAAAATAGGTTTCATCCAAACAGACTGAGAAAAGGCTTCAGTCGAGTATATAGTGGTTTTTTGGTGTGTTCAAAAAATTGAAATTTACAAACTGGATGGACTTTTAAACCAGCTGTATTTCTTGTTTTCTAATTTAGTGAAACATCAGAAATTAGAACCATGCGAGGTGAATAACAAGACATGCTTTGAGTGATAAAAGATGGTCGTATGTTAAAATACCCTTGATTATATGTTCAATTATCAACATGTCCTTAAAAATGATCAGCAAACAGAAAAACTGCTGAGAGTGGAAGTACTGATGGGATACTGTGAATATAATGTCTCGTATGTAACATACCTTCTCTTTTGAACTTTGTTGATAATGATTTTTCTGCATAGCACAAGATTATGTATGTTTTCTTGGCCCCTGAGGCTTTATACAGTACTGACATGTACTTTTGTCAATCTAGCCTTCAATTTAACTGATTTCTATATGTATAGTTGAATATAGTTGTTATAGCATTCTATATTATTTGATTTTAATTTCTGTTCTACTTCAGGGTGCACAAACTGTTGGGATGGGAGTGGAAGCTCAGAGTGTGAAGGCTGCTGCTGAATTATTCAAGAAATCAAATGATATCCTTGGGTATGCCAATTTATTCTGTTTAGATTCCTTTTACATCATTGTTTTATTTCAACTTCAGTTTATTACTTACTTCTGGTTTTTTATCATATTAGAACCTGCAATAGGTAGTCCAACATAATTGATCTTTTTCATCGTCTCAGTTTCGATCTCTTGGATGTATGCACCAATGGGCCAAAAGAAAGGCTTGATTCAACAGTCATAAGCCAGGTGACATGATATAGTGTTCTTACACATGTTGCTCGTTTGCTCGGACAAATATATGTTATTATGTAGTTCCTACTGAAATTCTTCTTGAAACTCCTTCCGTTCATTGAAGATTTTACACTCTCTATGACATGAGCAATTAGTTTCTTTCAGTTCATTAGTTACTTCTGGTTCTTTATCATATTAGAACCTGTAATAGTTAGTCCAACATAATTAGTTTATTTTGGACTAATTAGTTTCTTTTGTATGTCCAAATAGTTCAGGCAGTTTAGATGATCGTCAAACTTACTGATGTTTATGGTTTTTAATTTTTTGGAAGTAGAAACTTTAACATATATAATGAAAGGGATAATTGATCTTCTGCAGCCAGCTATCTATGTCACAAGCCTAGCTGCTGTAGAGGTCCTACGAGCACGTGATGGAGGTCAGGGTATAATAGATTCTGTAGATGTAACTTGTGGTCTAAGCTTGGGAGAATATACAGCCCTTGCCTTTGCTGGAGCTTTCAGGTACTCCAATGTTGCCATACTCAAGTATATTTAGTGGTCGAGCATTGCTTGAATAAAGTTTAATCATTTGGCTTAATCTTAAGATTGATTTGTTAAAATTTATTGGAAGACTGTGATCAACTAGTGGATTTGTATTAATTTCTCCCTTTAATATGCTCATATTTACAAGTCGTGCTGACTTCTTGTCTATCAATTTGGTCGCTTAGCTTTGAGGACGGTCTCAAGCTTGTCAAACTAAGAGGAGAGGCCATGCAGGTTAGCATCAGAAACTGGTCTTAAATGTAGTTCATTAATGCATGCCAGATATTGAGTTATTTAGCAATCAGAGTGTTCCTGCCCTATTCTTCAGGATGCTGCAGATGCTGCTAATAGTGCTATGGTCAGTATCATAGGACTGGATTCAGAAAAAGTGCAATTGTTATGTGATGCCGCAAATGAGGAAGTAGATGAAAAAAGTAAAGTTCAGATTGCAAACTTTCTATGTCCAGTAAGATTTTAATTCAATTGTATTCATCTGTTCAGTTTTGCAATGGATTCTCTAGCTTAGAATAAATTGTTAACAAATGTGACCGCAGGGTAACTATGCTGTTTCTGGGGGTGTGAAAGGAGTGGAAGCAGTTGAAGCGAAGGCAAAATCATTTAAGGCTCGAATGACGGTTAGTGCTCTTTATTTATCTTTTTTCTTTTTTTTTGTGCATTGTCTACATATGTATGTTTTGTGTGTTTTAATGTTGCAGAAATAATTTAAACATGAGAAGCCTTCCCATCTACTTGGTTTGTTTCTTTATATCTGATAATAACAAGATGTGTCCAACTTCTATATAACATTTAGGATTTGTGACAATCACGTAAACGTAGTGCTAGTCTTACATGCGACCATAGGATGATCACTCGTGTTGAATTAATTTGTTTGGCGCGTGGGCCTGTCAGAAAATATAGATAGATACGAAGATATCTGTTTTCTTGTTAAATCTCATCCTTCTTTTTTTTTTTACATAGGCCCTTTAGGAAGTTCTTTTTCATAAAAAGCAGTGTTCTAAAAAGCGGTCTAGGCGGCCGCCTAGGCGCTAGGCGGCCCCCCACCGCCTCGCCTAGGCCATAGGCGCTCCAGAAAAGCGGCCAAGCTCCCAGGCGGAGCTAGGTGGCCGCCTAGGAGGTGTAGGCGGGGCAAGGCGGCCTAGGCGGGCTGAGGCTAGCCAGGCGGACCAGGCGAGCCAGGCGGGCTGAGGCTTACCAGACGGGCCAGGCGGATTGAGGCTGGCTAGGCGGGCTGAGGCTGGCCAGGCGGACCATGTTTGCTTTTGTTCTTGTTAATCACTCAATCTTGAATTATGGTTATATACTTGTTCTTTAAAATAATGGTTTGGGATAATCTTGAACTTATATTAATTTTTAAACACACACACACACACACACATATATATATATATATTATATAATATCAAAATAATAATTAAAATAATTAAAAAAAAAGGTAAAACGCCTAGGCCCCGCCTAGGCCGCCTAGGCGCTAGGCGGCCCCCCACCACCCGACTAGCGCCTAGCGCTTTTTAGAACCTTGATAAAAAGCAATGTTTGGGTCCTCATCTTTTTTTCTCAATTTTTTGAATTTTAAACAGTAAATCTATAATTTTTTTTCCCTGTCTTATTATAATAGAATAGATAACATCCTCTTTAAAAATGCTAATCCATATCATACGACAAATTTCCATTAATCGCTTCTTCAACCTCTAGTTATAGTACCAAGCTTCCTTTTGTGTGCATTTTATACCTTACCCGATAGTGGCACTTCACTAGCTATTTTATTATTTCTTTCAACAATGTTAGGTGACACCTTTAGTTTTGACGTCTCCCAAAAATTAGTTTCTGAAGGCTATCAGTTATGACTTTCTTTTCCACCTTGTATACTATGAGGGGCATATGCACTAACTAACAATAACATTATCTCTAAATACTATTAGAGATGGTTAGATATTCATAGTCTGGAGGCATATGCAATGTGTAGTTTGTATGATGTATATACGTAAAAGATTCGTGTAAGTCTCACCTCTATATATATTCTTTGAGTGTTGCGTCAGTTAGAATGGGATCATTTTCTCCAGCCATCACCTCTCATCTCCCAATAGGTACATGGTATCAAAGCCACAACTTTGATCTGGCGTCGATTTCAAACGTTGTGGAAAAGCCCCTCATATATATATATATATATATATATATATATATATATATATATATATATATATATATATATATATATATATATATATATATATATATATACTTCTCCACCGCTTGCGACCTGCACAACAATCTTCATGGTAACCCTTGTGTCAATCTGAGCTCCCTACGAGCAACTCCCTATATTTTGATGTTGACGTCCTACGGTATCACCCTCCTGACGTCCTTGTCCTGAGGTCATGATATCCCAAAATCATCACATCTGGCTATCCTTGTCAGAGATCCAAGTCTTGTTGCTGCCATCATCTCCGTCCTTGACCTCAATCTGATCTGGGGCCTCTGTCGTATCTGAACCATGCTGTAGTGAATCTCGGAGGTGCACGTGTCTGTTGGAATTTGAGCATAGCTTCTTGTCTTTGACATAAAAAATCGATTGTTGAGGTTCTCCTCTAGTTAGACTTGCATCAGATGCCATTCTCCACCTCTTCTTTGGCACTCCTAGTATCCTTTTTATTCTCCCTTGTCGTTCTACATAGATTTGACCTGAAGTGACTTTGCTATTCCTATTCATGGATTCCGACTCTTCTATGTGGCATGTGGCCTTTCTTCCTTGCGCCTTCCACACGGTTGTACCAATTGGCATTGCCTTGTGTATCTCGATCTGAACACCATATACGCACCTCACTTGCACATCAGATCCGTCCACCCCACTTGCTGACCAATCATCTTGTATTAGTTTGTTCGAGCCAGTGAAGACGTCGAGCACACAAAGTGCTTGATTGAATTACTCTCTAGGACCTTAAACTTGTCAGTAGTTGGATATATCGCATAGAACCCTTATCACTGATCTCTCCACCTTAATCCTTAGAGGTTGTCGGTGCTATTTGTGTAACCACTCTACCTTTTGACTTTTAAGATAGCCTTGGATGTCATCCATGTTGTATGTATAATCACTGCACTATCCTAGTCAGGCCTCAGAGGCTGGTTCCAAAAACGTGAGCAATACAACTTGGCAAAAAGATGAGCATTCTAGGAAACTTAGAGCACCAGTTGGCAAGTAGGAAGGCGGAGACCTACCTTACTCTGGGAGTCTTCAAGGTTTAAAGAGAATCTAGACGAGGTATAATGACGAGATGTAAGGAGTTGCATTCCTCTGGGCACAAGTTATAGGCCAAATAGCTGAAGTGCAACAATATGTGCTTTTTGTGAAGGGTGGAAGGCAAGAGTCTACCCAATGGGTTAATATCAAGCTGATAGCCGGTCGGAGAACTTGATCTTTTGCGGGGCCTTCTTAACTAGAGCCCTGCTCTATAGTCAACTCCGTCTTAATAACGTAAGAGTTGGATGATGATGATGATTGCACTCATTGTTTTAAAAAGCGGTAAAGTCGGCCGACTAGGCGGCCGACTAGGCGTTTCGGAGGTCCAAGCGCTCCAAAACACCCCAGGCGGCTGTACAGGCGGGGTTGCTTTCAAGCGGGCGCTTAAGCGGGTTTTGGTCCGCCTAGTCGGGTGAAAAGTCGGGTGACTAAGCGGGTCGGGCGGGGTTTAAGCGGGTGCACTGTGCACTCTTATGGCCCGGCCCACATTCCCTCAATCCGTTAAAAGGGCTCGGCTTTAGGGTTTTTTTATTCACTGTTAGCACTCAGCAGGTTGGTGGGGAATATGAAGCGGCCGGCTGCATGCAGGACTTCTCCGGGTTCTCCCCTCTCAAGCCTCTCAAGCCTCTCAAGCCTCTCATCAATCCTGCCGGGCCGATAGCTTTCAGCCGGAGATCACAGCTGCCGGCCTGCCGCTGCTGGTTGATGTTGCCGCTGGGCGCTGGGTGAATCGGCAATCAGGTTCTCCACTTCTCTCTCTCTCTCTCTCTCTCTCTCTCTCTCTCTCTCTCTCTCTCTCATTTTTTTTTTCTTGAGGGCCTGTCATCAGTCATCCGACTCATCCCTCTTTCTTTGATTTTTTTTTTGTTGAGGGCCTGTCATCAGTCATCTCTCTCTGAGTCTCTCTATCTCTGAATTTTTTTTTTGTTGTTGTCGGCAATGTCGGCATGTATCTCTGATTCTCTTTCTCGTCCTCACAGAGAACCTGTTGATGTTGTTATTGAACCAATGGCAATGGGCATTGGGCATCACAGATTCACAGATGCACTAATAGCAGCCTGCAGCCACAAAGTTGCTGTTTTTTATCACAGCACAATTTTTTTTTTTTTTTGAATCACAGTGCAATCACTGCAGTGAGTGCACTGTTATAAACTCACAGTCACAGCAATCTCTTTCTTTGATCACAATTCAAAGAATTCACATAATCACACACTATCACAGATTCATAATTTTTTTTTTGTATCACATTGCACTGACAACAGTCACAGTGTCACACACACCTTTGCAGCTTTGCTGTTTTGAAAAGACCCTATCAGGTCTCTCTTTGCTCACAATTCACAGAATCACATTTTATTTTTGTTTTTTGGGTTGCACTCACATTGCCCTGACAATAGGACAAGAAGAAGAAGCTGAGGGGCACTGCAGGCGGGTTCGTGCTTGTGCCGTCTATATCAAGTCATCAACAACTTGGATCTGCGGGTAAGAACCGTACGATTAGCTATAAAAAGAGAATTGCAGATCAGCTTACAATTCAATTACAAAATTGCAAGGTTTTGTAAAGAGAATTGCAGTCTATAGTTCAGTTGCAACTTGCAAGGAAATTAGTAGTATGAAACTGATGACTGATGACAATCCCAATTGGGTTTGAATTACAAAATGGTAATACATTGCAATCTTCAATGTGTTTGAAGAGTTACTTATGGAGGGTTATGATTTGTTTCCCGTTTATTGTAATTGGTATTTGGGTTTGCTTTGGATTATCTTTAAATCTCTCAATTTTTTTAACAGATCATCTTGCTGTGATGCCTTCCTCCGCTTCGGCTTCGGGCTCCAGCTCTGTTAATAGTAGAAAGGATCCGGGCCATGATCACGGTCGGTGTCCCGTGGATGGTGATTCCAATAAGGTGGAGTGCAACTTTTGCAAGAAGATCACAAATGGAGGAATGCATCGATTTAAAAAACATCTTGCAGGAATTAGAGGTGATGTTGCCACTTGCCAGAAAGTTCCACCGGAAGTTCGACAACAAATATTGGACTTCATCAACGGAAAAAAATTACAAAAGGATGTCAAGGCAAAGGAGTTGGAGAGTTTGAGGAGTTCGGTGATTGTGAGAGTTCGTGAAGATGAAGAAGAAGATGAAGTATGTATTGGGGGTTCAAATATAAAGAGGGCTCGTACAAGAGGACCGATGGACAGATTCACCACACCGAATCCGGAGGAGGTTGTTTCCGATAGGGGAAAGCTAAAGCAAATGACAATAAACAATGCCTACAAAAAGGAGGACAGAGGGAGAGTCATCCAATACATTGCTCGTTGGATGATTCAAGCAGGCATTCCCTTTAACACGGTAACATTGAGGAGTTTTCAAGCAATGTTAGAAGCTGTCGGACAATACGGTCGAGGGCTTGTTGGCCCTTCTCCATACGAGCTTAGCGGTCCTTTGCTTCAGAAGGAGGTGGAATTCACAAAAGATAGTTTGCAAACTCATAGAGATGCTTGGCAGAAATACGGTTGCACCGTTATGACCGATGGATGGACCGACAAAAGAGGCAGAAGCATTATGAACTTGTGTGTGAATTGCAACTTGGGTACTAGTTTCTTGAGGTCGGTGGATGCTTCGAATGATATTCATGATGCTAGCTACATTTTTCGGCTGGTGGACAAGTGTATTGAAGAGGTTGGAGAGGCAAATGTTATCCAAGTGACTACCGATAACCATGCTTCCAATATTGCGGCTTCCAAGTTGTTGAAGGTGAAGAGACCGAGAATATTTTGGACACCGTGTGCGGCTCATTCCATTGACCTTATGCTCGAGGCACTTGGTGACATGCCAAGAATCAAGAATGTCATTTCCAAAGCAAGAGAAATCACGGTGTTCATCTATAGCCACCACATCACATTGAGCATGATGCGGCGAGCGACGGGGAAAAAGGATCTAGTGAGGCCGGGAGTCACTAGATTCGCCACATCTTTTCTTAGCCTCCAAAGTATCTTGGTCATGAAGGACAAGCTAAGGCAAATGTTTACATCCGATGAATGGGGAACTTGCAAATGGTCAAAGAATGCTAAAGGAAAAAGAGTTGTTTCCACAATCTTGAGTACTCATTTTTGGAAGGGGGTGGTATATACTTTAAAGGTCTTCCAACCTTTGGTGAAAGTCCTTCGATTAGTTGACGGTGATAGAGTTCCCGCCATGGGCTTTATATATGCCGGGATAGAGAATATGAAGAAAGAAATTGTCAAGAATTTGAATGATGATGAGAGCTTATACAAGCCAATTCTTGACATTGTTGATTTGAAATGGGACAAGAAGTTCCATCGGCCCTTGCATGTTGCTGGTTACTATTTGAATCCTCTATATTACTATGCGGACAAGGAGATTGAAACGAAAAACATTGTTATGGATGGTTTGCTTGAGTCCATTGAAGTCTTCTATAAGAATGACGTAGATGCACAAGATCAAATCTCACGAGAGCTCGATGCATATAGAAATGCAAGTGGACAATTTGGAAAAGAGATGGCAATGAGGCAAAGGGCCAATGAAGATATCAACCCAGGTAATTTTATGATTATGAAATCACTTGATCATTTTATTTGATGTTAGACATACCACGTATGCATTAGCCTAGTAGGCTTTCTAGTTTTTAATTTAATCTTGAATCCAATATGTTTATACAGTTCAATGGTGGTCTATGTATGGATCTAATACACCTATGTTGCAAGGCATGGCAATCAAGATCCTAAGCTTGACATGTAGCTCCTCCGGATGCGAACGAAATTGGAGTGCGTTTGAGATGGTAAAATACTTATCTAGCATGCTATTGCTAAGTTGTGAACTAGTTTTCATGTTTTTATGCTAATGGGATTGTGTAACTTCTTTACAGATCCATACAAAGAAGAGGAATCGACTAGAGCAGAAGAAGTTGAATGATCTAGTCTATGTCTTATTCAATGCAAGGATCAAGGAACGAAAGAGTGATATGAATAGAGATCCAATAGCTTTGAAAAATTTGGATGATGCAGATGCTGACACTTGGCTAGTTGATGTTGACCCAGAGAATGATGAGGTCATAGCTGGATCCGGATTGACATGGGGTATGGTTGACGAAGCTTCGGGTGCGGCGTCAGCATCAGAGCCAAGGAGAAGCTCTAGAACTGGCGGGCCCTCTAGATCACAAAGACAAAGGTCGTTGGATGAAGATGAGATGCTCTTTGAGTCAGAGGAGGATACCGAGGAGGAGGGTGATGCATATGTTGAATTAGGAGAAGACTCAGATGATGATGACCTACGGTCCATTCGCGAGTATCATGATGAAGAATAGGATCGATGCGATGCTAGATGTTATATTATGGATGTTTTCATAAAAATTTTATTTTCAGATCGGTTGTTTTGATGTTTGCATATGTAAAACTTTCTATTATTAGTTTTTTATATAGAAAATTTATATATATACATACATATATAACATATATAATATAATTTATATAGGTGGGTGCCCGCTTTTTTCTCCGGGCGCCCGCCTAGTCGTCCGCCTTCCGCCTTCCGCCTTGAAATCACTTGACCGCCCGCCTTCCGCCTTCCGTTTTTTAAAACATTGATTGCACTACTCAGCTCATTGTTTTACTTATGTTGGATATGAACCATCTAATCTGCAACTTCAAGGACCATCTAATCTGCAACTTCAAGGGTACTTCTTCTATGTTCTCTTGTACTTTTTATGATTTTTATTCCACAATCGTTCCACTAGTAGTTTGGCATTTGGCTCCCTCAACCCCAGCACACACATACGTATATGCTCATGTTTTAAGTGATCCTTGTGCAATTGGTCATTTCAAATCTTAACCTCATCGACTCGTCGTAAAAAAATTTGTCCACCCGTTTCACGACATCCCTTGAAAATCGGTCTATGGTCCATCTTGAGTTTTAGGGTGGTGTCAAAGAGCCACATGCATCATCTGCAGGCATATACTGCATGTATGGTGTATATCTGAACATTTCTCAACAAGCCTTACCACTTGTATATATTCTTTGGTTGATTGCCCTACTACGAATTGATATCATTTTTGCCCCATTCTCTCTCCTCCCTACACTTTTAAACACTATAAAATACTGAAACATTAATGCACTCATGACATGAAGACAAAAGTAGATGTATTGTATTGTTTGCTACGATGAAGTTTTGAGAAATCGTTACTATATTTAATCTTCTTGAGGTTTCTTGGATATATTTGTGTTGTGTGACTCATGGCCAAGAATATTTAGCTTTGAAGTCTTTAATGCTTCTTTATAAAATATTTAATTTGTGCTGCCAAATGAAATGCTCTTTAATTAGTGCAATCAAAGATGCATAGCCTCTAGTGGTGAAAGCATCACTACATCACCCATAGTTGCTAGATTCCGGCTTGTATCTATAAGTCGAAACCTGTGCAGCAGAAGCAAAACCAATGACCGGCTCACGAAGCAAGGAATGCTGTGTGTCATATGCCATCAGGTTCGCCTAGCGGTTGCTGGAGCTTTCCACACCGGCTTTATGGAGCCAGCGGTCTCCAGATTGGAAGCTACATTAGCAGCAACAGAGATACGAACCCCCAGGATCCCAGTCATATCCAATGTGGATGCGCAGCCGCACTCGGATCCCGACACGATCAAGAAGATTCTGGCACGTCAGGTGGAGTATCCTTTTGCCTTCCAAATTGGGAAAATGACAAATCTCCCCTGAATTATACCCCACATTTCATATTGGTCCCTCAACCTTTTTTTTTTAACAATTTGAATTATGAGCATTGCTCCGGCTGCTTTTAGCCTCCTCCATCAACTTTTTATTTTGAAAATACCCTTATTTATTTTAAATAATACTCAATAATTTGTTAAATATTTAACTTATTACAAGGGTATTTTTGGAAGAAAATAGTGCATAGTTCAGAGGCCAAATTGTTCGAAAGAGAAGGTGAGGGACCAATATGAAATGAGGTTTATTGTTCAGGGGAGGTTTTTGTAATTTGCCCTTAAAAATTTCATCTGTTACCCACAAGTGATCGGTTGATTTTAAGTTTGTGCATGGCTGGTCTCTTAAAACCACAGGTGACTTCTCCGGTTCAGTGGGAGTCAACGGTGAGGACACTCTTGAACAAAGGGCTCGAGAAAAGCTATGAGTTGGGACCGGGAAAGGTAGAACTTCGGAAACTTTACTTCAATGACTATCTCCTGTTCTTCTATGTTTCCTCTGATTCTTTTGCATTACATCAGGTTATAGCCGGGATCTTGAAGAGGGTGGATAAGGGTGCCCACATTGAGAACATTGGCGCCTAAGATTTCCCGATTAATGCCTCTGCCGAAGACTTAGATCTGCGACCCGCATTTTGACCTACAATATTTGGTACTATGATTGCTCCAAAGGTTCCGAAATGTTGACTTTGAGCTTGGCATTCCGAACCAAACAGAAACAATTAGAGCTTAGGTGTTGTGGCCATCTTTGATGTGGCACCTGACCAGAACCATCCCTTTGCCTGACCACCATTCGGGGCTGGGTGCAACGGACAACTGCGACCAGTGCCATATCAGGATGGCCCGATCCGGTTGTAAACCAGGATGGCTAAATGGCATTTTTTGTATTCTTAGTCGTCAGATGTTGTGGCTATATTTGCATCGAGTGTTCATTAGGAGCATCGATGCTCGTTTGGGAAGCTTGTTTGGTTCAAACCAACAAGGTGATGCGCACGGAATAACGACTGTTGTGTTTATGCGGCATTTTGGGGGGTTTTTTTTTTCTGGTTATGGTATCAGAATCAACGGTCACTATGGTTTAATAGTTTATATGTATTGAATTGTTGTTTGTCTAAGCTCCAGGATTTTGATGGCCTACCGAGACTTTCATCGGTGACCTTCAATGGTTGTTATGCTGTTCGAAGTTGCTATGAGTATCTCCAACGGGCTCCCCGACAGAAATGTTCCTTTGGAACTTTAGTGAAATTGTGTGGACACTGGACCCAGGTTGAAAATGATCCTCTAATGGGTTCTCTCGTTTTTCGCCAGAGTTTATTTTCCCTCCTCTCTCGTTGGTGCTGGCGAGAGTAGTAGAGGGAAATATTTGTGGTGGGAATAAAAGAAAAAAAATTAAGTCACTTTCGTTGTTGATTCCTTCTCCCATGTTGTGTTGGTTTGTTGGAAGCATTTGGTCTTTTCAAGAAGTAGAGAGATTTGTGAGGAGTTCATTGGAGTGTATTATTTAGAAGCCCCAAGAATAGGGAAGGAATCTGGGAGCTCGTTGGAGATGCTCTAAATACTCAAGAGTCAAGAATTGTGTTAAACAAGACTCAACTAGGAGAGTTGGCAAGTAACTGGTGTTTGGGTGGGGAATTCCAAGTGGGTCAGGCTTTACTCCTGGAGTGATTGGTTCGAGCCTAAGTGGGTCATTGGCCAAAAGGTTTTGGGACACTAGCCGGTCTAAAAAAAAATCCGGTCTTAAAAAAAAAAACCCGAACTTTTATCCCAACATAAAACAAAGAAGAAACAGAGTCAGACCCGGATAGCAGGCCATTTTTACACCCCTTGCACCGGCAAATTACATTAAAATTGTATATGGCATTATGGGCATCAAAATTAGTCAATAAATAAAACACGATCCACACACAACGGCCCGCAAAAGAAAAGGGTCGAATCCAACTCGAATGGACCCATGTGGGCTAACTCATGTAAGTGGAGTCCACCAAGCCTACCACCCGAAGCCAAAAAAGGACCGAGTGGACCCACCGGCCCCCTCTCTTGAAAACCGAACCCCTCCCCCCCCCCCCCCTCTGGGGATGTGTTGCCGGCCAAAGAGGGAAAGAAAAGAAAGAAAGAAAATGAAAACGAAACAAACCGCCTTACGCAGGGGAAGTAGCTCAGTCGTCTACACAACCGTGGATCCATATCGATCCCTCGATTCGACGGACAAAAATGAAAGTCGTGTCGCCATCGATTTGAGGAAACATAGAAGATAAATCTCAATGGTTATGGGAAGAAATATTCAAGAGATTCAAAAATCGTAGCCATATCTCTCCCATCCCCTCCTTTTTGCCTATAAGTAGAGGAGTAGAGGAATGGCTTCAAGGGTCAAAGATCAAAAGAAGATGTGGGAGGCTCTGAAGGCAATGGGGTTTCAACGCTCGATGACCGAAGGCTTCATGAGGCACGGGCCAGCACATCCCAAGAGAACAACTTAGTCCGCAAAAATCCTCAATGTGAAGACCTTGCACAAGAAGATCAAAGCTTCAACTACTCGCACGAAGAAGAAAGCATAGAGAAGAAGGCCTGGAGTTTGCATCACCCCGTTGTCTCCAACCATCTTCAACTCTAATCATGCAAAAGAAGCCCAGAGAAGGAGATTGAAGTCGGCACCACCCCGTCATTTTTAACAATAACCGATGCTACAACTGTCGCACAGAGATCGGTGCTATAACCACCATCTTTATTAACAAAAGTCGATGCTACAACCGTCGCACGAAGATCAGTGCTACACCCGTCGTTTTCAAAAGAAACTTTTGACTCCAATCACGATAAAGAAGCTCGAAGAAGAAGAGAGTAAAGACGACACTACAACCGTCGCCGCTAAAGTTCCATCCTCAAAATGAAGAATAAATAAGACTCGAAGGTATCGCCATCGTCATTCGAGGAGAAGATCAAGCTGAAGCCGAAGCAAAGTAAAAACAAAGCCCGTGCTGAAGCAACGTACGTGCCAAAGCCGACAAGCTACAACTAGGGGTGGCAATGGGTCGGGTCGTGTCGTGTCTAGTCGGGTTCGTGTCCAAAAACCCCAGACTCGGACCCGACCCGTTTAACTAATCGTGTCTAGATCCTAAACCCGTACCCGACCCGCTAATAAACGGGTAGACCCGATAAGACCCGGTAAGACCCGTTTATCACCCGGAACTATTCAGTTGACCCGATCCAACCCAATCCAACTCGACCCGAAAGACCCGCTGGTATTATATAGTATAGTATCGGATTGCGGGTAGACCCGACCCGACACGACCCGTTGAATACTAAACGGGTCTTCCCGGGTCTACCGTGTCCAGACCCTAAACCCGGACCCGACCCGTTTATTAAACGGGTCTATCGTGTCGACCCGATTACGACCCGAACCCGTTTAGCCCTGACCCAGACCCGCTAACTTCGTGTCGGGTCGTGTCGGGTCCGAAATTGCCAGCCCTAGCTACAACGATCATGAGCAAAAATAAGTCACGTTCTAGCCGATACGACGCGAGGTTCGGAAGAACTAAAGCACCGCAAGCCTCTCCGTCTACGTTCAAGCACAATCGCCAAAACAAAGCAAAAGCCAGAGCCACACCAAAGTCATCGCCAAAAGCAAGATCGACGCCGCGATTTGATGAGCAAGAACGTCGAAATCTAGCAAGAGCTGAGGGAGAAGCAAAGATTGAGGAAACAAAGCCAAAGGTCCCTTGGCTGAGAAAGCGCGAAGCACGGAAGGGATAAAAGCAAAGGCTAGAACAACTCGACCTCTCAAGACACCTGAAACCTTGTAAAGACCCCTATCTTGGCAACCCCTCCATTGCTCTCGCATGAAATAACGTGGTGGTGCAGATCAAAGGAACCCTCCAAAAGATCTCTCCCACAATCTCCTAATCATACCTTCGTCGTACCCGGCTCACCACCCCCGAGTCATCGGAAACCAGCTTACAATCTCGTGTTGCACAATAAATACGACCCGTATCTTTTTCCACGCATAGAGGCATTTTCAAAGCTTAGAATACGACCCGTATCTTTTTCCATGCATAGAGGCATTTTCAAAGCTTAGAGAAGTAAAGCCGATGCTACAACCGTCGCCGCCAACGTTCCATCTCCAAAAGGGGAAAGCCGAAAGAATGAAGAAGACTCGGAGGCATCGTCATCGTCATTCGAGGAGAAGATCAAGCCAAAGCAAGAAGCCGAAGGAAAGCAAAGGTAAAGCCCCCGCCAAAGCAATGTACGTGCGAAAGCCGACAAGCTACGACGATCACAAACAAAATCAACACACGTTCTAGCTGATACGACATGAAGTCCGGAATAACTAAAGCTTCACAAGCCTCTCCGTCTATGTTCAAGCACAAGCGCCAAAGCAAAGTAAAAGCCAGAGCCACGCCAAAATCAACACCAATAGCAAAATCGACACCACAAGCTGACAATCAAGAACACCAAGGCCCAGCAAGAGCCTAGGGAGAAGCAAAGATTGAAGAAACGACGCTGAAAGTCTCCTGACCGAGAAAGAGCGAAGCACGAAAGGGACAAAAGCAAATACTAAAACCACTCGATCTCTCAAGAAACCTGAAACCTTATACAAATCTCTGTCCTGGCAACCCCTCCAGAGCTCTCACATGAAATAACATGAAGGTACGGATCAAAGAAACCCTCCAGATGATCCCTCCCACAATCTCCTGATCATATATTTACCGTACCCGGCTCATCACCCCCAAGTCACCGAAAACCAGCTTGTAATCTCTTGTTGCACAATAAATACGACCCATATATTTTTCTGCACATACAGGCATTTTCAAAACTTAGAATTGACTGGACCAAAGGTAAGCCCCTAATGGGTCCCACAGGACTGCGGATCCAACCCTTGTTGAGGGGGTGGCTCTATCCCCACCATGCATACTAATAATAGCACCCTACAAAAGTTTTAAGAATATCATTTCCAAATTACCCCTACCTCTAACCTCCACCCAAAGTAACCCTCATCACAAACCAGCCAGTCGCGAATGGGTTATGACTCCGACGAAAAAGAAGAGGAGGTGGTGTTGGACGTAGGGGTGGACATGGTCAAACCCGTGAGGTGGACATGAACCAACCCACAGGCCTTATTTTATACAATATCGGATCGGGCCTATTCAAAAATATGTATTTGCTAGGTCCAAACCCGGCCCACGTCCACTCCTACTTGGACAGAGGAGGCTATGGATGGAGTCAGGCCGGCATGGTAAGACAAGGGGGGATTATTAAAGTTGGCTATAGCAAGTTTCGGATGCCATTGCAGTCTCACCTAAGTGGGTTTGGGTCCCAAAGAAACTTCTAAAATGTTGGGTGCCAATAAAGGGTACTTGGTCGAGACTGAGAATGAGTTTCGGATCTCCTCTAGTCCGTCGACCCCAATCCGTGGGCCCAACACTCATCACAGCCGCATACAGCCTGCCAGAGTACATTCACATTCCTGTCGCCTGCCATGGTGCGGCTGTGATGCGCACGGGCCCACCAACCTGGGCCAACCAACTGGAGAAGATCTGAACTGTAAAAGAATAGATTTGATCTTAAGGTCCCACAAAATGCTATGTGAACATACAACGGGACATAATGCCGAAGTTGGGGGCATAATGGTAGGTGCATAGGCGAGAACAATTTTGTTTTAACCTCCTTAAAGAGCTTGGAGCATCCGGCTCTCTTTCATCCGTCCATCTCGAAAGCTTTTGGTCATTTCACCATGATAAATAGTATGAAATGACAAACATACCCTTGGAATGGACCAATGAGAGGTTGGAACATCCCCAACTGCACTTTGTCCGTGTTTATGTCCCCTTGTATGTTCAAATATCATTTTCCTAACCGAACTTAGAACTCATTGAGCTCCAACCTCCATTAGCCCAAATCCCCCATCCCCCTCCTTTCAATCCAGAGAAACAAAATTCCCATCATGTAAAGACATCTTTTATCGTCTCATAGTACCTTTAATCCTTCGATCACACGAGCACACACAAACCACAGAATTCCGGGTAACAACTGTCAAGCAAAATTTCCGGTTCGGGCTATACTCCAACCCGATAGATTTATTCAACAAAGGGGAAGGTCACTCTTCTCATGCCTTCTTTCCAATTCCATGAGACATGTTGTAGATCCCGCGCCCCTGTTCTCCAACAAAAACATCAATTCTCGCAACGTGAGAACCCTACAAAAAAACGGAGACCGTTGAAACGATAGAAGGTTCCAAACAGAGCGGACTCACGATGAGAGTCAACGAGGAGGCTGCGAGCGCTAGCGGGATGGCAACCGACGTGATCTTATCGTAACGCCCTTTCAGATACGTGTGCTTGTAAGCATTCTGGAAGTACTGCTGATGCTTCAGCAGCCTCTCCCTGGGGACGAACGATGTGTCGGTCATCCTGCACCAGAGAAACGAATGATGATGTCCGATCTTTCGGAACTGAACCAAGGGAAACGGAATCCATTCGATGAAATAAAAAAGAGTTCTGCTCGTATTCAGTACATACGCTTCAATAAAACTATAATAGAGGCAGAAAATGGCAACCCTCCGTAAAATTGGCTACAATTCATATCACGATCTGGAGTCGATCATCTAACAAGATTCTAAATTCAGATATATGTATTTTGATAAACACTATGCAGAAGGTCATCCTCAATGGTCGGCACTCAAATTATCTAAAGTTATGAGTAGGGAAAGTCTGCATATAACTTGATTCTTCCTAGTAAAGAGTTCTCGGATCTTTCCGAACTAAAATTATACAAGCAAACAATATGTGGTCCACTGAAGCAAAAAAAAAAATATTCAGGTTTCTTAACTTGGGAGATTTGATTTTTCTTTCTTAAGACCTTGTGTTGAGAGGCTCACGAATCGGATGCCAAACAAGTTCAAGTACTGAATTTGACCATTCACGAATCGGATGCCAGACCAGTTCAAGTAATGAATTTGACCACGGAGAAAAAGCAAGAAAGGCCAGAATTTGAATCAAACAAATAATAGTATCAAACATCTAAGGTTGGTGCTGAAAACCTGATAAAGGTAATTTTACGTGGGTGAGGCATGCCAAAAAACCTAAAAGGCCAGTTAGCTGGTAGGTAGTCCTACCTTGTTGGGTATACAATTTAAGTTGAAATGAGTGAACAAAAGTTATATATATATAATAATAATGTTTGTGCCTATCGGCACAGTGGCACTCCTCCACCGCCTCCTGCGTTTACGGCCATGGCCACCCTCCAGTCAACGACGACACCATCCATATTGCATTTGTCTATCCCCGGACCTCGGCGGGCTAACCGCACGCGCGAGTGAGAGAGGCAGCAGCCGCATTTCTCCGGCGTCACGGCACTGGCAACCTTCGGCGGCCATGGCCCCACCAAGGGTGAGGTGGAAGAGAGAGAAAGAGACGAGGGAGTGAGGTGGAAGAGAGAGAGGGGCTAAGGGGTGAGGTAGAAGAGAGAGAGAGAGAGAGAGACCACAAGAGAGAGAGGGAAGAAGAGGACCACAAGAGAGAGAGGGAGAAGTTTAGGATGAGAAAGATTGCGGATGTGAAAGAGACCAAGGGAGGGCCATGTGGCACGTCTTGAATGGGCATGGGGAATTTAACCCCAACAACAAAACGCATGACCAACCATGCTAATTCCAAATGTGTCCCCATTTTTTTACAAAGACCCCTTCAAATATATTTTTTTATATTATTTTTTACAAAAAAAAAAAACAAATCAAATGTTTCTTTCTCCCTCTCCCTAGGTGAATTGCACCCACCTTAACCCTACAAAATACATCATGACCGTCACATATCTTCTCCCTAAATCAAAGCCATTCTTTATCTCTTAGGGGAATAAATCAAAGTTGTTCTTTATTCATTGGTTCTATTATACACACACACAATCTCATGTCAGAAAATGGCAACACTTCGTAAAATTTGCTACAATATCACGATCTGGAGTCGATCATCTAACAAGATTCTAAATTCAGATACATGTATTTTGATAAACACTATGCAGAAGGTCATCCTCAATGTTCAGCACTCAAATTTATCTAAAGTTATGAGTAGGGAAAGTCTGCAAATAACTTTATTCTTCCTATTAAAGAGTTTTCAGAACTTTCCGAACTAAAATTATACAAGCAAACAATATGTGGTCCACAGAAGTAAAAAAAATATATATTCAGGTTTCTTAACTTGGGGGATTTGACTTTTCTTTCTTAAGACCTTGTGTAAAGGCTCACGAATCGGATGCCAGACAAGTTCAAGACTTCAAGTACTGAGTTCGACCATGGAGGAAGGGCAAGAAAGGCTAGATTTTGAATCAAACAAATAATAGTTCAAGAAGACATCATCACCAACCAAATCTTTATCCCATCAAGTGGGGGTCGGCTAAAAGGAAGATCGACAAGAATTTTTTGACCAGCTGTCACCTGGTATCAAACATCTAAGATTGGTGCTGAAAACCTAATCAAGGTAATTTTAGGTGGGTGAAGCATACCAAAAAACCTAAAATGCCAGTTAGAAGGTAGGTAGTCCTACCATGTTGGGTATACAATCTAAGTTGAAATGAGTGAACAAATATAATAGTAATGTTTGTGCCTATCGGCACAGTGGCACTCCTCCACCGCCTCCTGCGTCAACGGCCATGGCCACCCTCCAGTCTACGACGACCGCCATCCAAACTGCATTTGGTCCCTATCCCCTGACCTCGGTGGGCTAACCGCGTGCGTGAGTGAGAGAGGCAGCAGCCGCATTTCTCCAGCATCACGGCAATGGCAACCTTCGGCGGCCATGACCCCATCAAGGGTGAGGTGGAAGAGAGAGAAAGAGAAGGGGGAGTGAGGTGGAAGAGAGAGAGAGAGAAAGAGAGAGGGGCCAACGGGTGAGGTGGAAGAGAGAGAGAGGGGGAGGGGAGACCATAAGAGAGAGAGGGAAGAAGAGGACCACGGGAGAGAGAGAGAGAGAGAGAGAGGTACGGCTCCCGAGAGAGAAGTTTAGGATGAGAAAGATTGCGGATGTGAAAGAGCAAGGGAGGGCCATGTGGCACGTCTCAATGGGCTGAGGAATTTAACCCCAACGACAAAACATGTGACCAACTATGCTAATTCCAAATGTGTCCCCATTTTTTTA
Source organism: Chamaelirium japonicum (assembly GCA_947650365.1). Lineage (NCBI taxonomy): Eukaryota > Viridiplantae > Streptophyta > Magnoliopsida > Liliales > Melanthiaceae > Chamaelirium > Chamaelirium japonicum. The sequence goes on from OX393552.1 coordinate 69,807,348, forward strand.
CAAAGATCTCCTCAAATATATTTTTTTATATTATTTTTTACAAAAAAAAAACAAATCAAATGTTTCTTTCTCCCTCTCCCTAGGTGAATTGCACCCCACCCTAACCCTACAAAATACATCATGACCATCACTTATCTTCTCCCTAAATCAGAACCATTCTTTATCTCTTAGGGAAATAAATCAAAGTTGTTCTTTATCCATTGGTTCTATTATACACACACACAATCTCATGTCATATATAAAAATACAATGACAGGCGTATCGGCCTTGTATTACTGCACAAAAATCATAGAGTTGAATAGGATGTGAATAAAACCAGTGTTCAAAAACCCGGAACTTGGACTCGACTCGAAAGTCCACCGAGTCAAGTAACTCGAAGACTCGACTCGAAACTCGACTCGGGCGACTCCATATATATATATATATATATATATATATATATATATATATATATATATATATATATATATATATATATATATATGTGTGTGTGTGTGTGTGTGTGTGTGTGTGTGTGTGTGTGTGTGTGTGTTTTTAAAACTCAAAATAGTAAATAGCCAAAGTCAGACCAAATCGGAGCGAGTTGGCCCGAGTCACAGCTAGTCCGAGTCGACCCGATTTTTGACCGAGTCGAGTCGAGTCGAGTCGGACCGAGTTTTGGTACTATGAATAAAACCATGAACAGTTTAACACTAGTATATCGGTTTTATTAATACGTGATTTGTCTTTGAAACTATATAATACTAGAAAAGTTGAAAGGGTGTCTAGGCTAACATTAAACTCATATGATTTTTATTATCATAACATCATACATAATATTTATTATCAATATATCAACTAAGATTAAACCATTGACGTACAAGTTTTCTTGCTACTTTGAATTGGAAGGCAGTACCTGTATTGAGCACGCCACAAACCAGGCAACTATGGCTCTAAAGTAGGGAAAGGATAAGCACAATGTTGTGTAGAAAAGGTATTCACCTAACCCAGAGATAGATGTTATCTAAAATGCTGAAATATGATTCTGGTTATATAATTTTGATAAGTCATGTCTTGTAATCCTATAATTAACTGAGAATGAAGAATAGCTAATAATATCACCACAACATATTTTTACGAATTATATTGCTCACCTGCCAATAATCTCATCCTACAGAATCTTTAAGACTGATTCAATGAGGCGATAATTTGACAACAATCATGTATAAAATGCCATGCAAACCATTCAAGGGGAGCGCATGTGACTCTGTGCAACACGGCTAGTGGTGTGGGAAAAACTGGGATTTCATTTGCACTCAAGAAGGCACAAACAACTATAGATCTTTCAAAGGTCGACCTCAAAAGAGTCCTATCATCAATAGGGCATATCAAGTAGACCAGAGTTAAGATGCCTCAAGACGAAAAAACAATGGCCTGGTTAAGTAAAGAAAACAATGTTTAATCTGTTATTCTCTCTAATGGTGGTGTACGGTTGAGAATTTAGGTGCGTAAATGTTGTTTGGTCACTAATTTAGATAAATGAGTTGTAAAGAGTGTTTCCAGTTCCAGGTTAGGTCAAATGGCTGATGTAGACAAACATACAGATAAGCCTCTCATCTACTAGTAAAACCCCAAAGATTGAGAAAAAAAATCCTAGTGAACTACAAACCATTTGAATACTCAGAAAGACATTCAATATAAGGAGGCTATGATAGTACATCCCATTACTTGTGGGTTCCCCAATGAGTGTTTAAAAGGGAAGCTTGAATATCGCTAGGAGAAAGTGAAAGGTATGCCACAAACGGCTCAGCAGTAGAAGTTTTTTGTCAAGGATAGAGTTATACCTAGAATTATGATTAGTGAACTGTGAACATTGCTAAACTAACAAAAGTTGCAATACATATTAAGAATCTACAGTTAAATTCAAAACAATGTATATGACTATATTCCTAAACTTGGTTCCCATGAGTAAAAAAATCAGTGTATGATTCATTTTGAATAACCCGTATAAATTATAAATCATGTATCGTTTACAGAATGAGGTTGACAGTTACTAGAATAAGTTTTTTCGAAAGGCATTGTACGAGGGTCTTTAACAACGGACCATGTGTGATCAACGCACGGACTCGAAGGCTCCAACAATCTTCAAGCATCCCAATATATGAAGAAAATACATTGATGGGATAAGGGGGGTGGAGTGTTAAATGACTGTAGGATGAGGAAACAGGAAACTATGTCGCAAATATATGTTATTTTATAACTAGAACATTCTTCCCTTGCAACCGTCTCCGCTCCCACTGGCAATCGAACGTCTCCACTCCCAACTGGAAACAATAAATCCAATCCCTCCCTCCCTCCAGAAAGTTGTGTAATCTATCAACGGGAAGTACGACTATCTGGCTGTCTACAACATATTGCAACTTTGCAAGTCTATGACATCTCCCCATTGAAGGAATTACGGCCCATTTTCATGCGTAGGTACATAAGAAAATCCTTTCTCCTTATTTCACCTTACAATTGATGCATATTGATCTCTCTTATCTTTTCTTTTTTAATTAATCTATGTGACCTTTTATCCACAATGTAAAATAACTAAATACTCATCTCGCTTCTTAGAATAAGTACAAACAGTTGCTCTTAAGTATAAAATATCTTCAATTGCATATATTTTTTATCCACCACTAAAAGCAACTAAATATCCATCTATGTGTAGGATGGATGTATATGTAGAATGGGTGGGGGTTCCACAAAAACAATGAAAGCACACTCTTTACAAAAGGAGGGAAAGAAGAAATCTAGACTTCCCAAGGTTCTAAAAAGCGTTAGGCACTAATCGGGCGGTGGGGGACCGCCTAGCGCCTAGGCGGGGCCTAGGCGTTTTACCTTTTTTTAATTATTTTAATTATTATTTTGATATTATATAATATATATATATATATGTTTAAAAATTAATATAAGTTCAAGATTATCCCAAGCCATTATTTTGAAGAACAAGTATATAACCATAATTCAAGATTGAGTAATTAACAACAACAAAAGCAAACATGGTCCGCCTGGCCAGCCACAGCCCGCCTGGTCCGCCTAGCCAGCCACAGCCCGCCTGGTCCGCCTAGCCAGCCTCAGCCCGCCTGGCCAGCCTCAGCCCTAGGCGGCCGCCTAGGCCGCTTTTTAGAACACTGAGACTTCCAGACTGTGAAATGATGTAGAGATGAAGTTAAGAGATCGGATGAGTCAAGAACTTTGAAACGACACCCTGATCGCATGAATTCAAAAATTGGATCTCAAGCTAAATGGGTTTACTACCAGGTCGGGTTAAGTAATTGATGGGTGAATGGTTTTATCGTTGTTGGGTTAAGGGTTACAGGTGGTATTTGCAGAGAAGGTGATGATGGCGGATTGTGATCGTTATGATGGTGGTGTAAAGAAAATAGTAGTAGATTTGTTTATTTTATTATTGTGATGTCGAACCTGAAACACAAAGAAGCACTGAGAGCAAGAGATAAGCAAAGCGAGAGGGGGGGGGGGGAGGGGGAAGAGTACACCGATAGAGGAGATAGAAGAAAATAGTCAAGGTCTCGCACCTCATTGGACTTGCTCCGGGCCAACAGATTGCTCCATGGAAATCTCAAAACCACGGGAAGAAGTAAATACCATTAATTTTTTATTCAACTCTAATAATTTGAATTACATGAGAGACCTAGGACCCATCATATAGAGTAGCAAAAGTGAAAGGACTATATAGAGTAGCAAAAGTGAAGGACTATATAGAGTAGCAAAAGTAAAGGACTATATAGAGTAGCAAAAGTAAAGGACTACTACTAATAATAAGCTTAAGACTTGGGACTCCTAATTCAAACCAATAGACTACCTAAATCCTACTAAAACTTCTAATTTAAAAATAACTCAATAAACAATATCAAAAATCATGTAACATTTTCAGCTTTGCATTAATCCATTCAACTCAACCCAAAATTGCTCCTTTGTTTTTCATCCAATCATATTTGTGGCATGGATTGAAATTCTGACCGAAATACCAAAATTTCGGTCAAATATTTCGGTTTCGGTCGGGCCCGAAACAAAAGGTATGTGTGAAACCTTGGTTCAGCCAGTTTCAGCCGATTTCGATTATTTCTGTCATATTTTGGATAATTTCAATTTCATCTTTCGGAACCGGAACTGGTATTGTCAATTTTGGCCATCAAAATTTTGGTCAATTTCGGTTTCAAGAATGAAAATATAATTTTTAAACTAGCAACTTTGTCAAGCCCGTCCTAAACATTTCTCTATATTGACATGCCACGGGTTGAAAATAGACGTTTTCAAAAACAGCCTACAGCTTTTAACGAAGAGCTAGATCAACTAACCTGTGAGCATTAACTATAGTTCTTCTCGATCTTGTTAAGAGCCTAACTTCATCCCCACCCCGACTGTTTCTGTATACCTGCAATGCCTCGGTTCGACCAAATGAAAATCCATCTTCTCCATTTATTTTCCTATACCACTCAAGTTTTTCATCTAACGAGTCCCTACCCAAGAACACAAAAATATCATTGAATTACAATTTTTACGTTTCACGATCGCTTGATGATCGCAGTACCTATTGAATACCAAGGTCCGACTCATTTGGTCGGCAGAGGTCGGTTGATAGCATAGCCTTCGAGAATTTTTAAGGAAGTTCTATTAACATTAACACCACAGATTTATCATCGCATACTGATTCTGAAATGAAACATATTTTTAAAAATGGATTCTGTACATGTAACACGCCATCAAAAAAATGCATGATATATGCACAGCACAGATCAGACGTAAACAAACCCTAGCTCCAAATACATTGTACATCCAGAATTCCAGATATCAAAAGGGACACGAAGAAATGTGCCCTAGATTGGGAAACCGATTTGAAACCCTAACCCTAATTCCTGCGGCAAAATGAGACGATTACAGATTTTGGGGGAGAACGGAGGAGGAGCGACCCAAAAGGTTTACCTGAGCAGCTTGGAGGTAACGGGGGAGCGATGGAGATCCGAACTTGGGGAAGAGAGAATGATCTCGGTCAGCTTCAGCCTTTCTGGGGGATACTATTTAACCCAAATGCTTCATACTGATTTCGAACCAGGACGAAATGTCCCGATCACAGCCGTCCACTGCAGCTAGCCACGCCACATAGCGCGACCAGCAGGCACAGGGACGCCTTGATTGGATGCCACGTCATTCTGGTTAAACATCCGGGTTAAACGTTTTTTTCCGTCGGGTTAAACGTTCGCGAACGAGGAGGCTGCAACTTGGGCAGGTTTGATCTGATCCAATCCGAGATCAATCCGAATTTTAGGTGGGTTTGGGTTAATGCATTTGAAAATTGGGTTGGGTTAGGATCGAAGAAATACAACCAGAGTTGAATTTAGGTTGGGCTCAGGTTGAGGGGTCGGACAACCCGACCCAATCTGAACCCGAGTACCCATTAGGGGTGTTCATCAGTTCGGGTTGACCCGCCAAACCGAACCAAACCGGTCTATTTGGTTTGGTTTGGATCGGGTATTTTTGACCGTTCGGTTTGGTTCGGTTCCAAAAAAAAAAAAACCCGCTATGATCGGTTCGGTTCTGGGTTGTGAGTTTTTTAACCCGAACCATGGGTACTACAACCTTAGTAGTTACTCCTATACAGTGTATAATCTCACTAATATTGTACATAACATGGTGGTGACCCCAATTACCACCATTCGGTGCATTCAAAACTTTCAAGTATTGAACGGTGTGATGAAACTAAAAAGTGAAGGATGTTGCCCACATAATTACTAGCACCCCCAAATCCCAACTTATGAAATATCTCAAAGTGAAAAATTAAGGGTATTACTAGTAATTCTATAGGGGCAAACAGTAGCACCCAAAGTTAAAGGCTTAAAAATAAAATCTGAACCAACTCAGCGGCTCAACCATTCACGCCTCACGGTGTGATGACGAGTGATTTGAAAACCCGCAGAATCCGAACCGAACCACACCGAACTTTTCCGGTTTGGTTTGGTTCGGTTTTTACCAAGAAATGGTTTGATTCGGTTCCATTTTCTAGAGAATCGATCAACTTCGGTTCGGTTCCAAATTTATCAAAAAACCGAACCAACCCGAACCATGAACACCCCTAGTACCCATGTATATCTATGAGTCTGTGCTATACAGGTAACAATCACAACCATTCCGAGTACTTATATGTTGAGGGGTCGCAGTCATAGTCATGCGTTTCACACAGTCTCATATTATTTATTTGATTCTTGCTTATCAAATAAAGACAATATCGAATGATCTAGTAAATTGCATGAATAGAAATGTAAAAAAATTGTATGATAGTATTAGCAACTATTAGATGTAGTGTGTTAGTATTCTATTAGTCCCACCTCGGTTGTGGTAACATAATGGTGTGCGTACTCTCTCTATATAAAGAGAGGTAGTCTTATGTAATGCAAGTGAGATTAATGAGATAATACAAGGAGATTTTCTCCCCAATCCTATTCTCTCTCCCCCTCTCTTCGTAACATGGTATCAGAGCCAACCCTCTTGGCCTAGGGTTTCGATGCTCTCCTTCAGGCCTCGGTCTCCTCGGTCGTCGTTGACGACATCGAGGAGGCCGGGAGCAGTAAAATTTATTTTTCCTGTTTCTCCCCTGTGCGAACGCCTGCAGCAACTCCATGATCGGCGCCCTCATCGACAACGCATGGAACCTCCGGCAACCCGTCTCCATGTACGTGGAGTCGGTGTCCAACTCGACGCTAGAGGTGGCCGACGTGCCGCGGTGATGGAGCCAGAGACGATGCGCCGGATGTTCACCGACGAGCTCGGCCCGGACCGCGACTTCTTCGTCTACAGCTGCAGCTCGAAATCTGGCCACCGTTCGATCCATCTCGTGCGCCTCGCAGTGGAGCCCGAAACCACCAGTCATCGTCGCCGGCCAGCTACTACCTGTCCCTGCGTCTGCGTCACCTCCAGCCGCATCGCCAACCCTGCCGCACGCTAGCTCTCCACTCATGCACCAGATCCGGTCAGATCTGTGCCTCTACGACCGTTCGTGCCCCGACGGCCGCCTCCCCCAGCGGCACGACCTGATCGCCGGCGCTCCGGAGTCCCGACCCGCCGTCCGCGACGATGCCTGTCACCCGGCCCTGCATCCCGTGTGCCTCCCCGTGGAGCCCTTCTAGCTGTTGTCCGACTGTCGGCCCTGCACCCGCGCCTTCCAGCTGCCGGCCCTGCGCCCGTCGGCCCTGCGCTCGCCGGATCTGCCGCGCCGGCGGCGGCCAGATATACCGCGCCCGTCGGATCTGCTCATGCCGGTCCTGCGCCCGCCGGCCCTGCGCTCGCCGGATCTGTCGCGCCGGCCCGCCTGAAGACCTCGCACCGGCGCTCCGATTTCCTCTCCCGTCTCCGACTCTCTCGCTTTCTCCCGGACTTCTCTCTCTCCGATCCGACCTTCCCTCCTTTCTCTCCTCCATTCTCTCTCTCTTTCCTTATCTGCTCTCTCTCTCTCTCTCATCCGCTAATCTCTCTTATCCGATCCCCTTTGAAACCGAGTCATCCGATCCCCTTTGAAACCGAATCACAGCCGTCCATGCCGGTGTGTCCCCTTTGAGCCGGTGTGTCCCCTGCATCAATGGTGTGCCCCCTGCATCAATGGTGCGAGCCATCCGATTTGCATCGGATGGCAATGCTTTACGCTTTGCTGCCCCTGTGCTGTACATCCAACCCAACACGGCCCTCTACACCTGATCCGATCCTCTTTTCACCTGGCCCTTTGCTGCATCCGACCCGACTCGGCCCTCTGCACCCGATCCGACCCTCTTTCACCTGGCCCTTTGCGCCGCCCGGATCCTGTGCTCATAGCATCTCACCACCCGATCCGGCCCTTCCGTACCTGGCCGGCTCTTCGCATTTTTGCCTTGCGCTCTGATCTGTTGCGCTCTCTCTGCGACCCTGCACTCGAGCTGCCGCTCCACCTCTTGTGCCCGCATCCTGTCTCTGGCACAGTAGCATGGGGGGCCAAATCTGGCGCTCCCAGCCATCCCCTCGCCGCTTGCACTCTCCTGGCGCCCTACACTCTGTCAGTCAGCCCGCTACGCCTTGCGCTTTGTCAGCCCGCCTTGCACCCTATGTCCTTGCGCTTTGCTGATTCGGCTGCCCCATCGCCCCGCTCTATGCCCTTGCACCTTGGTATTTTTGCGCTCTCCGCCCTACTAATCCGCCTTGCACCATTTGATCCTCTCTAGTTCCGGTCACACTTGTTTTGTGCCGGCTTTTGGATCTTTTTCTCGTTCCGGTCACACTTGTCTTGTGCCGGCTTTGAGATCATCTCTAGTTCCGGTCACACTTGTTTTGTGCCGGCTTTTGGATCCTTTCTCGTTCCGGTCACATTTGTCTTGTGCCGGCTTTTAGATCCTCTCTAGTTTCGGCCACACTTGTTTTGTACCGGATTTTGGATCCTTTCTCGTTCCGGTCACATTTGTCTTGTGCCGGCTTTTAGATCCTCTCTAGTTCCGGTCACACTTGTTTTGTGCTTGCTTTTGGATCCTTTCTCGTTCCGGTCACATTTGTCTTGTGCCGGCTTTTTGATCCTCTCTAGTTCCGGTCATACTTGTTTGTGCTGGCTTTTTGGATCCTTTCTTGTTCCGGTCACACTTGTCTTGTGCCGACTTTTGGATCCACTCTCGTTCCGGTCATTCTTGCGCCGGCTTTCCTTGGTCTTGTGACCCTATCAGAGCTACAACTCTTCATCTTCTCCTTCTTCTTTGTCTGTGATGATTGAGATCTTCTAAGAGGTGTCAAGTACTTGCTTCGGCCGGGTGCTTGCCTCTTATGAGGTCTCACACATTCACATCTTTTCGTAGCAGTTCTCTCTCCTTTCGGCCTCCGTTATTGCCGGCTTCCATCACCGTCGGCTTCCTTCGCTCCGATCCTTAGTGATCATTGCCAATTCCCCCGGTTGACCTGCTTACAGGTTGGCCGGGTTCCCCCGGTTGTCCTGCTTGCAGGTCAATCGGGTTTTCAGGACGACTTGCTTGCAGGTCGCTCTGGCACTATCTTTACTTTACAGTATAAAAAAAAAAGAAGGGTTATTTGATGTAATTTTTTTTTTCTTTTTTCTTTCTTTCTCCTTCCTTTTATTAAGCAAACTGATATCGGTTTTTACCTTACATCAGTTTGACGGGGGGTATTAGATGTAGTGTGTTAGTATTCTATTAGTCCCACCTCGGTTGTGGTAACATAATGGTGTGCGTACTCTCTCTATATAAAGAGAGGTAGTCTTATGTAATGCAAGTGAGATTAATGAGATAATACAAGGAGATTTTCTCCCCAATCCTATTCTCTCTCCCTCTCTCTTCGTAACAGCAACTATAAGTTCTTTTTAGATTTTGATATTCAAAATGTAAAATTTTAAATAATAAGTATACCCAAACCTACACAACTCGACCCATCCTAACTACTTGGGCTAACCCGAACCCAACCCGAGTATAGAAATTTTTGCTTGGGTTGGGCTTGGGCTGGGCATCTCGGGTTGGAAGGTTGAGTTGGGTTGGGTTGGATTAGGGGTTGGGGTTTTTAGTACTTGGGTTGGTCTTGGGTTGACTCCCAACCCGACCCAACCCACCGAGTTGCAGTCCTAAGGGTGGGTGGCGAACGCCCGACGATTTGCATGTGTCAGGGCGGTGGTTCGATGACGATGTGCCATAGGGACAGGTGGTGGCTTGCACCACATATTATCAGGGACGACACAATTGTAGCTGCTACTCTTGCTAATTTGCAACTGTCTCTAGTAATATGTGTGTTGTAAGTAGCTGGACCCCGCTTTACCCTTGGAACGTATGCTCGGCACCGCTCACCTTTGACCGAGAGCCTCATCAGTGAGAAAGGGTGGGGTATTAAAGAGGGCGAAGAGTTTAACTATGGTGTATTTAAGGGGACGGGGGTGGGGGTGTATTTTTAAAATAACAGTCGAGTATGATTCAAGAAAATGATGTATATTCAAGTTTAATGGGTGGGGACTAATTATCGATATGCGGATATGTATAAAATTTTCATATTCTGATTGGTTGACCCATTTGGCTATTGCCCTTCCATGCCTTTATAACCATAATGTGCAACCAATTTCTTAGGATCCCCAATGGGAAACGTATCATAGGTGGGTGCAAAGATTAGACGAGGACCTTTTTGTGGTGATTTCAAGTAGTTTTCAACAGTTCTTTTACATGAATCTGGAATGGCACCTCCAATAACCCCAAAGAACCCTTGTCACTAACCTCCAACCATCCTGACCCTCCTCTCCACCCACCTTGCCTCCCACCACATCCATCATCGTCAGCCGCCTTCTCCTCGTCGTCATCCTCCTCTTCTTCTTCTTCTTCGCCATTGAAACAATTACACCCTATCAATGCAAGTGCACATAGGCCAACATCGAAAGACAATATCAATGTTGGTCGGAAGCTACCAAGGGTGTTAGATAAGGGGATCGAAAATGTCGGTGAGTGCAAACCAATATTATATTTCAAAGTTAGCCTGTTGACATTGACATCGATGGGATGGGTTTAGGGTTTCAACAGGATAGAAGAGGGGGGGGGGGGGGGGGTTGGCGATGGTGAGGAGGAAGGAGGAGTCGGGCGATGATAATGGCGGCAACGCATGACATGTGAATGGGGATGAAGGTAGGATGGTTGGAGGTTAGGATTGAGGGTATTTTGTAGATAGATTTTAGTGTTATATGGTTGTTCTTGAGCAGGAGCCAAGTTGGAAAAGGCTCTTGGCCACAATTTGGGATTTAGGAAGATAGTGCATGGTTGCATGCACTCCCTCATGAGCATACGGTCCTTCTCTCGTGATGTTATTTCAATTGATATTGTATAATTCTTAAATGCCATGTCCTTAGGGCTAGCTAGTAGCAGTGGGTTGGACTTGGGCTGGACTCAACCAAGCCTGAGGCTAGGCCCACTTTTTTTTCTTGTCGGCCTAGGCCCAAGTTTGTTTCGTTACAGGATTTAAAGTGGCCTATCAATTCTTTAGGCCTGAGTTGGGACCTAAACTGAAAAGCCTTCAATGACCAACTTTTTTTTATGGAGTTATTTTGCATTGATCGAACTTGTTACCATATTTTTTTGTAGTCTATAAATATACATGTTATTATTTTATAAATTGCATTGTAAGCTAGCAATTTCCATAAAAAAAAACTCCAAGATTTTATCCAATATCATTATCTCATAGAATAGAAAAAGTACATTCCTAGATATGTCAGATAGATCTGACTTAGGGGATGGCAATGGTACGGTTTTGGTGCGATTTTGGGCAAAACCGAAATCGCACCGCAATACCGAATTGCCACACCAAAACCACACCGCTCCGTGACGGTGTACCATTATGTAAAACTGAAATTGGACCACGTGGTGCTATATGGTGTGGTGCATCACGGTTTATCATTATAATGGTCTAAACAGTACGGTTTTATGTGGTTTTGGTCTTAACAGAAATCGCACCGCGATGGTTTTATATTTCTGCAAACCAAAACCGCACCATGCGGTATGGTTTATCATGGTTTTCGGTTTTTAACCGCACCACTGCTGTCCCTAATATGACCCAACTATAAAGTGGGTCAAGTTTTGGCAAGACCTATAGAAGCTCGGACCAGCCCGTTTACGATTCGTCCCAAAATATACACCCAAGCCCATATATAATGTTTGGGATATAGACCCAAAGCCATTCGAAAATGGAACGAACTCAATCAGGCATGGACCAAATTTGTGCCCATTGATAGCCCTACTTGCACTGATAATGTTGAGAATACCTCGACGTAGGCGTTTATTATTATATTTTGTTTTGCAAGTGTGTTTATTAAATTTAGTTTAATTGTATTGTGGGAAAGAGTGTTGTACACAAAAATTATGTTTGCTTCTCATATTAGAGAAGTGTTGTTCTCCAAAGTAAAAGAGATTTCTCTTCCACCTATCTTTTCTCCTTATGTGTGTGCAAGTGAGCGAGGGAAGGTCATCATGCGAGGGAGCTATGAGGGTAGGCTGACTTGACTACGAGGAGGTAGATCAAGTGCCACACATGCTTGTAGCAAAAGTAAAAAAAACTAACTCCATGACAGTAGACTCCCTAAGGCTTTGTTGTATCATGGAAGCGGCTTTGCAATCATCCCATCAACACACTCAATCCGACTGGGAGCAGATTACTAGGGGCAGCACAATTTTTCAGGGGCAACTACATATTACAAGGACAACACCTGTAACTGTACCGCCCTTAGTAATGTGTGATGCAAGCCGCTGTCGCCGTCCATGCAGGTCGCCTCGGACCACTGACTTGAGCAGTGCAAGTCACCACCTATCCATCGGCTCCTTTGGTCACCACCGCTGCTTCCTCCTCCTTCCTTCTACACTCGGCCATTTTTAGCCCAACCCCTTTTACTATGCATTCGATCATTTAGAGGTCAACTGTATCTACAACCCATTCGCCCATCGTTGAGCACCTGGCCTCCCATAGCTGAATGAGATATAGATCCACTCGGCCTCTAATGGTCGAGTGTAGGTTTAGGGACTCAGCCTTTGATGACTGAGTATAGGAGAAGGAAGAATGAGGGAGGAGGGGGCAGTGGATATTATGGGGCCAACAAAGGCTGATGTGAACGACAGAAGCGGGCATCATTGTGCATGGAACGAGCGGAGGCATTGGAATTGCCCTTATCCATGGGCCTGGTTCGGGTAGGGGTAAGATGGATTATTTTTTGGGAGACTTAGCGTTAAGTCCTTTTAGCAGATGTTATATTAGCTAAAAGATAGGCCACATTTCAATATTGCACCAAGTCCCTCCCGAACTTTGTATGCTACAGCAAGTTCCTCATCTTTATTTACCCCCTCACGTGCTACAGATATAGTATCCATTCATCCCCAGAAAGTGTATTCATTCACTGGTTTGACACTGTGCATGTAGTGGTTGCTATAGTGATTTCACTATAGCCGCTATAATGATTTCACTGTAGTTGCTATAGTAAATCACTGTAGCAAGAGTATAAATTCGATTTGGTAAGAGTATCAATTTAGTGAATTGACCATTGCTACAGTGATTTCACTGTAGCAAGAGTATCAATTAGTCGAATGGATACTCTTTCCGAAGATGAATGGATTCTCTTGCAACAGTGAAATCACTGTAGCAACCGCAACATGTACATTGCCAACCAATGAATAGACACTCTTGTTGATAACGAATGGATAATCTTTCCAGAGATGAATGTTTACCCTTGCTACAGTGTTTTCGCTGTAGTAGCTACAGTGTTTTCGCTGTAGCAATCGCTACATATATAGTGTTAATCGGCGAATGGATACTATGCCAAGACGAATGGATACTCTTACTGGAAGCGAATGGATACTCTTGCTCGAGTGATAATTTTATAATTTAAAAGATAAAAAAAAGTCAACATTTTTAATTAAGTACTTGCTGTACAAACGTGTCCTTCGGGAGGGACTTTAGCTAATATCCGAACAAGTTTTATCCTTTAGGTTAAATAACGACCTATGGAGGGAATTAGCGCTAACTAATCCTTATTTTTTATCGGTGTAAATGTGCTGCCGCTAATAGTCAGCCCAGTGGGGAGTGGAAGGCCGGACCCGCAAACGGGGGATTTCATCGATCGAGATTCGAGTCGCTGTTGGACCTCACATACCCTTCTCTCTCCATCAAATCTCCTCGCCGGAAGAAAGAGAAGGGGGCGGGGGGGAGTCGAATCTCAATTGCAGATCGATCGAGAGAGATGGATCAGATACTGAACAAGGTCGGAACTTATTGGTTCAGCAGGAAAGCGAGCAAGGAATTTTCCTCCGCCGGGGACGATATCAACGTGAGCATCTCCCATCCCTAATCCCGATCGAAATTAGGGTTTCCTCCCCCCCCAAGCTTCTGATTTTCTATTGCCGTCGTTATTTATTTTTTGGTGAGAACCGCTCTTGATTTTGTGTGTGTGTGTGTTGGGGGGGGGGGGGGGGGGGGGAGGGGATCTGAAATCCCGAGCAGAATTGCTGGATTCTGGGTTTTCAGTGTTAGACTGTCTCTGTGCAGATTTCTGATCTTATACGTTGGAACTTATGGTGATGTTAGGATTGAATGCTTTCGATATGATTCGATCTAGTTTCATGGTCGGATTTTTTTATTTTGTTAATGGGTATTTGATAACTGGAATTATTAAAATTCGCAACATTAGATTACCGATTAAAAATGGGGAACTAGGTAAATTGATGGGTGCACAAGGGGAAATCCTTTTCAATAAAATCTGCATTTCAGGAAATTTGATTCCTTGCTGAGTTGGGCATAAGTTGAAAAGCTTCTTAAGTGCATTATGATATTGAAGGCTTGTTTTGGTGAGGAGGGTGCTGATGATGTTGTTTTTTGAAATTTCGATACCCCATCGGTTAGATAATGGGAGAGAATCATCCATTGGATGTACCCAATATGTTTGCTGATAAGAGCGGATATCGAAGAATTCTCTCGACCTTTGCCATGCATTGTTTATGAAGGAGACTCATTTATATATTTTTGTTCTAACATCGTTTCATCTATCCTCCATTATAGCATAGTGTTCTCTCAATTATCATTTCCAAAAGGTGAGGAGCTCGTGTGGTAACAATACTAAATGAGTCATGACATCAAACGAATGCCTAGAGAGAATTAGAACATAAAGACATGGTGATCTGTTGCAAATTTCGTATAAAAGCACTCATGATCAGTCGTTGAAAAAAAGGAGAAAGGTATCTTCTACCCATGACACTTTTCTTGTTGCGAAGTAATGGGTTTACCAAACGTTGCAGTTTTACTGTTATTAGATTAATTGAACTACGCTACCCTTTTCTTCCGGTCTTAAATCAAGAAGAGACTGCTAAGCTAGAAAGTAGAATTATAAAGTACACCATTTGGCGTTACAGTAGATGCTCATTATTTTTTGATTGATTGATGAAGATAAGGTCGGAATTGAAAGGTTGATAATGATGCCCGCACGCGCGCGGGGGGTGGGGTGGGGTGGGTCACTAGTTTGACTTCACCAATTAAAGAGGAAAGAAAAGGATTGTGTGCGATAAAAAAATGAGAGTTTGAGGGAACTGATGATGGCCATGTATGGTCTGATTAATAACGTTTTTTTTTTGTTTGCCTCCCTATTATCATGAAATGTTGTGAACATCGTCATGAGCTTTTTGCACCCTTAAAAGCATCCATGGAATATGGAGAAGATTTTCTAAGGGGGCTTTAGTTCTCCATGTCATATTCAATGTAAAAAAAAACTCCGAGAGACTACTGTTTTATGAAATATTTGAAATTTATATGATCCCCTTCAATGATAAAGGTGCTGAAGGGGAGTACAAACCTAAGGAGAAGGCATAATGATGGGCCCTAATCTTTCATTGATTACTTAGAAAAAATACAATGCGAGTTAAAACTGGAATTTTTGGCTGGCATGTATCTTTTGACACATGTTAATCTTTTGTGAAGCGAATCGGAGGTTTTGAAGTTTCAAAGGCTTCAATGTTGATTTGTGGTCCATTCTTCAAGATTTACGGATATGTATGAAAGCACCTACCAATCTAGTCATATGTATTATTAAAATTTTGAGATTAATGATAAACTTGAAGTACACGTTTGTTGTTGGAGAAAGGGGTTTAGAAAGTCGTGAATATGTAGTGAAGACCATGTTTTTTCCACTAGTTTTTCATCATAAACATCTCATACCGGAAGCGTGAATGGGTCTTGAGTGGAACATTCCCAGGTGCGCTTATCCACGTCTAACACGTCTAACTCTCTCTCTCTCTCTCTCATAGTGATTGTTTTATCTAGTGGTATGAGTTTAAAGCCATATGATCAATGACATTTATATAGAGGCCCCAGAAGGCTATCACGAACTCTAAAGCTTAGAAGTACAACCCATGGATAGTTAGACTAGACATATTCATTTAGCAAAATGTTGGGCTGATAATTGTGATTGCTATAGGGTGCGGCGTGTGCCATTGAATAGGTGTTGTTTTGCGTTCTATGAAAATGGACATAAGGTTGACTCGAACTTGACCTAATCCTCTACAGTGTTTTAACTTTCGTTATCACCAAATATCCCTAAGCAGGGACTTATTGCCTGAGGAAAAGATGGATGAGAGTAGAAAATGACAAATGAAGGTTTTTTAGGGGGATTTTTTATATATTCTTTGAAGATATATAAATATAAAATTACGACCGAAAACATACAATAAATAATTATTTATTTTAGGGGACATTCGATTGAGGCTCTATAGATGAGTTTGTGAACTGTCTGATACTTTCTGGGAACTGTCAGACACTTTCTATTTTACATCACAGTCTGTGAATTAAACAAATACAATAACATAACAGACATTCTGAAACATGATAACCATCTAGCAAATGACATAATTCATTACTCAATCTCATAACTCTTGTTAGATGTTGCTTCAACCTGGATACCTCTCTGTTATTTGATTTGTGCCTACAATACTTGCAAATGATCTTTGTCTTGTCACCAGCAACACTTTGCTATTTGTATGATCACAAACTGGATCAAGCCTCCTTGGTGTCGTGGCTTATTTATTTTTAAAAACAAGCAATTGTAAAATAAAAAATATCAAGCACAAGACATTTAATTGTGAGAAATTTGTAGTATAATATGCAAATCATAACCTAGAAAAGTAATTCAAGCTATTTAGATTTTTTATTTTCTAATATATTAAATTATTAATTAATCATAACTTTGGAATAATCCATAACTTGTATTTTAGCTAAAATTTTTCAAACTTGGATAACATGTAGATCAAATGTCTAGTAGTGACATACTAAAAATTCATTGGGTTTAAAACATTAAATAGATAAAAGGCCATAATTAAATAAAATTCTAATTAATTTCATGTTAATTACATGATAAATATATTGAATCGCAACAAACTTGATGCATAACATGTTTATTATCTAATTTTGTTGAAGATCTTAAGAGATAAAAATAATGGGATTTTTTGACCTCCCCCCCTCCCCCCCCCCCAACTAATTGGGGTAATTAAATAGTACCCCCTCTGGTCTTAATTTTTGAGTCGTACCGCTTGTTGACCGAAAATCCATATGGCCGTTTGCAATGGAAAATTGGTTTTTAGGGTGTAAGAATAAAAAATTAAGGTCAGAGGGGGATACTTTTTGTCCTCCATGACTGCTTGCGCCCCCATGTACCCCTTTTCCGAACTCGGTTTTTTTTTTTTCTAAATAATATTTTGCTCCTCAACCCCTGAGTGAATTTAAATTTTCTTATGTCAACATGTGTTTAACAAATTATAATCCATTCCATCCAAGAAGACTCACACGTCCATTACATCCAACAGGACCTGCACCTCAGGCCCAAGAAGTACATCCCCCTAGACCTCCGTCTTCATCCCCCCCCTCCCCCCTACATCCCCCTACATCCGTTTGTGACCCACCCTTTACCCTTAATCTCTCTCTTCTCGACTCGGTTTCCTATCCAAGGAATTTTCTTGCTCCTTAATCCCCGAGTGAATTTAAATGACCTTATGCAAACATTTGTTCAACAAATTATATTCCATTATGTCCAAGAAGACACACACTCGACCTCCGTCTTCATTCCCCTCCCCACCTACATCCCCCCTACATCTGCTTGTGACGCTTTACCCTTAACCTCTTTCTTCTCGACTCGGTTTCCTATCCAGGGAATTTTCTTGCTCCTTAATCCCCAGTGAATTTAAATGACCTTATGCAAACATTCGTTCAACAAATTATAGTCCATTCTATCCAAGAAGACACGCACGTCCATTCCATCTAAGAAAACCTGCACGTCAGGCCCAAGTAGTATATCCCCCTCGACCTCTGTCTTTTTCCCCACCCTGGCATCACAAGAAGGTAAATTCATAAATAATTCCTCTAAATTCTCAACATTTGTAATTTTTTATTATAAAACAAAAAATAGTTTTTATAGATTATATAGGTGTGCTTCGTATTCCTGCTGAAACTTAGTGGCGTTGGTTCGTTCACAATGTCTTTTTATTTTTTTTATAGATTTGCATACCGTGGTTTATCAAAACGTGAGAAAATGATATGTAGCATTGAAGTTGCATCCTTTTCATTCTTGTTGGTGCAATATCCCTGTTTGAGTTGAGTGTCAAAGCAACAGTGGTAAGTGTTGTTATCGTCAATACGAAGGTTCCGATAGCAGCACTCTGTTGCCCTGACACTCAACTCAAATTGGGGAACCACACCAATGAGAATGAAAAAGGATGCAAGTCCAATACTATTACCATCTTCTCACATTTTGGTAAACTAATGTATGCATTTTTTAAAAAATAAAAGGACATTGTGAACGAACCAATACCACTAAGTGTCAGTGAGTATGAAGAACAACTGTATAATATGAAAAAAAATGTTTTTTTTATATAAGGAAGAGAATGACAAATGTTGAGAATTAAGAGGAATTATTTATGAATTTACTTTTTTCTTGTGATGTGGGGATATAGGTAGTGATGGGGATGAAGACAGGTCGAGGGGGATGCATTTCTTGGGCCTGACGTGCGGGTCTTCTTAGATGGAATGGGTTATAATTTGTTGAACGCATGTTTGTGTAAGGCCATTTAAATTCTCTCAGGGATTAAGGAGCAAGAAAATTATTTGGACATGAAATTGAGTCGAGAAGAAAAAGGTTAAGGCCCTTAAGGTGTGTGTGTGCGCAATTGGGTGTGAAGGACCAAAGTAACGGTCGCAAACCCCAAATCCACCAAGAATAATTTATGGGCAAAAACCCCTCTTCAGGCGAAATTGGTAGACATCGAGCGATAATGGTTACTTTTTTTTCCAATATGGACAGCTCCATATAAGTTGTAGGTCAATTTATCTCCGACAATGGAGATGAATTAACAATATCATCAAATTGAGGATATCAACGATCAATTAGTGACTTTTCGGTGATAAATCGACTACTTTATGTAAATTGGGAATTTCTAGGGCTTTCTTATCTTATACTTGACGCCATAGCGATTTTCGATGATAAAACGCTTCTTAAGTTCTTATCAACGATATTTAAAACGTTGATCATCTACTGGGCCGATATTGTGACTATTGTCTGGCCCATACCCATCACCGAGACAAACCTTTTGACCATCGCTTGGGCTTGCCCCAAATATCTGTTAATTCCAAGCCCATAACAAGTAACTTATATAGAAAAATGAGAAAAAGCTTGGGCATCATGTCAATGCCCATTAGTTTATATCGAACACTAAAAAGAATGAAAATTGCTAAATAAATGTTGTTGATTTGGCTTACAAAACCTAGGGGTGTGCATCGGTTCGAAACCTACTTATTTAGGCAAAACCCAAACAGATCCAACCTTGGTCGGTTTTGAGGATTTTCAATCCGATCCAAACCGAACTAAGATTGAAATCCAATCCAATTAAAGTCAGTTTGGATTGGATGGTCGGTTTAGGCTTTGGATCATGTTTTTATTGGGCCCCCCTTTCTTTTAGGACCTAGTTCAAACTTAAAAAATAATAATTGTTATCAAATCATTAGGCCTAAATAAGATTTTTAATTGAATTTGAGTCATCCTACACTATTTCAATGGTTGTTGGTAGCAAGAGTATATGAGGACATATGGTATATTTAATAAAATATATATGTATATACATATGTCAGTTCGGTTCGGTTTAGGTCGGTTTTGAATTTACAAATCCGTCAACCGATCCAATCATGTCGGTTTTTAAAAAACCCAATCCGATCCGATCCATTGAGTGTGTCGAAACCGATCAAAATTGGTTAGTTTGGTTTGATTTGGTCAGTTTGATCGGTTTGGTTTGGATCCTGCACACCCCTAACAAAACCCAAAAAAATCTTGATGTAGAGATTGTCATTTGATATTTCATCCCACTTGTTTTTTTAAAACCTAAGAAAATAATAAAGTAGAATGACAAAAAAAGGAGAACTATATGTTTTTTTTTTTTTTTGGGGGGGGGGGGGGGGAGGAAGAAGAAGAGATGGATAATGGATAATGTATTAGAGAGGTGGTGGACAACAAAGAGAAGAATTTGTGATGGGGAAGTTGCAAGGAGAAAAAACTGAGAAGGGCAGGGCCTCTTCTCGTTGGTAGTCTAACCAGAAAGGTGCTAGAGATTTATTAAGAAATAAAATGATGAATTTGAAAAATGAACATAAGAAGCACATCAAAGTTGTGGGAACCACAATGGTCACCGATCTCTAGGTTACTAATAAAAAGTAAGAAATTACTTTGTGAGACAATAAGGAGTAAGGAAGGAAATGCTTAATAAGATGAGGAGAATGTTGTATATGTGAATTCACATCTCATTTTGGCATGAACCAATATAGACAATCTCAAGACTCACTCCATAATGTGATTAACCAACACACCCAAGGCTTATGTAAGTATGCAAACAATAATACCATGTATATACCCAGACTTATATAGGGCACAAGAATGACAAGAATACATGCTAATATTACAATATGACCATGGTAGGCTACTTATTTCGAATACACCCATCAAATTCAAGATGATCTCCTTTATGAGTTTGCCACGATGATTTTGAACCGAGCATTAAGCAGCAACATGAAAATCACTTAAGAAGCATTTAGTGCATTAGTAATGAAAATCACTCAAGTAGATCCATTGGTGAAAAGGAGAGACAAAGGAGCATTTAGTGCAGCAGAAGACAGAAGTATCGTGTATCAAGGCGAGATCCAAAGTGTGAAATCCACTCAAGAAGCCAAACATGAAAATCACACTAGTACTACAAAGAAGAAACCATATAGTTTAAGATGGAACTGAACGTCAAAGAAGAAAGTTAGAAACCATATAGTTTAAGATGGAACTGAACGTCGAAGCATCAAACATATAACTGCAACATCAAAACCATTATGCAAAATACCTCCAGCTACATAAGCCGCTGAAGATGTCTGAATGAAGCCGATTGCTCTTGGTGAGGATGCTTGACAAAAGGAGTCAAAAGCGCACGTTGGCTGGAAGTGGAAGCATAATATTGTCCAACAGAAGAATGTACAAAGAAAGAATGAAACTCATACTCCTAGAGGATAAAAAACCCTCACATATCAGAAAGTGTGAATCCAAATTAGCTACATGCTCAACAAATCCAAAAGCTGTGAAGCCCAGGGGAATGATCCCCCAATGGCCCAAGGATCACGGGTAGGCCAGACCCTCATCGGCGAGATCAAGCATGGACAAGTAATGGCATAAAGAATGACTCATTCCGGAAGTAAAAGATGCAAACTTAAAAATAAGCCGAATGAGATGAAAGAAAGTGTAACTAAAATTAGTGGTCTGCAGGTGGTATTGGTTGATTTCATCCGTAAGCCCAATTCTCTAATTATAGTAGAGATAGGACCACCATCAACATTACATGCGTCGCGCGATTGACTCATTATTTCCATCATAGCTATCGTTAACTAAAGAGAAAGGCTCATATCAAAGTCGATATTTTTTCTTTTAGGGTATTCATTGCATTGAATATGCCCTTCAATTAACAAACAAGAAATCTCTTCCTTTCTCTTATCACATGCATGGTTGATCATATTTATGCTTGATATTATTTATACCTAATTAAAGTATATTTATCATATATAGGTGTGGTCTCATATCCAAGTTGTATGGTTTTGCTGTATCCGACACTCGTGTCCATGTCCACAAATATAGCACATTTGGTTAGCGCAAAAGTCTTGTTTGGCAAAATTGATGAGATAATTGGAAACCATAAAGTAGAGATAGAAGTCAGGAAAACGATATCATATGCTGAGAAAACTAGGTTTCGTCAAAGTTCTGAGATCTTTGTAAAATACTTACAGGGAATTTTGAAATGTTCAAGAATATGCCAGAAATTTAAAATATAATGTATATCTCGTAAGCGTGTTATAGTTTAAAGGGGGAAACTGTAAGTTGTATTTGTTAATACTTTGAGAATATTCAAATAACGTTGGAATGTACATGATACTAATCCTAAGCAATGATTGACTGTGAGTGCCAACTTGTAGAATATTTTCCATATTTGTGTATCTAATTCAGACGGGCATGAAAATCTATAAAACAGTAATGTCCGCAAAATTGTGTTTAGTAGATAGTACTTATCCTAATAAGCTTGCCATCAATACCAGGAAGACTTGTTGCATTGAATTATGTTGACTGCCTTTTCTTTTGGAGTAATAATCCAGTTCTTTACATTTAGGGAAATTCTATGGTACCCACTTCGGTACCGTACTGAAATTCATAGGGACCATCGGATGGCCCTATGGTGGATCTCAGGCATCCCCCTAGGGTTCATCCCATGGCCCCTAGAATACTGCTCCCACCACTAGGATGCATGGAAAATGAGATTGATGGTGGTCGGGTGGAGATGGGTTCAATATGGTACCGAATTTTCCGATTCGGTACCGTAGTGGAACCCTTACATTTAATTCCCTTTCCACATCTGTGCGTTGATGGTTTTTTTTCTGCTGATTTATAGAAGTCTAACTTACTGATGAAAGTTAGTGTTGAGAAACATGTCTGAGTTGTAATGGAAGAAACAATAAATCTGAAAGTGTAAATTTAGTGAGGTTACTTTAAACATTACTACTTTAAAGAGGACTGTACCCATAAGGATGACTGGTAGACTAGACAATCAAGTGTCCACCTGGCATACAATATATGAGATTGACTTTAACCAAATCTCAATCTGTTTTTAGGAGATCCAGTATCACCCAGGCTGTAACCATAAATTTGATTTTAGCTCGTTGGCTGACCGAGTTCAGATTGTGCTATGTTCAGTGTGTTTTACCATGATACTATTTTTTTATTCATGCTAACTATGAAACACAAATTGCTCTTGCGAGATGGGTTCATACGTACACTGGTAAGTCATCATATTCTATTTATAAGAATGTGAAGATGCATCATTAGATTACTTAATCAAGTGAATCTGACTATGTTTAAGATATTTGCTTGATATCTGGATAATGCAAATGTTGTGGGCTGTAAGTCCTTTTATTTGGTGTGCCCACACAAAATCCTGGTGATCACACATTGTAAGTAATCAAACAATAATTTTTGGTCATGTACTAATGTTATATTTTGCATGACAAAATCAGTCACTTTCTAGCGGCATTGAAGGGGGTGCAAAATGGATAGTCAATAAACTCAAAGGTGCAGTTCCCATCTCCATTTTTTATCTTATGCAATTTGCTAGTTGCTGCTTAATTTAAAATTTTCAGGTATATGATGGTCTACAATTTTAGAACCAGATCATTCATTTTCATTGCCCAACAAACGTTTGTATTAACTATTCTGCATGTAACTTGATCTTTCATGTTGTTTTTCTAAGAAATGAATCCAACATTCTCATTTTTATGACATCCTTTATATTGACCTTTTTGATTGCATGATACGAGAAAAAGCTATAGCCATAAGGCATCTCCAAATTTTTTGGTCTTAGATTTATAAACCTTCGCTTGTGATTCCTATTAAAGGCTACATTCTTTTTTAGCAGAAGTTTTGTAAAATATTTTCTTAGAATCTTCATCTTGCTTTCCATATTTTTTTGTGCGATCCTTTTCCGACCCTTCACCACATATCCTTTTTTCTCGTCATGTTAGCATCCTTGAATCCATATTGCATGTGCCCATGCCACCTCATCTGGTCCTTCATGGCTTTATCCTCAATCAGTTCAACTCCCACACCTTTTTTTAAGCCTCCAGATCCCCTGAAGTTATGGCCTCAGTTTAAGATAGATTCAACTAAAACTGAATTCAATTGTCCGTCGCACCCAGCCATGAATGGTGAATTGCACTCAGCCCACCGGCATGCAAAAGAATGGTTTTGGCTTTCGTCTCTCTTTAAGTTGATGTTATAGTCTCGGATGATCCGAACTCCTTTTTTAATGCACTCATTTGGCCCTATCTTTTTCAATAACACACCCCCACATTAATGTACTCATCTATGCGATACATCTTTCTTTTTTCTTTTTGGTTCGATTACATCGTTACCACATCAACCAACAAAGTGTAGCACCCTACACCAACATAGGTTGAAACCTACGAATGCACCCTACATAAGTTGCCATAATGGCGCTTCATATTCTGCTACACAGCACAACCAGATGGTCCATGACCCCCAACAACAACTACAATAACACTATATATTCCACTACTTTACACAACAAGGGGGCCAGTGACGCCACCACATAAGCTGCCACAACGGCGCTAGAAACACCATAAGACGTTTGAACTCGCGACTTCCGACGCTAGAAGCAAATGTCACACCAATTGCACTAGCATTTGGGTACTATGCCATGCATCTTATGTGCATAGGCCCCTTATGTCTCAAAGGATGCAAAGATCTATATTTGGCCATTTAAGTTTTTTTTTTCTATATCTAATTTAGCAGTAGTCTTAATCTGATGTGATCTTTTTTTCAATTTTAATATTGTTAGAAAGAAAAGCTGTAAAGTATTTCCATTTTCTATTTTTGTGTTGATGATGTTACTCTGTTGGGAAATCTTTCTTGAAGGAACCAAATGTTGCCTTTACCTTGGAGGCCTTCCTTTTGGTTATTTATTTTAAAGAAGCAATTTCCTTCACCATCACTGCTACTTAAGACTGAGTATGGATGTTAAATTGTGTCCAATAATAATTTCTTTTAAATAATAATAAATATTAAACAGTTTTTATAATAGTTTTTTGAGTAGATCTCATATTCTATTTATCATTGTAATCATAACCATCCATGCTCAGTGGAGAGAGAGAGAGAGGTATTCAAACACTTGGTGGACTAAAGGTTTGGCATGTCAAATTCAAAACATGGGATAAGAGTTTGTGCGTGGAGTTTAAATGCAGATCAGATAGAGTGGGCCCATATATATAGTTAGGCTTGCCTTGAAATCATAACTGTTGCAGTGCTGGTCTAAAATGAAACTCTGATTGATTTTTATTGATTTAAGGATGAACCATTTTAGTTCCAGTTATCTAGAGATAAATATTTATACTTATAATTTCTATAAATAAACAGGAAAATAATCGTGGATTGTCTCTAATCTAGTTGTACATCCAAACGAAACATAAATCATCATTTCTTCTCAAGTTAATAACTTACCCTCCTTTTTTGTTTAAATAAATCTTATCAATAACACATGGATATTGATATAATTTTGTAACTTAAACTATGGATACTAGTACTATTTTTTATTTAGTTATCTAATAACTATACACTAAAACAAAAGCCTGGGAGAGAGGGCAACTTGAGGCTGCCACATGGCAGAGTCCTCCGGTCCTCTCTCTCTCTCTCTCTCTCTCTCTCTCTCTCTCTCTCCCCTTTTTGAAGTTTAGTGTGGTGGAACCTTTGGTTTTTTACTGCTGGAGCAAACTCAACCCCACAGCCCAATCCAAATCCATATTTATAGCTCAGGCTGACCCAACTGAAACAACAACCTACATGGTATCTTATAGGAAACCGAGTGGTGTGGTTCTCTGTCGGACTTCGCATCACACAAAATTGTTCCTTCTTGTTTCCTTAGAATTCAAATGGAGAGAATTTCCTTCAAAGTTTTCCGCAGCTGTCGTCAGTTACCGTGCCTTATTCAGGGTTTAGACTAGTCTGTTACTATGTACGAAAATAGAAGCCGTACTACTAAATTGTGCAACGTGGCCCTCCTTTCTTTCCCCATTCCCTCGTCTCTCTCCCTTGATCCCTCCTTTTGTGCGTGTGTGTGTGGTGGTAACTTGATGATGGCCGCCACAGTGGTGGTATCGGTCGATGGTGGTCACACAACGGTGGTGGTGGTGTGGACGTTAGCTAAGGGTTGTTGTGACGGTGGGTGGCGACAACAGTAGTGGTGGATGACGATGTTGATGGCGATGGACGGTAGTGTTGATGGTGGTGGCGACAGTTTCCCGTATCTCGCTCAGGTTTCACACATAGTTAATTTATATAATTATATTACTTTGTCTTTTTAGGGGTTGGCTTGGTGGTTGTCGACTTGTCGTATATGAACATGTGATAAACAATTTCTTCATTTTTGTCGAAGTATGAGACACTGGAGGTTTCCAATGTGATGAATTATCTAAAATCTGAGGTCACTTCTTATTGTTTGTTTTCCATTTTAGAGTTCAAAACATATCAGAAATTGCTTTGTAGGTGAAGTGTTATTCTAATTGAAAAGAAAGTATATTGGATTACTGTGGTGCTCAGCCATTACACTATCCAATGTCGAGGGTCTTAGATGGTTCTTAGTGTGGTTACTGGTAAGTAGGCATGTCGGCTTGGTCAATGCATCAAGTAACGTGGAGGCCCATGATAATGGGAGTTATGAGAGAAGGTAAGGAAGTAGGAGAGGAAAGACAGTGAAAAGGAGATGGCAAATAGAAGAGGAGGATAGTCTAAACAAAGATTTCTTAGTGATTTTCCTTATAAACATTCAGGTTTTGTAGAGATTTCAAGTGTTTTATTCACATTTTAGTCCCCATGCTCTCCTTTAATCTACGTAGTGCTTTTCAAAATGTTGGGGGCCTAAATATACTGGAGACTGGAGATAATTCGTGAAGGTTTTGGCTTGAGGGCCTAAGTTGATAGTTATTTAAGGCTTCCTTTTTTAGCACGAAGCTTGTGCAAAATGGTCGGGACCCCATGTTTTTATAAAAAGATTCAGTTGTTTTGTTAAGAGATGGATAGAAGGGACAAAGGAGCTAGAAGCTTAAGAAGTTGCATTGGCTTTGTTGGGATTATTGGTTGCGGAAGATTTGATTTCATATACATGGAATTAAGGCTTTTCCAGGAGCGACTGCCTCCAGATTCTATATAGATGTCTAAATTTGTACATCTGGCTATTGGATTAGTGTTAGAACCTTGAGGCTGTTGAGTTTGTCTGTGGATGGTTTTGACTTCATATACTAGGAAGTTGAGGAATTTTTAAAGAGGTACATTTCTACTTTCTATACATGGTTTCTGGATTAATATATATCCCAACTTGTTATGGCATTTGATAGTCAAGTTCAGAAGATAGGTGGTGCAACAATTTCCTTCGAATATTACTTTTCCAAACCTTTAAGAAATTGTTTTGAGACTTGAGAGAGATGATGTTGTTTATAGTTACTACAAGGTGAGAGGGAAATAGGTGGCTTGTCTGCAACCCTCATAAGAAGCCTGATTAACTGGCTGATTTCAGAACTTAGACTTGAGTCACTTGACCGTACCTACTCAACTCTTTTCTATTCATTCCAAATTAAATGAAAATTTTGGGGTTGAGAGGCCAGCATAGGCTCCTCGATTAATTGACTGGTAAAGAACTTATGTTTTTGTATGGATATGTATTCTTGGGGGAAAGTTGGTTTTTTGTGTCAAACTTTAGAAGTTGTGTGGAGGCTCAATGATTAATGTGCAATTCATAATATGGATGATGAATCCCTTCTCACTTGTAATTGGATATAGGGTAAGATTTGATTGAATTATGGCAACCCTAAGGGTGAGGGCATTGGTTTCAGGTGCTTCTTTCTAGGTAGAGCATGCCCTGGCAAGGTACAAGAAGGATATCTTTTATCCATTGCCATTTTGGGCAATTTGAAGAGAAAACCAATTGCATCTTTAAAAGAAGAATATTTACGACAGTGATGGATTCCGCTTAAAATGCAGTGAAATTTTGATCCTAAAATCCGATAATTAGAGGATCTGTTTTTTCTTTGTGGGTGGAGTGTTTCTTAGGGACCCTGGCTTCTAAATTGTGTGTATTTTACTCTAAGATACCATAGTGATGTTGATAAAAAAAACTTTCAATTTAGTGCTAGCCATGACAGATCAACTGTAGTTACCGAGAAAGGATTTTCACTAGTATAGTATCTAAGAAGTACCGACACCGGTATAGGGACACGGGTATGCCAACATGGCAAATCCTAAAAAAGGGCACGAGTACGGCGAAGACACACAAAATAAATTAATATTTTTTATTTATATTTTATGTGTGTTTATATTTCATATATATTTCAATAACAGAAAAAATCTCATAGAAAACACTAAAATAAAAATTTAATGCATACTGAATCGTAACCGTTAGTTACACCCAGCCCGATTGGTGAATCACTGAATCGCACACAGCCTTAAATGGCATGGAAAAGAACGGGTGAGTTTCAGTTTTGGCTTCAACCTATCTGAAACCTCAGAGGATTAGATAAGTTAAAACCAAAACTGAATCGTAACTATCTGTTACAACCAGCTTGACAAGTGAATCACACTCATGCCCAAATGGCATGAAAAAGAATGGCTGCGATTTAGTTTTGGCTTCAACCTATTTGATCTTCTAAGGTTATAAGCCAAAACTGAATCACAATAGCTTGTAACCCGACCCTATATCGAACAACCTGCCGTGTTCGGTGCGTGTCTGACTAGTGGCCGGTGTGTGTGCGGTGAGTGTTCGGCCGTGTCCGGCTCCCGAAAGCACGTGGGACACGGCATATGCATGTTTGGTGTGTGTCTGGCAAGGGTCAATGTCTGACATGGGTACAGGGGGCCTGGGGAAGTTTCCGTGCTTCCTAGTATAGTATTGAACTTGGATTTCATTTGATCATTTTCTTTTTTCATTGTAGGTGCAATTGCCTGTGTCATCTCCCTCTCTCTCTCTGTGTTGTTTTTTTTTTCCAGCCTCTTGCTGTATATAGTATCAGCCCTTGTTTCAATGAAATATTTTAATATAGTCTAGGTGACATGCTTGTAGATTTGTACCTAGAATGTGAATTTCATGTTATATAAAGGTCAGCTCGACCATCGGACAATACATTTTAAATCAGAGGGATTGTTCTTGAGGTAGTAAGGAGGGGCGTTCATATAGGTAATTCATCAAATGCTAATCAATGAGGATAGATTGTGTGGTTTAATGGACTAACCATGAGATTAAGTTCGAAACTGCACATTATCATCACATGGGTCAAGGAGTTGCATAATATAGCTTGCATAAACTGATTCCTACTATTTTTATTAGTAAGTGCAGCTTCTTGAATAACTCCAAAGGTACACATTCCAACAAAAAAGGGGACTTTACAGAAGATAGTAACTGAATTATAAGTAAGGTAGGAAACTTCCTTTAAATAGAATGTCTACCAACCAAACACTTGGATACTTATTTTCAACTCATGTAGAACAAAACAGCTTGGTCTGTCTAGGCTTCCCTTGGTTTGATCCATCAACCTCTGCGTTTTATTTATTAGATGTATTGAAACATGTGGAAATTTTGAAAGGGATATTCTTTTCTTTTACTTTTGTCTATAGAGCAAACTAGTAATTGCTGACAAGTGTGGTCTTTCCATCATGTTGAAATTCTGATAAATTTACTAGGGTTTCATCACCGGTAGGAGTAGTTGCTTGTTGCGGCCTGATTTTACTTCACCACTTCAGGCTTGTGGCCTGGTTTTACTTCACCACTCTTGGCTTACTTATTGGCGTATCAAACTTTCCCTTGCCGGCTTGTTAAACTTACTCAGTAAATTGTTTGTAAAGCTTTGGACAAGATTACAATGATGAGTCATTTGTCATCGTAGCAATACTCTCTCAAAATGACTTACTGGTTATATTTCTTTTAGAATATCTTTCTAGCCCTCAAAATAAGAACGATAAAAATGCCACTTTTAATCTATGAGTATGGTTTCTTTGTTCCTTATTGTAAATTTCTTTTTAACACCATTGTCATTTCCTTCACAGATATTCATGCCACAATTTGTGTGCATTTTTCTCTATAAACTGTAACACGCTTACCATTTTTCTCGTGATATGGAAAAGGATCCAGTACCTCGTAATTATCCTTTCCCTCGGCTTGCGCAAGTCCAATTCCTGTGCTCTTGCTTGCTGAACCAGCTAGTTTTTTTTTCTCTCTTATCATTATCACGCTTCTGCCTTTACCTCCTGTTCCCTTGGCCATCATTCTTTTCCCTATCTAGTCATCCGTAGTAGTCTTTCGATTTGATTAATTTCTTTTTAGTATTCACCTGCCACTGTTTATGGTGGAAACTGTGACAAAAGTCTTGTAAAAAGTTTGCGCATGGAAAGCCCACCACAACTATTGGAATAATGTTTATGATTGTTGTTCTCGTTAGTACTCTTGGACTAATACCGAATTAAAAAGAGACTCCACAGCTATTGGACCTGTTTTTTGTTTTTTTTTTGTTTTATTGCCAAGTTACACATTTTTTCGAAAGGGATTTCTAAGTTGGGCTGTTAATGGGTTGGGATCAGGCTTGGCTAATCCAAAATCTCGAACAGACCCAGTTAAAAAGCAGTCTGAGATAAAGCATTCATTAACCCACTATTTGTGAACATCGATGAACTGACGAAGGATTACACTCTCTTTTTGAGTCTGTATAAGTAATTTAAATGATGATGTATGTTGTTTTATTTATTTTTATCATATAATCCCACCATTGATGTAACCCACTGCATCCCACCATCATATCGAATCCACTGTAGTCCGCTAATTGTCTCCCCATCCAATTTGTCCGTCACCGCCAGCCTTTTCAATGCTACAGTGACTTGGGTATTATGGTCGGATTATGGTGCCATTGAAGTAGAAAATACGATAATTTTAGGTGCAGAACTCGATTCTTTCTTCAAGAAATCCGAGTCTTCGTAGGATGAGTCAGTGTTCATTAAAGCCTCTTATGTAAACAGTTCAAGAATCCAAATTATTAATCATCTGATTTTTTTTTCTCAATGGGGAGTGAATGATTGCAGGAAAGATGCAGAAACCGTTGCCCGATCTACTGCGGGAGTATGATTTGCCTATAGGTCTCTTCCCTCAGGACGCCACCAACTACGAGTTCAACGAGGAGACGGGGAAGCTCACCGTGTTCATCCCCTCTGTGTGCGAGGTCGGCTACAGGGACTCCTCCGTGTTGCGCTTCTCCACGTGTGTGACCGGGTATCTGGAGAAGGGGAAGCTGGCGGATATCGAGGGCATGAAGACGAAGGTGCTGATCTGGGCGAGGGTGACCTGCGTCTCGACCGAGGGATCGAAGGTCCATTTCATGACCGGGGTGAAGAAGGCCAGGGGCAGAGATGCGTATGAGGTCGTTAGGTATGGTATCAGTGTGGATAAGTTTTAGGTGGTTATGGAGATGGCAGCTATGCTAAGCTATACCCTTGGTGGGCTCAGAGTGATTGATGGTGAGGTTTGTATGTATGGTTCTTTATGTTGGAAAAGTCTATAGAGCTCATGGGATGCATCTCCAACCATTCATTGGGGTTTAGAGCTGAATATATGTGTGTTTATCTCTTTACATTCGAAGAAGAGAGTGGATATTCAAAGGAAATACTGCGATCGGCGGCGGTTTTTCTCTCTGGAGTTCGGCATTGGGCTAATTGCAATGACACCCCCTCTCGTTCGAAATATTGCATTGGCCTCCTTTGAGGTTTTGTTTTATTGGCATCAAGGGCGAACTTTCCCTTGAGACCATTGTTGCCTTATTTGAAGGTGTGCAAATGAGTTTTGTCAGATATATTCTTTTTTTTAGGATGGCAACTCATTATCAGTACATCATTCGTTAGTGCTTAGAACACAAGATAGACCAAGGTTCGAATCTGACTTTGACTGTAATATTACAACATCAGAGCTTAGATTGCTCTCCTATTGAAGTGGAGTCGTTGGCTATCTTGGAAGGACTTGAGCTCTGCTTATAGCTTAGAGTCAACAATGTGATAGTGAAGGACAACCACCTCTCAATTATCACACTCCTTTTGAAGGACACCCCTCTTTGAAAAATCTATATAACAATTATGGAATGCAGGAGACTATCCCAGCTGTTTGCTTTTTGTGAGCTGTCATGTGTTTAGAGACTGCAACCAGATGGAGGATTTTTTAACTTCTCATGCTCTTCATTGTAATATAGATTTGTTTTTTTTATTCCATTGGGTGTCTTTTCTCTCTCTTTGAAGAGATTTTTTGTAAAGATGTTGAAGATCATTAATGAGAAGTGATTCTAGCTGATCCGTTGCTCTCCCTCTTCTCTATCTAGATCTATTGGTTCGGGACAACCCATTGGGATTGGTAACTATTATCCGGATAGAGAGTGGCTGAGAGAAGTGGATTGGATGGTTTGTTTAATTACAAAAAAAAAAAAAAAAAAACCCATAAAAACAGATAGATAAGCTTGACATAAAGGCCAAAGATAACACACCACAAAGATAGGTGGAAGGCCTACAAGATTTGATTACACAACTTACCCTTTTTTTTTTGGGCAGTGGGGTGGGGGGTCTTGGGATGCAACGACCTCACTTGAGGCTGCATTACACTTCTCTGAATGATGAATATAATAAGGTTTTCATATTAAAATTGGTTTCGATAATATTTTTTTTTGGGAAGTGTTGGTGCTAACCAGATGGAATATTATGCTATCATCCATACTGTAATATTAGGCGGAGGGTCCTAACATGGCGCACCCTCCGCTGCCTAATCCTTCTTACCTTTGTGTTCAAAATTTTCACAAAAGTAGAATCATGTCCTCACACTGCGTACCCGTGTTCGTGTTCTCCCGCATATATATCAGTCATTAAGCTGTGTTTCAGAAGTTTTTAGGGTCCTATTCTTTTGGCGAGTTAATTAGGTTGGACATTGATTTATCCGGGTAATATCATTTTGTGCCACGTTCTTCTGTCCAATGTTCCGGGTAAATGGTTTTATAATATTCCGTTTTTGTTCCTAGTTTGGTGGCACATTAGAGTCTCACCAAAATTGGTCGAACATTAATTGCCCACCGCGAACAAGACATTATTTGTTGAGATCTATTTGATCCATCTAAAATTTAGATGGATTTGCCCATCTGAAAAAAAGAAAAAAGAAAAAAAAAAGATATTTAATTTCCCGAGACATCATTGTCGTTGTCCATGAATATCTCAGGCAAATGGATTTTCCTAGACATCATTTTCCCATTTATGTCTGGCCAAAAGAACGGAAAAGATAGTTTTTTTTTTTTCATTTCGTGTAGGGTTGCAAGAGGTATTGGATTTCTTCATGGGAAAAAAGGGATTAAAGAGAAGGCATATTATTTCACCTTTCACCGAATAAAAATGTCTCTCTTATTTCAAAATAAGATAATGTATCCAATATCAGAAGGTTGATCCAATGTCTATAACAAATATTGTGCCCTCCACGGTACATCTTGCACCTAATTTAATTATTGCCATTGTTTACAATAGAGTTCTATGATAGAGTTGCGCAACTGCAGTTGCATCCCAACGTCAAACCCGCCGTTTCCCCCTTGGGAGGTCGAAGTATCGAATCCTGAGTTTCTCCTACACCGCTATAGCATATAATAATGTGGTGCTCCTATGGGCGAGTTCAAGGCCAACCTTAGGTAGAAAAGAAATATTTGCACTCCTGTGGTTGTTGCAAGCTTCGAACCCCGGTCTCTTTTCTGCATGGACACTAACAGACCCGTTCTAACCGGACAGATATATACCGATAAAAAAAAGTTCCAAGGTCGATCAAATCGTACTATTCCAACATCGAAATGGTAGTAACACCCGATCCCTCCCGACCAGTGAATCACGCTCACCACCGACCAGCAGGCATTAGGCGTGCCAGGTAGCATTTTCCTCCACAATGGTGTTCACTTCATTTACGGAGCGGTGGAGATTTATGCAATTCACAAATAGTGGTAATACTCGAGGAAAAATTATATACGATAAACAAAGATCATTGAAAATGTACAGATTTGGTGTAACATGTAATCGCGGTCGTATGACCGTGTAAAATAGCATGAATGTTTGATGAGATGTGTTAAGAAATAAAAAAAAAATGTTCATTTTTTTAAAATTTTAATTGAGGTGAAATCCTCAATCCAGCACTAAAGTATCAAGAAAATGTTCATTTTTCTTATTTTAATTGAGGTGAAATCCTCAATTCAGTACTAAATTATCAAGAAAATGTTCATTTTTTTTTATTTTAAGTGAGGTGAAATTCTCAATCCAGCACTAAATTATCAAGAAATATTCAAAATTTTTAATTTTAATTGAGGTGAAATCCTCAATTCAGCACTAAATTATCCAGAACATTGGATACCAATTCTCACGGATTCTGAATTCAGCACAAATTTTCCCAAAAAAGCAATCTAACAATCCATACCACATCCAAATAGCAGCAAAATGAGGTTTTTAAAATAATTTTTCAGAATAACAAAGAAAGTTTTCCAAAGGTGTGATCTTCTTCAGCTCTGGGGAGTGGGCTCACCTCTCAATCTCCTGAGCTGATCCACCCACTGGTCGTCAGGCACCCGGTCCGCCCACGCCGGCGTGAGCCCTCCGAACGACACCCCCTTCATCGCGTCCTTGACCCGCGCGGCGTTCTCCGGCGTGAGGGGCGCGCTCCTCCGGCTCTCGTCCTCCCTGAAAGCCCTCCAGATCGACGCCTCCCTCTCCCTCCCATCCTCTTCCTCCTCCTCTTCTTCCTGGTCGTCGACACCCCCTCCTCTGCGGAATCCGTTCAGATCTAAAGCAGAGATGCCGTTCTCCGCATGAAGATGTGAGGCGTTAGGGGTAGGGTTAGGGTTCTGGGGGTGGAGAAGGCCGGCGCCGTTGCTTCGTACGGGTGAGGAGGACCCGATCTCTGCGCCGCCGTCGGAGTCCGAGTCGGAGTTGCCGTAGGCGGAGATCTGGCGGTAGTAGGCCTCGTGACCGGCGGCTTCGGAGTCCGCATCGGAGTCGTCGGTGGCGGCGTTCTCTGCAGGGATGGGAAGGGGGATGATGAAGGGGTTTTAAGGGATATGGTGGGGGTATTCAGGAGGTGATGAGGGGTAACATCGGAATGAAAAATACATTACCTGGCAGAAGATCGTTAGCAGAAGCACACATTTTCGACTGGACGAAGAAGAGGAGAAGATCGGGAATTCGGTGAACGCCGGCTCGAAGGAGGACGGGAGGGACGCTCTATTTGAGCACAAAAAGTTGATGATGGCACCCCCCATATTTTTCTTAGTCCCCATAGCCAAACCCATTTTGGTCGGCTAGTGTCGACATATATAGTAACCCCAAAATGCTCCTCTTCGCTTCCGGCCCCCGATCATTGTCCATGTCCTACCGCCCACCCCTCCCCCCTCCCGCAGATGTCATCGTACCGCCTCCCCCTTTTTAGATGACACCCACACCCCCTTTTGAAGCCCTCCTCCCCCTTCTTCATTTTTTTCGTGTCGAAATCCTAAGTCGATGGGCGATGTCAGTTGCAGTCCGTCGACATTGTGTCGGTACGTACCCATTGACATTGGCATGATGATGTCAATCTCTATCATGCCAAGGCATCGACACCTTTGGTGGGTTGCTATTGACATTAGCTAGCAAGTTAGGATTTCGACACTGGGGAGGCATAGAAGGAAGGGGTGGGAGGAGGAGGAAGGAGGAGGAGAAAGAAGGACTAGGAGGAAGAAGGGAAGAGAAGGAGGAGTAGGAGGAACGAAGGAGGTATGAGGAGATTGTCGTCGTAAAAAAGGGAGCGATCAAGGTGGAGGGCGATGAGAGTGGTATTAATGGCGATCGATTGAAGGTTGGAGATGAGAGTAATCAAATACCTTAGGTAGCTTCCATCTAAACAACACCCCCTTTTGCCAAAGGTAGACCCGTCTAAAGACCACACCCCTTTTGACTCTGTTGTGCGCATGCAGACCATCGTTGCTGGTAACCCACCACCTCCGGCCCGTCTCTCTCCTCCTCATTCCCGTCTTCCTCATCCTCCTTAATCACGACACTCAGAGTGTTGTGATTTTCAAGGGAGGAGGAAGAATAAAGAAGGAAAAAGTAGGAAGGAGGAAGAAAGAGGAGGAGGTGGTGGTAGGTTGCTAGCGGCGGAGGCCAACGAGGGCGACAGTGGGCATGGGTTGCCTTGAGGATGTTACGAGATCATGCCTTTGTTATTTTGTGGGCTATATAGGAATTCATGGGGTGACAATAAAATTATTGTACATATATTTTATAGCCCCCAAAGTATATTTAGCTATTTCGCTCTCTTCACTGAGAGACCCTATTTAATCATTAAGGGTGCATTCTTTGGATCGAAAACGAGGGTGGAAATAGATCCACATGCTGACTTCATATCCATTTTCATTGTTCTCTCTGTTTTAAATCGGTGGAAATGGATCTATCTACTGGCTTCATTTCATCTCAACTGGCCTACTTCATTTCCTCTCAAATTTAGATGGAAACTCATTTTCTTAAGTCAGGTGGAAATGAACTGTTAAAATAGATTTTCTTCCTCTCTATAACTTACTTAATTTTCTTCCTCCCAAATGAACAAGGAGTGAAAATGAATAGATGAAACATCATTTTCTCACTTAATTTCTTTCGTCTTAAAAGAGCAAGGGAGAGAAAATAAAATCAATAGATACATAAGTCAATAGAAATCATTTTTTGTTTCTGTGAATGAAAATAAAAAGAATTTTTTGGTCCATAAAGAATAAAAAAGGGTGGATAGAAACATCATTGAGGTGGCTGTAAATTAAAAAAAAACCCATAACAAGCAAGTGTTCGCATGTTATAACGACCATTAACAATTTTATTTATTTAAAATAAATACTTTAAACCAGCATCCCTTCGGACGTGGCCTTCCATTTCACACACACACACACACACACACACACACAGAGAGAGAGAGAGAGAGAGAGAGAGAGAGAGAGAGAGAGAGACAGAGAGATGTCGAATCCGATATCTAGGCCTTCGATATATCCCACACTTCGATTTCTCCATTCTCCTCTTAAGAATCCTTTCAAATCCTATGCCGCCCCAAAGAAGAGGCGACTGATTTCCTCCCCGATTCGTCAGGTAAGGTAGGCCCTCTCTTCTCCTACACTGAAATTATATGGTTTTGAGGGTCTTCATTTGCTTTTTCATCAGAATTTTGAGCTCCAAAGCATAAGAAACTGATTAATCTGAAGTGGGTCTGCCATGCTTCTCTAGATTGGAGGGTTGGTTCTAACTTAAGAAAAGAAACCCAAACTTTTAACAGATGAAAGGGATGATTGGTATATAGACCCCTTTAAAGTTGTTTAGTTTTCTATCAATACCTTGTTGAATATTCTTGATTCCCAATTAGCTTAGTTATTGCTGATAGCAGTTATATTTGCGCTGTAACTAAGTTCTCTGCGATGGATGACCACCATCATGCATGGGTTCTAAGAGCACCAAGGTCCAACTACTCTCAGCCAACTAGGCTTAGTTAGCTCAATTGAGCCCAACATGTGTTTGTTGGCTAACGAGCTTCCTGCTTACCGACCCGGATTTAGGCGGTTGTGCTTGATGAACTCATATGGTCATGTGCACGAAGACACACGGCCATTTCATGTAGTCAAGCTCACCCATCTTGAGACCCTTTGCTCAGTCGATGGTACGCGACTAACCTAGTTTGTATGTCACCTTATGATGCCCTTTAGGCTTGACCTGACTGCACATGCCTGGAATACTTTGACACCAAGGTTTGAAAATTCAGGCACGGGTTTGGACCGGGCAAAAAACAAACCGTTCTGGTTTGGCTGGTTCACTTATTTTGGCCATAAATATTAGAAAATCAAAAAAAGAAATAGAAAATTAGGGTCTAGATTGCCAAATTTGAACCTGAATTGGTCGTTTTGGATCAAACTCTGGTGATATATGAATCGTTGAATAACTACATTGATATCATTGAAACTAGATGATATAAACCAAATCCGAGTCAGATCCGATTCGAGAGCATTATGCGGATTCGAGGGTTCGGATCGGGCAAAATCCAAACCGGTTCAGATTTGAATCATGTTTGACACGTGATGAAACTTGAACCCTTTGGATCAGCCGACTGCACGTGACTAAGTGCACCCACGGAAGCTTTTGGCTTGAATTGACTCATGTACTTGAATGACTTTGACACGTGCACAAACATGAACCCTTAGATTCAAAAAGACTTGTGCACGAACCTACTTGGGGTCAACTATTATGATCTTGTCAAAGTTGACCACAAGCAATGTCAATTCTTGTCCTTGTCTTCTCTAAACTTCACTTTCATTGTATTTCTATTTCTCTTGCTAGAGCTTGACTACATGATGAATTCATTGAGTAGGTTTTTCGTTGATAATATTTGAAGGAACATTCCATTTAGTTGTCATCATCTTCCAGCTCTAGCGACTTCTTATCCGATATAAAATTATTTTCAAAGAAATCCAAATCCCTTAACTCAGTTATGATGTTGTAATAAAGACTGGCGAATTGATAGCATTGTTGGTGTAGGAGTAAGTAACAAAAAAACGCACACCTGATAGTTTTGGTCCCAACTTCTTAGTCTTGGAGCTGGCAGTCAGACATACGTGAAGCACCCCTACCTATGAGATAATTTTCCAATTCTACAATAAAGTGATGCTCTCCTGCACCATGTTGAGGATTGAGTTACACTCATCATGATTTCCCCCACAAACTCCACGGTAGCCTTGAACCAACCTACACTACATTGACCATGCCTACTAGATTCCTATTCTTTCTTTCAACGACTCTATTGGATTGAGAGGCATAAGGAGACATGACAGAGTTGACAGTTACCTATACTCGGTAGAAGGAATCAAACTTATAAGATGTGTACTCTTGACCTCTGTCCCATCTCACTTCCTTGATACGTTTCTAGTTTGATTATCCACCTCAGTCTTTTATTCCTTGAATGCCTCAAGAACTTCATCTTTAGATTTTAGCAAATACACATGAGTTTATCTGGTGAAGTAATCAATAGAAGTAATAATATACTTTCTACCACCATATGCATCCGTTCTTTCAAATGACTAACATCAGAATGCACTAGGCTAAGGAGTTCAATTTTCCTATATTCATCATTAAAAGTTTTCATACCAGTGTTGTTTTATCATGTAATCCTACTATCATATTTAATTTCTGCATGCAGATTAATTGATTTTCGGCTAAATCACCTATTAGCTCCATCTATAAGCCTAGAGCCACAACTAATAATACCATAATAGAAATAGTACATGATACTTATAACAACTTGGATCTTGAAAGGACTAAGCTAACCATTACGTTGCTACCAATGTAAAGTAGCACCTTTGCCATATACTGGCCTGTCTCAAAAGAAATTTGCTCATACATAGACCTCAGTATTGCACCCATGATTATTAGATCTGCATCTGATTTATTTTATATTAAAGCAAATAGTAGGCAAATTGTATGAGGGCATCCAGTACTTTAATGAGATGCAAATATTTCTGGTATAGTATGATTGCTAAGCAGGTGAGTGTTCACACTTATCATTTTCTTTTGTTGCTTAGAAAGGCTTGAAATTTCTGGTAAGGTCTTGAAGTTTCTGTAACAATGGAACCACCATGAAGCTGATTAGTTTTGTCATGTCCTAGGTCGGAGATGTCCTTCTCAGTTGGAACTCATCTCATCCCACACCCGAATAAGGTAGTTCAAAACAGTACATGCTGTTTAATAATATCTTATTATTTTTCAAGCGTGTATGGATATTAACATCGATATATTTTTTTAGTCTTTGTCAAATGCAGGTTCTAACTTATTTCTTTGGTTTGATTGTTCTAAGGTTGATAGTGGTGGTGAGGATGCCTTCTTTGTGAGCAGTCACAATGGGGGAGTTCTTGCTATTGCTGATGGTGTTTCAGGGTAGGGCAGTTTGCTCAAAAAGCAGTTAATTTTAATACCCTTTTTTATATAACTAGATAAACTAAAAGTATTATCCTTCTAGTTTTTATTTTACTTGATTGACAGATGGGCAGAACAAAACATCAATCCTGCACTCTTTTCTCGGGAGTTGATGACAAATGCATCCCATCTAGTTATCGATGAGGAGGTATTGTAGTAATGTGATAAAATTCACACAAATGTCTCCATGTTCTTGCTCAAAATGCATTTAGTTTAAATGTGCCTGAAATTTGAAAAAAAAGATTACTCAGGAAATCCTGTTCTTGAACATTCATTTCCTGGCACCCCTTTGCTTTGTTAACTTGATCTTTCCATGCCTTAAATATGAAACATTATTGGACGTATTGTTGGCTTTGTGGTTTATAAACACCTATGTTCTGTCATGTTTTACGGGAGCACCCATGTCTCAAAAATAATTTGTTTTGTTGACAAGCACTGGATTCACTGAATTCTTCAGCAACCTGTGTCACACGCTTTAATACATGCTCATAAATAAAACATTTAGAATGATATGTCCCATAGAGAATATGATGGGGACCAGATCCGACTACGACACCGTCTCCACCAGCGATCGGCCCAAGAGGCCCAATCTTCTTTTCTCATTATTCATTGACTATTTAGTTTGTCATTTTTGCCACAATTATTTGGGCAGATTTTAGACTTGGGTAACAAGCCACTTTTTGGTGTTTTTTTAGTTTCACATTGCCCGTGGATGGTTATGGATGTCAGCTGTCCGTTATATAAGGACCCAAACTTTCTCTTTTATTATAATGAATGATGAATTATATGAAAAAAATGAAGTTGCTTGCGAGCATCATCGAGGGTTTCCTGGATTGGAATTCATCAGAGATGGATTCCTCGAATCTGGTGGACTCCAGATCTTCCCCTTTTCTTCTCTTCTCCCCCCTTTTATCTTTCTTTTTAGGTTCTCTGCAAGAAGACGTGCAACGCTTTATCCTGTTATGTTCTCATGTGTTCCCGTGAAGAAGGCGAAGAAGAAGATCAGAGATTCAGAGCGAGAGGAAGGAGAAGCTTTCCTTCTGGGATTATGTCTTGTGATTTGTCTGTTTGCCTAAAGACTTAATCAAGTGACTTCCTCTCATGACTTGTCTTTATTTTGCCATGATTCGAGAGTTATTTTTTTGATTTCTGAGGGACTTCGTACCTCGTCCCTCATCAGTTTGACATCAGAGCTTCCGTTACCATGTCCTACCATGGTGATCGATCTTGTGATGATCCTCTAGCAATTTATACCAAATCCTTTGATCGATTCATCACATCAACAAGATCTTCCTGACATATCCTATTGTTCATATATTGGGAAGAAAAGAGTGTGTACAAGATCTCGAGAAAAGGTTTTTGCATTGAATATACCAATTCAACTATTCAGACAGTGGTTTCTCCAGGACCCTCCTGGTTGGACTCAAAGACAAAGGTACAACCACATCATCAACGTGTTTGATGAAATTAAGGCTCAATGGAAGTAATTAAAGATTCAAGCACAACCCCACCTTCGCTAACAACAATGGGATCATCAGCAAGCATAATGGAAAGCAGGATAGAAACTGTCGCTGGATGACATATGCACATTGATCAACTGTAGTGGGACTCCGTATGTTTCTCTACCTCCATCAGTGCCACCAATGGAGATTCCTAAGAAGACTCCACACTCCAGCGAGCTTTCTTCAGCAAAGCCTCCGGCTTTGCATACAAAGGAGCTTCTGCCTCCGCCTTTGTCTCCAGTAGAGTTTCTGCCTCCAACTTTGCCTACAATGGAGCTTCTGCCTCCGTCTTTGCCTTCCGTGGAGTTTCTGCCTCCGCTTTTACTTTCAATAGAGCTTTTAACCGAGCCGCTTTTGGGTGTTGAGTGTCGACTACAATACACTGACTCCGATGGTTGACTTCATCGGGCTAGATCTTCCACCCTCGGCTCGGGTACTCTGCTTGTCACACTTGGACACGCCTTCCTCCATGCTAGCTCATCAGCCCACCCAAGTGATCACCGTCAGTTGTTTGTGCTACTATTGTTCTAGTTTTCGATCCCTGTTTGTCACTGACAAATTGTTCACATGGGATCTATAAATTGACTACGGTACTACACAATCACATCTATTGGGCATACATCATCAACTCCAGATGCCAGCAAGAAGTTATGGAGACTATCCAAATCCCAACGATCCCGACTCCTGCTTTGACTTCTTAGAACTCGTGGGCAAGTTCTTTCTAAGTTGGGGTGAATGATGGAGACAAGATCCAACGATTGCACCGTCTCCGCCAGCGGTCGGGCCAAGAGGCCCAATGCTATTTTTTAATTATTTATTTACTATTTAGTTTGTCATTTTAGCCACAATTATTAGGAAAAATTATAGACTTGGGTAACAAGTCACTTTTTGGTGTTTTTTTAGTCCCATATAGTCCTTGAATAGTTATGGATGTAAGCTGGTCCGTTATATAAGGAGTCAAGGACCCGACCATTCTCTTCTCTTCCAGATGAAGTTATGGTCATAATCACATTTTCGACCATAATCACATTTTCATTTGTATTGTCCATATTAATAATAAGTGATGGAATTACTATAACATGGCGATATACTAGCCTCATGATTCAATATTTGCATGTTAGTTTACGTTATAGAAATGAAAATAATAGACATTGATGCAAACACCGAAAAATACTTTGAGAAAGTTGAAAAATAAATTATGATAAGAATAATAATTGAATCATGTAAATCTTATTTTCAATGTATAAATATTGATTTTAGTAATTTTTGTCAATAGAGTAAGCATTTATCAGGATCTTATTTTTTTGGCTCTGGCCTCTGGGCATGTTATTTTAAGGCAGATATCCAAGTGCCCGAACTCGACACTCATGTTTATATAATGGAAAGCAGTGTTTTTTCATATATGGGCTTATATTACTTTTAGTTTTAGACAACTTGTACTATTAAAGATTGAGGAAGAACATAACTACTTGATGTAGTCATATACTAGTACGCACATAGGGTTTAGTTTGGGAACTGCATTAATTATATGAATTTATATTTGCTACTAACACTAAAATTATTTTATTCTGTTAACAGGTGAATTATGATCCTCAGATTCTCTTGAGAGAAGCCCATGCTGCAACTTTCTCTACAGGATCAGCTACTGCGTAAGTTTTATCTTTTTCCCCCCTTAGAAGTCCATACAGTTCTTAAGCCTTTTGGCTTTCCCATCTGCTTTTCGTTTCTGTTTACATATTACCTTTGTTTAATGCAACATTGTGAATTAGTGCTTAGCTCATAAGCCTCAAATACCTTTGCTGGCCCTTATTTTATTTTATTATTTTGTTTTTTCTTCTTTCTGGGGAGTCAATGTTAGAACATTGACCTAGTGCTTGTTTCATCTCGAAGTTATTTTTACTAAACCATGCACTGTGTAGGCACTATAGTATCTACTGTCTTGCACATCTTCTCTTACATAAGGTTTTGCAGGAAAGATCTAAACATACTTTTTAAGACTTAAAAGTTTGGTCCCTTTTCATATCTAATGTAAGAAGTAGGCATATTTTCTTAATCATCAAGACCGTAAATTTTCTTTTTACATACCTGCGATCGTGCACGTGTGTGTGTGTGTGTGTGTGAACCGAGTAGTAAATTTATGAATGCACCACATATAGGCTTATTGTTTTACATTTGAGAGTATCTTTCCTTTAGAGTCTATATTTTACTTTGAGAACTATTATACCAATCACACTAACTCCTATTGAAACATTAAATATGGTATCATAATGGTTGATACTCTTTCATTCAGTGAAAGTAGCCCTCATGCTAAGAGTGGGAAATTGATCTATCTTGGTCATAATGTTGCACCATGATACTTGTTCACTTGCAGCTGACATTACCAGCATTGCCGTTAGTTTGCATGCAAGACTTTCAATAAATAGTTATAGCTTTCAGTATGTGCAAAGAAATTTATGGTGAAGTGATGTAACCCTTTGGGTTAGGGTTAGATTACCTCAAGCCTCAAGATTAGGTTTTATTTATTCATAGTCATATTTAACTTACGTTTTTTTTCAAATTTTAGGCATATTTAGGTTTGGAAAAGTCACAAGTGAGCCATCGTTT
Organism: Chamaelirium japonicum; assembly: GCA_947650365.1. Taxonomy (NCBI): domain Eukaryota; kingdom Viridiplantae; phylum Streptophyta; class Magnoliopsida; order Liliales; family Melanthiaceae; genus Chamaelirium; species Chamaelirium japonicum. Next base: position 69,851,124 of record OX393552.1, read on the forward strand.
TGGAGTACTTTAGATGAGAGTTATATTTGATGTATTAGAGATACCAAACCGGTATGTATGGACCAATCTATCATGTTCTAGTAGTGCAGAAGCGAGATATTTTTTTACTAATAATTTTGTTTTAATAAAAAGAATAAATAGTATAGCTTTAAGTTTTCTGAGGTTTTAGTAATTTTTTGATATGTATGCAAGGGTTAGACCAAACCCGAAAGTTGTAAGTTGATAAATGATTATAAGTTTGTTTTGTTATCTTCTTTCTTCTCCCTTTGTCTTTTTTAGCTCATGGATTCAAGTATTCCATGTATTTTAATTGGTTGTGCCATTGATTTAGTCCACCCTTTGCTCGTGAAAACGAGACTTTCTTGTAGTTTGTACCTTTGGACATTGGTATCAGAGTCGCAAGATACTTGTGAAAATTGACCTTCATTGTTCGGTGAAATGACAATGAAGAAAGTGTGATTATGGTTATTTTGCAGGATATGATTAACATTTGCAAAGCACTAAAAACAAAATTGCACGATCATGAATAGATCAAAAGATCTGAAGGATGACCATCGTAATGATCATGTGATCGAAAGTCCTCTTGTATTGTCCGTGGTTTTTATTTCAGTTGGGGGATTGTTAACGAGTGCACTTGGAATTTTCAGTAACTTGGTAACATGGAACAAAATTGGTTTTTAGGAATTTTGTGGAAATAAATATGTGCCTATGGTGGCTATGGTTGGATGGTGCTGACTGTCAAGACTTTGATGTATGAATCATGTTATACTGCAAAAAAAACGTTACTAATACTGATTATGAAGTTGAAAAATAATTTTTGTGAGTAAAATATTATTTTCAGATTTTATGCTTAAATTAAAATTTAATGGAGCTACCTTGAATAATTAAAAAAAGAGTGCTCACATACCTTTTCACTCCCGAGTTTGACCTATTCTCCCTTTCACTATATTTGGGTCGTGGTTCTTGGTATCAGCGTTGGTCAACATGCCTCGTAGGTTGACTGGCAGAACCTGGTGGTCCATTCCTGTCCAAAATTAATTGTGGACTCAAATGCGTCCTAGCAAATAATGTGTTCTATGTTCTGAGTGTACTAGTGCTTCTGAATTTCGAGGACAAAATTTTCTTAAAGGAGACAAGATGTAATAACCTAGGTCCTCTGCTAGTGTGCTTACTAGAGTTTATTTCAATTATCGCTTCACTGTACACGGATCAAAGTATATGGAGTGTTGGATTCTCCATAGGACACAATCTACCAAAATTTTCATTTGAGGACATGTATTTGAAGAGTCTGGCAAGGTGTCTGAAGAATCTAATGTGTGTCGATTGGAGATACTTGTCGACCTAAGAAGCATGGATACGGGATACGGGTACGGCGATATGGCAAATCTCAAAAAAGTAAGATACGGGTATGGCTAAAGATACGGCAATAAATTATTATTTTTTAAATAAAATACTAAATTATTAATTTATAGAGCTATTAATTGATAGAATGCATCATAAAGAACATATTCAATATAGAAGCATGGGTTGTTATATATTCAATATAAAAAAAATTTTAATTGCTGTAATTTATCACTGTTTTTTGAAAAAAAATTAATAAAATTTTCATAATTAGCTCAATATTTTATCACTGTTTTTGATCGATCTTATTGCATACCTGCAGATCTTGGCGGCGGGTTAGAAGGGCTGCAAGTGGGGTTGTGAGGGAGAGAGAGAGAGAGAGATGGGGCTGTGAGGAAGAGAGACGGGTGAATGGCGGACGGTTGCCATCGGGTAGCGGACGGGTGCGGGGAGACGGTGGACGGTTGCAGTCAGGTGATGGACGGGCGGCTAACGGCTGTAGTCGGGCGCGGACGGCGGATGACTGCAGTCAGGCGGACGAGGGGAGTGGACGACGGGCGACGGCGAACGGCGGACGACTGGCGCGGGCGGACGCCTGCCTCTCTGCTCTCCCTCTCCTCTCGCTCGATACAGAAAACAAGGTGGGGTGGGGTTAAATCTTAGGTAAATTACAGATAGACCTCCTATAGTTTGTAAAACATATCACTTGCACCCCCTCCAGAGGGGGCATTTGTAGGGTTTTAAACATGAGGGGGTGTAAGTGATAATTGGTCAAATTACAGGGGTCTTTGTGTAATTTACCCTTAAATCTTTTAGTGTGGGACAATGGGTTTGGGTTTGGGTTTGAGTTTAACTTTTAAACAAACCCAAACTCGATAATCCAAACCCAAACCGGCCAGCCGTATCCCTCCCGTATCCCGCCGTATCCCTCCAGTATCCGGGCCGTATCCTGTCATTTTTAAATCCAGAATATGCCCGAAACGTATTGGACACGTATCCGGGCCGTATTCGTGTCCGATACGTATCCGGTACGGGTACTTCATGTATTTTGAAGTATCCGTGCTTCATAGTTGTCGACTTGTAAAAAATTTTGGGACAAGGGTGTCCAGGTACAGGTAACACAGCTAAGATCTTGCACCAGCCTACTAAGTTTTTCCTTGCTAAGAGAGAGAGAGAGAGAGAGAGAGAGAAACAAGGGTTTGGAAAGAATACTCTATGTATTAATTATCATATTACATAACAATAACTCTCCTTATATAGGGAGAGAACACACCATTACAATATCATAGGCCCTATGGGACTAAAGTATGACTACTTATAACCCTCTCCCCCTTAAATTGATGTAGGGTATAAACCAACATACCCTACATTAGTTTGCCTAACATGAAAAGAAATAAAAAACAAAAGAAAAAAAAAATACATCCAACAACCCCTTTTATAAAGTAAACATAAACAGATTGACTTGCAAGCACCACAACCCAGGAACTTGACCAACCGAGGAACATGCAAGGGTCGCTGAGGCCCGATGCCAAACAAGTGAAGCGATAATGAAGGCAGCCGACAGTGGTAGAAGTCAACACAGAGGAGACTAGGGTGAAGTCGGACGACGAAGCCAGAGGAGGATAGAGAAGATAGCAAAGGGCACACTTGTGCAATGCGCAAGAAAGTGCAAAGACGAGGCGCGCACGTACAAGGTGCAAGAAGGCACACCAGTGCTACGTACAACAGGCCGCAGGAGAGAGAAAGAGAGGCCGCGAAAAAAGCCTGCGATAGACGAGGGTGCGGACAAACGAAAGACGATGTAAATATAGGACCGGTGATCGGCAATGGCTGGCTTCCAGCCTACTAAGCGCACCTGAGGAATACAGCAAATGCCCGATGTGTGGAGCGCACCCGGGGAAAATGACACAGGACTTTCGGCGTGCTGAGCGCACATGGGAAATATGGTGAATGACCTGCGTGCTGAGTGCACTCAGGAAATACGGTGAACGCCTGGCGTGCAGAGCGCACTCGGGGAAGACGACGCCAATCTCACAGCATGCTAAGCGTACGTAGGGAATATCACAGATCCCTGACGTGCGGAGCACTCCCAGGGAAGACAACATCGGGTTCTTGGCGTGCTGAGCGCACCCGAGGAATACGACGACCGCTTGGCATACGAAGCGCACTCGAGGAAGACAACATCAAGCTCCCGGGCGTGCTGCGCACCCGGGAAATACGGCAAATGCTCGGCAAGTAAAGCGCACCCGGGGAAGGCGACGTCGGGCTCCCGGCATGTTGAGCGCACTCGGAAAATACGACGGACGTGCGGCATGTGGGGCGCAGCCGGAGAAGACGACGTCAAACTCCCGACGTGCTGAGCACACCAGGGGAATATGGCGAAAGCTCAGTGTGCGAAACATACCGAGGAAAAGAAGAGCTACTAGAGAAAGAAGACCACTGTTGAGCGGCGTCAGGATCGTACCGTAGGAAGGTGTCGGTGATCATCTGAATCATGAGAGGAGGCGCAAGTCATGAGAGAGGGCCTTCGTGTGATCCACTCGTGAGCGGATCGTGAATAGAGAATCGCACATAGCGGGAGCCATCATACTGAGAGTAGATGTCACACCGAGTAGATTTCGCCTGCGTGGGCGGATTGCGAAGAGAGATATGTCGTAGACGGGACCGAGCGTGAAGGCTTCATGTGAGAGATCCTGCGTTGAGAGGACGTTGGGCGTGAACACGAGAGACAGATCCCGTGTCGAAAGGACGACATCGGGTGCATAGAGAAGAGAAAGCTGATGAATTGGAGATGTTTAGGGATCATGTTTCCCAATTCTAGCAGACCGGAACCCAAAAAAATGTACAAAAAGCCTCAAAATATAAGAAACCGAGGCAACTACCAGAGCTGATTCAAAGAGAACAAATCGATCTGGTCCAGCAAACCAGGGCTGAGAAGAATTATGTTCTCTCCACTTAAGTGGATTACTTATGACCATCAGATAAATCTGACGAATGAGATTAGCCTTTCTTTACCCCTTTAATTCCTCCACAACGACTAGGGTTTGTTGAGATAATCTGCACCGCCGCCTCCTTTGTGCTCTCCATCGCTCGAGCACCATGAAGGAGGAGCGGAGAGTAGGGCACTGGAACTGAGCTGTTGTGTGGGAGGTCGCGAAGGATCCACGACTCACGCGGAGGCGTGGAGCATTAGTGTGAATCGGGAGTCGGGGTGCAGCACTGAAGTATAGCCGGTTGGGACGAAGAACAATGATGGCTCGATCGATTGCCGCGACCCGTTGCACGCGGAATGGTTAGGCAAGAGAGAGAAGAGGAGTAATCGCTGCACTCCACTCCTTTTATGCGTCGGGATCTCCAGCTACTTATGACAGACCTCTCATTTACGACCTTCTAGATTGCGAGGTCATGGTGAAGAAAGAAACGCCTGACCTCTGTCTCGGACACGTCGAAGATCGAAGCGATGGCGATGTTGTGGACACCGAGCACGTGGGCGTGGGACATCGAGGACGTATAGCACAATGCACCGTCGGGTTCGAGGATCGACTCGAGTTGGAGAAATAACCTCAAGTTGGGAGGGAGTTTGGAGAAGGAGAAAAATAGTTTGACTATTCCCGGCCTCCTCGAGGTCACCGGCGGCGACCGAGGAGGCCAAGGCTGGAGATGAGAACTCCGAAACCCTAGGCCGAACAAACCTATTTTGATACCATGTTAAGAGAGAGAGAGAAAGAGAGAGAGAGAGAGAGAGAGTAGTGTTCGGAGAGAATACTCTGTATTAATTATCATATTACATAACACTGCCTCTCGAATCGGGAGAGAGTGCACACCATTACAATACCATAGATCATATGGGACTAAGTATGACTACATCTAACATTCCTAAAGGACAAAACCTTGGCCCCCAAATTAAAACTTCCTAATAGGAAGGAGACACCTAGGGTGAGTTCACCACATTTCTACTTTTTTTTTTTTGAACATTTCTACTTATTGGTAAAAGTAAAAAGGTCATTGCCGGCAATAGCATGACTCTTTTACCTGTCTTCCATGATCTGTGGGATCGACCTTAGTTCTAGTATACTAAGAAGCTATTGTAGCTTTTGTTCCACTATCACATTTCGATGTAGTTGTCCATAGCTACTTTCATATCTACTGCCAATGATGTTTACTGACTGCTATCTTTTCTCTTTCTACAATTAAGATTATATAACACCAATAGTTGGAGTTAACCTACTATCAACCAATTCTCTGATCTAAACAGAATTGTTGCCATGCTGGAGAAGAACGGAATTCTGAAAATAGCAAATGTTGGAGATTGTGGACTTCGAATTCTTCGGGAAGGTGGTATTGTGACTGGTTGTTCAAAATTTTATTTTCAGATTGTGTCAACAAAGCCTCTCTATGAATTTTGAATTGTCTGATTTCTTTATTACTGCACAGGCCAAGTGATCCTCTCCACGCCTGCACAAGAACACTTTTTTGACTGTCCTTATCAATTAAGTTCTGAGATAATTGGCCAAACATATCGTGATGCCATGGTACAACTTCCTTCGCAGATGCTTGCTCAGCATTTCTGTTTTGTTAGTGTTTTCTTTTTCATGATTCATTCCATAATATGTCTGTTTCATTTACAATGTTTTTGTACCTGAATTAACCTTCTCTTTTTTCTTCCTTGCTTGTAACTTAAACCAGTAGTGTTATTACATACCATTTGTCTTAATCCCACCAACTGGTAATAGATCCTACCTCTGAGTTGTGGTAGCTTATTGTTCTACGATTAGATGGTGCAAAAGTTGGGCTACAAGGAGGGTACATGCACATGACCAGAGAACATATGATGTCCTTACTATAATAATCATCAAACCAACCAATCACTTGTACTATATGATGTGTTACATCTGGCATGAGCTGTTTTTGTGAAAATTATTTAAATTTCACATCGTTTCCATTTTGTTCTTTTTTGGATTTCATGATATCCAGATATAATTAGCCTTCATCGCGGACCCTTTTGAAAGTTGTGGAAAAATTAGACCACACAGCGCACATTTAAGGCTTGGAAATAAATGGTCTCCAATTGTGGCAGGATGATGATATCTAGACTACTTCCACATTATAATGTTGAAGTCTGTTTCTTTATCTGGGATATACAAATATGCTGTGATTGCAGTGTGAATATTTTGGATGATGAATTGAAGTTCCTGGGTTACTCATCAAAAGCCTAGGATATGGCAAAAATTTAAATGTGGCTTTTTCTCCACTTGTATCACCCGGGATGCTCACTATAGTGCCTAGGTTATGGCAAAATTTAAGTTGTGTCTTATCTTTGAGGGCATTTAAAATTCCAACTGTCCGTGAACATTGAACATTTTGAATCTCTAAATGGAACTAGATTGTCTATATGATACTCTTGAACTAGTCATGTTAGAGGATGTCCGGTTGTATATGATTTGTATAGGGTTTTCTGTTTCTTTACATTCTTTGTGTGGAATGTTCACCATGTTGGTGATCACAATCATTTCTTTGTATAAACACCTTGGACTAATGCCTTAATGAGATGATTTCCACTTGTTCCACAAGGTTCAGATACCGTTCGATTGACAAATGCTTGTATGGCTAGGAAATTGATGTCTTTGTTGAGGCTCTATTAATACTTTCAAATACTACTTTTGGAGTGTAAACAGCATTCAAATTAAATTGAGGGCAGCAGTATCGAATTCTGCGTGATTGTTTGGGGTGAAAACAATGTACTTTCTGATTGTGTCAGGTTCTTGCAAAACTTGATAATTAAATAAGACTTTGGGCTGTAACATATCAACTTATTTATAGACTAAGACCTCTTGTTGAGACTGAGTCACATGTGTCACAATATTTGTAAGTTCATGATTACGATAGGATTCTGAGTGCCGTTTTGATGGAAAGGTAGATTATACAACTGCAGATTTTATTAAATTATACCTATCAAGACTTGTCCTAATGTCGAGGTCTACTCTATGAATCCTTGGCTATCATTCTGATGAAGTGCTAGATCCCCTATTTTTTGCAAGCTTTTCCATCTCTTTTCTTACCACTTCCATCCTTGTTAGTTTAGGTCTGCACTCCTGTCCCTTCACACAAATTGAAACCCTTCTCCTTTTGGCCACCAGAGCTCTCCACATGCTTATACCATCTCAATTAGTTTTCCATCACTTCTTTCTTGATTGGTGTGTCTACACTTCCTCTAATATAGTCCTCAACTTATCATTCCTAGCTTACCACAGCCTTACCTCTACTTTCTTCTCAACCATGTCATGCTCATCTTGAGCTAGAGTCCCAATATGCCAATTAACAAATTGAATACTCGGTCTTTTGTGGGACTAGCAATTTATCTCCCCTCGTTTCTTTTTGATGCAAAACCCATTGTTTTCTTATAACTCCAACTAGGAGCCATTGCACGGTTTGCACCATGTCACTTTTAGAAGACAACCTAACCCTAGCCAATCTTTTTGATGCAATACCCATTGCTTTTGTAATTTGCCCAAATATTTTTACGTAGCCTCTAGAAAGATCGTGTTTGATTTCCGTTGGGTTGTTGACATCATGCTTGATACATCTTCCATTTGATGCAAACATTAAAAATAAACTTTCTAAAAGAAAAATAGAAGCCAATCTACATGACCTCACTATCTGCATCCAAATCGCTTCTGTAGTACTTTCATTGGCTGGAAGATCTGGTCATGTGCCTATCTCTGATGAATTAGTTCACTCCAATAATTTACTCTTTTTTTCTCCGACTTTGTTGCACAGGTCTGTAGTATAGAATTAATGGAAGGCGACACCATCGTCATGGGTTCTGATGGTCTTTTTGATAATGTCTTTGACCACGAAATAGTTTCGACAATCTCCAGATTTAAAGATGTTGTGGAGGCCGGTAGGGTTCACAGTTCACCTTGCTTATCAATTCAATGCTTTGGAGTTGTTTTCTGGCTCTAATCCGAACCGAGCCTCCAATGTAGCAAAGGCATTAGGGGACCTCGCAAGCAATCATTCGAGAGATGCCGATTTTGATTCACCCTACATCCTGGAAGCCAGAAGCAAGGTACGACAAACAAAACCCAAACACTTAATTTCCATTTTGATGATGTCATGCATTTCTTAAATTATTTCCTTTTCTGTGAGAAACTTGATAGCAAAACCACTGCAGCTCAATCTGATCAATTTTTGAAAAAGCAACTGAATGAAAGTAAATCGAGACATGGCTCAATGTGCTGGAGTCGGAATTTTGAATTTTTTTTCGCAAATAAAAATTAAAAAATAAATTATTCCCAGATAAATACCCATTGGAAACTAATTTCTGAAGTAGCTTATTTCCCCAAGTCGGAAGTCACGATATAGATCAGATGGTGAGTTCTGAATAAAACCGCTACCCGTGATAGTGGTTTCATGTTCCAGGAAAACCGCTACCCGTGATAGTTAGCGGTTTATGCTGGAGCCGACAAGCAGATAGATGCAGAACCTTCAGCTTCTCGTGTAAACCGCTATTTTCTCATGGTTTTCTTTAAAGCCTGCACGGCATCCGGCCTGGGGACAGCATGTTGTCCAAGCTTTTGAAATAGGCTACTTCTGAAATTAGTTTCGGGTGAGTATTTGTGAAAAATTCTTGAATTTTCCTACTGATGGCTTGTTGTATTGTATATTCGGATGCAGGGTTTTGATGTTCCATTTTGGAAGAAAATTCTTGGAATGAAACTAAAAGGTATGTCTCCTCTCAACCCCATATACTTATCTGCACGGCCTACAGTAATCATCTCCTGGTAGTAGCCTAGTAGGGGTGCAACTCGGGTTGGGCGAACCCAAACCTGAACGTGACCCAATCCGAGTTTTGATAGGGTTGTGTTGGATTTTTTTTTTGTCTTACGGTTGTGTTAGGGTTGACGTCAACCCCGACCGAACCCGACCCCCGATGCAACAATGTTAAATTTGAGCTGACATTTGGTTTGTGTTCTGCAGGCGGTAAGCTGGATGATATCACTGTGATCGTGGGCCTAGTAGTAAGTTCTTCGAATGATCAACCACCAACCGATGAATCAAAGATAAACGATAACGGTTCATGATTGATGACGTGATTGTATAGGCCTGTCACCTGTTCGAGAGGACTGGTTTTCAATGGTGAAGAATCGATCCGCGGCTACATTATAATTGAATCTGATCAATCGATCCGCGGCTACATTATAATTGAATCTGATCCAGTGTTGTTTCTATGGGCACCCATCACCATGTCTTCGTAACTGCCTGCGGAAATCAATGTTAGTAATGTGGGGTTAACAAGAGCATGCTGCTGCTGAATTGTTGTCCAGAGTTTCACCCCTGCAACGAAGCAGTGATTGCACACAACTCCCTTCAAAGCCTACCTTCCAGCCCCGGTGAAAGAGCTTGTTGCTCGATATCAGCATCCACTAATAGGGCTGAAACTTGGACGGGTTGAACCTGACCAACCGTGTTCAACCCAAGGTTGGGTTGGGTTAGGGCATATGTAATACCAGATCGGATAAAAAAACCTAAATAAATACGGTGTCAGACCACTTTTTTTTTAAAAAAACTAATAGTATCATAGTGTTAATATTATTTTTTTATCATATTTTTATAAATATTTCAAATGACCAGACATAGGAAAATGACAATATATCTCTTTTTAAATGACCAAACATATGATCGGACTATATTTCTTGTTTGATGTTTTGTTTGAAAATTGTCTGTTTTGATATATACTTTGCTTTTAGATTGTAGTCTGATAATTTTTTCTATATGGATTGGTTAGGGCTCAGGTTGGGTTAAGAATCGAAATATAGTCGAATGATAGTATAAAGGACCTAGAACAGTGCGACCAACCTGGTGAACTCACTTGGGTTGGGTTGAATTGTATTGAAAACTCCCAACCCAGGGTTGGGTTGGGTTAGGGTTGAGGTATACCAACTTTACGTTGGGCTAGGGTTGAGCACAGACCCAACCCGCCTGGGCTTCAGCCATATCCACCTGGTCTTCAACAGGTTCCACCATTTATCATCGAAATTAAACCACCAAATGACACCGATAGCCAAACACTGCTCATTCAAAGCTATAATAATAATTACTAAAAACAAAATAAATTACAAAAATTTAAAACTTTTACACAACTGTGGGAAGCACCCCACATCATGCGCCAAAGGAGATGGCTGCTCTCCATTATGGCCCGTAAAGTACATTGCCGCTGCTCGCTGGAGAGCCGAAGAATCATGGATCCAGTATCGGTGACTCAGGGGTGCGGGCGTGTCTTATTTTCGTTGAGTTTTTGGAAAGAAGACTTTGCGGCTTCGTAGGTAGACCAGCAGATCGCGGCAGCTGGTGCGTGGAAGAGCATCCTGGCCTTCCACCCCCTAATGAGACCAGCATACCCGTCGCGCTTGATAATGGTTCGGATAACTTCTAGAATGGAGCTGCTAGAGAATCTGTCGCAACCACAAACACCCTGCCATGCAGGAAAACGAGCAAGAAAGGATCATTACTCGTTGGATTCTCAAGAAAGCAAACAAGAACCGACGCCAGAAAGATTCAGACGCTCAGAAATAAGTATATAAATCGTAAAACCAAATGCAGATGACTCCTTTAGTACCCATTTGAATTTGAATTTCAACCCCCAGCTTCTGATTCTTGATTCTGGGGGAATCAAATTCCTGCAAAAGCTTGCTTGGATGAAGTGCAAGAAGCTGATTCCCGCAAAAGCTAGAAGCAGTTTTAATAGGAAAATTGGATTCCAGCAGAAGCGTCTGAGAGCAGCTTCCAGCTCCTGGATTCAGTGGGAATCAGATTCTACAGGAATCTGGTCGGTGCAGACTCAAATCCAACCAGACCCTACTTTGTCCCTTTGCTACGAAGTGTGTTCGGATAGATCGACTTCCCCTCTTGAAGGCCTGGACACAAGTTTCTTATTGCGCTCTTCTTGCATTATTATAGGTATCCTACTTTCCCTCATGTAAGCTTCCATCCCCACCTTTTGAAATCTTGATCTTTCACCACTTCTCCAAGGAAACTTGGATTTCAATGGAACTGTGTAATGAAAATCAGATTTGAAAATGGGTTACAATTAAACGAGACCGAGAAGACAACAACTGAGATTCAGAACCCAAGTCCAAATACAATCGGGTATGTAACTTGATCAGAAAAGACGTCAAATCTAAATGAGCACATTACATTCAGCGTTGCGGTCAACGATTTCCCATCCCCCGGCTCACCAACTTGAACTTCTATGAGAACCGTATGTCCAAATATGCTGCATAATATTAAGGGTAAATTACATGAAACCCCACTGAACTATCACCCGTTTTCATGTTGCCCCCCTGAAATAAAAAAACTGAGCAAAATGCCCCATGTACTATGGAATATTGTCACTTAGCCCCCTCCGTACAAGTTTATTGTGTTCAGAAATTGGTAAATGATCATGTTTTCTGCCAATTACACCCCCTAGATAGTCCAGGGGGTATTTTTGTTCGGGTTTTTAGTTTTTTTGGGGTTCAAGATTTTGTTTCTTAAAAAACTCCTCTTCATTGGCACATTCGATGAATTTGTTTCCAAAAAGGATCTTTCCTTTCTCCATCAAAGATACAGTTTCTTGTCATCAAAAAACCAGGTTTGCATTAGCAAAATAAAGTAAGTTCTAACTGTGAAAATTTATCAGAAAACTATCTTTCTAAAGTTCTATTGTTAATATCTTACAAAAGACTACATGGAGTTGCACTTCCACTAATCGAGGATAAAGTGATGGAGAACAATCAAATAGCATGAGTATGTGTAACGTAGAGCAGAGGCATGCCCCGTACGTAAAGGTTGGGGTGGGTCCATACTATTGTGAATGGATAAAAAAAGAGAAGGTTAAGACCTAAAATAACATCAATGAAGTTATTAAAAAAGATATGGAAAGGCTTGTAATGACAATAGAGATATCCGTTAACAAGAATGACCAATGAAGAAAGATAGATAAAGCCGACCCGAAAAGGCTTGATGTTTATGTTTTCTCATCTTTCATTTTCCTATGATTTTCATTATTCCTTTTTTTTAAATTGACCGGTTATTTAACTTATTTTGCCATTAACCCATTGATATATGGTAACCCACTTGCATAGGTATGGACTCCATTAGAATCAAGTCTACAAGCTTTAAATCATAATGGTAACCGGTCACATTTATGAACAAAGTTTCGTAGCAGTAAAAAGAAGAGCTAGAGGTTTCTCTTTCTAAGTAGGGTTGTTAATCGATTGAACTAACCTTAACGGAAATGAGCAAGTACAATATTTGGGATTGGTCATTAAAATATCAACATAGTAGAACCAGATCAAAAAAGTGCTTGGTTTTCGAATAAAGTTGATGATCTATGAAGCACGAGAATGGGTACGAATACCGGTACGGGTACATTATGGGTACGCCGATACGGCAAAACCTTAAAAAAGTAGAGTACAGGTACGACGGGGTACCTATATAAAAAATATTTTTTTATAATTTTAGTATAATATCAATAATTTTTTTATAATTTAGTATAATTACAAGTAACAAAAAATTAAAAATTATTTGCATCTTATTTTTATTTATTTATTTCTATTTTTTAGATTTTTTTCTATATTTTTATATTTTTTCTAATTATTTGTACCCGTACCCGTACTCATACTGTACCCATGATGTATTGGTGCTATACCCATGTTGTACCGACGCCGTACCCAAATCTGGATACCCATACCCGATTCAAAATGACATACTGGGTACAGGAATTGTCGTATCCGTACCTAGTGCGTACGACAGCTAGGGTGCATAGAAAACTGGTGGAACCGGAGAACCGAACCAAATCGGTCTGAATCGTACGGTTTGGTTCAGTTTCTAGCACGATCAGTTCGGTTCTGGTTCCCAAAGTGCATAACCGTAGGCGACTGGTTCGATTCCCAGTTCAGGGTGCCGGTTATCCGAGCCGAACCGGTTCATGTATATGCATGATGCATTCATGAGTTAGGTAATACAGGTGATATAGGTCGGGTCATTATGCAATGGGCCCTACTGATCCCCACAACAGTATCATGTATCTGGCTTCAAGATTGCTTGTTGTATCCTCTGTTTTGAAATATTTTTTTATTTATATTTGCTCCAATGATGGACCTATTCTAACTTCTACCGGTGCACAGAAAATTGGTGGAATAGGAGAACTGAACCGGTTTTGTATGGTTCGGTCCGGTCCGGTCCGATTCCATGCTTCCATCTGTCCGGTTCCAGTTCCAAATATTTGAAAACCGTTGGGACCGGTTCGGTTCCTGGTTCATCCCAAAACCGGTCCAAACCGAACCATATGCACCCCTAATGACAGCCCTAACGAAATACCCGTGTTTCACAGCTGATGATAGAGTCAAACAAGGAAGCAGTGGTGTCAATTTATTATAAAAATAGTTGAATAAACCAATTGAAATCACGAAGCATGCTGATATATAAAAAGATTATTATCAAAAAGCAAAAGAAAGTATGAAAAATGTTCCTATTCCTTCTCTAAATTCTCTTCGATCCAAGCATCTGTCAAATGTCGTTAGTTATTGGCATCACAAAGTTGCATATTGTAAAAATATTCATATTCCTAATTCAGAAATAGAAAAACCTTTTTTTTTTGCAGAAGAATATCACTCTCTTGGCAAAAGAATATAATCAGCAATGAAGGTGGTGTCAGATTTGCTGGAGTGTGGAGATGAATAGAATTGGAAGGGCAAATCCGATCAGAGATTATCACTCTGCAAAGATCCTGAGGCCCATACCCTATTGTGTGCAACACTAGGGTTTTGTTTTGCTTTTTTACTTTTAAGATTAGGGATAAAGTTCATGAAAGATTGTGGGATCTACAAAATTGGGTCTCCAAAAGACTGATGAGGAGGTAATCAGGCTTTGAGGCCATGTCATCATCATCAATGGTTAAAGTCACCAAAAATTCCACTTTTTGAAGCATTCACACCAAGAATTGAAGTTTCAACTGCAACTAGTTTGGTTCAGCTATCTCAGATCAATTACAACTGGAACAAAACCCGAAACATCCCAGCTTGCAATCCATGGCCAATTCAAATCCGAATTGGTTTCAGTCCATTTCGCCCGAAATTGATTAGTTTTGACATATTTCAGCAGACATTGACTGAATCAAAACCATTTTTTGGGGGTTATTAGGTATTTATGTTTTAAATTTGTTTGGGCCAATTAATATTGATCTTTACATTTGAAATTGTTCTTTAATTTTAGGGTTCACATAAAACCCCCATGAACTATCCCCCCTCCCCGCCCCCCCCCCCCGAACTAAAAAACAGAACAAAATACTCTCTATACTTTGAAATATCCTAACTTAACCCCTCTCCGCAAGTTCAGTTTATTTTATAAAATGGTAAAGATGTTTTCCTTCAATAGTTTACACCCCTAAATAGTTCAGAGGGTATTTTGTTCCGTTTTTTAGTTCAGGGGAGTAACCTAAATATGGACAATAGTTTATAGGGGGTTTCATATAACTTACCCATATTTTTATCTCTATTATAATTTCAAATACAAAAGGAATAACCCCTATCATATTTTAGGAGTTAACATGAGCCTAAATTCCTTAAAAAATGATTTTGAGAAATATAAGGGTTTCAATCTTAGATATTATGCACATAAGTCTTTTTGGAACGATAGATCCATAGACATTTATGGTCATCACAAGATTTGTTTTTTTAATATTTTTATACCAAAAAGGTATGGGGACATTATTCATAAGTCAAAGAATTATCTTCATTTTAAGGCCTTGTAAAGGTACTACTGGCTCTTAGCTTTAGTCCAACCTTTACTCACATTAGGGGTTAGCTATTTACTTTTAGCTACGTTATGCAGCCTTTTATGGATTATAAGTACTGACTTATGATACGAGATATACGTGTACTTTGAATAAGAAAGTTAAGCATTTGCTACTTTAATTGGTGTTACTTGTTATTAATCAATGATAACATTTCATGTTTAACCAGAGCTTGACACCTGATAGTTGATACACATTAGTTTATGGGTTATACTTCATAGTTGAATATTTGAATTGTTAAACTAGGTAGTTATTTGCTCAAGAGATTTAGTATTAAACTAGTTAGCAAGTAACCAATTAGTTATCTGCTATCCAATAAAATCAAGTAGCAAGAAAATCGAGAAGGGAGGAGAAAATACTCAAAATAATGCTCTTGGCCCCCCAATATATGAAAATAAAACCAACCTTCCCAAACAAAACTCTTAAGATTCTCACTATGAATGCATAAAGGAGTGTAAATGGAAAAAAAGGAGGTGGGCAAGGAACTCATGGCAAGTATGAGAGACCACGAGGATGCACTCACTAGTCAGAAATTATGGAGAAAGAGAAAATCTAACCTGCCCCCAGCCATGTGGGTGAATAGTAACCAACGAGTTAGAGTGGGTTTTATCATGAAGACCTATGTGTTGAAGAAGTTCGGCCTGATTTGACTTAAAATCGAACAAATAAGCCAAATCAGTCGTATAATTTAAATCAATCATTGAGAATTGACTTATATTGATTGACTTATATTGCCATGTAATCTAATAAGATGCATATAGAAAACAACCAAATCCTAAGCAACATCATGTATGTGGGTACCCCCCACAAGTTACTACGGTAATAAAAGAAATTTTTTTTTGTAAAATAACATATTTCCAAACAAAGGCCAAATCACTGGTCCTTAAAAATAGCAGATATATCAAAATGTCAAAGTGAAAAGAAAGAAACCCTAAGCTACATCACTTCTTTACACCATAGTTACAAATTTTGGTCGCAATTATGAAATTTCGGCGAAATATTTCGGTTTTGACTAGGACCGAAACAAAACGAGGGTCGAAACCAGGGGGATTGCCAATTTCAATCAAATTTTGGTCGAATTATTTGTTATTTTCGGTTTCAACTTTCGGAACTGGAGCTATCCATTTCGATCAATTTCGATTTCGAAACTGGACCTATCAATTTGTCAATATTGGTCGAAATTTTAAAATTTTGATTGAAATTTCAGTTTAGGCTTGGATCGAAACCCGACCCCAAACCGGAATTTAAAACCTTCCTTTACACATATCTAAGAATATGTCCAAGAGTGAAGTTTGTTGTTTAGAAATCCTCAAAGATCGAATGTATACATGGTTACAATCAAAGATTGCAAGGCATTATGATCACTAAATGACCTTAAAAAGATTTATATATAATTAATCTGCTAGAACTTTTTTACTAATTAATTTTTCTTGTGATGGGCAATTGGACATATTAAATGTACACCCAATCAAATCACACTCCTAGATCCAAGAAAATCAACTTAGAATGACAAGATTATGAGCAAATCGAATTACCTGATTTGATGTACATGGGTACACCCATAAAATTACCTGATTTGATGAGCAAATCGAATTTTTTTAATTCTACGTTTTTTTTTGGTGTGAAAGGGACCATAATGGTCAGTAAATACCTGTTAGTGCGCTGGCAGCCTGGCACAAGATAGACCAAGGATTGAAACTCGTCCCAACAACGAGAAAAATGCCTCTATTTTTTAATAACCCCACAGGCTAGAAGGCTCCACTAAGACGAGAGGGAAGCCCGCCAATAAAGAGAGCATGGAAATATGCCGAAGCATTTGTTTGAATCCTTCACCAAAGCCACGGATTGCATGTCTTACCAACTGAGCTATCGGTTGGAGACTATGTAGTTTAAATGATTGATTAAATCTACCACAATTTTCTTTAATTGATGGTCCATATGGATGAATAAGTAATTAAGTAATAATAGAGCTACATGAACAACTTCAAGATGGCTTTCTTAAAGTAGTTATATGTTGTAATAAGATATTACCCTCCACAACTCTTTCCCTAGAACAAGGGCGAATGACTTCACAACCTTCTCTTCAATTGGGTAGCAATCATATTCAGGCATATCATGAAAAAAATCTACTAGTCAAATTCAAAGTGTCCCTCGTGATTTAAGATGTGAGAATTCAAATTAGTCATTTTCAAACCTTTGTCTCCTTGTGAAGAAGTCATGTTCCTCCTGATTCACTAAGTGAGAATGCAAATTAATCATTTTTAATTTTGTCTCCTTGTTAGGAAGCTCTTCATTAGATCCACATAAGTGCAAATTTCTCTAGCTACTTAAGAAAAGGATGGGGGAAAGAGAAAAAAGATGCCATGCTGTTCCACTGATTAAAGCACAAACAATTATACAAGACATCACAGAAGCTTGTTCCAAAAATAGTGCAGAATTAGTTTCATCATCCAGTCATGATGTTCCCGATATTAATGAAGCTCTAATAAAAGATTTGCTTGATCCATCAGATTTTGGAATTGCCTATATTATTCCACAACAGGGTGCATCAAATACATTTCATTTGTCTAAAGATGTTTCTTTTTAAGTTATGGGTCTTTTCCTCCCTCTTCCCCCCTCACACCCCAGGTTTGGTACCCTCCCTCCTTCGTACCAAAATCCGGAGCCCAGGGATATAACCCTAGGGACTTCAGAAAGCAGAAATGATTTCCACCTACGGAAATCTGTCCATTGACTTCATTTCCTTTCCCTTGTTCTTTTGAAAGAAAAGAAATTAAGTGATGCAAGCTATTTCAATTGTTCATTTCCACTTCCCGGAAATTAAGTGAGTAATAGAGACGAAGAAAATTTATTGATCAGTTCATTCCAACTCGAATTAAGGAAATGAGGTTTCCGTCCAAATTAGAGAGGAAATGAAGTACGCCCGCTAGGAGGAAATGACTTCCACAGACTTAAAATGAAAAGAACAATGAAAACGGAAATGAAGTCAGCAGATGGATACATTTCCACCCTCCTTTCCGCCCAAAAGAACACACCCTAAACAATCCATGTTGCCATGGAAATGGATTCATATGATGCTATGACCGGATCATAGTAAAAACTTTTGGGCTTTCTCAAAGTGGCCCTTGAACAACATTTTGAAATTTGTATAGAACCAAACACCGAAATCTAATATAGTAATTGCTACATATATCTCACAATTCAAGTATGAGTGTACGAGCGAAGAGAAAGAAGCGATTTTTCTAGGTTGTTGACTCAATAAATTGATTGAAAATCTTTACCTGACACTGCAGCTGGGTCTTGACCACATCGAGCGGGGTGGTCACCGCAGCCGCCAATGCACCAGCCGCTGCCCCGGCAGTGGCGTGCACCACCAGCCGCTCGTCGCTGGCGCTGTCGGGGGACACCTGCATCAGGCCCCTCTTCGCCGCCTCATACGTCGCAAAGTAGACGGCGGTGAAGGGGGCGTTCATCACCACCGTGGTCCGGTACGACGCGTAGAACGCGCGGAGGCCCTCCTCCCGCAGCACCCGCCGGAGGCAGTCGGCGACCCCCTTGTACGGGCTGTTCTGGAGCTGCAGCCGCTGCTTGACGGTGTCCATGGGGGTGAGTATGGCGTCGCTGGCGACGGTGGCGAGCACGCCGGAAGCGGCGTGGGCGGCGGGGTTGTTCCGTGAGAGGGCGCGCTTGGAGAGCTCGTAGACGGAGAAGTAGACGGCGTGGGCGGGGCCAGCGCCGAGGCCCATCGCGGCGATGCCGCGGTACAGGCCGAGGGGCCCATCGGAGCGGAGGACGGAGCGGAGGGCGTGGCGGAGGCCGAGCCGGGGGTGGCAGGGCGGGGATCCGGCCTGCATGCGGGTCTTGAGGGTGTCGACGGGGAACATGGCGGTGTGCTCGACGACGCCGGCGATGGAGCCGGCGACCATGTACTGCCAGAACTTGAGGCCGTCGTGGGTGACGCTAAGCTCGCCGGCGGCCGGGTGCGGGGGGAGGAGGTCCGGGGGGTGGAACTTCGGGGACGCGTCCGCCATGGGGCGATGTTCGGAGATTGAGGGTACGGGACCAATTATAAAGAGGGGGTCGGACTCGCGGATCGCTTTGGGGTGATGGGGATCGAACGGCTTGGCGCCATCCAATAATTTTAGAACATAGCGAGTATGGTGGACGGAGCCTTTTCTTTCTCCTCTCTCCTCTCTCCTCTCTCCTCTCTCCTCTCTCTCTCTCTCTCTCTCTAAAAGGATCGGGTTCGGGCGGGGGGAGAGAAGATGAGGGGAGATGTGATGTTCGGTTCCCGGACCGACTCGCCGCCCTGGCTTGGGTTTTGACCGGTGAGTGGATATTTCCCGCATCGTGACGTGGGAAAAGGCCGTACTGGCAGACATACTGTCGAGGTGGGGCCCGTGGGGGGCGTCCGTAATGAGTTCTCGGTGCATCGGCGAATCTAGGGATGGCAATATTTTTTTGTCGGATCCGTCCGATCCGAAAAAACAGCGGATTCGGATGCTGATTTCTTGTCCAGAATCTGGGTCCGGATCAGTACAGACTATCGGATTTAAATCCGGGTACGGACTAATAAGTCCGACGGATCGACATTGTCCGGATTTGAATGATGTAGTAAACTAGTGCATGTCTGTACCTGTCGGCACTGTAGTGGGCCGTCTTCGGCGGCAACACACCAATCAGCACTACAGTGGGCCACTTTCGGCGGCAATGCACCTGAACGTTTTCGGTAACAAAACACTTTCGACAACAACACCGGTATTCATAGGGACACCCATTTTCTCGCCCGTACCGATTGGCACGAAGCGGGCGTCTTCGGCGCAACCAACTCCCCGTCCCCTTATAATCGATCAATCACAGCTGTCTCTGTTCGAACGGATTCCTCAAGATCGACCCGATGGTTTGGAGCGGTCGAAATTTCAGCAGGCGGGTTTATAGTCATTGATGCGACCAACGATCATGGGATGAACGGTCAGGTTTAGTGCAGTTTCAATGGGTCGGGATTTTAGGGGTTTAGTGCAGTTTAAATGGGTTGGGATTTGAAACCAATGAGAGATCGTGCATTGATTTTTGAACGAATGGTTAGATCTATTCGGTTCATTTTTGTCCAATCAGTTTGTCCTAGTCAGCTTTTTTGTTCCATTTTGTCTAGCCAGCACAAAACCAAAGTCCCTTGTTATATAGATCAATCACAGTTGTCTCTGCTCGAATGGATTCCTCGAGATCGACCCAATGATTTAGGACAGTCGAAATTTCAGCATGCAGGTTTATAGCCGTTGATGTGAACAACGATCGCGGGATGAACGGTCATGTTTAGTGCAGTTTCAATGGGCCGGGATTTTAGGGGTTTAATGCAGTTTAAATGGGTTGGGATTGACCAAGGAGATATCGTGTGTTGATTTTTAAACGAATGGTTAGATCTATTCGGTTCATTTTTGTCCGGTCAGCTTATCCTAGTGAGCTTTTTTATTCCGTTTTGTCTAGTCAGCACAAAACCGACGTCCTTATTATATAGATCAATCATAGCTGTCTCTGTTTTCGAATGGATTCCTCGAGATCGACCCGATGGTTTGGGACAGCCGAAATTTCTGCAGGCAAGTTTATAGCTGTTAATGTGAACAACGATCATGGGATGAACGGTTATGTTTAGTGCAGTTTCAATGGGCCGGGATTTTAGGGGTTTAGTGCAGTTTAAATAGGTTGGGATTTGAAACCAATGAGATATCGTGTGTTGATTTTTGAACGAATGGTTAGATCTATTCGGTTCATGTTTGTCTAGTTATCTTGTCCTAGTCAGCTTTTATGTTCCATTTTGGTCAGGTTTAGTGTAGTTTAAATGGGCTGTGATTTTAGGGGTCTAGCGCAGTTTAAATGGGTTGGGATTTGAAATCAAGAAGAGATCGTGCGTTGATTTTTGAATGAATGAGTATATATTTATTCGGTTCATTTTTGTCCAGTCAACTTGTCGTAGTCAGCGGTTCCATTTTGTATAGTCAGCACAAAACTGACATCCCTTGTTATATAGACTAGTGCATACCCGTGCCTGTCGGCACTGCAGCGGGCCGCCTTCGGCGGCAAGACACCCCCCGGGCATCACCACTCCCACCCACACTGTCATATTCGGTGACAACGCAGCTGACCACCTTCGACAACAAAAAACTTTCTCTAGTGCATGCCCGTGTCTACCGGCACTGCAGTGGGCCGCCTTCGGCGGCAACACACCTGCCAACAGTGCAACGGGCCGCCTTCGACGGCAAGACACCCCTCGATTGGTACGAAGCGGGTAAACCACCGCCCCACCCCCCCAACCCAAATCTTCTGCCCATTTATCTGCCCCATCGTCTACCCCCCAAGTCACAGTCGTCCGTTGCATCGATACCCGACTTGTGCATCGCATTCAATCCGAACCGACAGGCAAAGAAACAGCTTTGTCGCCGGTCAAGGATGACATGCTCGTGCTTATCGGCACTGCAGCGGGCAGCCTTCGACGACAATACACCTGTCGGGCCGTCTTCGACGGCAATACACCTGTCGGGCCGTCTTCGGCGGTAAGACACCCCCCGATTGGTACAAAACGGGCAACCACCGCCCCACCACCCAACCCCCGAACCCAAATCTTCTACACCATTTATTTGAACCCAAAGTCACAGACGTCCGTTGCACCCATACCCGACCCGTGCATCGCACTTGCACATCTCTGATGGTTTCATAGCAGATCACAAAAAAAAAAAAAACAGAGGTTTCATGGCAGATCACAAAAAAAAAAAACTACAGTACATGGCAGATAAAAAAAACATCGGTAAAGAGAGAATACGGTACATGACAGATCACCCAAAAAAAACAGAAGAGAACAGAGCAGTCAACCAACGGATTTGGTTCCTACAACCATCCAACTATAGGACAATTCAATTGATGTTTACACAGCTACCTTGGTAAGGGTCAACTTGCCAAGGTGCATTGTACCAAAAAAAAATTTCAAGATGTAAATCCCCAACAAATAACCAATATTTACCAATACTACAAAACACAAAATGGTGAATGTTATAAAAACAGGGAACATAAAACAATGATAATCAACAGAAGAAGATCAAATCAATGGCTAAATAGACATGTATAGGTATTCATTATCGAAACGCAGGGATAGAGGCAAAAATCTACTTGCTTTCACTTATCCAAATGAAAAAGGGAGAAAAATTAAGAGCATGAACCGTACATTAATTGAGGGCAGAAACATTATAGTGGCCTTAGTGAAGACTGAAGTTCAACATGACCCTAAAGATAGAAAATAGTGAAAATCCCAATCCCCCATCTCAAAAATCAGAAACGAAGGAGATCGAGATGGGGATCACCAAAACAAATCCAAAATCTCCTCTTTCTGACCAGGGTGGTGCGGCTATCGACTGATATCAAAATCAGGTTTTGACATCCGAGAAGCACTCAATTTGTTTGCGATAGACATGGTTGTGTTTGTCATTGGAGGGGACAGACCATGGGAATCTTTTAGAAAAAATACAACAATTCCCATAATAGAGCAAGCACAATAGTGTTTATAGTTGTGCAAAGCTTTACATCATTGATCTAAATAGAGCAAGCACAACCGAGCAATACAGATAGGGTGTTCCTGGATCCCATGTGAGACCCCAGCACCACGCTCTTCTTCCTCTCGAGCACCGCTAGAACCCTGATGCACTGAATCTGAGATGGAAATGGAACTTGAGTTGGAATGAGTATAATAGGAAAACATCAGATGTTTGTCCGTGTGAACGCGGGAAAAAGCACGGGTCGTCTTTATTGCGCAAAACCAGATTACAAGTGTGGCCGGGACCCGGGTGGCTCGGGTGTAGCGAGTCCGGGTTGCGGCGAGTTTTGTTCAGGGGATTGTGGGAAAGATCATCTGGAGGATCCCTTTGATCCGCGTCTCCACGTGGTGTTCGTGCGAGAGCTCTGAAGGGGCTGCTCAGGACAGGGGTCTTTACAGGGTGAGGGTTTTGGAAAGGCTAAGGAATGTCCACCGTCTCTTTGTCCCTTCCGTGCTTCGCGCTTTCTCGGTTAGGAGGTTTTCCGGCTTCGTTCCTCGGTCTTCGTGTCTTCCTCGCTCCTTGCTTGACCTCGGCGTCCTTGATCGTCGGTTCGCGGCGTCGATCGTGCTTTTGGCGTCGGCTTTAGCTTTGGCCTTTTGGCTTTAGCTTGGCTCCGGCGTGGCTCTGGCTTTTGCTTTGCTTCGGCGCTTGCACTTGGATGTAGCCGGGAGAGACTTGCGATGCTTTCGTTCTTCCGGACTTCGCGTCGTATCGGCTAGAACGTGCGGTGCTTTTGCTCGTGACCGGCGTAGTCGCTTGGCTTTGGCACTTGCGTTGCTTTGGCGCGAGCTTTACTGGGGCTTTGCTTTGGCTTCTTGCGTTGGCTTTAGCTTCAGCGTCAACTCGATCTTCTTCTTCGAACGACGTGGGCTACTTCTCCGATGCTTCGACGGTTTGCGTGCCGACTGGACTTCTCTTCTTCTCCGGGCTTCTTTGGCGAGATCGGAGTCGAAGAATGCTTTCGAAGATAGTGGGGGTAGCACCGCTCTCCGTGCAACGGTTATGGCGTCGGCTTTTGTTGATGAAGACGACGAGGGTAGCGACGGTCTCCGTGCGACGGTTGTAGCGTCGGCTTTTGTTGATGAAGACGACGAGGGTGGCGACGGTCTCCGTGCGACGGTTGTAGCGTCGGCTTTTATTGATGAAGACGGCGAGGGTAACGACGCTTCAGACGGTCTGCTCCAGGCTTTCTTCTTCGTGGATGGCGCAGGTGTTTGTTGAAGACGACGGGGTGATGACGCTTCGTTTCTCTCCTCCGGGCTTTGGAGCTTGATCGGGATCGAGGATTTGTTGGAGCCGACGGGGTAGTGCCGCTCCGAGCTTCTTCTCCGGCCTTTGCTTCTGGCGTCTTCGGAGTCGAAGGGTCTTCTTCTCCGAGCTTTCTTCTTCGTGCACGGAGTCGAAGTCTTGATCTTCGTGTGCAAGGGTCTTCACGTTGATGAGAGCTTTCAGTAAGCCGATCCCGATGGGACAGGCTTGACCGTGCCTCGTGAAGCCTTGGGTCGATGAGGGAGCGTGCACGGAGTCGAAGTCTTCATCCTCGTGTGCAAGGGTCTTCACGTTGATGAGAGCTTTCGGTAAGCCAATCCTGACAGGGCAGGCTTGACCGTGCCTCGTGAAGCCTTGGGTCGATGAAGAAGCGTCTCCTCTTCTGCAGAGCTCCCGTGCTTCGTCTTCAGTCTTCAACCATCGGCCTTGGTGACGGTTATGGTGTCGGCATCTTCTCCGGGCTTTTGGGCTTGATCGGAGTCAAAGGCCTTATTGACGACGACGGGTGTAGCGCCGCTTCTCTTCTTCTCCGGGCTTTTGGGCTTGATCGGAGTCGAAGGCTTTGTTGAAGGTGACGGGTGTAGCGCCGCTTCTCTTCTTCTCCGGGCTTTTGGGCTTGATCGGAGTCGAAGGCTTGTTGGAGACGACGGGGTAGTGCCGCTCCTCTTCTTCTCCGGGCTTTTGGGCTTGATCGGAGTCGAAGGCTTGTTGGAGACGACGGGGTAGTGCCGCTCCGATCTTCTTCTCCGGCCTTTGCTTCTGGCGTCTTCGGAGTCGAAGGGTCTTCTTCTCCGAGCTTTCTTCTTCGTGCACGGAGTCGAAGTCTTGATCTTCGTGTGCAAGGGTCTTCACATCGATGAGAGCTTTCGGTAAGCCGATCCCTCGGGACAGGCTTGACCGTGCCTCGTGAAGCCTTGGGTCGATGAAGAAGCGTCTCCTCTTCTGCAGAGCTCCCGCGCTTCGTCTTCAGTCTTCGACCTCTTCTTCATTCCCCCACCCCCTCTATTTATAGGCAAAGGGGAGGGGAGAGAGATATGGGAACTTTTAATTTTAAATCCCTTTTCTATCTCTCTCATAATTACCCGGGATTTATTCATCCATTGATGAGGGGAATAACATTTGGTTGTTTTCCTTTTCTGGCGGGTGCAATTATGGCTGGATTTTGCACACGAAATCGATGGCGATCGGGCGCTTCTTCTTGTGCGTCGGATCGAGGGATCGGCGCAGATCCGCGTGTGTGCAGACGTCATACGCAACCTCCCCCCGCGCATGGCGGTATTTCCTTCCTTTTCTTTTCTTTCCTTTTCTTTTCTTTTTTTTTTTTCTTTCCTTGCAGGGCCGGCCGGCCCCCTATGGGGTTCGGGTCCTAGTAGGGCCGGCCCCATGTGGCTCGGGTCCTAGTGGGGGCCGGCCCCATGGGGTTCGGACCCTGGTAGGGGCCGGCCCCCCTTGAAGCATGGGGTCCGCTCCTCTTTGCTAGGTGCGAGTCGGGTCCGGGTCCGCATTGGTGCGGGCGAGTCAGGTCCGCGTGTCGGGTTTGCATCCGCGTCGGCACACGTAAGTCGGGTTCGGGTCCGACGAAATTCGTGTGTCTACAAATGCCCCCTCGAGGACGAGTGCGACGGTGAGAGCGTGTAGGGTTTGGATACGTAGGAATCGTAGAGCACTTGTCCTTGATTCCTTTTGTGGGCGGGGTTAGGAGTCTATTTAAGGACCCCTACCCCTTTTCATCTGCCTTTGTGCTTCTTCGCGAAGGTCCTGCCGGCTTCTGAAGACTGTCGTCGGAAGAGAGCTACCTGGGGTTGCACGCGACTTGCTCCGTCTTCCCGGTGTCGCCTCTTTCGTCGGCCTTGTGCTTCTTCGCGAAGGTTCTGCCGGCTTCTGAAGACCGTCGTCGGAAGAGAGCTGCCTGGGGTTGCACGCGACTTGCTCCGTCTTCCCGGTGTCGCCTCTTTCATCGGCGGCGATGGTGCGCGATCTGGAGGTTGTTGCGAAGGCGGGTTCGAAGCGGCGATGCAGCGATGACCGAGGCGGGGAGGATGGAGGAGCGCGGCTGAGGTGCGGGTCGCCTTCGCCATCTCTCTCTTCCTCCTTCTTCTTCTTCTTATTTTTCTTTCTTTTCTTTTCCTTTTTTTCTTTTTTTTTTTCTCTCTTTTTTTTTTCTTTCTTCTTCTTCTTCGGCTCCGGCCCGTAGAAGCAGCAGCGGGGCCGGCGCACGGGGCTGCGATGCGGTGGCGCACAGGCGGCGGCGACGCGCGGGGTGCGCAGCGACCGGGTGCGGGCGCGGGGGTCGCGGCGGCCGGGTCGGGCTGAGCGCGCGCAGGGCTGCGGCAGCGGCTGCGGGGTCCGAAGGAGGCGGCGGCCGGGTCGGGTTCGGGGCCGAGAAGGGCGGCGCGCGGCGCGCGGAGCCCGATCGGGTCGGGGTCGCGCGGGGGCGGCCCTGAGTCGCAGGCGAAGAAGAAGGGGAAGGAGGGGGGGCTGCGGGCCCCCCCTTCTTTTCCTGTTGTTGGTCTTTGATTGGAAGGGGGCCGCGGGCCCCAGCGGCAGTGGCTCTCTTTCCTTTTTTTTTTTTTTGACTCCGAGGGTGCCGTCGGTAGCAGTAGGTCTGCGGCGCATGGGTGCGCAGGTGGCTGCGGCCCTGGCTGGGTGGCGCTTTGCGAAGGCTCGGGAGCCAATGGTGGCGTGACCACAAGTCGGGTGGTCCTCTTGACAGGGGTGCAGGCCCCCTTAGTTGTTTTTTTTTTTTTTTTGGACGCATTTGTCTTGACTTGCCTCCTTTCGTGGTCTTCCAGGGCTCGCGTCTTCGAGAGTTTGACTTCTCCGGGATGGATAGCCGAGGATTTCTTCGACGGGAGGAGATCCCTTTGCTTTCCTTACACTCGTGTGCGCCGTCACCGCAACTCAAGGCGGGAAGACCTTCTGTCGTTGCTCCGTGTCTTTGTGCACGAGCGCATCACGGAAGATGGAGTCGGGGATGCGACTTGTGGGATGCCGAAATTAAGCGAGAAGATTCACACTGACGAAGGGATCTCCATGAAGCTTCTTCGGCCGAGTTTGAGTCTTCCGTTCCACCACAGTGATGAGGATTTCGTGCCTACGCTAGTTGTTGCCTCGAAGATATGCGCCAGACTGACCCGATGGGGCACCGATTCTTGGCCTTGGAGGGACGTTTAACATCTCTGCGGGTTCGAGACGAAGGATTCTTCGGCGGCTTGGAGACGAAGCATTCTTCGGCGGCTTGGAGCCGAAGGGTTCTTCAGCGGAGTGTTGTCGCCTTCTTGGTGCGGGAGCGTAATGACAACGGCACGGCGAAAAGACGAAGCCGAGTGTGGTGGCGATCGCCTGGTGCGAGGATGAGTCGGAGGCGTTGAAGGCCAGGGAAGGTGGCTCCTTCTTTTTTTTTTTTCGGAATTGACTTTACCTCTCGATCGGTCTTGCACTTTTTATATCCTTGCAAGATTCGTCCCCCTGAGTACCTTCCGAAGGCTGGCTAGATTATTGATGAGGTCAATCGCGGGTTTAGAGTTACTAGCGAGGTTGCACCTTTCTGGTAGCAATGTCAGCTTGAAGGACACCGAGATGGGCGTTCTGAAGAGGATGACGAGGCCACGAGCATTAACAAGGAGTAGACTGCTTTGGTTGTCTTTTGCTTGTCGATCTTGACCTTGATGACAGCTCCAGTGGTTCTTTTGGCTTTGTGGAGGTCACGAAGGCTGCGGTTGTTGTTTATGCGTCCGCCATTCTTCGGGTTGCTGCTTTTGACTTCAGTGGCAGTTTCCATCCTTCAGGTGGGCCTGAGCTTTTGCATGAGCCCGGTGGATTTCAAGGCAACGACTCTTTTTCTGCGGAGCAGATGCGCACCTTCTTTGGAGGGTGGCGAGCTTCATTGCTTACGACGGTCTTCACTGGAGGACGCTTCCTTGGACTTAGCTGCGACTGAGGGAGAGACGTCAAGCATCGCTTCAGAAGCTGGAGAATGCCCGAGCGACCAAGAAGACTTCTGGAGCAGAGTTTGTGAAGCAGCGGAAAGCTGGCGACGCGTCGAGAGTTGACTGCTTCCCTACCCCTGGAATTGCAGCGCGTGTAAGCTGTTGGGAGCGAGCCACTTTGGCGCCTTAGGGACTTCGACTTGCCACACTCGTGCGTCGCTTTAGAAGCTGGAGTTTCATTTGGGGAAAGCTCGAGCGACCGAGAAGATGTCTGGAGCAGAGCTTACGAAGCAGCGTGCATAGCTGGCGACGCGTCGGAAGCTGACGGTTTTTCTACCTCTGGAGTTGCAGTGCGTGTAAGCTGCGGAGGGCGAGCTGCTTTGACGCCTCAAGGACTTTGACTTTCTTGTCATCCTTTAGTTTGCTGACCGGATTGATGGTTATGCACTCACTTGCCTCTGGACTGGCCTCCTGGGACGACGTTGGGATGTTTTTCTTCTTTTTTTTTTTTTTTTGTCTGGACTGAACCTTTGTAGGTTGCCTACGTATCCTACTGAGAGGGATCAAGTCGCACGTAGTTCGTTTATTCCCCTTTTCTTTTTTCTCTTTTTTTTTTTTTTTTTTGGGCAAGGGGGGTAACCTTGCGCTAGGCAAAGTACCTTTTGAGGGACTTGCCACTGGTAGGCAAAGTCGCCACTGGTTCGCAGCTATCGCCCGCCTTCTTCGCTTCAATATAGTTGGAAGTGAAGATCTTCTTGACTGGAGTTTTGATGATTGCTGGAGTTTGACTGGAGTCGATGCCCCGGCAATTTGGAAGGATTTGTTCGCCGCTTTTACAGAGACGAGCTTGAGTCTTTGTCAGGCGATGTGGTATTGCAGCTGAGGGTAGTGAACCCATGTGCGCCATGCTTTCTTTGCTGCGACTGGATTTGAACATCGACTCGGTGGAGTTTTGCCCCCGAGTGTTTTCTGACTTGATTGCGAGTTGCTCAGAGCTGGTGCACTCGGAAGACTCGGTTGAGCTCGAGACGTGCAACAGACCACGTAACGGTAGTGTCATCTCTTGCAAAGTGCTGAAGTTGGCCCCGAAGAATGATAACGCTGGTTCCTTTGCTGGAGGGGAAGGCGATCGTCCTGGTTTGCGAAGCCATTGAGGTACGAGCCGCAGGATTGAAGCAACTTGAGCAGGCAACGGAATGCATCGCATCGAGCTTGATTTGAAGTTGATGTGAATTTTCCGTCTTGATGCTGGCGCTTCTTTGTCTTTGTGCGCTGTCTGGATGGAGGATGTCACTAGTTTTGCAAGTGGAGAGCTTTTGTCCCTCGCAGCTGCTTTGACTCCCTGAGCTCGTAGAGGTTTTTCTGGATGAGCTTCTGCAACGGGATCTTTCACTTGGTAAAACTCGGCATCAGCAAGGTGTGCTTTAGCCTTGTTGAACAGCTTGCCGTTGGCAGCAATGCTTCTCCCCATTCTTTCGATGTTAATGCCGCTTTCTTCATCGTCTTTCCGGAGCACTTGGTGAACTTCCATCATGCAGCAGGAGATCTTGAAGTTTTGACCAGCTTCAAGGAAGCAAATAGGAAAGAACTTCTGGAGTGTCACTGGCTCTAGAAAGCTTTGCTGGAGGAGATTTTTCAGATTTGCTGGTGGTACTTTGGACGTCTTTCTTCCTGGAGCTTCATTCTTTTCCTTGAAGGACTTTCTTCTGAGGAGTTTTCTTGTCGCCCGATCTTTCTCATGGTTAGCTAGGCGTGCTATCCTGTAGCTTGATCGTCGTGGCCTTCTCCTTCGAGGCGCCATAGCCCATGTGTTAAGATCTTCCTCGCCAAGGTGAAGAACTGGTGTTGCGACTGAAGGCTCTTCCTTGATCAGAAGGACTTGCACTTCTAGAGACTGTACCGATTCATCTTCTGATCCCCAGCTGGTTGGCTTAATTTCTTCATTTGGAATCGAAGGAGGCCTGGAGTAGAGGACATAATAGTCAATTTTGCCCGATGGTTGGCTTAGCAGGTTGACTTCGGGGCTTCTTTGTTCGTCTCTAGCTTTGAGCAGGTGCCGGGACGTAGCTTCGTTTGGAAGAGGAAGTGCTTGCATGAGAGACGGTTGCCCCCAAGACAGTAAGGATTTGGCCCTAGGCACTGAAGAAGTATGCCGTCGTCATCTTCTTGGACTGCCCCCTTTCTTTGAGTCATCAACGGTGGACTGCCCCCCTTCTGCGAGGACCGACGGGGCATCTTGCAATTCGTCGTCCGAAGTAGAAGTATCACCGTTGTCGGGATCCGTAATGGAGATATGATTGACGGCAGCCATGGGTGGGTGGGTGGGTGTTGAAACGAAGTCCTCGATTGGCATTCCCAGACGATCGAACGCTGACTTCTTCTTTGATTGCTTAACTAGCCCGAGTCTTTCGAACACAGACGTGCGTTTTTGATTCGACCGGTTTTTACCACCTCTGATTTGCTTCTGGAACAAGGCCTGGCATCGAGCCCGTCGTCGTCTTCTTTTGCTGTCGGGACGGCTTGCTTAAGCAGAGCGTGCATCGGAGATTGTTGACCCTTCAGCTGCTTCGTCTACCATCTTCGCGCCAATGTAGTTGGAGGTGAAGTTCTTCTTCGCGACGGTTCTGATGACCAACGGAGCTTGACTGGAGCCGATGCCTCGGTGGTTCGGGAGGATTTGTTCTCCGTTATGAAACAGCCGAGCTTGAGTTTTCGTCATCCCATGTGGAGCTGCTGCTGGTGGAAGTGTGCCCATGGCGCTTTCTTCGTTGTAGCCGGCTTTGAGCAGCAACTTGGCAGCGTTTTGCCCCCAACTCCCTTTTGGCTTGAATCCGAGTTGCTCGAGGTCTGCCGATTCGACAGGTCTACTCGGGTTCGGAGCTTACGTCAGACTGGATAATGGCACCGTCATTTCTTGCAGAGTGATGACATTGGCCTGAGATAACGACGGGGCTAGCTTTCTTGTCGGAGTAGAAGGCGATCGCTCGAATTTACGGAGCCACTGAGGCGTGAGACGCAGGGCTGGCGTCGCTTGGGCGGGCAACGGGGTATGTTGCACGGCTCTTGACTCGGGGCCGATGCGCATCCTTTGTCCAGGTTTCGGCGTTCCTTGGACCTTGAGTCTCGCCTCGTCAGAAGGTGGCGCCGGGTTTGCGAGAAGAGGAGTCCTGTCCTTCTTTACTTCTTCAATTTTTTGGACTCGAGGGGCTTTAGCTGGCAGAACTTCCGCGACCAGGCCCTTTGCTTGGTAGAACTTAGCGTCGGCCAGGTGTGCCTCGGCCTCGTTGAATGGCTTGTCGTCCACAATTATGCACCTCTCCATGCCTTCTTCGTAGTATTTGAGGCACTGGTGCCAGGTGGATACCACGATGCCGTTCTCGTGCAGCCAAGGTCTTCCTAACAGGAGACGGTATGATGTCTAGCAGTCGATGATGTGGAAGAGGACCGTTGTATCTAGCGGGCCGATGGAAAGCTTCAAACGAATGATTCCGACGGTGGACTGTCCGCCCTGGTTGAAGCCTTGAATGACCAACTGACTTGGCGAGAGCTGGTCGTCGGTAATGCCGAGTTGCCGCATCGTCTGGATAGGCATGATGTTGACGGCGGAGCCACAGTCCAACAAGATTCGGTTCACTGGCTTCTCTTTGATGTATCCCGAGACTTAAAGAGGTCGGTTGTGCAATCGCGTCCCGAGTTGCAGGTCCTCGTCTGAAAAGGTTATCGTTGCATCACACGAGGCTACAGCTTTGCGCTGCTGATTGTCCTTCCTCTTTCTCTTGTAGCTATCCGGATCAGCCAAGGCCGCAGCCATTGCTAGGCGAGCCTTCTTCGGGAGATGCAAAGCTTCTACGAGAGGCATGTGCAAGATTGCTTTGTCGTGAGAGGCGGTGCCCCCATCGTTGGAGTCGTCTCCCTCATCGGTGGAGTCGCCTTCTTCAGAAGTTTCGCTTTCGTTCTTTCCTTCTGACGCCTCATGGACTTCGACCATGCAACAAGACACCTTGACGTGTTGGTCCACTGGGGGGAAGTGATCCGGGAAGAACTCCTGCAAGGTTGTCGGCTCTGGCAGGCTCTACTGAAGGAGATCGTCTTGGCTTGCAGGCGGCACCTTGAACACCTTCCTTCCTGGAGTCTTGCTTTTCTTCTTGTAGGTCTTCTGCTTGGTGAATCCCCTCCTCACACGGTCTTGCTTGAGTTTCTTTTCTTGCCATGGCTTTCGTCGCCGTGGTAGCATGACCCATGCTTCTTCGTCGGTGGATTCCCCTTCGCTAGGATGACGGTCGACAGCAGCAACTGGTTCCCTCGAAGGTACTTGTTCTTTGGAGGCTCTACTGGCTCGTCTTCCGATTCCCAGTCGGTGGGCTTGATTTCGTCGATTGAAACGGACGGAGGCCTTGAGTAGAGGACGTAATAGTCGAACTTCCCCGAAGGCTGGCCCAGCAGACCGACTTCTGGATCTCCCTGCTCGTATCTTTTCTGGAGAGCGTATTGGGACGTAGCATTGCTTGGAAGAGGTGCTTGCTCTTCTTAAGGCTCTACTGGCACGTCTTCCGATTCCCAGCCGGTGGGCTTGATTTCGTCGATCGAAACGAACGGAGGCCTTGAGTAGAGGATTTAATAGTCGAACTTCCCTGAAGGCTGGCCCAGCAGACCGACTTCTGGATCTCCTTGCTCGTATCTCCTTTGGAGCGCTCGTTGGGATGTAGCATTGCTTGGAAGAGGTGCTGGCGTGAGCGGTGATTGCCCCCAGGACAGCGGCGTTTCTTCCTCGGTGAGCGCAGGAGTACGTTGACGTCGTTTTGAGATTTTCGGCTGGGAAGCTGACTTAGCGATTGGCGCTTGCCGGTTGATGCGCAATTTGGGCGTGCTTCGCCGAGCGGCAACGAGTACTGGCGAGAAGGAGCCGAAGGTGATGGACGTCATGTTGGCCGTAGCAACCTCCCCGGAGTCGATCTCTATCTTTCCTTGCTTTGCGAGCGCCATGATTCTTTCCTTGAAGACGAAGCACCTTTCGATGGGATGACTTACCACTCGGTGGTATTTGCAGAAGAGAGGGTCGTCGACGCGATGCATCTGCTCGGGCCTCTTCGAAGGAGGGAGCTCTATCATCTTCTCTTGCAGCAGTTAGTCGAACATGGAGGAGACTTCTGAGTCCGGAAAGGGATACTCCTTTGCTTCGAGCTCCTCGAGAGTCATCCTTTGTCTTGGCGGCGGAGGCGGCGGTATGGCGGCTCCCTTCCTTTGATCTGACTTGCCACCGATCTTGAGCGGCTTGGAGGTTGAAGCTACGTCAGCCACATTGACTTGCTTTGGTTTCGGTGCCGGCGGCTTGTCCTTCTTCTCTACCTTCAAGAAGTCCTTGTTCTTCGAGTCCCCGCGGTTTGCTAGGCTGAGTTCCATGTCATGGGCCCGAGTTGCGAGTTCTTCGAAAGACCGGGGCTTGATACCTTTGAGGATGTAGAGCAGGCCCCAGTGCATGCCTTGGGTGCACATCTCGATGGCCGAGTCTTCAGACAAGCGGTCTCGTGAATTCAGCGCGAGGTTCCTCCATCTGTTGATGTAGTCGATCACCGGCTCATCTTTCCTTTGCTTGACTGCAGTAAGCTCGGTCATGCTGACAGTTCGTCTGGTGCTGTAGAAGCGATTAAGGAACTCCCTCTCCATCTGATCCCAGCTGTCGATGGTCCCTGGGGGAAGGTCAACATACCAGTCAAAAGTATTACCTTTGAGGGTGCGAACGAACTGTTTCACCATCTCGTCGCCTTATGTGCCGGCATTATTGCAGGTCTCGATGAAGTGAGCAACGTGCTGTCTTGGATTTCCCTTTCCGTCAAAGTGCTGGAACTTTGGTGGCTGGAATCCGACTGGGAAGCGTAGTTGCTGGATCCTTGCAGTGTAGGGCTTCGAGTATGCCGCCGTGATCGGAGGAAGGCCACTACCGTGGGAACGCATCATGTCGGCTATCAACGCTTAGACTTGCTGAGCATTCATCGTTGCCGTTGCCGGAGGTTGTGTGGCCACCGAGGCTGGTGCTGGGGAGACAACTTCCACTGGGATGGGAGCTGAGGAGAGCGCTGGAGTAACTGCTTGAATCGTCGGAATGACCTCTGCAGGAGCGGGAGTTGAAGACGGAACTTGAGCAGCTACTGGAGAAGCGACGGGTTGGCCGACTGCTGCAGCATCCTTTGCGCTTAGCTTTTGGAGCAGAGTGTTGATGTGACGATCCTTCTCCTCCATCAGCCGAGTAATTTGCGCCATATGCTCGCTCATCTGCATGACTTGGAGCCGAAGAGCGGACGGAGGGTGGTGACGGAGAACGTCTCGGTGTTGCATGTTCGCATCCTCGCCGTCATCATCGGAGACGTAGTTACGCCGACTTGCTTCTGGCTGATGATTGATGTTTGCCCCCTGCAGAGGAGATGCAACGTCTGCTGGAGAACCCGAACGGGTTCGGGGTTGGGGCTGGTCCTCCCCAAACTTCTGGACATGGACTCCAGGATCGAGGCTCGTTTCTTCATGCACCAGAGCCTCGTTGGCGCTTTGGCGAGCATCTTCGGTAGTAGCTTCTGGCACGAAGACGTTCGCAAGAGTCCGAGTACGCCGAGTGTAGACGCGCACCATCGGAGGAGCATCACCCTCCGGATTTACTGGATCACCGTGTCGGAGTAGAGGAGACTCGGCGATTGGTGAGAGGCTTGGAGCAAACGCATCGTTGTTTGTTCCGGCCATCGCGAACTTCAAGCAGCTTCTTCAACCGTACGGATGAAAGGAGAAGACGTCCCACTGGGCGTGCCAGAAATCTGTGGACGCGGGAAAAAGCACGGGTCGTCTTTATTGCACAAAACTAGATTACAAGTGTGGCCGAGACCCGGGTGGCTCGGGTGTAACGAGTCCGGGTTGCGGCGAGTTTTGATCAGGGGATTGTGGGAAAGATCTTCTGGAGGATCCCTTTGATCTGCGTCTCCACGTGGTGTTCGTGCGAGAGCTCTGAAGGGGCTGCCCAGGACAGGGGTCTTTACAGGGTGAGGGTTTTAGAGAGGCTAAGGAATGTCCACCGTCGCTTTGTCCCTTCCGTGCTTCGCGCTTTCTCGGCTAGGGGGTTTTCCGGCTTCGTTCCTCGGTCTTTGTGTCTTCCTCGCTCCTTGCTTGACCTCGGCGTCCTTGATCGTTGGTTCACGGCGTCGATCGTGCTTTTGGCGTCGGCTTTGGCTTTGGCTTTTTGGCTTTGGCTTGGCTCCGGCGTGGCTCTGGCTTTTGCTTTGCTTCGGTGCTTGCACTTGGACGTAGCTGGGAGAGACTTGCGATGCTTTCGTTCTTCCGGACTTTGCGTCGTATCGGCTAGAACGTGCGGTGCTTTTGCACGTGACCGGCGTAGTCGCTTGGCTTTGGCACTTGCGTTGCTTTGGCACGGGCTTTACTGGGGCTTTGCTTTGGCTTCTTGCGTTGGCTTTAGCTTCAGCGTCAACTCGATCTTCTTCTTCGAACGACGTGGGCTACTTCTCCGGTGCTTCGACGGTTTGCGTGCCGACTGGACTTCTCTTCTTCTCCGGGCTTCTTTGGCGTGATCGGAGTCGAAGAATGCTTTCGAAGATAGTAGGGGTAGCACCGCTCTCCGTGCGACGGTTGTGGTGTCGGCTTTTGTTGATAAAGACGATGAGGGTAGCGACGGGTCTTCGTGCGACGGTTGTAGCGTCGGCTTTTGTTGATGAAGACGACGAGGGTAGCGATGGTCTCCGTGCGACGGTTATAGCGTCGGCTTTTATTGATGAAAGACGGCGGGGGTAACGACGCTTCAGACGGTCTGCTCCAGGCTTTCTTCTTCATGGATGGCGCAGGCGTTTGTTGAAGACGACAGGGTGATGACGCTTCGTTTCTCTCCTCCGGGCTTTGGAGCTTGATCGGGATCGAGGATTTGTTGGAGCCGACGGGGTAGTGCCGCTCCGAGCTTCTTCTCCGGTCTTTGCTTCTGGCATCTTCGGAGTCGAAGGGTCTTCTTCTCCGAGCTTTCTTCTTCATGCACGGAGTCGAAGTCTTGATCTTCATGTGCAAGGGTCTTCACATTGATGAGAGCTTTCAGTAAGCCGATCCCGATGGGACAGGCTTGACCGTGCCTCGTGAAGCCTTGGGTCGATGAGGGAGTGTGCACGGAGTCGAAGTCTTCATCCTCGTGTGCAAGGGTCTTCACGTTGATGAGAGCTTTCGGTAAGCCAATCCCGATAGGGCAGGCTTGACCGTGCCTCGTGAAGCCTTGGGTCGATGAAGAAGCGTCTCCTCTTCTGCAGAGCTCCCGCGCTTCGTCTTCAGTCTTCAACCATCGGCCTTGGTGACGGTTATGGTGTCGGCATCTTCTCCGGGCTTTTGGGCTTGATCGGAGTCAAAGGCCTTATTGACGACGACGGGTGTAGCGCCGCTTCTCTTCTTCTCCGGGCTTTTGGGCTTGATCGGAGTCGAAGGCTTTGTTGAAGGTGACGGGTGTAGCGCCGCTTCTTTTCTTCTCCGGGCTTTTGGGCTTGATCGGAGTCGAAGGCTTGTTGGAGACGACGGGGTAGTGCCGCTCCTCTTCTTCTCCGGGCTTTTGGGCTTGATCGGAGTCGAAGGCTTGTTGGAGACGACGGGGTAGTGCCGCTCCGATCTTCTTCTCCGGCCTTTGCTTCTGGCATCTTCGGAGTCGAAGGGTCTTCTTCTCCGAGCTTTCTTCTTCGTGCACGGAGTCGAAGTCTTGATCTTCGTGTGCAAGGGTCTTCATGTCGATGAGAGCTTTCGGTAAGCCGATCCCTCGGGACAGGCTTGACCGTGCCTCGTGAAGCCTTGGGTCGATGAAGAAGCGTCTCCTCTTCTGCAGAGCTCCCGCGCTTCGTCTTCAGTCTTCGACCTCTTCTTCATTCCCCCACCCCCTCTATTTATAGGCAAAGGGGAGGGGAGAGAGATATGGGAACTTTTAATTTTAAATCCCTTTTCTATCTCTCTCATAATTACCCGGGATTTATTCATCCATTGATGAGGGGAATAACATTTGGTTGTTTTCCTTTTCTGGCGGGTGCAATTATGGCTGGATTTCGCACACGAAATCGATGGCGATCGGGCGCTTCTTCTTTTGCGTCGGATTGAGGGATCGGCGCAGATCCGCGTGTGTGCAGACGTCATACGCAACCTCCCCCCGCGCATGGCGCTATTTCCTTTCTTTTCTTTCTTTTCTTTCCTTTTCTTTTCTTTCCTTTTCTTTTCTTTCTTTTTTTTTTTTTCTTTCTTTCCTTGCAGGGCCGGCCGGCCCCCTATGGGGTTCGGGTCCTAGTAGGGCCGGCCCCATGTGGCTCGGGTCCTAATGGGGGCCGGCCCCATGGGGTTCGGACCCTGGTAGGGGCCGGCCCCCCTTGAAGCATGGGGTCCGCTCCTCTTTGCTAGGTGCGAGTCGGGTCCGGGTCTGCATTGGTGCGGGCGAGTCAGGTCCGCGTGTCGGGTTTGCATCCGCGTCGGCCCACGTAAGTCGGGTTCGGGTCCGACGAAATTCGTGTGTCTACAGTCCGCATCCAAAATAATTTTCATTTCATCGATCCAAAATAAGTATAAGAGGAAAACATACAGACAATAATTTTATTATTTCTCAAAAAAGACTAAGTTTCAATTAAATTTGTAGGTTTAAATTGATAATTTTTCATAAAAGTTAAATTTTTAAAGACAAAGGAAGTGGAACCTAGATTGGAACATAAAACAATTCTGAAAAAAAAAAGTCCATAGAGAGAGACAGAGAAATTAGAAAAAAAACATAAGTAACAAATCAAAGATCCCAACTTTATCACCCACCTGAGATTTCACCATGAGAATTAAAAGCGGCGACTTCCAAGTTGCAAAAGTCGACTCAACCAAAATTGGATTTCTCCAGCAAAGGGAAGACAGTGGTGTCATCTGCTCCATTGTTGACCTACATCCTCTGCTACAAACACAAATAAAACGATATATGAAGGACCATAGAGGCCACCCCAAAGTGAAACAATAGAACCATAGATGTTATTATCTATTCCGTAGATCTGAAGTCAAAAGCTAATTAAAAGCAAGAAGGTTCATATCAAAGAATCGGTTGAACCTGCAAAACACACACTCTACTCCTCTCGTTACCACCATCTGCTACATTCTATATCTCGAATTCCTCGTCAAAGAGAAAAAGGACCTGATTAAAGTTGAGGTCAGAGTGGAGATAGATAGAGATGCATGCCCACTTAAAACAAAACAAAAAAAAAGAATATAAAGATAAGGGATTTGGGGGCACTTACTTGGTATCAGATTCCGGTAAGGGTCGAAGGTTCGAGGAGTTAAACGAAGGCAGTGTTGGAAATTTTGTAGGCGGAGTAGCTATTCGTCACCTGAAATTTTGTAGGCATGAGAGAAAAAGAGAGAGAGAGAGAGAGAGAGAGAGAGAGAGAGAGAGAGAGAGAGAGAGAGAGATATGCAATTTGGGAACCAGATCACTCTATAGGGGCAAACTCAAAAATCTAGGGGCCACAAAACGCAACAAGGCAAAAGCGAGGGAGAGCGAGAACGGATTGGAGACACAGGAATCCATCACCGGAGAGGGACTACAGGGCCGGCGAGGATCGATCGTTATCCCATCTCCCTCACCCAGTCGGAGAGGGTGTCAGAGCCCTCTCCCTCTCTTCTTTGCTGCCCCCCGGAGGATGAGGAGAGGGGCAAAACCCCCTCTCCTTCTTGGCTTTGTTGTATCCTGCCGGAGGAGGAGGACCTTGCTTTGTTTGTTCGAAGCCGATGGAGGAGGGGCCGCGCTTTGCTGCATCTCGTCGGAGGAGGAGAGCCTCTGGCCTCCTCCCCTCTCTTCTTCATCGCAGATCTGGGAGGGGGGGACCCTCCCCGTTTGATCTTGCCTTCCCATCGTGTCAACTGGCCAAGAGGGAGAGGGACAGAGAGAGCTCCCCAAAGTGTTCACCGATGACGCCCCTGACCCCACCGGCAACTGAAGAGCCCTGCTATGTTGAGAGAGGGAGAGAGAGAGAGAGAGAGAGAGAGAGAGAGAGAGAGAGAGAGAGAGAGAGGCCACCGGTGACGGAAGACCCCATCGGCGATGAATCCGATCCCGAAACGCATTAAGCTCCGGCCACTCTGCAGCAACTTTAGAGTTCACCGGTAGGTGGGACCTCATGTGGCCGCCGAGGGACCGCTCGCAGGGGAAGCACTTCCGGCAGACCTTGCAGCGGTGCTTCTGCTCCTGATCCTTCTCCATCTAAAAAAGAGGGGAGGTGAAGAAGAAACCCAAATCAGGGAAATCGACGATCGAGCTCAAGATAGTTGGGGGGATCCGATCAGATCTAGGGTTTTTTGGCATTCCGAATCGAGAGAGAGAGAGAGAGAGAGAGAGAGAGAGAGAGAGAGAGAGAGAGAGAGAGAGAGAGAGAGAGAGAGAGTGGGGCGGCGGGATTGGAGGCTGAAGGAGGGGGCAGCGGAATTTGGGGAGTGAAAGAGGGGCGGCGGGATTGGGGGCTGAAAGAGGGGCGACGAAAATTCGGGGGGCC
Source organism: Chamaelirium japonicum (assembly GCA_947650365.1). NCBI lineage: Eukaryota > Viridiplantae > Streptophyta > Magnoliopsida > Liliales > Melanthiaceae > Chamaelirium > Chamaelirium japonicum. Next base: position 69,890,599 of record OX393552.1, read on the forward strand.
AACGAAATCATGGAGATGGCGGTGCTGGAGCAACACTCGATGGGCCCTCTCATATGAACGGACGATTGCGATGGGGGTCTGGGTAAATGGACGGCAATGATTTTGAAAATAGAGACTGAGAATGGGGAACAACCCCTATCACGATCTCCTCTTTTACGGCTCTAGACGAACGCTCCCATCTCTCTCACGATCTTCCTCTTTTACTTTGCCAACTGTATGAATTGTCTAGTCAGCATTTGTTTGTCTAATCAGCTTTTGGTTTCGTTTTGTCTAGTCAGCACGAAAGCGTTGTGCCATGTTATATAGATGCCAATACTCATCGGTACTTGGTCGCGAATGCCTGCTACTTGTGATTCACTTGTTAGATAGAGAGAGAACTAACTAACCTTCCAAAAAAAATACTAATTAACATAAAACGATAATTAAATACTATTAAATAGATATTTATCATCTTTATATTGGGTTTTTAATATCATTATTGGAGGCTTTTAATAGGATATATGAGAGAGTCGTATTCACACACGGAGGAGAGGACTCCATTTGAATTCTCTCTCTCCATATCTTGATCGACGGTTAGATCTACCAGTACCTTTTTGTCCTAGTCAGGCTATGAACAACCATAGCGTGTTAAGAGACTAGTGCATGTCTACGCCGATTGGCACGAAGCGGGCACCTTCGGTGCGACCCCCCCCCCCCCGGCGTCGCTCCCCCCTGAGAGAGAGATGGAGATAAAGAGATTGTGGGGAAAAGAGAGAGAGACGGAGAGTGAAAGAGAGATTGTGGGGAAGAGAGAGACGGAGCGAGAGATATCATGGAGAAGAGAGAGAGAGATACAGAGAGAGAGAAAGATCGTGGGAAGAGAGAGAGATACTGAGAGAGATAGAGAGCGACGGGGAGAGAGATACGAAGAGAGAGAGAGATAGTGGGAAAGAGAGAGAGAGATCGTGGAGAAGAGATAGAGAGAGAGACGAAGATAGAGAGAGAAAGGGAAAGAACGTGGGGAAGAGAGAGATACAGAGAGAGAGAGTGGGGAAGAGATCGAGAGAAAAAGACACAGAAAGAGAGAGATCATGGAGAAGAGAAAGAGAAAGACGGAGAGAGAGATTATGGGAAGAGAGAGAGAGAGAGAAAGACAGATCATGGGAAGAGAGAGAGACGGAGAGAGAGATCATGGGGAAGAGAGAGAGACGGAGAGAGAGAGATCGTGGAGAAGAGAGAGATGTGGGGGAGGATTTTGTGGCCGTCGTACGTGACCCTCCTCCAACAGTCGATTGAAGGTTTGACCCTTCGGGATGTGGCGTGCTTCGAAGCGCTGAGTTGTGGCTTGCTGGACTGTCACACAAGCACTGTAGAGTAGAAAGGTAGAGGAAGAGATGACATAGGATGTGGTGACGAAGTTCGACCGAAGCCTACGTCTCTGTACGATAAGACGCAACCTTTGAATCCACTATGTCCGAGTAAACAGTAGAGCTACTCTCGACAGGCCGAGGAGTGCTTCTTACAAGTAATCAAACGATGGAAAAGGAGTCTGAAAACCAGAAAGCTCAGGGAGCTTTGAAAAACAGAAAGTGGGTTTCTGGTCCAGAATTTGGGATCTGGAATCATTTACAGGGTTTGCTATTTATAAGGGCTTAATTCATCTGGGAAATATTCCAAGAATATTCCTAGGAATATCCATGGTTTGGTAAATACCCAGGGGGATTTACCATACTCTAGATAGTGCAAGTGGGCCCCAGGCAGGGCTGCGGGTCCCATCGTCGTATTCGTGGGTCCCAGGCAGGGCTGTGGGTCCCACCATTGGACTCGTGGGCCCTAGGCAGGGCTGCGGGTCCCACCGTTGGGTGTTAGCCAGATTTTGCACCCACAAGAGACCGAGAGAGAGATTGTAGTAAGAGAGGCACAGAGAGAGAGAGAGAGAGAGAGAGAGAGAGAGAGAGAGAGAGAGAGAGAGAGACGGGGAGAGAGAGAGAGAAAGAGAAAGAGAAGGAGAGAGACGGAGTGAGAGAGATAAGAAGAGAAAGGGAGAGAGATCGTGGGGAAGAGAGAGAGACGGAGAGAGAAAGAGACATTGTGGAGAAGAAAGAGAGAGAGAGATGGAGAGAGAGAGAGAGATCATGGGGAAGAGAAAGAGAATAGGGGGGAGAGAGAGAGGATCATTTTTGTCATGTCAGCATGCGTTTTTGTCTAGTCAACTTGTTCCATTTTGTCTAATCAGCATGTAGACTGTTGTGCCATGTTACATAAACAACATGCCTTATCTCCTCCTCTCTTCCTCCCTTCTCTCCTCCTCTCTTCCTCCCTTCTCTCACCTACCTTATCTCCGGCTCCGAGGACTACAGGAGGAAGTAGGAGAATCCGATAAGATAACATACTCAATTGAAACCGACGACAGGCTACAGTTGAGTGCCTTTATCAATAGGTATAGGGGCTTCTAGATATATGGCATATGTTTTAAAATTTAACTTGGGTGCCCTTATCAATTTGATTGGGTGTCCCAACTATAGCACCCACATTTATAGAAAAAATGTGAGTGCTTGGAACACCCTTTCCTTCTCCCCCCTCTCAGTCGTTGTTCCGATTTGCCACCACCTCCCTCCTCTATCTGTTCCAGGCACTAGGCCCTCCTCTACCTTCCCGCCCTTCCTCTTCCCTTGTCAACCTCTTCTTCGGCTCAGATGAACGATGGACTGCACAGATAACGATGATAGTGGGGTCCTACATGGGCGATGACAGCGGTGGGGGACATGCACACGTGGTCAATAGATAAATCAAAACTTCATAAACTATCAACATAAACTTCATCCCAACCACAAATAATGTCAACATACTTGGCTTAGACTAATCGGTAGAAATAATAATTTGAAAAAAAAGGGGGCTTATTAGCCTTAAGACCCTTTTAAGTTTTAACTATCCATGTATTACAATAAATCCTAGGGTTAAGATCATTTAACCTTAAACCCATGTGTATATTTTTCTTAACATCCATTCTACTGCTCTAGTAGTAGTGCCTATATAATACCAGCTATATGATTTTGATTATAGTACCCGCTATAGGATTTCACTATAACATTACAGTATTTTTATTGTAGCAGTGATTTTAATTCGGTTGCTACAATGAAATCACTATAGCAACGACAATGATTTCATTGTAGCAACCAGATTGACACTCTACTAACCGAATTGATACTCCAGAATCACTATAGCTGCTACAGTAATTTTTGGAGTATTGATTCAGGCAGTAGAGTATCAATTCGGTTGCTATAGTAAAATCACTGCAGCTGCTACGTACAATGAAATCATTGTAGCAACTGAATTGTTACTCTGCTAATCCGAATTGATACTTCAGAATCACTATAGCAGATTAACAATTTTGGAGTATCAATTTGGATTAACAAAGTATCAATTTGGTTGCTACGGTGATTTCACTGTAGAAACCGAATTGATTTTCTACTACAGTGGAATCACTGTAGCTATCATCCGTGCAAACACTATTGATTCTCTGTTGCCCAAGGGATAATAGAAGGATATTGTTGTCATTTGATAGGGGTTGAAAAGGTTAACATATTTTAATGTGAAAGTGTCTTTCTGGGAGGGGTTTGAGCTCAAAGAAATTCATTTTGTCAGGACTGGAGTTTAAAAGCATCTCTTATAAAGGGGTTTTCACTAGATGTTATTATCTCTTATAAAGGGGTTTTCACTAGAGTTTAAAAACATGCTGACAAATAAAACGGTATGTGAAGGACCATAGAGGCCACCCCAAAGTGAAACAATAGAACCATAGATGTTATTATCTATTCCGTAGATCTGAAGTCAAAAGCTAATTAAAAGCAAGAAGGTTCATATCAAAGAATCGGTTGAACCTGCAAAACACACACTCTACTCCTCTCGTTACCACCATCTGCTACATTCTATATCTCGAATTCCTCGTCAAAGAGAAAAAGGCCCTGATTAAAGTTGAGGTCAGAGTGAAGATAGATAGAGATGCATGCCCACTTAAAACAAAACAAAAAAAAAGAATATAAAGATAAGGGATTTGGGGGCACTTACTTGGTATCAGATTCCGGTAAGGGTCGAAGCTTCGAGGAGTCAAACGAAGGCAGTGTTGGAAATTTTGTAGGCGGAGTAGCTATTCATCACCTGAAATTTTGTAGGCATGAGAGAGAGAGAGAGAGAGAGAGAGAGATATGCAATTTGGGAACCAGATCACTCTATAGGGGCAAACTCAAAAATCTAGGGGCCACAAAACGCAGCAAGGCAAAAGCGAGGGAGAGCGAGAACGGATTGGAGACACAGGAATCCATCACCGGAGAGGGACTACAGGGCCGGCGAGGATCGATTGTTATCCCATCTCCCTCACCCAGTCGGAGAGGGTGTCAGAGCCCTCTCCCTCTCTTCTTTGCTGCCCCCCCGGAGGATGAGGAGAGGGGAAAAACCCCCTCTCCTTCTTGGCTTTGTTGTATCCTGCCGGAGGAGGAGGACCTTGCTTTGTTTGTTCGAAGCCGATGGAGGAGGAGCCACGCTTTGCTGCATCTCGTCGGAGGAGGAGAGCCTCTAGCCTCCTCCCCTCTCTTCTTCATCGCAGATCTGGGAGGGGGGGCCTCCCCGTTTGATCTCGCCTTCCCATCGTGTCAACAGGCCGAGAGGGAGAGGGACAGAGAGAGAGCTCCCCAAAGTGTTCACCGATGACGCCCCTGACCCCACCGGCAACTGAAGAGCTCTGCTATGTTGAGAGAGAGAGAGAGAGAGAGAGAGAGAGAGAGAGAGAGAGAGAGAGAGGCCACTGGCGACGGAAGACCCCATCGGCGATGAATCCGATCCCGAAACCCATTAAGCTCCGGCCACTCTGCAGCAACTTTAGAGTTCACCGGTAGGTGGGACCTCATGTGGCCGCCGAGGGACCGCTCGCAGGGGAAGCACTTCCGCCAGACCTTGCAGCGGTGCTTCTGCTCCTGATCCTTCTCCATCTAAAAAAGAGGGGAGGTGAAGAAGAAACCCAGATCAGGGAAATCGACGATCGAGCTCAAGATAGTTGGGGGGATCTGATCAGATCTAGGGATTTTTGGCATTCCGAATCGAGAGAGAGAGAGAGAGAGAGAGAGAGAGAGACAGAGAGAGAGAGAGAGAGAGAGAGAGGGGCGGCGGGATTGGAGGCTGAAGGACGGGGCAGCGGAATTTGGGGAGTGAAAGAGGGGCGGCGGGATTGGGGGCTGAAAGAGGGGCGACGAAAATTCGGGGGGCCAACGAAATCATGGAGATGGCGGTGCTGGAGCAACACTCGATGGGCCCTCTCATATGAACGGACGATTGCGATGGGGGTCTGGAAAAATGGACGACAGTGATTTTGAAAATAGAGACTGAGAATGGGGAACAGCCCCTCTCACGATCTCCTCTTTTACGGCTCTAGACGAACGCTCCCATCTCTCTCACGATCTTCCTCTTTTACTTTGCCAACTGTATGAATTGTCTAGTCAGCATTTGTTTGTCTAATCAGCTTTTGGTTTCGTTTTGTCTAGTCAGCACGAAAGCGTCGTGCCATGTTATATAGATGCCAATACTCATCGGTACTTGGTCGCGAATGCCTGCTACTTGTGATTCACTTGTTAGATAGAGAGAGAACTAACTAACCTTCCAAAAAAAATACTAATTAACATAAAACGATAATTAAATACTATTAAATATATATTTATCATCTTTATATTGGGTTTTTAATATCATTATTGGAGGCTTTTAATAGGATATATGAGAGAGCTGTATTCACACACGGAGGAGAGGACTCCGTTTGAATTCTCTCTCTCCATATCTTGATCCATGGTTAGATCTACCAGTACCTTTTTGTCCTGGTCAGGCTATGAACAACCATAGCGTGTTAAGAGACTAGTGCATGTCTACGCCGATTGGCACGAAACGGGTACCTTCGGTGCGACCCCCCCCGGCGTCGCTCCCCCCTGAGAGAGAGATGGAGATAGAGAGATTGTGGGGAAAAGAGAGAGAGACGGAGAGTGAAAGAGAGATTGTGGGGAAGAGAGAGACGGAGCGAGAGATATCGTGGAGAAGAGAGAGAGAGAGATACAGAGAGAGAGAAAGATCGTGGGAAGAGAGAGAGATACTGAGAGAGATAGAGAGAGACGGGGAGAGAGATAGAGAGCGACGGGGAGAGAGATACGAAGAGAGAGAGAGAGAGATAGTGGGGAAGAGAGAGAGAGAGATCGTGGAGAAGAGATAGAGAGAGAGAGAGACAGAGATAGAGAGAGAAGGGGAAAGAACATGGGGAAGAGAGAGATACACAGAGAGAGAGATAGTGGGGAAGAGATCGAGAGAAAAAGACACACAGAAAGAGAGAGATCATGGAGAAGAGAAAGAGAAAAACGGAGAGAGAGATTGTGGGAAGAGAGAGAGAGAGAGAGAGAGAGAAAGACAGATCATGGGAAGAGAGAGAGACGGAGAGAGAGATCATGGGGAAGAGAGAGAGACGGAGAGAGAGAGATCGTGGAGAAGAGAGAGATGTGGGGGAGGATTTTGTGGCCGTCGTACGTGACCCTCCTCCAACAGTCGATTGAAGGTTTGACCCTTCGGGATGTGGCGTGCTTCGAAGCGCTGAGTTGTGGCTTGCTGGACTGTCACACAAGCACTGTAGAGTAGAAAGGTAGAGGAAGAGATGACATAGGATGTGGTGACGAAGTTCGACCGAAGCCTACGTCTCTGTACGGTAAGACGCAACCTTTGAATCCACTATGTCCGAGTAAACAGTAGAGCTACTCTCGACAGGCCGAGGAGTGCTTCTTATAAGTAATCAGAGGATGGAAAAGGAGTCTGAAAACCAGAAAGCTCAGGGAGCTTTGAAAAACAGAAAGTGGGTTTCTGGTCCAGAATTTAGGATCTGGAATCATTTACAGGGTTTGCTATTTATAAGGGCTTAATTCATCTGGGAAATATTCCAAGAATATTCCTAGGAATATCCATGGTTTGGTAAATACCCAGGGGGATTTACCATACTCTAGATAGTGCAAGTGGGCCCCAGGCAGGGCTGCGGGTCCCATCGTTGTATTAGTGGGTCCCAGGCAGGGCTGCGGGTCCCACCGTTGAGTGTTAACCAGATTTTGCACCCACAAGAGACCGAGAGAGAGAGATTGTAGGAAGAGAGGCACACAGAGAGAGAGAGATCATGGGAAGAGAGAGAGAGAGAGACGAGGAGAGAGAGAGAAAGAGAAAGAGACGGAGAGAGACGGAGTGAGAGAGATAAGAAGAGAGAGGGAGAGAGATCGTGGGGAAGAGAGAGAGACGGAGAGAGAAAGAGACATTGTGGAGAAGAGAGAGAGAGAGATGGAGAGAGAGAGAGAGATCATGGGGAAGAGAAAGAGAGTAGGAGGGAGAGAGAGAGAGGATCATTTTTGTCTAGTCAGCATGCGTTTTTGTCTAGTCAACTTGTTCCATTTTGTCTAGTCAGCATGTTGACTGTTGTGCCATGTTACATAGACAACATGCCTTATCTCCTCCTCTCTTCCTCCCTTCTCTCCTCCTCTCTTCCTCCCTTCTCTCACCTACCTTATCTCCGGCTCCGAGGACTACAGGAGGAAGTAGGAGAATCCGATAAGATAACATACTCAATTGAAACTGACGACATGCTACAGTTGAGTGCCTTTATCAATAGGTATAGGGGCTTCTAGATATATGCCATATGTTTTAAAATTTAACTTGGGTGCCTTTATCAATTTGATTGGGTGTCCCAACTATAGCACCCACATTTATAGAAAAAATGTGAGTGCTTGGAACACCCTTTCCTTCTCCCCCCTCTCCGTCGTTGTTCCGATTTGCCACCACCTCCCTCCTCTATCTGTTCCAGGCACTAGGCCCTCATCTACCTTCCCGCCCTTCCTCTTCCCTTGTTAACCTCTTCTTCGGCTCCGATGAACGATGGACTGCACAGATAACGATGATAGTGGGGTCCTACATGGGCGATGACGGCGGTGGGGGACATGCACACGTGGTCAATTGATAAATCAAAACTTCATAAACTATCAACATAAACTTCATCCCAACCACAAATAATGTCAACATACTTGGCTTAGACTAATCGGTAGAAATAATAATTTGAAAAAAAAAGGGGCTTATTAGCCTTAAGACCCTTTTAAGTTTTAACTATCCATGTATTACAATAAATCCTAGGGTTAAGATCATTTAACCTTAAACCCATGTGTATATTGTTCTTAACATCCATTCTACTGCTCTAGTAGTAGTGCCTATATAATACCAGCTATATGATTTTGATTATAGTACCCGCTATAGGATTTCACTATAACATTACAGTATTTTTATTGTAGCAGTGATTTTAATTCGGTTGCTACAATGAAATCACTATAGCAACGACAATGATTTCATTGTAGCAACCAGATTGACACTCTACTAACCGAATTGATACTCCAGAATCACTATAGCTGCTACAGTAATTTTTGGAGTATTGATTCAGGCAGTAGAGTATCAATTCGGTTGCTATAGTAAAATCACTGCAGCTGCTACGTACAATGAAATCATTGTAGCAACTGAATTGTTACTCTGCTAATCCGAATTGATACTTCAGAATCACTATAGCAGATTAACAATTTTGGAGTATCAATTTGGATTAACAAAGTATCAATTTGGTTACTACGATGATTTCACTGTAGCAACCGAATTGATTTTCTACTACAGTGGAATCACTGTAGCTATCATCCGTGCAAACACTATTGATTCTCTGTTGCCCAAGGGATAATAGAAGGATATTGTTGTCATTTGATAGGGGTTGAAAAGGTTAACATGTTTTAATGTGAAAGTGTCTTTCTGGGAGGGGTTTGAGCTCAAAGAAATTCATTTTGTCAGGACTGGAGTTTAAAAGCATCTCTTATAAAGGGGTTTTCACTAGCCCCCCCCCCCCCCCCCCCCCCCATAAAATATCTAGAAAGGACATCAGCAGGGCAGTCGTGTTTGAAACGGCATATATTTGTTGTTAGAGAGTCACCCTAGCTTTCTACATATATTATGAGCTTGTTGCAAAAATTGGTATGGTGCTTGCGGCAGCCTCTCGATCCAGCGCCAACCGATCTGACCTTCTATGTCCTTCTCTAGGGGTGGTGGACCTTGCCTCTGGCTCGGAATCGGACTTTGCGTCAAGGTTTGCCGCATTTGCTAAAGGCGACACATGCGATGGTGAAACGGTGGATGATATCCCTGCAGACGTACGCCATGGTTGGGGACCCTCCTTCCTCAGCGCCTGCCTAGAAGTGATGGTGGGAGGGATTTGTCTCCAGTTTTCATGGTGTTGGGTGCGTCATTGTTGGTGCTCTGCTTTGCGTGACTGCGGCCTGTGATGTAGTATAATCTCTTTTTTCCAAAAGAAAATCGCCCAATCCACCACCAAAAGCTGTGGTCACCGGCCCGTGCCCTCCAGACGTTCGAAAAGCTCAAACGTCTCGATCGAATCTCTTTCGCATGCACGACACACTTCGATCCTGGAGCTTACAGTTGATCGCTAGACAACGGTGACGATCACGACGAAGATAATGATAGGTACCTCTCCACGCTTGTCTCGTTGCTTCGACTTCCACAACTTCATCCACTGATTGTTCATCCAGCAACAATCATGTCTTTTTCTTCTTTCTCCTTCTCTTAGAGGCTACACAACCACTAGAAAAAGGCCCACCTGGCCCACCCGAAACTGCTACGCCACGAGCAAGAACACCACACCGAGAAAAGGGCCACCTAGCTAGCCCCAGGAGTTCCCGCACAAACAAACAATACCACTACCAACTGCCCAAAGGAGTCGTGGTACCCAATTTCTCCTTTCAATCTCTCTTCTGATGCTCAGCCGAAATGTTGAAGCATCAAACCAAAATCTAAGAGCATCTCCAACCGGCTCTGAAGCTCGGAGCACCTCCAAAGCAAGTGGGGCCCGCATTTTGCTGCCACCTCATCGGAGACGTCCTTGTTGCGAGGTTCAGCTCCAACGGCCTCCGAACGGGATATCCGAGCCATTTGCATGAAACACCCTATATATTTACAAGTTATCCAAAGTCTCCAAAGTTACACCAAATCTGTTAAAAAGTACATGTTTTGATATATATAAAAAATAATTTATGAAGTTCCGGGGGTTTTTTTAAAAAAAGACAGAATTTTTTATTCGTTTGGAGGCTCCGAAGGAGCTCTGTTGTATGTGGAGGGCTTCGGAGGTCCAGGCCGCACGTGGCCTACATGACATGCCACGTAGGTCTTGAGAGCATCCTTCGGAGCCGGTTGGAGCGCCCATTTCTATTCGGAGTGCCACGTGGGCCTTCAGAGCTCGCCTACGGAGCCGGTTGGAGATGCTCTAAGACTCCGTTTCTCACTCTCACCTCTTGTTGTCAAGCCACAGCATATCCTAGCAGCATATTAAAAAAAAAAAATCCTATAACCTCTAAAGTCTAGACTAGGCTGGTGTTTGGCATCATTCGCGAACCGTCCTTTTTCATTCGGGTTATTTTAACTTTGCCCCCCAAATTTTGCCTTGAATTAGAATTGACTCCCATATTTTCATTAATTAGACTTTACCCCCCAAAACTAATGTTCCGTCAGCTCCCCAGTCCCCCCCCCCCCCCCCCCCCCCCCCGACTTTCTTTCTTTTCCGTCATCTAACCCTTTCTCTTAGATGTGAGCTGACAGAACAGTTAGTTTTGGGGGTAAAGTCTAATTAATGAAATAATGGGGGGTAAAGTCTAATTCAAGGCAAAATTTGAGGGGCAAAGTTAAAATAACCCTTTCCATTCCAAGTATTTGTTCGGCTGGAATGAGGGACTTGGGATGATAATATCACTCCGTGTGTTTCTAAATTGGAACGTTGAACCATGGAATTACATAAGAAATAGTAATTGATAGTAGGGGTAGGACTTGGGTGGGTCTGATCCGAACCCAACCCAAACAATGGATAAACATGGGCAGGGGCGTAGCAAAAATATTTTTGGGTTGGACTGAAATTAAACTAGTTTATTTTTCCAATGAAACTTTTACTTTATAAAGAAATACTAAGCGAACATCGACGGTCCTAGAAATTATATTAATATAAAAAAATGTTGATTACACTTTGTCCCCCTGCGTTTTAACTCAAAAACATTTAACCCTCCTTAGTTAAAAAACTACATTTTACCCCCCAGAGTTTTAACTCAAACACATTTAACCCCCCTGTAGTTAAAAAATTACATTGTGCCCCCCATTGAAGTCAAATAAAAATTACAAAATGAGAGATATTAAGTAGTTGTATTGTGCTAACTTTTCAAACTTTAGGGAGCGTTTTGGAACAAAGTAAACTATAGCGGAGTTAAGTGTTTTTGGCTGCGATTCACGTTTCATGAGGACTTAGACGCGATAGCGATTCACATACGTGTCGCGAGAGGCCAAGGGCCTTGCTGGGTTGAGGCGGGCTTAGACATGTACTTAATAATATGAGTTATTTTTTCTCAAAACTCGACCGGGCTATATCCCGGCCGAGCCAACTATTAGATACGCCCATGAACATGGGCAAAGCTTATTAAAAACTTGGATGAGTTTGGATAAAAAAAGATCAACCCAATATCAATTTGGAGAGATTTGGGCACCATCTTTTCCAACCCGAGGAATCCTATAAACTCAAGTAGGTGAGTACAATGGCATACATACTTGTAGGGATGTTGTTGTTGATCCATCACCACAACCATTACAGAATATGATGAAGGTTTTAAAGAGAGAGAGAGAGAGAGAGAGAGAGAGAGAGAGAGAGAGAGAGAGAGAGAGAGAGAGAGAGAGAGAGAGAGGTTGGCTGATTTTATTTTTTGTAGTTTTGACAATTGTTGGTTAATAAAATAATTTGATTTTTTTTCTTCTTCTTGTTTTGATTTTAAGAGATCAAGTATTTCTATTTATTGTAATCAAATTAAACCCATCCAATCCGACCAACCCTCCCAAGTTTTGACAAATTGGGCAACCCGAGCAACTCGACATGGGCAAGCACAGGTTGGGCTTCCACGGGCTCCCCGAGTTCTACAGGCAAAACAGGTTGTGGTGTGTATAGGTCATGTTGGACATGGGCAGACCCTTCAACCCGCCTAATCCGCCCAAGTCCCAGCCCTAATTGATAGGAATACCCACTTCTGGATTAGGACTAAGCCGAGTAATTGTTCCTCATGCCAAACACCCCTGAAGGGGCTGTTTAGCTGTATGTAAGTCTAAGGAAGTGTTGGAACTAAGAGAACTGAACACCCAATATTTCTCAGTTCTGATGTTTGGCTCCATAGAACTGAACGACCATGACTTAAATTCTCAGTTCCACTGTTCGTTTAACTATAACTATCCTGCACAGAAGTCAATGTAAGGAGATGCTAGCCAAGAGATTGGAGCGGATAACATGATGTCAAATGAAATCATTATTGGGATTTTTGTCAAAATGATATTTAAAAAATAAATATTTAATTCAATAGCGTTTGATCAGAAGTATTTATCATACTAGCGCTCTGACAGCAACATGACAGGTCAGCGTCGTAAAGCAAGCCACATCAATTTTTTTTTTTATTCTTGATTAAACCCAGTATCTAAGTTATCGGGTTTAAACTCGGTATTCTGTATACTAGGTTTAACCGAAAAACAATGCGAAATAAGCTAAGTGTGGGAATTGTATATAAGGGTTTAGGTTAAAGCCGATATCTAGAATACCTAGTTTAAACCTGCTTGCCATGAGGAACATATGTTCCGCTTAAACCTCATCCGGAAGAAAGCATCCTTTCATTCTAGCGAAACAAAAGCTATCTGTTAGTTTTAAAATAAGGATCTGGAAATAGAAACGGACGGTTCCAAAATGATGCCGCATCATCCTAGGCATATTGATATACACACTACCACCTACACTGTCGGTCACTACCATCTCCTCGTTCCAGCCTCCATTGCCATCCGCGTATAGTCCATCCTCCTCTTCTCCCCTCACCCCCCCAACCATGTCAGTTGGGAGCAACTGACAAGTCTATTGGAATGAGTAAGAGAAAGGGGAGAGACAACAAAGGTGAGGTGCATGGGACTGGCAGCTCCGGTGGGGTGATCAATCGGAGTTGTGAGGAGGATGAGGAAGAAGAGGACGACGTAGCTGTGGCGACTACGGGCAGACCTTAAATGAGAGGGAGGGAGGGGCAAACCCATATGTGGGGTGCACCGTCAAAATGGGGTAATAGTAAAACAAAAAACAGGCTGGGGTGTGCGCATGATGGGGTGCGGGTGGATTTTGTGGGCGCAAATAGTAACACCCTAAATTTACAGCAGCTCATAGTTTTTAGGCACACACTGAGTTGCATCAGAATTCAGAACTCTACATCGAACGAGAAAAAAAAAAACCATGGAAATTGACAAATCACATAAATACCAACGGAAATAACAGTAAAAAAAAACATTAGTATCCTTCAATTCTGATTTACTGCCTCAATGGGGATCAAGAAATAACATCTCACATTAAACACAAATTAAGAAGCTGAAGCACAAAAAGGCACCACAATTCATCCACAAATTTTTTTTTTTCCGATTCAGATCTCTGATGGATCAAGCGAGCTCCACTCTGGCAGAACTTGGTCACCAGAATTGGATGCTCCCGGATTTTCAGCTCCGTGAAAAAAAAAAAAGGTGAAATCTCACGCTCAACGGTTCATCGGAGCATAAGAACCCCGTCTGTCTCGAGCTTGTCCTCTCAATTTTCTTACCAAATAATCAAGCATACTCTGCAAGAAATAATGGTTCACAAACAATTTCAGGCATTGCAGAACTTAAAAGCAATAATACGATGTAAGAGTTTCTCAGCGCAACTCATTAAATATCTATCAAACAATTTCTGAATTTTAGGCTCACATTAAAAATGTTCGGAAGAAACTTAACGCCTTGGCTGATTGACACAAACAAATTAAACAGCTTTCTTGAGCTTGTGAGTCATGATCGTACCGATAGTTACCAAATCGGGCGTTTTTTTGAAAAAAACGCGTATCGATCCGAAGACGTAGTAAACAGGAAAAAAACTCGTTTTTTTGAAAAAAACTTCCGTATGCGTGTCATTTTCCAACATTAAGTAATTAAAAGTTCAAAACATATAGCATATGCGTTTATTAAGCACGAATAAAATAAAACCTGAACCCAATTTAAACCTGGACCAAACCTGATGTGTTTTATACGTGTTTTATACGCGTTTAAAACAGAAAAAACGCGTATAAAACACGTATAAAACACATCGGGTTTGGTCCAGGTTTAAATTGGGTTCAGGTTTTATTTTATTCGTGCTTAATAAACGCATATGCTATATGTTTTGAACTTTTGATTACTTAATATTGAAAAATGATATATATACATACTTGGTATAATTTTTAAGATTTTTTTTGTTTTTTTCGATGTTTTCACGTTTTTTTCCCGTTTTTTCCGTTTTCATCGTATCTTTCCGATTTTTTCTTTTGCCATTTTTTTCCCGTTTTCCGACTTGGTAACTATGATCGTACCCCTCACAGGTTTCTTGGACTTGTGAGTTCGGGGGCATTTCGGTCATTTTGTCAAGATTTCAACTGAAACAGGGGGCCCAACAAAAGCATGTGCTACCCTGGTTTTGTTGTCCACTTCACTAAAGTTTCGTCGTTTTGTGGACATTTTGATGATTTCGACCATAACCATCCCACATCATGAAACATGTGGGACGGTTTGGTGGGACTTGGGGCCTTTAAATACTAGTTGATTTCAACTGAGACATCCCCATTTCGTCCAGATTTTGTCCGAATCCTCCTAATTTTGCCGGACTTCGCTGATCCACATGACTTTTCAGTTTACTGGTATACCACCTTGATTGTCATGATCCGCACAATTTTACAATGTATTTGGTGTCTGTTTTCTTCAAACAAGTCATGTAAATATGTATGTACAACTATAAAAAACTTAAATTTTAAATTTAAAAAAAAAATCCAGCAAAAAACCTTTTTTTTTACCACTTCCAAAACTAGGCTTGAAACCGAAATTTAAAACCATGTTCACAGCCATCTCTCTCTCTCTCTCTCGCACACGCCAAATGGGTCCCCGCGCTGTGCGAGAGGAAGAGAAAAGGGGGGGGGGGAGATGAACTCCCGGCGTTGCCAAGGTTTCATGCTAGTAAGATTATAGAAGGGACTTACCTTTACTCTTTGAGGTAGACTCAGCCAAAACTCCAAGTTTGGGATAGCCTGAAACATAGAGAGAGTAGAAGCAAAGGTAATTAATAGTGACTACAAATACAATTGTTTGATTCTCAATGCTACAGAACTCGGATACAGAGCAAGAACTTGCAGTTTTTGCATATAGTTTCATAGAACTATCAAATTCATTTAAGTACATCATAAAACTACAATCTCCTATAAAGAGAATAAATGTCTTATAATAAAGCTTAACATTAGTAGTAACTTCAAACCAAATGGGTGGATTTTTATTCAAAAGCTAAAATTGAATATGTAGGAAAAAACACAACCCCAATTTAGGAATTTCTCTTTTCTAATTTTTCGGGAAGGTAGAAGTCAAAATATGCATTATCATATATGTATATCTATATGTCTATAATAGTGTATGCACCTACAGCCTTCCAATCAGAACTATGCCAGAATTATGACATGCATGTTGAGATTAGGGCTAGGCAATTTAAACAAGATAATTATGCAAAGTAGTAAAGTCCTCGGCTACTATAGTAACTTGACACTAAATTCTTATTAGTAATCATGCACCGAAATAACATAAGACATCAGTTTCAATCTTTGGTATATGTTTAAAGTGTCTCAAAACATCCTTTCTTTACACTGCTTTAAATATGATGGAAAATAAACATAACAAGCTGCTTCTGAATACCACACAACATTTGCATCCATCCACTTTGAAATATGTGCCCAATTATGCTTATTGGTGACAAATCTCGAAGTAACCAATTTCGGTTTACAAATTTATAATAAAAATCAAAGATTCCACAAATAAAATGAATATTATAATTGACCGTAGGTGGTAGACCATGCAGCTAGAGAGTAGCCTAGCACCTAGGGCACTAGGTGGATGCGAAGGGCCTGTTTGGATATACTCTGGATCTAGGGTTATGGGATTATTGGAGCCCACAATCCCAAAAAAAAGGGGGTGAGATTATTGGGATACAACTGGAACCCAAAAAGCATTTCTTGAGAGCCCAAAACGTGCTCCTGAGAGCCATTTCCCCGGATCCAAAATTGAGACTCAGGAGCCCCTTTTTGGGATCATGGGATTCTTGGCTCCAAAAATCCCAGAATTAGAATCCAACAAAACAGGTCCTAGAGCTCGAGGAGGTACAGATGTTGCACAAGGGGAGAAAGATCAGATGAGGTAGATGAAAAGAGCAATTGTGGAGGAGGTTGAGGAGCAGCAAGCGATGTTTTGGAGGCTTCAGCCCTAGCTGGGTTGTCAATGGGCTGGCTAGAGACTAGGCACTCGGGGATGGATGACTAGGCTAACGTTAAGAACTATACAAAACTAACAAAACAGATGAATCAAAATAAATCCAAAAAATCGTGAACTAAAGAAACTATTAATCATTATAAGTTTGTGATGTTAATTGTAACCAATGTTAACTATTAATCATTATAAGTTTGTGAGGTTAATTGTAACCAATGTTCTCCCAAATTAGGAATTGACCACAGAGAACTTATTTGCTTTAATTGGTCTCCTTTTCCCCTTCTCTTTCTTATCTTGTTTTAATTTGCTAGGTTCCCCTAATCAATATTTTAAGCCTTCAACTCTACCACTTCTAAATCACCATCTTCTTCTAAACTTTAAAAGAAAAACTCAAAGAACGTTCTATAACTATTTACATACATAAATGTTCCTGGGCAAGAAATAATTTTCTGAACATAGGAGTTACCACACATAGTATGTCAGGCCTAAATTTCAATCAGGACAAGTAACTTTGTCACATGGTGCTCCATTTGCAAAAAATGTGGATGAAAATTTTATTACTTTTCATTTAAGTAGTGTTGGACATAGGTTTTGGTCAACCAGATAACCCATTTCATAGTGAACATGCTCAAGATGCATATGGGAGCACCAGTGAGACGAGTGATGCCGAGATGACACCGAATGGAGATCAATGGCCAAAGAACAATTCATGTTAGAGATCAGACTGTGTTCGGTCTCCAATTGACAACGGCAAAGAGTAGATTTTTTTCTTTGTATTTAGGGACAACATATGGAGTCCATTATGTTTTATTTTATCATTGTTATTATTATTACTAATTTTGAGTTAGGAGGGATTTTTCTACTAATTAAGTGGAGGGACCTACAGAATTTCACAGGCAGCACCGAAACAAAACAACGCAGTGACAAGTGTCAAGTGGTGAGTTTACTGTGCTCGATAAAAAAAAAAGAGGCCATTGTGCTTAATTAAGGAGATTAGGCCTCTATGCTTGATAAAAGAGAGGCCAAGAACAACAAATCAATATAGCAGACCCAGAGCAGATGGATCATTGAAGGCCAATGTCCTGAGCAAAGAGCAAAAGGCTGTCCACGAAAAAAAAGAACGGCCTGACTCGGGTCCAATTACTTAAAACTGGATGGAGCTCCACTTAATAGAGCCGGATCTGGTTCACTGTGCTCTTTAGTTAGCTAGATGTCTGGTTCTTTTAAGTTGCATGTGGGGTTACGTATCTCAACTACAAGGGTCGTCGTTGCCAAAAATACACGATATAGGAGAGACAGACTTAGTCAATACAACCAGATTTCATTTCTTTTAACGTAATTAACCCACTGATGGGCTACATTCACGGATTACAGCTTTCTTCATGGTGACCGTACACCATGCCCAACGCAATGGTTCGTTTGACCATTTCTCATGCTTTGACGCTCCAATCCGTCGCTCGTCGGTGATCCGCTGCACGCTCGCAGCCCGTGCTATGCATCCGACGCCTCATATGTCCATTGCTCCGGAACCACCGTACGTCCAGGGTGAACACTTGGCACCTCTCGGCACCCTCCACATGCCTGTCGTCCCGCAACCATGCCCATGGCCTTGGCAGTTGCCAGCGCACTAGCCCCGTGTCTGTCGACGCCTTCTGTGGCCTCTCCTTAGGCCCATGCTCTCGATCACAAATCCTTCGTCAGGCCACTCTTCTGTGCCTGGAAACCACCTGTTACGTGGCTCTGCACGTTGGTGCCAGCAATCGTACCCGTGGCCTCTCATGGGTCACCGCTCGTAATCACGAAGCATCTAGCGTCCCTCAACGCCCTTCGCATGCATGTCGTCCTATAAGCGTGCATGCGGCTGAATCTGTCGTGCAACCGCGTACACGTCAGCGCCTCAGCTCGGTGCCCGTCGGCATTCGTTGGTACTTCCTCCACTGTTCGTCGACAACCCAACACACTGCTGACCGCATTTGTACCCGTTACAACCCTTGTTCAACAAGTGCTTCTCGTGGCCGTGTTGCCATGCACTCCACACTCAGGCACTTGACACCTGTCGACGCCTCCATCGTTCGTTGACGACCAATAGACAATTGACGTCTGTCGGTGCCGTCTTTATTATCCGTCAACAGCACAACACCCTGTTGCGTTGCAGCCTGCAGGCATGCCTACGGCTGTGCTCGCCACCATCACGACCGACAATCGCTTTCGTAGTCCATTGATGACTCACACCGGTGCACATCGACACCTCCACCAGACACCCATCGGCAACCCCATCAGCCCATTCGTCAGCGGCTAGAATAGTTGCCCATCGGTGACTCCGCACAACGTGATCCGTTGTGCCTCGGTGCCATCGAGTTTCTCCCCCTCGATACAGGGACCCGCACGAGTTCGTGCCATTGCGGCACTCCACCATGATCCGTCTGGATCGTCGCTCGTCGTTCGAGCTGACCTCATTAATGTCGATCTCTCGGGTCTGGGGAGTCCTCGCGATCACCCTCTATTGATCACCACTAACCAGCCTGGGGGAGGAGGCGTTGCACCATGGCATCCCTCGGGCTCTCCTCCGACGATCCGAACCAACATGAGAGCGGCATTGCTGCACCGCGACCTCTCCGGTCAAGGA
Source organism: Chamaelirium japonicum (assembly GCA_947650365.1). NCBI lineage: Eukaryota > Viridiplantae > Streptophyta > Magnoliopsida > Liliales > Melanthiaceae > Chamaelirium > Chamaelirium japonicum. Next base: position 69,909,647 of record OX393552.1, read on the forward strand.
TCAAAAAATCAAAATATTTCGCAAAATGTTTTGATGTTCTGAAACCCCAATAAGAAATATCAGACACAATCTCGACCGGTTGGAAAATTGCAGGACATATTACGAAATAACACGAAATTTCTCATAATAATACGAAATACTCTGAAATATTTTGGTCCCGAAACCTTTCAGTTTTCGAGTTTTAGAATTCAGCACTTAGGAAAAAAAACAGGATTGTATTTAGGATAATGTGTATTTAAGCTTGACAACCATATTTACATTAAAACAACATTTAAGCTCCATTTACTTTAAGTTAATTTATGTAAATAAGCAAATACCCCACCCCCCATTTGATTTCAATAAAAATATCAAAAAAATAAAAAACCAAATGAATCAAAAAGCATATTTTCAATTTTAGTAGGAGAATAAAGTTTTCAGAGATTTTCATAAAATCCGCATGCTGAAAAAAAGTTGTTAAATTAACTCCTTTTTAGCTCAAAAAATTTCACAAGTTGTAGAAGTATGGTTTAAAGTTTCGGCCGAAACCGATCCGTTTCGGCAGTTTCGGATCGGTTTCCACCGGAGCTGAACCCGATCCACCTGAAAAAAGGTGGTTTCGGCCTTATAATCCCCTCCACCTGGTTTCAGTCCACAGGAGACAGAGAAGAGGAGGACGACGAGAGAAGGGAAAAAATAAAGAGAAAAAAAACCTATCGTCGTCGCCTCCCCGATCCGCTGTCCTAGTCGCCTTTGTCGCCTGATCGGCTATCCCAATCGCCTGATCCGCCGTCCCCACCTCTCTCTCTCTCTCTCTCTCTCTCTCTCTCTCTCTTTTCGTTGGGGTTTAAAACTCTAACCCTAACACGATCCCACCCCCACCCCTTTTAACTTAATGTTATAACTTATAAGTTATAACTTATCAGTTATAAGTTATAAGTCATAACTTATAACACTGATAAGTTATAACTGATAACTTATCTGTTATAAGTTATAACTTATAACTTATAAGTTATAAAATATATTATATATAATACTATTATAAGATAAAAAATCTAAAAAATTCAAAAAAATATAAAAAATAGGGGGAAAATTAGAAAAATAGGGAAAATTTAGAAAATATAGGAAAAATTAGAAAAAATAGGGAACAATTAGAAATAAAATAATAAAATATTTTAAGATTGTTTTTAAATTTTAAAAAAACGAAACCAAAACCGATCCCCAAAGGTCCAACCGAAACCGAGTTCTCAAACCTTGTGTAGAACTAGAAAACATGATCCGTCAAAGAAACATTTGAACGAATAAAAACTTTCCTATATCAAAACTATTTTTTCCAGACTAGGCAAAAAAAGTGTTTCGTATTTCAGGATAATTTTTGCACGATTTCAAACTTGCATAACTTTCTTATTTTAAGTTCATTTTTAAAATTGTTTGAAGCATTATTTTAACAATCAACTACTATTTATTTTGAAATATTTTTATCCACAAAAAGATTAGAAAAATATTTGAAAAACATCGATAAAAATCGGACCAAACAAGACTGCACAAGAACACACAAGACTCACAAACACAAATACACAGAATACATGTTATTTGAAGCTCTACATCCCTAGATAGGGTACAAATATTATTCGAGTCTTCCAAAGTGTGTATCTATACTTAGTTTATGACTATCCAGAATTTCATTGAAAAAATCCATTAAAAATCAATATTTCCACCATATCTATAAAACTGCAATATTTCTATATTGTTGAAATATTTCATGAAAATATTTCCATAACCATAGTGTCAAAATATTGGTTGAAATGGAAATTTCGAACCGTGCCTCGTCTTCTGCCCAGATTTCGCTCAGGGGCCCAAGCCATTGTTGCTTTCTGCGACCAGGTTCACCCAGGCACCGGCCGTTAACCTCCTCTTGGGACCACATCCTGTTCGCCTATGGTTGTTTGTGGGGTGGGCCCCCCTCAAGCCTTTGTCGCTCCCTGAGGGATGGTGCTCGCCTGCACCTCCCCGGATCTTGGCTCCTAGATCCGCTACTCCATGGTAACTTGGCAAGAGAGGAGAGAACCCTAAAAAGGCAATTGGTAGGTATGGAGACCAACCTTGTTAGTTGTGCATTAAAGCTCATGCAAGTAATGCAACCATGGATCAACCCTCCAAAGTTCCCCTATTCTAAAAAGGAGTCTACATGACGAGTGTAGATAGCAAGATTTGATTTAGGTAATTGCGTTCATCTCTATGACCTTCAAGGATTGACCAGAATAAGATACATCACAAAGAAAAAAGAATATTTAAAAAAAAACAATATTTGTTTAAAAGGTCAAGTTTCTAGATCTAAAGAGAAAAAACTAACTCCATTGATCATTTTCTTCTTTATGACTACCATTTTCCATGTTTTTAAGCATGCTCTAGGAACTAAATATCTTCATTCTTTAATCAATTATAGGTATATAAAATTTGAAATGGTGAACATACAAGAGTACATGCTAACACATTGTGATTCGGAGGTGCATTTCAACAATCGTTTTTTGGACAGATATGACTCTAAGTAATGATGAAAATAGTGTACGATATGATAGAATAGCCAAAAAATTGTTCGTAATGACAATATCATGACAAGGAATACATACATCAAACCTACTTCCTTTTAAATTCAAGGAAATTTTACCCTATATGCATATATGCATAAATTGACATCGTATACACATACAGCCGTATTGGGGTTCATGGAACACTGTCAAAATAAAAATAAAATAAAAAGAGTGAAGAAAGAGGAAAGCACTTGCATGGGAAAAGTCAGTTAAATCTTAATTCGTGGATGGTCCCATCTAAGGTTAAATTTACAATTACTCAAAGAAGCTGATTAAAGGAAAGTGAGTAATTTTGATAAATAACGCAAGTAATTTAAAATAATATACGAAATCATACTTCTGCACCACGAATTCCAAGGAAGAAGAACCGATAAATTGTTCCAACCAGAAGGTACCCTCCCAGAAGGCATAAAATTCTGAGAAAATAAAGCAACAACAGTCAACCGAAAAAATTAGTAAGAAAGTAAGATATTCTATTGTTAATGGACTGGAAAAAGGATTTGTCCAAGTCATTCTACTGCTTGCAGAAATATAAAACATAATTCTTGTGGAAGATACTTCAAAGAACATACATAATCATTAAAGTACCAAACCAGCCCAATCCTTTTCCATGGATGGACATAATTTTTGCGCAACCAGATGGATGCCTAAGCACCGTAGCCTGTAGAGAACACAAGCCATATGTTTGAATATAATATGATACCATATATGTCAAATCATTTGTCATAAACATATTAACAAGAAACAGATTGTTGTGGTTTACCGGGATCCAAATTACAAATTCACTGTATGCTGCATAGGAGACTTTGGACCCACAAATTGGTGAAAGTCTATAGTTTCAATTTTTCATACCTTCCTTTGAGTTAATGGGGAAGTGTATATTTTCGCCAAATATAAAGCAATATGTATCACCAAGTCGTATCGGTTTTTGACCAGCCAATGCGGTTCGTGATACCGAGTTTTTGAACCTTACCTCATATTTTCCCCTTCATCAAGTGGGATCAGAGCATACCATGCATATACTAACTCATCACATCTACTCACCTTAAATTTTTTTCAATCCCATCTTTTTCACACTTGTCCTTAACTTTCTCTCAATCCCATCTTCTTCTCGCACTGGTCACCAAGTGAGCTATGGGCACGGCATTACCATGCTGTCTTTATTTACTTACTAATCATGAACAATGTAGAGACTAACATGAATATATAATTTCTATCTTTATACATCTATACGAAGGTACAGACAAAGTTAGTATATACTCACATAGTCACAAGTCCCTAATATTTCCAGTGAATCTGGTACCTGGAAGACAAGACATTTAAGGAAAAGCAATGATAATATGAAGCAATCAATTGGGGTGGGGGGCGTGGGGGGGAGGATGACTCTCACTTTGACTGCAATAGAATCACAGAAAACTGAAACGGAAAGTGAACAATTGTTCTTGTGGCCACTAGTTGACATCTTAACAGCGACACCTTTTTGTGGATTGTTTTCATCTGTTGATGCAATTAAATGAACACATTCACTTACAGAAAATGAATTTATGCAATGGATAACTAAATGATAAGATAAGGCATCATACAACAATGTAAATGCATTAGTAAAAAAAACCATAGTAACTAGAGCAATTGTGAGATAACTCTCAAGCGGAACTTACCAAGATCACCTAATTGACAAAAACAACTAAAGTACTGTTGGAGAACCAAAAGCAAAAGTCACGTGTGGTTAAAAATTTGTAAACCAATATTTTGAAAAATGGACAAAAACTGCTGCCAAATATTACTTAGAAGACTGAAAGGGAGTGACAAGAAGAAAAATAATATGGTCGCGATCAATTGTTGGATTTACTTAGTTCACAATGCATTCACATTTCATCTATAATGTGAATGCATGTACATCCTAGTTTCAAATTTTGTATTCAAGAAGGTTGGGTCATACTTGAAAATTGGAAATTCAAGTCAAGGTTTGAGATTGTGAATTCAGCCCTGGTCTGAATCCAAAGTGAAACATATAAGCCGTTTCAGTTTCAGGTTTAGATGGAAGTATTGGAAAATTTTAAAAACCATTTAGAGGTATAAAAATAAAAAACAGAGATAGAAAATAAAACAAGAATAGATGAGTATCGGAATTAAAAAATAATAATCATACAAGTTTGTGCAAGATGGAGGGGTAATTAAACATATTCATAGTGAAATTGATAGCAATGATGACGAAAGACTTCCAACTACTTGGAAGTTATACTATGCCCAAGTTATATAGTTTAAAACTATAAAGAGTACCTATCGAGTCATGAATGTACTACCAAGATACTAGGTGCTACTACGATATGGATTAAAGTAAAAGCATGTGCTACTTAACGAATGATGTGATATACCGCCCATGATGAACAAAGCTCAAATACAAACTACCATGTTGTGTAGGTATTTTTATTTATAGCTTGTCAATTTGGGATGGATCAAAAGGTAGACCGTAAATTCGCATGGGTTCGATTGGCTAGAACGAAATCCGAACTGTTTTAAGCCATTTCTACTTGGTTCTACCGAACTCTCAAATCAGGGACCAAACTACTTATCTTTGTATAGTTGAAGCCTAGGCAACCTTGGAGGTAGATAGAAATTATGCTTTCAGTTTAACTTATAGAAAGCATGCTAAACCAGGTGAGAACTGATGCCCTTGCCATAATTGCCAAAGAAGAATTAGGTTAACACCAATGACAAGTCGATAACAAATACCCACATCAATTGATTGAACTCTAGAAACCAAGGCAACCTAGGAGGCAGACAACAACAATTTATTACAGTACGACTTGTAGAAGCATGATAGCTAGGTGAAAACTGATGGCCTTGTCATAAGTGTCAAAGCAAATTATAACTGATAGCCTTGCCATAATTGACAAAGCAAACTGAATGCCTCTAATAACAAAGACAAATGTTGATTGAGTTAGCCAAGAACTTGACAAATAGACACTAAATTTTATAGATCACATTGTATCTCAACTATATTAACCAAGGTTTGTAGTTTCGGTTTCGGTCTGGCCACTGAGGATTGGTTTCGGTCGGTTTCGGAGTTTCAGAGAGGGTTGGTGATGCGGGAGCAGATTCAACGAATACACGTTTCGAGACTTGCACGCATCTCAAGACTTGAATAATAATAATATAACCATTTTCGGAATAATAATCCCTAAAATTAGTATTTTCGGAATAAAATATTAATTTCGGAATAAAATAAATATTTTATCCCGAAAATATTATTTTAATCCGAAAATAACATATTTCGGATTTATTAGTTATGGTTATTTAAAACCTGATTTTTAGGTAAGATTTGAATAGATTTAAATCTTTTAGATTAGGAAGTTAATTAGGTGAGATCATTATCTCATCAGTGGTTATTATCTTTATCTCTTTATTTTAGGAAGTTGTTATTTTTGTTATTCTGTTAAATCATATGAGCTTATCTCTTATGATCTTATCTGTTAGAGTTTTTTTTATTTATTTAAAGGCCATGAAGCCCCCTATTGTAAGCATTGAATGATAATAAAAAATGGTGATTTTTGCTTTGATTCCTGTGAGAGGTTTCGTATTGCGTTCCTGAGAGAGGATCGAAGAGCGAGAGGCTCGCCGGCGTGAGGTCGGATTACCGTCGGTGCGAGACCGACAACCCCCTTCGCCCTTCCATCCCTCTCCTACGCTATCGTCTCGATCGTCCTGCGTCAGATTTGGTCTCAGAGCAAGGCTGTGAAGGATTCTGCTCCCTCACGCGGTCTTGCCCGTCGTGTTCATCGTGCTCTTCGTCATCACCGACCATCCAAATACCAAACCTGCTTTATTTTTTGAATCTGATCCACTCGTGCTCTCCGTGTCTTCATCCAGTCATCCCAACACTACAGAATTACAACTCTGCCCCTAATCGCCATGTACCATCAGACTGTCCTTTTTGTGCAACTCATGGATTGGGTAAAGACAATGGGTCTTAAACTACATCCTTCCACATCTGGTGATTCTATTTATGTTTGGCGCATCAAGAATCGGGCCCGAGAGCTGACTATGCCAACCGACCCCTTTGTCCAATGGTTTTTACACCAAGGAGGATCGGTTGAAGAGCGACTTGATGATGTGATGCAGTTGATTAGCGAGATTGAGCAAGAGGCTACGATCATACAAAGGCGCGGAGTTCGAGCCTCAGTCGGACCTCCATCAGTTGTGCTTCCTGCACCGATGGCTCCACCCGCACCAGTGTCGCCACCTCCAGCAGTGCCACGAGTGGAGATTCCTGAGGACATTCCACATCCGGACGAGTTTCTGAGTTCGACAGTCGATGATATTCTACCTGCTACAGTACCTCCGGTCGAGTCTTCACGTTCTGCAGCACCTCCAGTGGATCATCTACCTCTGCTTTTGCTTCCAGTGGAGCATTCACTTCCTGCAGAGCAGTTATTGGGTGCCGACTTCAGCACACTAGTCCCGACAGTTGACTTCCTCGGGTTAGACCTTCCACCCCCAGTTCGAGTACTCCCCCAGTTTCACTTGTGTGTGCCTTCCTTCAAACTAGACTACTTCAACCACTACTCCAGCAGAATGCTTGTATGGGATCCAGGAGGCGATTGTTTGATGATACGACATCCACTACAGGGTCTCCACCATCAGCTACTGACTTTGTTTCCTGCCTGGGCCTCACAGAACTCGAGGTCGAGTTCTTTCGTAGCTGAGGAGTTTGATGCGGGAACAGATTCAACAAATACACGTTTCGAGACTTGCACGCATCTCAAGACTCGAATAATAATAATATAACCATTTTCGGAATAATAATCCCTAAAATTAGTATTTTCGGAATAAAATATTAATTTCGGAATAAAATAAATATTTTATCCCGAAAATATTATTTTAATCCGAAAATAACATATTTCGGATTTATTAGTTATGGTTATTTAAAACCTGATTTTTAGGTAAGATTTGAATAGATTTAAATCTTTTAGATTAGGAAGTTAATTATGTGAGATCATTATCTCATCAGTGGTTATTATCTTTATCTCTTTATTTTAGGAAGTTGTTATTTTTGTTATTCTGTTAAATCATATGAGCTTATCTCTTATGATCTTATCTGTTAGAGTTTTTTTTATTTATTTAAAGGCCATGAAGCCCCCTATTGTAAGCATTGAATGATGATAAAAAATGGTGATTTTTGCTTTGATTCCTGTGAGAGGTTTCGTATTGCATTCCTGAGAGATGATCGAAGAGCGAGAGGCTCGCCGGCGTGAGGTCGGATTACCGTCGGTGCGAGACCGACAACCCCCTTCGCCCTTCCATCCCCTCTCCTACGTTATCGACACGATCGTCCTGCGTCAGTTGGGTTCCAATGACAAAATGTCGTAGGGACTATCCTATGACATGGTGGATTAGTGCCACTAGAACTTTTAGAATGTGCTGATTTTTTATGAGGATGATCACCTTAACTTAGAATGTCCACAAAAAATCAACACATTCTAAAACTTCCAGGGGCATCAAATGCTAGAAGCTTTTCGACCATCCATTTTAACCACTAAATTGGAAAATATATTTGATGCCCTTAGAAGTTTTAGAAAGTATTGATTTTTTGTGGATGTTCTAAGGTAGGGAGATTATCCTTATAAAAAATCAGCACATTCTAAGTGCCATGTGCCGCGAAATGACTAAATGGTATTCCCCATGACAGGAACCCATTTTCCATATATATATATATATATATATATATATATATATATATATATATATATATGAGGACGGATCACCTGCGGGACGTCCCGCAGCGATATCCTGCGGGACAAAATGTGAGCCGTCCGATTGCGATCGGTGTTAACACGTGGATTCTGTGCGGTGGGCCGGGGGGTTGTACGGGCCGTCCGATCATCCGATCAAACGATCGGAATTCACCCAAACCACCGACCATCGCTGTTACTGTGGCGGGCACAGTAACAGCATTTCGGTGGTTTGGGTGAATCTCGGCCGTCCGATCGTCGTGAATCGAACGGTAAAAATCCTTTCCGCCCCGGTTAAAAGTTATAGCTGTTCGATCGAATGATCGAACGGATGAGATCCATGTGTAAACAAATGAATAGGACAAAAAATAATGATGATTTTTTGTCCTATTCATTTGTTTACACATGGATCTCATCCGTTCGATCATTCGATCGAACGGCTATAACTTTTAACCGGGGCGGAAAGGATTTTTACCGTTCGATTCACGACAATCGGACGGCCGGGATTCAACCCCTCCACCGAAATGCTGTTACTGTGCCCGCCACAGTAACAGCGATGGTCGGTGGTTTGGGTGAATTCCGATCGTTTGATCGGATGATCGGACGGCCCGTACACCCCCCCGGCCCACCGCACAGAATCCACGCGTTAACACCGATCGCAATCGGACGGCTCACATTTTGTCCCGCAGGATACCGCTGCGGGACGTCCCGCAGGTGATCCGTCCTCATATATATATATATATATATATATATATATATATATATATATATATATATATATATATATATATATATATATATATATATAACTCATGATACAATGAACTTAGACACTTAAGAAATCTATCGATGATTAGCATTGAAGGTTGAAGCATTTGGAGGGTAATTGCATAGGAGAATCCATTTCATATCCAATAAAGGCAGCACCACAAGAAAACCATTTAATACAAAATTCAAGTGATAAGAAAAAAATATGTATCATGGAAGGAAGAGGCGAAAACAAAGAATAGAAATTTAATATTAATATTACCAATGAGTGTAATATGTAGATTTGATGCTTGCCCTATTGTTGTGCAAACATAATATCCTGCATATGCAATCAACACTAATTAGAACATCTCAAACCAGTATGCTCATTAACTGAACTTCTTTAAGAAGTTATTTCTTTTCCTACGATAAAAAAATGTTTTGATAGGTTTACTCAAGAAGTTTTCTTAGCTATATGAACCAACTACACCAGTCACTAATGATACGCTACTTTACAGCATTAACATGGATCAGTAGAATTTATCTAATGTAGTCAATTGGCTCAAGGAAAATATTGAAGTGCTTCATAAGTTATAGGTCACAACAATCCTACTCTCCTAATACAACATAATTAATTAGAAATGAAATGGATAAGGATAAGCCTACCTCCTATGTTGTTTGCTACAAGTGCACTACACTTCATGCCACAATGTAAAGCACCTCCACAATCCTATTACAATATATTAAGTATAAGCAAAAAATCATAACTAGATATCTAATAACAAGATCTATTCATTAAACTTAATAGAACCAAAAAGAAATCAAACAACAAAGCAAGTCTATCACCAAGCACATGAATGCATTGAATATAGGAATCTTTTTTAAAAAATAAAATTATAGATAGATGTGTGAATTACAAATTCTTATAACTCAGGTACATTTTTCTATTTAAAATCCTGACCTTTTACTTCATTTACAGCTATATAGTTTACCTACTCTTCAAAAATATGTTTTACGTGGATAGCGTGAGATGACAGATAAGAGGCAGTTTAAAGTGTATGTCAATAAATAGAATTCTCAACTAGGGGAAAAATAAAAGATCAGGCAATTATATTGCTAAATAAATAAGGAGTTACAGCCAAAACAGTCCAAACTATTCCACTTTTTCTGTGGACAACAAAGGAAGTGCAGTGCTGGTCAACTTTCCCTGTAAGAGTGTAATTGGGTATCAAACTACCCAGGTTGCTGTAATAAAATAAAAAAGGAAATAAAATCGATAAACATTGTACAATTTAACGAAAATCTGCATAGCACTGTAGCTTCACAGAATGTGTGAGTAGTTGATACATCTATCATCAGATAAAGCACATCATCCTTGCCGGTGATCATGCAACAATACACGATACTCTTTTGCAAATCTCAGAATGTCATAAACAGCTTCAGAGGCAATTGGATGCTCAATCTCATCATAACTGATGACATTATTCAAAATGAAGGAATGAACAGCTTTTATAAAATTCTTTGATTGAAAGCAGGGACTAATACAGGCATCCAAATGGCCCCTGAATGTGCTTCAAATGAACTTGTGGAATAATGACTAAAGAGATTACTAATATGTGATACAGAAAGCATAGCAGCTTGGTAGTACATGCTACATGCTTGTCCGTACGTGCTACATGCGACGTATATACATGACAACATACACATGTTCACTAGGTTGTCTATTGATGTATATGAGACACCACACAAAAACAGAATTGAACCTCCTGACGGTACTCAGCAACCCTAAAATGAAGTCTCCTAGGAAGTCATAGTAATTGTAAAACCTAGTGTGCCGTGATCGCTCTCTACCTGTCTAACAAATCCGGCATTGACTCACCAACACTCTACATCATCACGCAATCAAGGCCAAAGATAACTCTGCTCTACAAGGCCAATGGATTTGGTCCCAAGAACATGGACCCACAAACCACCATCATGTAACTCACAGATTAGGTTCTCTCAACAAGATCTCAGGAATACATAGATGGATTGAACTGCACAAAAAATCATTCCTGAATGACATACAAAGCCAAAAAGTTAGTACCCATTAACTAACAAAGTTATCAAATTAAGGACCAAATATGGATCATTATGATATTATCCCTAATTGAGTAAAATACATATCTGACGAAGGGTCTGTATCGCTAATGCTCTCATGCTTGGAGCATCGGCCGCACGATTCAGAACCCCATACTCGTCGTGCAGATTGAAAATGTACTTCTGCGGAAAATTTGACAATTTAGTGAGGCGCTTGTTTAGATTGCACTAGGAATCAAAATAGCACAATGCCTCATTTTCTAAGCTAAACACAAACTCCCTCTAGCTCAAATAATGCCACCGGTGCTCGAGAGATTGAATGGATGTGTAAAACTCGACATCATACAAGTAATAGTATCTATCATTCAGCTTATCACTAGTATATGCAACATGCAAGGATCAAAATCTCGGAAAAAATCACGAAATATCACGAAATATCTCGGTTTGATCAAACCTCGACACGAAAATCTCATATGCTATATCAAACGGAATGGGATTCATGGGAATATCACGATATTTTGCACTATATATTCGTCGGCGCAAAATATCGCGATTTATCGTGCCAAAAGACATTGAAACACATAAATTTTTGTAGAAATTTTGGAAAATTTTGAGAAACTTCGGAATTTTGGCACCAAAATTTTGGGACTGACTGGTTTATAAAAGGGGACTGGAGGCCTGGTTCTCAACAGCTTATTTACATATCTCTATTACTTTAAGTTATTATATGTAAATAAGCAAATACGTCCCTTTTGATATCAATAAAAATATCAAAAAAAATAAAAAACCAAGTGAATCAAAAAGTATACTTTCAGTTTTAGTAGGAGAAAAAAGTTTTTTCGGTTTGCACGATTTCAAACTAGCACAACTTTCTTGTTTTAAGTCAGTTTTCAAAATCGTTTGAAGCATTATTTTAACAATCAACTAATATTTATTTTGAAAATATTTTTATCCACAAAAAAGATTAAAAAATATTTGAAAAATATAAATCAGAACTGGACTAAACAAGACTACACAAGACTCACAGACTCAAATACAGAATACATGCTTTGTGAAGCTCTACACCCCTAGATAAGATACAAATATTATCTTAGTGTTCCAACTTGTATATATATACTTGGTTTATGACTGTTAATGTACATATAGATGGGTCGGGTTTACTGTACAGTCGGGTCGGATTGTATATTGGGCTTGAGTCCCTCAATGGAATGCATTCTATTCCTCTCCAAACCCTAGCCGTCATCTCCTAACATGGTATCAGAGCTCTAGGGTTTCTCGCGCGACGACGGCGACGACGGCACCAACCTCCGGCTTCTCCTTCACCCCGGCAGTACCTCCGGCTTCTCCTTCCCCCCGGCAGCACCTCTGCCCCCTCCGCCCCCTCCCTCAGCCACGACAGCCCCCTCCGCCCCCTCCCTCTGCCCCGACAGCCCCCCTCCGCCCCCCTTTCCTCTGCCCCGACAGCCCCGACAGCCCCCCTCATCTGCCCCGACAGCCCCCTCCGCCCCCTTCCTCTGCCCCGCCAGCCCCACCCGCCCCCTCCCTCTGCCCCGCCAGCAACACCCACCCCCTCCCTCTGCCCCGACAGCCCGTCCGCCCCCCTCATCTGCTCCGACAGCCCCTCCGCCCCCCTCATCTGCCCCGACAGCCCCCCTCCGCCCCCTTCCTCTGCCCCGCCAGCCCCACCCGCCCCCTCCCTCTGCCCCGACAGCCTTCTCCGCCCCCTTTCTCTGCCCCGACAGCCCCTCCGACCCTTCCTCTGCCCCGACAGCCCCCCCCCCCCCCCCCGACCCGACGTCCCCATCACCCGCACACCTACTCCCGGTTCCCCTCTCCTTTGAGCCTCCTCCATGGCTTCTCCTGCCGTGCCGTCCGTCGTTGCAATCTCTCCACCGCTGAAGGCGGTCGCCTTTCAGCTGGCATCGGCCAGTGACTGGCCTGATTGGTCACTCACCGTCGAGGCTGCGCTCTCCAGTCGTGATCTGTGGGGTCACATCACCGGCGATGATCCTCCTCCAGCTGACTACTCTGGTTCCTCCTCTGTCACCAGCAGTGCCGCGTCTTCTGCTGCGACTGCTACCACGGCGACCACGGTTGCTGCTCTTACGTGGCGCCGCCACGATCAGGCCATCAGGGCGTACCTTCTGGACTCTGTTGCTCGTCCGCTCCTTACTCCAATCGGCCGTCTTCCTACAGCGCGCGCGATGTGGGAGTATCTCCGGAACCGATTTCTCCCGCGCGGTGGCGCACGCCGGCATCAGCTCATCTGTGACTCGCAGTCTACCCGTCAGGGGGAGCGCACTATTCAGGACTTCTTCAGTCAGATGAGTGGCTACTGGCATGAGCTGGACTCACTGATCCCGGAGCGGTGTGCCTACCCCCGCTCCTAGGATTTCCAGCGCTACCTCGATGAGGGCCACCTGCACCAGTTCCTGGCAGCGCTTTGGCCGGACTTTGCTCTCATAGCTGCCCAGCTCCTGCACCGTGAGCCACTCCCTCGGCTAAAGGATGCTCTACTAGCCTTGGTCGACGAGGAGACCCGCCTTCAGACTCAGGGCGCTCGTCCTCCTCCACTTGCTCCTAGCTCCGACACTATCCTGACAGCCGGGTTCTCCGATGAGGCTGTCTTCTGTCACTACTGCAAGGAGCCCGGCCACATGAAGCGCGACTGCCCTACCCGTCCTCCACGCAACCCCCGCTAGGGTCCGGATGAGAGAGCTCCACGCTGGGCTTCGACTTCCCGCGACGATCGACGCGGCGGTCGAGGTGGACGGAGCCGTGGACGTGGTTCGTCTTCCTTCCGCCACTTTGGTGGTACAGCGGCTACTGTAGAGTCCTCGACGCTCCCCACTGCTACTACAGCACCTTCCCAGCCTGAGCCGGACCGTCTTCAGCGCCTCGAGGAGCTCCTTCTTCGCCACCTAGCCTCCACCGGCTCCGCGACTGCGCACGGCTTGTCTGCCACCTCTGGTACTACTGCTCCATGGATCTTTGATTCGGGTGCCTCCTGTCACCTTACCTTTGACTCCACTGTCCTCACGGACTGTTCTCCCACTACCACCCACCAGGAGGTTCGCACTGCGGATGGGACTCTCGTCCCTATTCCGCAATGTGGCTCCATCACTACCACCTCTGACCCTTCTGGTCGCCTGACACTATCCCATGTCCATCATGCCCCCCGTCTTAATATTAATCTGATCTCTATCAGTTCTCTTTGCGACTCTGGCCTGACTGTCACCTTCACCCCTTCTGTTTGTGTTGTGCAGGATTCGTGGACGGGTCAAAGGATTGGGCTGGGCCGTAGGGCAGGAGGACTTTACCAGTTGGACCATCTCCATGTGTCTTCCGTTGCGTCTGTCATGTCTGTCACCTCTGATGCCAACCTGTGGCACAGAAGGTTAGGTCATATATCGAGTGATCGACTCAAAAGCGTATTCCGTTCGGGCGCTTTGGGTCGAGCGTCTTTCTCCCCCCTCTCTGTTTGTACGGGTTGTAGACTGGCAAAGCATCTAGCTCTTCCTTTTTCTGCTAGTGCTTCCCAGTCTGATGCTTTATTTGATTTAGTCCATTCGAACATTTGGGGTCCTGCTCCTGTTGCATCTCTATCGGGTTACATGTATTATGTGTGCTTTATCGATGACTATTCTAGGTACACCTGGGTTTATCTTATGCGTCATCGATCTGAAGTACCTCACATCTTTAGGAGATTCACCACTATGATACACACTCAGTTTGGTCGGCGCATCAAGACCTTTCGGTCTGATTGTGCCAAGGAGTATCTCTCCTCTGAGATGCGTGAGATTCTTCAGTCTCGCGGCACTCTTCACCAGCAGTCATGTCCCCACACCCATGAGCAGAACGGCGTTGCCGAACGCAAGCATCGTCATGTCCTTGAGACTGCACGAGCCTTGCTTCTCTCTGCGTCTGTTCCTCACTCCTACTGGGCTGAAGCTGTCATGACGGCTGTCCACCTCATCAATATCACTCCGTCGTCTGCTCTGTCCGGTGCCATCCCATACGAGCGCCTTCACTCCAGCCCACCTGACTACTCTCTTCTTCGCACGTTTGGCTGCACGTGCTTCGTTCTTCTTCCTCCCCATGAGCGCACCAAACTCTCTGCGAGGTCTGTTAGGTGTGTTCACTTGGGGCTCAGTCGGGAGCACAAGGGGTATCGGTGCTACGATCCCTTGGCTCGTCGGATCCGTGTCTCCCGTCACGTCTCCTTTGTTGAGGACGTCCCGTACTTTTCACCTGAGTCTCGAGATCTTTCCTTGCCTCCTGCGTCATCCTCCTCGCCTTCCTCACATCTCCACATCCCTGTTCTACCCCCGCTTTCTGTTGTCCCATCCACGCCTACTCCTTCTCCATCTTCCCCGCCACCTCCACCGCCACCATCACCACCCCCTCCGTCTTCCTCGACACCTCCACCACCACCTGTTACTCGTGTTTATGTTCGTCGGTCTGCAGCTCCTCCTCCAGAGTCGGCTCACACTGGTACTCCCTCGCCTGATGTTGCTGCCCCCTCCTCCCCGGTCGTGGATCCTGCTCCTGTTCGGCGCTACCCAACGCGCGAACATCACCCTCCTGACAGATATGACTACTCTCCTGACAGGTTTGGCTACTCTACTTTTCCCTCTGACTCTTCTGGCTACTCTGCCAGTGTCTCCTATTCACCCTCCTTTTAGGCTTTTCTTACTGCTACCTACACCCATCGGGAGCCTCAATCGTACCGTGAGGCAGCGTTACATCCAGAGTGGCGGCAGGCCATGTCAGTTGAGCTTGAGGCTTTTCAGCGGACCCAGACTTGGGAGTTGGTGCCTTGTCCCTCCGGGGTGGTGCTTGTTAGCTGCAAGTGGATATTCAAGGTCAAGACTCGACCTGACGGATCCATTGAGCGGCACAAGGCTCGCCTCGTTGCTCATGGCTTCTCCCAGGAGTATGGGATTGACTACGAGGAGACGTTTGCTCCAGTTGCTCGGATGACTACAATGCGCACTCTCTTAGCTGTGGCAGCTGCTCGAGGGTGGCCTCTCCATCAGATGGATGTCACCAATGCGTTTCTCCATGGTGATCTCTCCGAGGAAGTCTACATGGCTCCTCCTCCGGGCATTTCAGTTCCTCCAGAGCACGTGTGTCGTTTGCGTCGAGCCATCTATGGGCTCAAGCAGGCCCCTCGTGCCTGGTTTGAGCGATTTCGCAGTGCAGTTTTGGCCGCCGGGTTTGTTGAGCGTCACTCTGACTATGCCTTGTTCACTTCCTCCTCCAGTCAGGGCATTGCAGTTCTTCTCCTCTATGTGGATGATATGATCATCACTGGGGATGACAGTGCCACCATCGCCTCTCTCCAGCGGCAACTCCAGAGTCAGTTTGAGATGAAAGATCTGGGCTCTATTCACTACTTTTTGGGCCTTGAGATTGCCCAGTCAGCTCGTGGTCTGTTGGTCTCCCAGCAGAAGTACATCTCCGACATCCTTGCTGATACTGCTCTTACTGACACACGCACTGCTGATAACCCCATGGAGCTCAATTTGAAGCTTCTCGCTACAGATGGTGAGCCGCTCCAGGATGTCTCCCGCTACCAGAGGCTGGTTGGGATGCTCGTCTATCTCACCATGACCCGGCCAGACATTGCCCATGCTGTTGGCATTGTCAGTCAGTTTGTTCAGGCTCCACGGTCAGTACACTATGCAGCTGTTCTTCGGATTATCCGCTACCTCCGGGGCACCATCACCCGTTCACTACTGTTTTCCTCCACCTCTCCGTTGGTGCTGCGTGCCTACTCCGATGCAGATTGGGCAGGAGATGCAGCCACTCGTCGATCTACTACAGGATACTGTGTGTTTCTGGGTGACTCACTGATTTCGTGGCGCAGCAAAAAGCAGGAGTCTGTTGCTCGCTCCAGCACCGAAGCCGAATACCGGGCTATGGCTTCCACCACCGCTGAGATTGTCTGGCTTCGCCGCCTTCTGCTCGACTTGGGAGTGGTGATATCCGGGCCCACCCCTCTTCTGTGACAATCGAAGTGCTATTCAGATTGCTAGCAATCCGGTCTTCCATGAGTGAACAAAACATATTGAAGTTGATTGTCATTATGTTCGCCAGGCGTTTCTCGACCACACCATCTCCCTGCCTTTCATTTCCTCATTGGAGCAGACTGCTGATTTTCTGACGAAGCCCCTGACGATTGCTCGCTTTCGGCATTTTCTAGGCAAACTCTCGGTTCATGATCCACCGTGAGTTTGAGAGAGAGTGTTAATGTACATATAGATGGGTCGGGTTTACTGTACAGTCGGGTCGGATCGTATAGTGATACATGTACATATATAGGGCTTGAGTCCCTCAATGGAATGCATTCTATTCCTCTCCAAACCCTAGCCGTCATCTCCTAACAATGACTATCCAGAGATTCACTGAAAATTTTCATTAAAAATCAATATTTTTACCATTTCTATAAAATCACAATATTTCCACACTATTGAAATATTCCACGAAATATTTCCATATCCAGAGTGTCGAAATATTGATCAAAATGAAAATTTTGAACCTTTGCAACACGTACTCCTACCACAGTGTAGAAGGCATCACAACCTATCTCAAAGGCCTACTTGAAGTCAAAAGTAAAAAAAAGTGCGCTCATCATCTAGGTCTTAATGAGGTTGAATCTCTCTTAATTTAGCTGTCAAGACAAATATATCCTTCATACAATCAGTGACAAGTGAAATCACGAAATTAAAGTTGCAATAAATCACCGATAAAATGAAGCGATCCATGCATACTTAATCATCGTGGATACAGACCCCTCTGAATGACTTCGACCATCATAATATGTTCGACCTTCATACTCGCATAAACAATGAAAACTATCAAGCATGAAAGTAAACTACTTAAGGTCGACAAACAACTTGTTTATCCTCCATAACTTATAGCATTTGCCTTAAATGATCAACTTGTTTATCGTCCAAAACTTATAGCATTTGCCTCAAATGATCTATGATCCTCAGAGATAGTACTATATATAATAATATTATTGAAAAAGAAGATCACAAACTTTCCAATTAAGCGCCGTAGGACTTGGTTAATCACGCTCATGAATGTGCAAGGCATGTTAGACAAACCAAATGGCATGATCATCCACACATAAAGACTCATGCATCCAGAAGGTGATCTTCAAGTCATCCTTGGGCCGTGTGCAGATTTTATGAGATCCTCTTACTCTCCAGGATTTATATAGTTATATGATGGTGTAGCAGATGAGGCAACATAAAACTTGGGAAAAGATTAATGGAATGTTGTCTGTCGGTCAGTGTGGACAAGCCATCAGGAAGTTTTTCTATGGGCTCCTTAAATTCCTCCAAAATTGGCTGAATTAAAAGAGGAATCACATGACTTTCAACCATTTCCTTATCAAGGAGGGCAAAGAATGATCGGTTCCCTCTATACTCATCCTTGAAACATGATGGGATAGTACAAGTGACTCCTAAGCCTTTCCCTGAATGACCTATGTACTAGTCCCCAGAGGTTGCGGTACACATTCAGTATGTTTAGAGGTTCCTTAGAATAAGCATGATAAGGATGCCATTCTTAATGAAAGTGAGCATATTTTTCTCCCCTTTGTGTGTTGTTTTCTTATAGTATAACCAAGGTCAACCTAATAAAATGTAACACACCTAAGGATGCAAAATCATGACGACCGAGTTTTTGTAAACCTCTCTAATGGAGATGTTCACAAGACAATGTGTCTGGATCTATAATCTAGACCCACAACCATTCTAGGTAATGGGATCAAGCGAGTCTCATGGCCTTAACCTTCAGCTTGTCAACCATTTCCTGAGAGACCAAGCTCTTAGTACTTCAAGTATAATGTCTACTTCCAGATGTCTCAACTAGTATGCAGACATTGTTGTGCGCTGTCAATCTCCGAGGTTCGGGAGTCATCAAAACTCGATGTTGATGGATAACTATTGCATTTTTCCTAATGTCTCTTGAAATGGTGGGATCGATGGAGTCAAGCTAAGGTCATTACCTACATCAACTTCCTCACCAACATAATGAAGCTCCTCATTCTCCTCACATGTTGAATCGTCATCCTCTTCATAACTAGCTAGGTGCGTCTAAGGAAATGCATGTCTAGGATAATACACTGATATGTCCAGTTGACCATATTTAAATCACTTGAACATGTTTTGTGGTTTCGAACTCAAAATTCCCAAAGCTCTTTGTGTCTACTATCGATGGCCTAACCGTCCTAGAAGCAAGAGGTGAGTTGGGTTGTGCTCTCCTCATATTTCGGCCTCTCCTAAATACAGTGTTGGTGGTCTTGGACCCTCTAAATGTGAGATCTCTCCTAAATTTATTGGACTCAACTTCTTGATCTTCCGAGCATGCCAAGATTGTCTGGAAGGTCACCACATCATAGATAAAAGAACGTAACCCCGTCACATATCAAGTAGTCTTCTCTTCCTCGTCCTTGGGGATAACGTTTCTCAGACTCGATAGGTCGAACTCCTCAGAATATTCCTACATTGATTTGCTCCGTGTAATCCTACGAACCTATGCTAGAGGGCAGGTAATTAGTTCATTAGTTGTATAATTAGTAGAAAATTTGATTATGAGGGTTGGAAGATATGATAGACTAGTGGTACAACTTGAAGTGCCTTATCTAGCTATTTCCTTGTGCCATTAAACTTCTAAGAAGTCACTACTTCGAATACAACTACTACAACCATCAAGCCATGTCCTATCTATCTGGGGCCAAGTTTATGAATCCTTCTTTGTCGTTCCTTTCTATTTAGGACTACATCGGTTGTCAATGAAAGTTTTTCCATGTATTTTCTATGAACTTCCATCAATGTTATTCTAGGTCTTCTCGTCCTCTTTGGACGTACCACATTAATCTAGGACTCTCTCCTTATCAGAGTCGCTTCTGCTCTATATTGTGCATGCTTAAACCATCTTAATATGCTCTCCATTATCTTGTCCTCAATTAGTGTCACTCTACTTTCTCAAATACACTCATTCCTCACTTTATCCCTCCTAGTTTCTCACAGATCCACCTCAGCATCCTCATCCCTATCACGCTCATCTTATGAGCTTGAGCTCTATTTCTTTAGGGGCCAACATTCTGAAATAATAACATTGTAGTTCTTATTGTTGTCTTATAAAATTTACCCTTAAGCCTCAAAGGCATGCATCGATCACATAGCACTCCCGGGGAACCTCTCCACTTCACCCAACCAGCTCTAATCCTATTGGCTATATCAACATGGTAGGTCCAGCTGGCCAAGATACCGAAAACAATTACATTGTTGTACTTCTTGGCCATCAATTGTGAAATGGGCTTCATCATATATTCCGTATTAGCTCGATTTATTTTTAAGCCCTTATCATCCAAAGTCTTCCTCCACAATTCCAATTTAGGATTTAACCATATCCTTGTCTTGTCAACTAACATTATATCTTCTGCAAATAACATACACCACGATACTTCTTGAACATTATCAGTGAGTTCATCAATGACAAGAGTAAAAAGATATGGGCATAAAGCTGACCCAACTTTGGATACAGCTAAATGTTGGAAAACAACTTGCATTTGTGTCAATGCAGAGCAACATAGGATATGTTTATTTGGTGTTCCTTTGGCGATCTATTTTTTCAAAGTCGGGTTCATTTGCACTTGCCTCACATCTTTCATAATTCATTTTCATCTTCCTTTATTATTTGAGAAAAGGCAAACATTGCTGTCCTTCTTAAAAATATTCAAAGATATATAAAAAACCAAGTTGCTAATAAATTCACCAATAGAGAATCTTCCCATACCAAATATTGATCTTACAAAACACCAAATTCAGGGCCTTCATAATACACATCAATGTCATACTTTCAGTTCATTTTACATGCACAAAACTTTAAGCATATCACTAGAACAAATGGAAACAAAAGTGTCCATTTTGGTCATGTTTACAATATTCCATTTATACAACAATAAAGTGGTGTTCCATATTCCATCTAAATCTGACAATAAATACGGACTTTGTAGTCAAATTCGTATACCACCTTAGACTTCCAAAGAATTATCAAAATCCACTGGATGATGTGAGAGATGTAAGGCAGCATTTCCTAGGTTGTCAACTAAAATGCTCCAACAAAGCTAGCCACAATGCCCTACTTGCAATAAGTAATTAGACACCAATGTGAAGTAAAATAGGCACAGAAAGAAAGAATTAGGCCCAAAAAGCAGGTACCTGGCATTCATAGCATCTTGGTGGGTCATGGTTGAATATCATCTGATCGCATAGCTGTTCACATACAAATCGATGAGCTGAATATCAATGACCTGAATACCATCCAACTTAACTACTTAAGTAGTTCAATTTGAAGCGATATGGTTTTCTAGTCATCTACTCTCATTTGAATCATCATCTCTCAGTCAAATAAGCAAAAATTTTGAACACCTTATTGTTGTATACAACAGATAGTATAGTTGGTAAAGAAATGTGAAGCTTCGAAGATGAAAAAGAAAAAGTAACCTGATGAAGCCAACCTGAAACCAGAGCAATGTCTCATTTACCGCTACCTTGTAAAACCTAGAAAACACACATACAGCGTTAAAGAAATCCGTAATATTCACTAGAGAACAAGATAACTTCCTGCAGCCTTAATAAAATCAGCATACTTGTGCCATTCTAGGGGATAAACTCTGGTGTTAAACCAAAGAGGATAGTACTTCTTTAATGCATGAAAGGAGGTCGGACTAGGGCGTTCTCAAAATAAGAAACTGAAAAATGGAACAATATTTAATAAACAGCATTCCCTTTATCAGTAAGCTAGAATTGGTCCTATATCCAAGATTTAAGCCTTCCATATATTCTAAGTATGTAAAACTTATAAAGAACAAGCACTGCATTATATAGTTGCATGTGATTCTAAAAATAAATTATGGAAGTGAATACAAGAGGATAGGGAACCTTCAAAGGTTTCTCCCAGGTTGCACAAGCTTAAATTGTGCAACCAACAAGGTATATCTCCCTACCTGCCAACTAGCCCTTTAGCTTTTTCGCAATGCCTCTCTCTTACCAAGCTACTTGGTGATGTCGTCTGCATGAGGAAGAAGAAAGCAAGATAAAAATGAGATTTCCTAAATTTTTTTAGGATTACGATGTGGATTGGACTTCCTAATCCGTAAATGATTCCTAGTTCAAAAAGGTATCCTAATTAGAAACATGGAATCAAATATCGACACATTTCCTCCCAAATGATTGAAAATGTCTTTTTTACGATCCGACATAGAAATTGTCTGAAATTTTGATAGTGCCACATTTCACAGAATGTCAGCCGAAATGGCTCACATTTGACCGAAATTTACATTCCTTCTTTTTTCCGGACAATTTCATTGGAATATTCCATCTTTTTTACTAAATGATTCCATCTTTTTCAATAAAGGTTTATATTTTTCTCCATTTCGGGTTTTTTCATAAGATACCGATATCTAATCGACATTTCAGCTAAATCAACCAAAATTTGACCAAAATCAGACAAACTTCCATCAAAATCTTTCCTTAAAAAATACAAACTTTCCGCCGACATAAAACCAAAATTGGACAAATTTTCTTTCTTTGACCAACCAAAATGGACATCGAAATCAACATAAAACCTTGATTACAAAAGAATTCCTACTCAAAATAGAATTCTCATTTTAATAGGATTCTTTGACGACTTAGAATTCCTACTCAATGTAGGATTCCTTGATGAACTAAGGTTCCTACTCAAATTAGGGTTCCTTGATGAACTAGGATTCCTCGATAACAAACGATTCCTTAATGTAGTCATTGAGTTTCGTATGAGCCCTTGAACTTTTGTTTCATGATTTTATTAAATTTATATTTTTAAAGCATTTTTCTAGTCATTTTTAGAGTGGGGTTGGGAGTGTTATGTTAGTAGGAAAGTTTGTAAAAGAGGCTTAGTTTTGTAGTATATTGGGTTAGGGAAGTTTTAGGTCAATTAGTATCAGTCTTGGGTTTGAGAGTGGTATATACACACACATAAGGGGTTTTGCAAATTTTCATTGAATTATGAATAAAATTTTAGAGGTCCTGCTCCTTTTTGAAAGAAAGTATGGCTATTTCTTCTCAATCCTTGGTGTGGTGCCTTGGTAGTCCTATGAAGTGACTTCATGGTTCTTCTTGGTGTGATGCCTTGAAGCCAATGCACACCTCCAATATTTATTCTATAATTATTCTTGTTTTACTATTAATTTTGTGATTCTATTTTACTTACATTTTGCCCTAGCCTTTACCTTGCTGTTTCAACTATGACAAACCAAACGCTAACACTAATAGCCGACTATTGGTGTCCTTGTCCAAATTTTCTGCTACAGAAATTCAAAGACCATATGCCCAACTTTATCTGATTTGATCATTGATTATTATCTCACACCTTTAATACACATCCTCCTCCATATATTACCTTAAATCCTACCAAACTTTATCTAATTTTGAACACTTCTGTTGCACAACATCAAATCAACCTTACATCTGATCTCTTGTTTCACAAGGGAGAGCAGTCCATCCAAAGCCCTGTAAGCCATAGTTTGCCAAAATTTCAGGTCTATTGCATCAATCTATTATCAAAGTGTTGAGATGGTCATGGCTCACACAAGTTAGTCCCACATCGATAATGGGAGCGGGTGATGAGTCGTTTATATACCAGCCTTGGACCTTCTCTTACACGCCGGTTTTGTGAGGAGGCGGGTATCCAAGGATCCGGGTTCGTCACATGGTATCAGAACCAGACCCGCACCGAGAGCTCCTCCCGATTGTGCCCTTGCCATGCGTGTCCCACGTGAGGGGGGGTATTGAGATGGTCATGCCTCACATGGGTTAGTCCCACATCGATAATGGGAGCGGGTGATGAGTAGTTTATATACCAGCCTTGGACCTCCTTTTACAAGTCGGTTTTGTGAGAAAATGGGTATCCAAGAAACTGGGTTCGTCACATAAAGCATCATATGCTTGCATGTTTTACTCATTATTTGATAGTTGTTTGAAAAGTTTTGTATCTTCTGTACTATGCTATCAAAGTCGGGACTAGTCTCCGACTAGTCGCTGGGCGGCATTTTGCCGACCGATTTATTTTGATTTTTTCATTGCTGGGCGGTAGCCCGACTAGTCCCCGACTTGACCCGACTAGCCCGACTAGTCCCCGACTAACGACTGCCGACTAGTCCCCAGGCAGCATTTTGCAAGCAAAATTTTTTTTGAAAGGAGTTTTTGCAAGCAATTTTGTTTGGATTTTTTTACATTGGCTCAAAATCTTGAGTAGCAAGACTCACAACTATGGCTCTTCCCTGTAATCATCTGTTGAGCACCTGAGAATCTCCGATAAAAACATAGACAAATAATTAGTTTATTTGTTGATATTCATATAACCCTATAATCAAAATTGGGGTTGTTCACTGATTAAACATCATCAAACAAACATTGTGATGAATTCTTAGTTCTGAGTCTTTTGGCATGGGCATGAAGCCAATACAACTGTGTTCTGTTAGACTGTTACTTATGTATTTATACCCATGTTGTGAAGTGTGAAGGTATGTATTGTTATTAACCGACTAATATCATATACTTATTGACATTTATACTAGTTCATATATCATATATGTTTAGGAAGGGGGGGGAGGGGTTAGAATAAGTTTTGGCCGACTAGTCCCGAATTAGTCCCGACTAGTCCTAGTCGGCCCTTGGCCGACTAGGGCCGACTACCGACTTTGACTGCATAGCTTCTATACTAGTAATACCCTCAGGCGATGCGAGGGGGGGGGGGGGGGAGAACACGGGGTTACTGTAGTTTGTAGCGCTATCTCGTCTTATATTATACAATAGTTTACACCATTTAACTACTTCAAATGTCTTGTTATCTCCTCTAGTCTCAACATCACTATAATAAAACCACCAGTATAACATTAACTATAGATTCTACATCTAATTATTGCAAATACATGTACAACCCTATAATGGTTGTGCATGATTGTATCGCAAAATGAGCATATCATAGCAACTGATTGCTTCAATGATAATTAGGTGGACCCGCATTCTAGGTGGTATGCACCGGCAGAAGATATAAACCTTACGAAGAGAGATTCAGTGTTGAAATGGTTTAGTATGTAGGCGAACGACTGAGCTATGAATCACAACACTCTTTTCTTGCTTCGGTGCTGACTCAGATAATAGAAAATAAGACCATTGAAAGGGTATGATTCAGAGTGATACTCCAAGTTGCCTCTTCCACTTAAACCAAGAGGCAGTACATAACTATTCAGGTTTCCTCTCTTGTTATATCACCCAATGGAAACTTTTAAGGTTGAAGCACATGGAAGATGATTGTCGTTATCCTTTGCGCAAAGAAATAGGGGGAAGTTTGACATAAGTCCTTTTTGAGAGAAGACTTGTAGTTGCAGGACATGTTAATTTCGAAATATAGCTCAAGTCCCTCCCGACAAATATATACTCTTTCTGAAGACGAATGTATACTTGCGGGGACCTTAGCTAATATAGCAAATCATGGTGTCCTGCAGCTAATATTACAAAATAGTTAAGGACCAATACCTAATTTGCCGAAGAAATAGTTAGCCCAAGATCAATAGAATTTGAATTTGCTCCATTGTCTTTTTATTTCAAAGCCCCACAAAAAAAAAAAATCAGTTTTGATTTTACATCAAGAAACATCGAAATTCCCATGGTACTAAAAGTTTAACGCCATATTTTTCACCACTTATACATCAAGAAACATGGAATTGGAAAAACCCAGACACAGAATGGATCGAAATTTTATGAAAAGGCAATAATTCAGTAGGATAACAATAATTCAGTAAATATATGAAATACCCAAATCGAAAAAGAAAAAAAAATAATTAGGGAGGAGGATAAGTACCCATCTTCGCTCATAACACCGTGAGGGTGTTTCGGTGTGGGAGACGCCAGGTTGTAGTTGTAAAGGGTGTTGCGGTGGACAACAGAGAGCTCGCATGTCGCACCCAGGGCGAGGAGCTCGAAGCACAGAAGCGACGCGAGCAGAGCCGGCACGGCGACGATACGGTCTCGTCTCGGCATCTCTGGGGTGTAGCCTCGTGGCGGGTAAGCTCCGGGGGAAGGGAAGCAGGGCGATACCTCGTTACCTGGGAGGGGGGGCCGTCACCATGTTGTTGGTGCGAGGGATGCTTGGAGAGTGATGGGAGATGGCAGACAACCTCGTGATGGCTTTGCTTGATCGAAATTTTTTTGGGGGGTTAATTAGTCATAAACCCTCCACATGTCTTTATTTGGGAAATTTTATTCATACCCCCAAAAACCTGTAATTAGCCCCCATTTCCAACAAACTTGAACACACCCCAAAATTTTTTTTTCATACCCCATTCCTGCCCCCAAAATACCCTTCCCCCTTACACCCCCACCATCAATACACCCCAGTTAAATGTAGGGCTGGTAATTTCGAACCCGACACGGCAGACCCGACACGACTCGACACGAAGTTAGCGGGTCTGAGTCAGGGCTAAATGGATTCGAGTCATAAACGGGTCGACACGATAGACCCGTTTAATAAACGGGTCGGGTCCGGGTTTAGGGTCTGGACACGGTAGACCCGGGAAGACCCGTTTAGTATTCAACGGGTCGGGTCTACCCGCAATCCGATACTGTGATATATAATACCAGCAGGTCTTTCGGGTCAGGTCGGGTCTAGTCGGATTGGGTCGGATCGGGTCAACTGAATAGACTCGGGTGGTAGACGGGTCTTATCGGGTCTATCCGTTTATTAGCGAGTCGAGTACGGGTTTAGGATCTAGGCACGATTAGTTAAACGGGTCGGGTCCGGGTCTAGGGGTTTTGGACACGACATGAAACTAGACACGACACGAACCAGACATGACACGACCCATTGCCACCCCTAGTTAAATGGCCCGCCCCAACTTGATTATACCCCAATCAAACACATACCCCCTTAAATATTACCCCAATTATATGCACTATGGAATACACCCCACTCTTAAATAAACCCCATGCCGTTGGCTGGTACTTGAAGGCACAGGTAGGGCTGCAACTTGGGCGGGCCAACCCGAGCCCAACCCGAATTTGGGCGGGTTAACCCGAACCCACCCCGCACAACCTGATCACCCGACGTGTTGGGCTAGGGCTAAGGAAGTTCAAACAAACCTTGGGTTGGGTTGGGGTACAAAAGACACTGAGTCAGGGCTTTGGGCTATGGGGTACAAAAAGAAAATGGCATTGTTGGTATTAAAGGTTTGTTGAGTAAGTTATTGAGAAACGATAGGGAGGCGGGGGCTAATTACATTTTTGGGGTATGAATAAAATTTCCCCTTTATTTAAGGAAAATTTTATTCATACCCCAAAAATTTGTAATTAGCCCCCACTGTTCAAAAAAGCGGTTCGGTCGTCCGCCTAGACATCTGCCTAGGCATTTTGCTCCTTGGACTGCATCACCTAAGTTGAGACCTGCTTTCCTCGATGTCTATCAGAGAGGTCGTTGATGTTATTGTCAAAAGTAGTCATTCGTAAGTTTCATTTATCCCATTTGTCTCCTTCTTTATTTTCTTCATTTTTATCTTCCTTTTTTTTTTTACCTAGTACACTATTGCATGGCGGCTTCCTTAAGGACTTTAACCCATTTGTGCACACCTAAATGAATGAGGATAGCGGTATCTTTGGCCCATTGTGAACTTCTGGAAGAAGGATAACATATAAATATAATAGTTATTCAAATACCAATTAAAATATTTTATAAAATTTTGGACCCCTCAATCTCTGGGCGCCTACCGCCTTGGACCTCCCCTACCGCCTTAGGTTCACTTAGTGCTTTTTAAAACATTGTAGCCCCCATTTCCAACAAACTTGAACACACCCCGTTTTTTTTATCATGCCCATTCCTATTCCAAAAATACCCATCCCTCTTACACCCCACCTTAAAAGGTTTTTTTTCAAAGCAGCATTTAAAAAAAATATTTTTTAATGGCCACCTGTCAAAAATAATTTCAAAAGTGGCCATTTATCTGCCACGTGGCCACCACATCAGCTCCTTGGTGAATATTTTATCCAATAAAATCAGTAAGTGGGATACCGACTTGGAAATCGGTATTTTATTTACCGATTTACACTATAGGTCACATGTGAATGTGATGGTCCCCTTTTTAAAAGCATACTTTAAAGCTGAAAGTGGTATTGGAAACCGATATTCCACATACCGATTTTACTGGACATAAAAATTTCATCACCTAGCTGACATGGCGGCCACGTGGTGGGCTACTTTTGAAATTATTTTTGACAGGAGGCTATTCAAATAATATTTTTTTATAAAAATATTGTTTTGAAAAAAAAAACCCACCTTAAATACACCCCAGTTAAAATGGCTTGTCCCATTTTGATCATACCCCATCCCTTTCCGATGTTGAAGTCCCATGAATATGGGAACGTGTGGAGGGTTATTTTGATCATCTGTCATTTATTAATGGCTTTATATATATATATATATATATATATATATATATATATATATATATATATATATATATATATATATATATATATATATATATATATATATATATAGAGAGAGAGAGAGAGAGAGAGAGAGAGATGTGCCTCTTCTTTCTCCATTGCTAGAGGGGTTAGATGTCATATGGAGGAATCCGATCGAAAAAATTGGGATCTTCGAGCTCTGTTGATGCCTATGGAGGAATCTGATCAGGAGGAAGTAAGATTTTCGAGCCATATATGTTGTCTATGTTGCTGCCAATGAAGCCACAGCCATGTCGTTGCCATCACTCAATTCCTTTCCAATTGTAGTCAATGCCCAAAAGGTTATGTTTTAGGTTTTAGTTAGATGTGGGGTATAAGACAAGGATATAAATGACATTTAAAATTTTTTTAGTAAGTTATTATGAAATGGGGGCTAGTTATAGATTTTTGGGGTATGAATAAAGTTTCCCTTATTTAAGCTAAGGATACAAGTTATTAGGATAATAGCTAAAGTCCCTCTCAAAGGACACATTTGTACAACAAGTCCTTAACTGAAAATATTGACTTTTTTATCCTTTAAATTACAAAATTGCCCCTCTAGCAAGAGTTTCCATTCGTTTCCAGTAAAAGTATCCATTCGTCTTTGGCATGAATATCCATTCACCGATTAACAACATGTAGCGATTGCTACAGTGCTTTCACTGTAGCTACTACAGTAAAAACACTTTAGCAAGAGTACACATTCATCTCTATAAAGAGTATCCATTCATCATCACCAAGAGTATCTATTCACCGGGTGACATTACGCATGTTATGGTTGCTACAGTTATTTCACTATAGCAAAAGTATCCATTTTTATTCGGAAAGAGTATCCATTCGGCTAATTGATACTCTTGCTACAATGATTTCACTATATCAGCTACAGTGAAATCACTATAACAGCTATAGTGAAATCACTGTAGAAACTGCTAAATGCACAGTGTAAAACTAGTGAATGGATACACTTTCTAGAGACGAATAAATACTTGTTTTGTAGCACGTGAGGGGGTACATAAGGACGAGGGATTTGCTATAGCACGCAATGTTCGAGTGGAACTTAGTGCAATATTAAAGCATTGCATGTTCTTTAGCTAATATATCATCTGCTAAAAGAACCGGTATTGGAAACCGGTATTCCATTTTACCGATTTTACTGGACATAAAAATTTCAGCACATAGCTAACATGGCGGCCACGTGTCGGGCTAATTTTGAAATTATTTTTGACATGTGGCTATTAAAATTATATTTTTTTATAAAAATGTTGTTTTGAAAGAAAAAAAACACCTTAAATACACCCAAGTTAAAATGGCTCGTCCCATCTTGATCATACCCTATTCCTTTCCGATGTTGAAGCCCCATGAATATAGGAACGTGGGGAGGGTTATTTTGATCATCTGCCATTCATTGCTGGCTTGATAGAGAGAGAGAGAGAGGGAGAAAGAGATGTGCATCTTCTTTCTCCATTGCTAGAGGGGTTAGATGTCATATGGAGGAATCCGATTGGGAAAATTGGGATCTTCGAGCTCTATTGCTTTCTATGAAGGAATCCGATTAGGGGAAAGTAAGATCTTTGAGTCATGTTGTCAATGTCGCTACCAATGAGGCCACAGCCATACTGTTACCACCGCTTAATTCCTTTCCAATTGTAGTCGATACCCAAAAGGTTATGTTTTAGTTTTTAGGTTTATCTGGGGTATAAGATAAAGGTATAAATGACAATTAAAATTTTTTGAGTAAGTTATTATGAAACGGGTGGGAAACGGGGGCTAGTTATTATTTTTTGGGTATGAATAAAATTTTGCTTATTTAAGCTAAGGATACAAGTTGTTAGGATAATAGCTAAAGTCCCTCCCGAAGGACACATTTGTACAACAAGTCCTTAATTGAAAACATTGACTTTTTTACCATTTAAATTACAAAATTGCCCCTCTATCAAGAGTATCCATTCGCTTCCAGTAAGAGTATCCATTCATCTTTGGCATGAATATTCATTCGCAGATTAACACTATACATGTAGCGATTGCTACAGTGATTTCACTGTAGCTACAGTGAAAACACTGTAGCAAGAGTATACATTCATCTCTATAAAGAATATTCATTCATCATCAACAAGTGTATCTAATCACCGGGTGATATTGTGCATGGTCGAAGCAATTTTAACGGTGACTGCGGATGGCAGAAATTGCTTCGACCATTTGACCCCATAGAAGTTTTGGAATTTGATAAAAATTGGTGAGCATGATCATCTTATCCTAGGCAACAACCTCACCAAATTTCATCAAATTCCATAATTTATTGGAGGGTCAAAATACCCGCAGCTCACTTACCCCCCCGGCAGCCCACAGCTCACTGTAACAACCCTCTCTCTCTCTCTCTATCTCTCTCTTTCTCTCTCTCTCTCTCTCTCTCTCTCTCTCTATATATATATATATATATATATATATATATATATAGTAATGATACATTGCGGCCGGTAACGTGCGGCCACCCACTTCCGGGGTATTTTTGGATTTTTTTTTTTTGAGATTGATCACCCACCCTTGGATAGCACACAAAAAAAATTTCAGCTCGATCCAAGAGCGGTAGGCCGTCCAAATGTGATCGACTTGTATCAGTCGTTCATTTTTGTCGTCATTTTGATCAACATATTTGGACGACCTACAGGTCTTGGATCGAGCTGAAATTTTTTGTGTGTACTATCCAAGGGTGGGTGATTAGTCCCAAAAAAAAAATCCAAATATATATATATATATATATATATATGGGAAATGAGTTCCTATGACATGTCATAGGGAGTACCCTATGACATATGGTGAGTTAGTAACCCTAGAATATTTAGAATGTTCTAAATTTTTATGAGGATGATCATCGTATCTTAGATAGGACCCCCGCAAAAAATCGGCTCATTCTAAAACTTCTAGAGGCATCAAATATGATTTTCAATTTAACGGTTAAAATGGATGGCCGATAAAGCTTTTAACATTTGATGCCCTAACAAGTTTTAAAATGCTTTGATTTTTTGTGGACATTCTATCTAAGGTAAGGTGATCACCCTCAAAAAAATTCAGCACATTCTAAACATTCTAGTATTACTAATTCACCATATGTCATAGGGTACTCCCTATGACATGTCATAGGAACCCAACCCTCTCTCTCTCTCTCTCTCTCTCTCTCTATATATATATATATATATATATATATATATATATATATATATATATATATATATATATATATATATATATATATATATATATATATATATATATATATATATATATATAGAGAGAGAGAGAGAGAGAAAGAGAGAAAGAGAGAGAGAGAGAAAGGGATGCTAGGGTGCGGCGTGCGGTGCGTGCAATGCACGCAGCGGTGCGACGCCGCACGCACCGCACGCCGCATTTTAGCATTTCTCTCTCTCTCTCTCTATATATATATATATATATATATATATATATATATATATATATATATATATATATATATATATATATATATATATATATATATATATATATAATACGGAATATGAGCTGACAGCCCATTTCTTATTTTGGGCTGTCAGCACATAGCCGTCCGATCGACCATCACAGCCATTGATTTAAAACAAAAAAAAAATACAAAACTAAAGACCGAACCCTCTCTCTCTCTCCCTCCCTCTCTCTCGCGATTGCAGCGGCAGCAGCCCCGACACCTCCACCTCCCCCTACCGCCGATCGCAGCCCCTCCGGCACCGGCTCCCCCCTCCGGCACCGGCAGCCCCTCCGGCAGAGGCTCCCTCCGGCAGCGGCTCCCTCCGGCAGCAGCCCCGACACCAAAACCCGACATCGGGGCTGCTGCCGGAGGGAGCCGGCGTCGAGGATGATGCCCGGGGGGTCGGGGGCACCGGATCCGGCCGGAGGCGCAGGGGTCGGGGCCGGAGGGGATCGGAGGCGCAGGGGGCAGGGGTCAGACGGGGGCATCGGATCCGGCCGGGCTGGAGTCGGAGGCCAGAGGGGACCGGGGCCGGAGGGGGTCGGCGTCGGGGATGATGCCCGGGGGGTCGGGGGCACCGGATCCGGCCGGAGGCGCAGGGTCGGGGCCGGAGGGGATCGGAGGCGCAGGGGGCAGGGGTCGGACGGGGGCATGGGATCCGGCCGGGCTGGGGTCGGAGGCCGGAGGGGACCGGGGCCGGAGGGGGTCGGGGGCCGAAGGGGACCGGGGCCGGAGAGGGTCGGGGGCACCGGGGGTCGGGGCCGGAGGGGACGGGCTCACGAGAGAGAGAGAGGGAGATGATGATGGGGGGTTGGGTGTTTGATAGTTTTTTTTTTTTAAATTCAAACCAACGGCTCTTGATGATGATCGGACGGCTGTAAGCTGACAGCCCAAATGCCGAAATGGGCTGTCAGCTCATACCCCGTTTTCTCTCTCTTTCTATATATATATATATATATATATATATATATATATATATATATATATATATATATATATATATATATATATATATAACATGGCACGGCGATCTAGATGCTGACTAGACAAAGTGGAATAAGCTGACTAGACAAAAACGCATGCTGACTGGACAAAAAAAAATGGGTATATTCTATCATTTTTGTTTTGCAAATAGCCAAATATGTAAATACATTAATACTTGATGTATCAAATATGGTGTATGTGGATCTAATCAAAACATACATTAAATGATGGATCCACCATATTTTTATATTTATGATAAATGTATATTTGACACATTGGGTAAAAATATCATGGACCCATCAGATTTGGCAAATACATACCACATTTGCCAAAACATACAAAAACAAAATATTTAACACATTTTAAACCAAAGACCCACCAATCAGATTTTGAATACTTTTATCCTATTTTAAAAATATATTAGAAAAATGTGTTGGATCAAAGTAATTTTAAATCTTGTGGATCAGACACATTTGCCATATTTTAAATTTGATGGTTCTTAGTTTCTTGCATCATTTACTTATCTAAAACACACATTAAATGATAATGGATTTTAAATCTGGTGGGTCAAATACACACATATAATTTTGTGTGTTGGGTCTTTGCTCATGCCTGTCGGCCTTTAGTGTATCCATGCTTGGCACACCCTTATATGCTTTACCTTTTTTTTTTATTGTTATTGAAAGGTTACACTATTATTTCATCAAGTAACATTACAAGCCTTACAACCAAAGCCCGCATCACTATACAGACTGCATCTTGCCTTGGCTCTTGCTCCAGAATTTATTTATTTTGTGCCACCATGAGGTACCCACGCATGTGCGTGCTAGGGGTGCAACCCCAATCTATCCAGAGTTCTTGCTATAAATCAAAAGTTTTCTTCATATAAGCTGCAATGGGGTTTAATTTGTCAATTGCATACAAAATTATTGCTTTATTGTGCTAGTGTTTGTTGGATTGTTATTGTCCTGTAACTCTTTTTTTTTTTTGTTAAATTGCTCTGGTATAAATGAGGCGGTTTAATTTAAAAAATAAATTTTTTGATAGTTCAAATTAATTTTTTTAAATACTAATTTTGATAAATGAGGAGGTTCTCGCTTTGACCGTTGGTTTTCCTAGGGTTGTTGGTCCACTGGGACGGGGCCATAGGAGCTGGGTGTTACCTCCAAAAGTGATCGCGTAGGTGGCAGCGAATGTCCCAACATTGGCTGTTGTTGATGGTGTTGGGGTTGTCGGTCCGTCGGGGCGGAATCGCTGTAGGCCGGTGTTGCCGTCGAAAGTGTTTTGTTGCCGAAGTCGATCAGGTCTACGTGTTGCTGACTAATACGCTGGCGTGGGTGGGAGTGGTGATGCCTCTCAAAGCAGCGTTTTTGCTGCTTTGACATCTCACCACGGCTGCGCCACATGTGATCTTGGGCCAGAATCAACATCAACACCTCCGATTACCTCTACCAATGATCTCCTCTGACACAACCTGTCGGTGTCCACCAATAGAGGACTACGGTGACTACATCCATTGTGAGCCGTCCATTCATCACCTTACCTCATCTAGTAACCTCCGACGACATCCACCGTCGGCGACCACCTCCGGTAACTTCTAGCACCTCCTGATTGTGAGTTCAGATGACCTTTGTCATTGTTTATGGCTTTGATAGCCATCGGTGACTTGTCAAAGCAGCAAAGAACGTTGCTTTCGATAGTAGCATCTTGTTTCTCATATATATATATATATATATATATATATATATATATATATATATATATATATATATATATATATATATATATATATATATATATATATATATATATATATATATATATATATATATATATATATATATATATATATATATATATATATATATATATATATATATATATATATATATATATATATATAGGGGAGGGATACTTTTACTCATGGCCTCTTACAAGTGGGGATTACTAATGATCCGAGCCATCCGATCAAATTTGATCGAGGGCTGAGATCAACTCTCCTCTCTCTCTCTCACCTAAACCCAGCCCCCATCTTCACCGACCCCGACCCCATCCCCTCCCCCTCCGGCTCTGGCTCCGGCTCCGGCTCCGGCGATCCCCCCCGCAGCCCCGACCCCGACCACCTTCCCCTCCGGCGACACCGGCGCGGGGCGCGGAGCCGGCAGGGGGCGCGGGCAGGCAGGCCGGCAGGAGGCTCGGAGGGTGCGGAGCCGGAGGGGGGCACGGGGGGCGCGGGCAGGCGGGCCGGCAGGGGGCGCAGAGCTGGCGGGGGGCACAGACAGACGGGTCGGCACAGGAGGGGGGTCGGGGTCGGGGGGCTTCCGCAGGAGAGGGTCAGGGCTGCGCCGGAGAGGAGGGGGTCAGGGCTGCGCCGGAGGGGAGGGGGTCAGGTCTGCACCGGAGGGGAGGGGATCGGGGGGGTCAGGGCTGGTCAGGGGGGTCGGGGTTACAGATTGAGAGAGAGAGAGAGAAAGAGAGAAAGGGGGAGAGATGATCTGGACCATCATAATCAGAACAGATGGTCCAGATCATTAGTAAGTGACCATCAGTAAGAAGCCATGAGAAAGAGTATCCCTCCCCATATATATATATATATATATATATATATATATATATATATATATATATATATATATATATATATATATATATATATATATATATATAGGGGTGTTAGGATGCGGCGTGCGATGCGTGCGACGCACTGCAGCAGCCGTCTGATGCACTGCTGCGTGCATCGCACGCACCGCAGCAGTGCATCAGACGGCTGCGGTGCGGCGCCGCACGCACCGCACGCCGCATCCTAACATTCCTCTCTCTCTCTCTCTTTCTATATATATATATATATATATATATATATATATATATATATATATATATATATATATATATATATATAGAGAGAGAGAGAGAGAGAGAGAGAAAGAGAGAGAGAGAGAGAGAGAGAGAAATGCTAAAATGCGGTGTGTGCGGTATCGCACCGCAGTCGTCTGATGCACCATTGCGTGCATCGCACACACCGCAGCGGTGCATCAGACGGCTGTGGTGCGACGCCATACCCTAGCACGCATCTCTCTCTCTCTCTCTCTCTCTCTCTCTCTCTCTCTCTATCTATATATATATATATATATATGGGGCATGCGGTAAGTGCGGCACCGCACTACAACCGTCTGATGCACCGCTGAGTGCATGAGTTGCGCACAACAGGTGCATCAGACTGTTGCGGTGTGGTGCCACACTTACCACATGCCTCATTATAGCATATATATATATATATATATATATAAACTGACCTAGCAAATTTTGATCCAGTAATAACCCAGCACCCTTTGATGCACCTAGAGGTTTTAGAATGGGCTGATTTTTTATAGACATGTTGTCTATGGTATGTTGATCATCCTCACAAAAAATCAGCCCATTCTAAAACCTCTAGGTGCATCAAATGGGTTCTTCAAATCAACGGTTTTCGACTGTCAATTTTGACCGTTGATTTGAAGAGCACATTTGATGCACCTAGATGTTTTAGAATGGGCTGAGTTTTTGTGAGGATGATCAACATACCATAGACAGCATGTCTACAAAAAATCAGCTCATTCTAAAACCTCTAGGTGAAGCAAAGGGTGATGGGTTACTTGCTGGGTCATTCGATCCTGACCCAGATATATATATATATATATATATATATATATATATATATATATATATATATATATATATATATATATATATATATATATATATATATATATATATATATATATATATATATATATATATATATATATATATATATATATATATATATATATAAATTAATGCCAAAAGAAAGAACAAGAGTACATACCTAAGGCTAGACCCTTAGAGGGAAAAAAAAAATCTAGTACAAATCAGTGGCCCCATCTCTTTCTCAGCTTATGTAGATGTTCTCTTTCTACGAATTTGGGCAGGCAAACTACCATATATATATATATATATATATATATATATATATATATATATATATATATATATATATATATATATATATATATATATATATATATATATATATGGGGAGGGATACTCTCACTCATGAGCTCTTAGAAGTAATATTACTATTGATCCCAGTTATCAATTCGGATCTGATGGATGGCTGGGATTATCCCTCCCTTTCCCTATCTCTCTCTTTCTCGATCGAGTAAAAACGCCCCCGACCGATCCCCCTCCCCGACCTTCCCCTCCGACGGCAGCCCCCTTCCCCTCCGGCCTCCAACTCCGGCAGTCCCCTTCCCCTCCGGCTCCGGCCATACCTCCCCCAACCAATCCCCCTCCCCGACCGCAACACCCCATAGCCCCTCGATCTTCCCTTCCGGCGCCACGACCCCCCCTCCCGTCCGGCGCTGATCGCAGCCCCTCCCACCTCTCGTCCAGCGCCGACCGCACCCTCCATCTCTCAATGCCGGTGGGGTGGCTCAACGAACAGGAAGGGGAAGGTCGGGGGGGGTTGCGCCGGCGGGGTGGCTCGACGGAGGGGAAGGGGAAGGTCGGGGGGGCTGTCGCCGGCGGGGTGGCTCGACGGAGGGGAAGGGGAAGGTCGAAGGGGGTGCACCGGCGGGGTGGCTTAACAGAGGAGAGAGAGGGCGTGATCGGGGTCGGGAGGAAGAGAGGCAGCTCGCGCGGAGGATAGAGAGGCAGTGGGGCTCTTTTAAGCGACTGAGATTAAGGAGTAATCTCAGTCGTCTGCCTGTTTTGATCAGACGGTCAGGGTCATTAGTAACTCTATGAGTAATCTCTCATGAGTTAGAGTATCCCTCCCCTATATATATATATATATATATATATATATATATATATATATATATATATATATATATATATATATATATATATATATATATATATATATATATATATATATATATATATATATAGAGAGAGAGAGAGAGAGAGAGAGAGTTGTGCCTCTTCTTTCTCCATTGCTAGAGGGGTTAGATATCAAATGGAGGAATCCGATCGGGAAAATTGGGATCTTCGAGCTATGTTGTTGTATATGGAGGAATCCGATCAGGAGGAAGTAAGATCTTCGAGCCATGTTGTTTATGTCGCTGCCAATGAGGACACAGTCATGTCGTTGCCACAGCTCAATTCCTTTCCAATTGTAGTCGATGCCCAAAAGGTTATGTTTTAGGTTTTAGTTTGATGTGGGGTATAAAATAAGAGTATAAATGACATTTAAATTTTTTTGAGTAAGTTATTACTAAACGTGTGGGAAACGGGGGCTAGTTATAGATTTTTGGGATATGAATAAAATTTCCCTTATTTTAGCCAAGGATACAAGTTGTTAGGATAATGGCTAAAGTCCCTCCCGAAGGACACATTTGTACAACAAATCCTTAACATAAAATATTACCTTTTTTACCTTTTAAATTACAAAATTGCCCCTCTAGCAAGTGTACCCATTCGTTTCCAGTATGAGTATCCATTCGTCGTTGGAAAAAATATCCATTCGCCGATTAAACACTATACATGTAGCGATTGCTACAGTGATTTCACTGTAGCCACTACAGTGAAAACACTGTAGCAAGAGTATGCATTCGTCTCTTAAAGAGTATCCATTCGTCATCAACAAGAGTATCTATTCATCGGGTGACATTGTGCATGTTGCGTTTGCTACAGTTATTTTACTATAGCAAGAGTATCCATTTGTCTTCGGAAAGAGTATCCATTCGGCTAATTAATACTTTTGCAACGGTGAAATTACTGTAGCAACGAATAATTCGCTAAATTGATACTCTTGCTACAGTGATTTCACTATAGCAGCTACAGTGAAATCACTGCAGCTGTTATAGTGAAATCACTGCAGCAACCGCTACATGCACAGTGTAAAACTAGTGAATGGATACTCTTTCTAAAAACAAATAAATACTTTTTTTTGTAACATGTGAGGGGGTACATAAAGATGAGGGACTTGCTATAGAACGCAATGTTCAAGAAGAACTTAGTGCAATATTAAAACATTGCACGTCCTTTAGCTAATATATCATCTTCTAAACGAACCGGTATTGGAAACCGGTATTCCACATACTGATTTTACTGGACATAAAAATTTCAGCACATAGCTTACATGGTGGCCACGTGGCAGGCTACTTCTGAAATTATTTTTGACAGGTGGCTATTAAAATAATATTTTTTTATAAACATATTGTTTTGAAAAAATAAACCACCTTAAATAAACCTAGTTAAAATGGCTCATCCCATCTTGATCATACCCCATTCCTTTCCGATGTTGAAGCCCCATGAATATAGGAACGCGGGGAGGGTTATTTTGATCATCTGTCATTCATTGATGGCTTGATAGAGAGAGATAGAGATGCGTCTCTTCTTTCTCCATTGCTAGAGGGATTAGATGTCATATTGAGGAATCCGATCGGAAAAATTGGGATCTTCAAGCTCTGTTGCTGTCTATGGAGGAAACAAGATCTTTGAGCTATGTTGTGATCTATGTCACTGCCAATGAGGTCACAACCATGCCATTGCCACCGCTCAATTCCTTTCCAATTGTAGTCGATGCCCAAACGGTTATGTTTTAGGTTTTAGTTGGATGTGGGGTATAAGATTAGGGTATAAATGACATTTAAAATTTTTTCAGTAAGTTATCATGAAACGGGTGGGAAACGAGGGCTAGTTATAGATTTTTGGGGTATGAATAAAATTTCCCTCATTTATGCTAAGGATACAAGTTGTTAGGATAATAGCTGAAGTCCCTCCCGAAGGACACATTTGTACAACAAGTCCTTAACAGAAAATATTAACTTTTTTACCCTTTAAATTATAAAATGGACCCTCTAGCAAGAGTATCCATTCGTTTCCAGTGAGAGTATCCATTCGTCTTTAGCATGAATATCCATTCGCCGATTAACACTATACATATAGCGATTGCTACAGTGAAAACACTGTAGCAATAGTATACATTCGTCTTTGTAAAGAGTATCCATTTGTCATCTACAAGAGTATCTATTCACTGAGTGACATTGTGCATGTTGTGGTTGCTACAGTTATTTCACTATTGCTAGAGTATCCATTTATCTTCGGAAAGAGTATCCATTTGGCTAATTGATGCTCTTGCTAAAGTGAAATTATTGTAGCAACATATAATTCGATAAATTGGTACTCTTGTTACAGTGATTACACTATAGCAGCTACAGTGAAATCACTGTAGCAGGTACAGTGAAATGACTATAGCAACCGCTACATGCATAGTGTAAAACTAGTGAATGGATACTCTTTCTGAAAACAAATAAATACTTTTCTTATAGCATATGAGGGGTACATAAGGACGAGGGACTTGCTATAGCACGCAATGTTCGAGAGGAACTTG
Organism: Chamaelirium japonicum; assembly: GCA_947650365.1. Classification (NCBI taxonomy): domain Eukaryota; kingdom Viridiplantae; phylum Streptophyta; class Magnoliopsida; order Liliales; family Melanthiaceae; genus Chamaelirium; species Chamaelirium japonicum. Next base: position 69,950,149 of record OX393552.1, read on the forward strand.
GTGCAATATTAAAACATTGCATGTCCTTTAGCTAATATATCATCTGCTAAAAGAACCGATATTCTACATACCGATTTTACTGGACATAAAAATTTCAGCACATAGCTTAGATGGCGGCCATGTGGCGAGCTACTTTTGAAATTATTTTTGACAAGTGGCTATTAAACTAATATTTTTTTATAAAAATGATGTTTTGAAAAAATAAACCACCTTAAATACACCAAGTTAAAGTGGCTTGTCCCATCTTGATCATACCCCATTCCTTTTCGATGTTGAAGTCCCATGAATATAGGAACGTGGGGAGGGTTATTTTGATCATTTGCCATTCATTGATATATATATATATATATATATATATATATATATATATATATATATATATATATATATATATATATATATATATATATATATATATAGAGAGAGAGAGAGAGAGAGAGAGAGAGAGAGAGAGATGTGCTTCTTATTTCTCCATTGCTAGAGGGTTAGATTCATATGGAGGAATCTGATCGGGAAAATTGGGATCTTCGAGCTCTGTTGTTGTCTATGGAGGAATCCGATTAGGAGGAAGTAAGATCTTCGAAAAATGTTGGCTATGTCGCTGCCAATGAGGCCACAGCCATGCCGTTGCCACCGCTCAATTCCTTTCCAATTATATTCGATGCCCAAAAGGTTATGTTTTAGGTTTTAGTTGGATGCGGGGTATTAGATAAGGGTATAAATGATATTTAATTTTTTTTGAGTAAGTTATTATGAAACGTGATGGAAACGAGGGCTAGTTACAGATTTTTGGGGTATGAATAAAATTTCCCTTATTTAAGCTAAGGGTACAAGTTGTTAGGATAATAACTAAAGTCCCCCCCCCCCCCGAAGGACACATTTGTACATCAAGTCCTTAACTGAAAATATTGACTTTTTTACCCTCTAAATTATAAAATTGCCCCTCTAGCATGAGTATCCATTCTTTTTCAGTAAGAGTATTCATTCGTCTTTGGCAAGAATATCCATTCACGGATTAACACTATACATGTAGTGATTGCTACAATGATTTCACTGTTGCTACTACAATGAAAACACTGTAACAAGAGTATACATTCGTCTCTGTAAAGAGTATCCATTCGTCATCAATAAGACTATCTATTCATGGGGTGACATTGTGCATGTTGCGGTTGCTACAGTTATTTCATTATAGCAAGAGTATCCATTTGTCTTCGAAAAGAGTATCCATTCAGCTAATTGATACTTTTTCTACAGTGAAATTATTGTAGCAACAGATAATTCGCTACATTGATACTCTTGCTACAGTGAAATCACTGTAGCAGCTATAGTGAAATCATTGTAGCAATCGCTATATGCACAGTGTAAAACTAGTGAATGGATACTCTTTCTGGAGACGAATAATTTTTTTTTTGTAGCACGTGATGGCGTACATAAGGACGAGGGACGTACTATAGCACGCAATGTTCGAGAGGAACTTGGTGCAATATTAAAACATTGCATGTCCTTTAGCTAATATATCATCTGCTAAAAGAACCGCTATTGCACATACCGATTGTATTGGACATAAAAATTTCAGCACATAGCTTACATGGTGGCCACGTGGCGGGCTACTTCTAAAATTATTTTTGACAGGTGGCTATTAAAATAATATTTTTTTATAAAAATATTGTTTTGAAAAAATAATCACCTTAAAAACACCCAGTTAAAATGGCTCGTCCCATCTTGATCATACCCATTCCTTTCCGGTGTTGAAGCCCCATGAATATAGGAACGTGGGGAGGGTTATTCTGATCATCTGTCATTCATTGATGGCTTGATATATATATATATATATATATATATATATATATATATATATATATATATATATATATATATATATATATATATATATATATATATATATATATATATATATATATATATATATATATATATATATATATATATATATATATATATATATAGAGAGAGAGAGAGAGAGAGAGAGAGAAAGAGATGGTGTTGACGTCTCAAGCTTTAGCAGGTGCCGAGGCAGCGATGCCTGCCTCGGACTTTGTCTTTGGATGCCAAGGTTGTCTCCTTGGGCCGAGACGGTGTCGAAGTCTTAGGCTTTGGTAGGTGACTAGGCGGCAAAGCCTGCCTCGGACTTTGTCTTCGAATGCTAAGGTTGTATCCTTGGGCCGAGACGGTGTTAACGTCTCGGGCTTTGGCAGTTGCCGAGGCGTCGAAGCCTGCTTCGGACTTTGTCTTCAAATGCTAAGGCTATCTACATGGGCCGAACGATGTCAACGTCTCGGGCTTTGGTAGTTACCAAGGCGGCAAAGCCTATCGCAAACTTTATTTTCGAATCCCAAGGCTGTCTCCTTGGGCCGAGATGATGTTGACGTCTCGAGTTTTGGCAAGTGCTGAGGTGGCGAAGCCTGCCTCGGACTTTGTCTTTGGATACCGAGGCTATCTCCTTTGGCCAAGACGGTGTCGGTGTCTCGGGCTTTGGCAGGTGTCGAGGCGGTGAAGCCTGCCTCAGACTTTGTCTTCGAATGCCAAGGCTGTCTACTTGGGCCAGGTGTCAACATCTCGGGCTTAGGCAGGTACTGAGGCGGCGTAGCCTGCATCAGACTTTGTCTTTGAATGCTTGCAAGGTTGTATCCTTGGGCCAAGATGGTGTCGACGTCTCGGGCTTTGGTAGTTGCTGAGGAGGCGAAGCCTGCCTCGGACTTTGTCTTCGGATGTCAAGGTTGTCTCCTTGGGCCAAGTCGGTATCAACATCGCGGGCTTTGGCAGGTACCAAGGCGGCAAAGCCTACCTCGGACTTTGTCTTCGGATGCCAATGTTGTCTCCTTGGGTCGAGGTGTCAATTTCTTAGGCTTTGGCAGGTGTCGAGGCGGCAAAGCCTGGCTCAGACTTTGTCTTCGAATGCCAAGGCTCTCTCATTGGGCCGAGACAAAGTCAACGTCTCATGCTTTGTGCAGGTGCCGAGGTGGTGAAGCCTGCCTCAGACTTTTTCAATGAATACCAAGGTTGTATCCTTGGGCCGAGATGGTGTCGACGTCTCAGGCTTTAGTAGTTGCCGAGGCAGCGAAGCCTGCCTTGGACTTTGTCTTCGAATGCCAAGGTTGTCTCCTTGAGCTGAGACAGTATCGACATCTCGGGCTTTGGCGGTTACCGAGGAGGCAAAGCCTGCCTCAAACTTTGTCTTCGAATGCCAAGGTTGTCTTCTTGGGCTGAGATGGTGTCAACGTCTCGGGCTTTTGCAGGTGCCGAGCGACGAAGCCTGTCTCGAACTTTGTCTTCAGATGTCAAGGCTGTCTCCTTGGGAACGAGATGATATCGACATCTCAGGCTTTGGCAGGTGCCAAGGCAACAAAGCCTGCTTCGGACTTTGTCTTCAGATGCCAAGGCTGTCTCCTTGGGCCGAGACAGTGTTGACGTCTTGAGCTTTGGCTGGTGCTGAGGCGGCGAAGCCTGCCTCAGACTTTGTCTTCGAATGCCAAGGTTGTATCCTTGGGTTGAGACGGTGTCGAGCTTTGGCAGTTATCGAGGCGGCAAAGTCTGTCTCAGACTTTGTCTTCGGATGCCAAAGCTGTCTCCTTGGGCCAAAATAGAGTCAACGTCTCAGACTTTGGCAGGTGCCGAGGCGGTGAAGCCTGCCTCGGGCTTTGTCTTCGAATGCTAAGGCTGTCTCCTTGGGTCGAGACAGTGTTGACGTCTCGAGCTTTGGCAGTTACCAAGGTGGCAAAGCCTGTCTCAAACTTTGTCTTCGAATGCTAATGATGTCTCCTTGGGCCGAGATGGTATCGACGTGGCTTTGACAGGTGCCGAGACGGCGAAGCCTGCCTCGAACTTTGTCTTCGGATATTAAGGTTGTCTCCTTGGGCCGAGACAATATCGACGTCTCAGGCTTTGGTAGTTACCAAGGCGGTAAAGCCTGCCTCGGACTTTGTCTTCAAATGCCAAGGGCAGGGCCTTGGGTTTATTGGATCCGAGGGGGTGATCCCACCTCCCTCGACCACATTTTGTCCTCTTTCGACTTCTTTGAGTGCCAAGGTTAGGGCCTTGGGCTTGTTTGTTTGATGAGGGTTAGAATTCAGAGTACTCAGTGTAGTGCTTTTGTATAAGTTGGACTTAGGCAAAGTGGCGTTTTAGTCAAACTTACATCTAGGACACGTAGCTTTGTACCATTATAGGTTAGTCGGTCGTGTCACAACCTGAACCGAACTAACTATGGCGAGGCACTAGTGCATGTATATTTACATGACAATGGGAGCATGTGTGACGCCAATGATTCGGAGTACTCAACGTAGTACCTTTGTATTGGTAGACCTTAGGCAATGTTGTTTCCATCAAACCTACGTCTGGGGCATGTTGCTTTGTACCGTTACAGGTTAGTCAGCCATGTCGTAACCCAAACCGAACTAATTATGACGAGGCACTAGTGCATGTGTCCTTACATGACAACGGAAGCATGTGCGATGCCAATGATTCAGAGTACTCAGCGTAGTGCTTTTGTATCGATTGGACTTAGGCGAAGCATTGTTTCAGTCGAACCTATATCTGGGGCATGTAGCTTTGTACCATTGCAGGTTAGTCGGTCGTGTTGCAACCCGAACCGAACTAACTATGGTGAGGTACTAATGCATGTGTCCTTATGTGACAACGAGAGCATGTGCGACGCTAATGATTCGGAGTACTCAGCGTAGTGCTTTTATATTAGTTAAACTTAAGCGAAGCGCCGTTTTAGTTAAATCTACGTATGGGTACATAGCTTTGCACTGTTGTAGGTTAGTCGGTCGTGTCACAATGCGAACCGAACTAACTATAGCTTTGCATAGAATTCGAGATAGGATTGATAGCCTTTGAATGCTAGTTGATCGTGGGAGACTCTGTGAGATCAAACCAATGAAGGGACACCGAGTATGCTCCTTTATGTTTGACAGTGGCGAAGCACTGGTTGATCAAGAGTTTGACAAGGACTTTGTTCCATGTCGAGGTAGCGAGGGCATTTCAAACTTTGTACTCGAGTGCCAAGGATAGGTCCTTGGACTTTGTTGCAAGCCGAGGCAACAAGGGCATATCTAACTTTTTACTCGAGTGCCAAGGATAGGTCGTTGTACTTTGTTTCATGCCAATATAGTGAGGGCGCCTCAGACTTTGTACTCGAGTGCCAAGGATATGTCCTTGGACTTTGTTGCATACCGAGGCAGTGAGGGCACCTCAAACTTTGTATTCGAGTGCCAAGGATAGGTCCTTGGACTTTGTTGCATACCGAGGCAGCGAGGGCACCTCGAACTTTGTACTCGAGTGCCAAGGATAGGTCCTTGGACTTTGTTGCCAGGTAATCTGCGATGATCGAAGATGCCCGAGGGCTGGCTGTCTCCAAGCCCTTGGTTGCCGATTGAATTCTCGGGCGATCTGCAGTGCCGGAGGATACCCAAGGATTGGATGTCTCCAAGTCCTTGATTGACGGTTGAATCCTCGAGCGATCTGCAATGCCAGAGGATGCCCGAGGGCTAGCTGTTTCCAAGCCCTCTGTTGATGGTTGAATCCTTGGGCGATCTGCAATGCCAGAGGATGCCTGAGGGTTGGCTATATCCAAGCCCTCGGTTGATGATTGAATCCTCGGGCGATCTGCAACGTCGAATAATGCCCGAGGGTTGGCTTTCTCTAAGCCCTTGGTTGACTGCCATCATTTCGAACATCACCCACGATGCAGGGATTGGAGGGTGATTTGGAATTGAGCGGTTTGAGATGTCGAGCTGATTGAATGATACGCTCCCTGACTATCTGTCTAGGAGGGATGAGCGATGGTCCTCCCGAAGGAGGTTTGAGAGGTCGTCGAGAAGTGTCGACGATGGATAGTTTGGAAGGAGCAGGGGACGAGTCGCACAACCGGTGGAATTTTGCTCCGTCATTGATATCAACAACTGACGTCGGGGGATTCACCCCCGATGTTTGAACATCTCAATTTGGATAAATAACTTCACCTAGGCTGATCCACGGGTTGTGTCTTCGTTATTCTGATATAGCAATGAAGACAGACGGATTACTTAGGCGACTGGTGGTTGCTGCTTTGACCAAAGGAGCTGGGAGGCCTAGTGGTCGTAAGTTGACAAGAAAGTATCCCACAGACAGTGCCAAACTGTGGAAGGAGATTACGGTCGTCGTACGGTCCCCCTCCAATAGTCGATGGAAGGGTAGAGGCTCTGGAACGAGAGTTGCTCGAAGCTGCAAGGCGGCAAGGCAAGAAGATAAGTGTATGGAAGCAGCGTCTGCACTGTAGAGTGCTGAGCGTCACACAGACACTGCAAAGTAGAGAGAGAGAGAGAGAGAGAGAAAGAGAAAGTTGACACGGGATGTGGTGATGAAGTTCGGCTGAAGCCTAAGTCTCCATGCAGTAAGACGTAACCTTTGAATCCCCTATCTCTGAAGAAGTAGAGCTACTCTTGATAGGTTGAGAAGTTCTTATACAAGTAGACAGAGGGTGTAATAGGCTTAACGTGCTAGAGTCTGAATACCAGAAAGCTCTGGGAGCTCTGGAAAACAGAAAGTGGGATTTGGAATAATGATTCTTGATCTAGAATATTTGTCGGGTTTGCTATTTATAGAGGTTTGGGAACACCTAGGGTTTTGGTAAATATTCTGGGGAATTTACCAGACCCCAGATAGTATGTGTGGGCCCTAGGCAGGGCTGCGGTCCCAATATCATCTCCGTGGGTCCCAAACAGGGCTGCAGGTCCCATTGTCGTCCCTATGGACCCCAGGTAGGGCTGCGGGTCTCACTGTCATCCTCGTGGGCCTCAGGCAGGGCTACGGGTCCCATTGTCGGGCATTAGCTAGATTTTGCACCCACAATGTGTTGCGTGTCTATTCTTGCAGTTTAGGGGGAATAGTTATGAAAGTCTAATCTCCTCACCAATACTTAATCTTGAGGATGGAACACTCTGTTGCACGGATTTCGAAAGTCAAAACTTGGATAATTTATTATTTGTTTTGGTTTAATTATTCAAATACTTAAAATTAATTCCTCTTTTAATTGCGGCTACTTTATTTGTTTTATTCTATACTCATTTCTTGTGCTTGATCATTGTAACATGCAAGCCCTACATGTGAAGATCCAAGATCGAAATCTCTATCGCAAAGATGTATTACCCTACCACCACTGCCATAGACTTCACCTTAGCAATGATACCTCGTTCTCCATTTTTTCCTCTTTGGGATTTTTTCCCTCCATTTTTTGTTAATGCAAGTCTATAGGATAAGATAAAGATCTCTCTCTCTCTCTCTCTCTCTCTCTCTCTCTCTCTCTCTCTCTCTCTCTCTCTCTCTCTCTCTCTCTCTCTCTCTCTCTCTCTCTCTCTCTCTCTCTCTCTCTCTCTCTCTCTCTCTGTTGAGAGCTATCTTCTTCGGGATCTTTATGGTTATATATATATATATATATATATATATATATATATATATATATATATATATATATATATATATATATATATATATATATATATATATATATATATATATATATATATATATATATATATATATATATATATATATATATATATATATATAATTCGGTATTACCTCTTAATTTTAGATATTTATAGATTTAACCTCAACCTGATTCTTCTTCAATTTTTCATAGAGAAAAATTGATAATTGGATGTCGATCTCCATTTCCGAGGGCGTTGGCACGGAGACCGGAGATCGAGTGGAAGCAGAAGAGGTGGGTAAGGGAGCATCATCTGACTCAACTGAGATCCAAGTGGAGGACAGAGATGAGGCAACGGATCAAAGGTTTGGAGCCATCATGTTCAAGACTGAGGTTTGGATCCGATTGCTCCAAGTATTGCTTTTTTTAAACACATTACAAAAGTTAAGTTTATTTTATAGTAAACACCTTTTTAGAAAAAATATATATATTTGTGAAGTTGTGCTTTAAGGAAATCCATTATACTAAAACTCGCCATACTTCATACAAAATATCTTATACCATTTAATTCAGCACTGGACCGTGCTCCAACTTTTTGTTGATTCATGTCTTCTATGGAACCACCCATACTTTTACTCGAAAAAGTTATTGTGAACTTTTATTTCAAGTTATGTTTGTTACTTTCGTCACTGATCCATGTCTTCTAAAAAAATTAGTTAGGTAGACCCAATCTTCATAGATGATTTAAATTAAAGAAAATAAATTCATATATATGATTTTCTTCATTGATTTTAAAAAAATACTTATTTATGGATAATTATACTTGTGCTTTGCATCCATTCACGTGACTTTTCATGATAAAAAAATGTAATGTAATCAAATCTAATTACAAAGCCAGTAATGTAATCTGTTTCCATGAAAAGTTATATTTTGATGGTAGGAACTACGGGGGTTCTATTCATGGCGCCCCAGCCCAAACAAAAGAGGAACATTATAATTATTCAACTGCAATTTCTCCGAAGAGACAAGGGAGGAAATATAGTTTGTGACAGAAAACGAAGAAAAACCGACTCGTTCCTGGATCGTAAACTTAGCTAGAGCATCAGCATAGCCATTGAGATCCCTCTTCACATGGGAGATCCTGCACGAGGTAAAACCACGGGAGATATACTTGCAGTCAGATACGATATTATGTATCCGCCATGGTGGGCATAAATCCCCATCCGATAGGACATCAATTAGAACTTGATTGTCGCCTTCCACTATAACAGTGGAGGCCTCAAGTTTGAGAAGGATTTTCAGCCCCTGAAGGATAGATCGAGCTTCAATTTCAATAGCCTCACAATGCCAGTTGCTGACTCCGAGAAGCTAATCGCACCATCCACATTCACCTTGAGCGAGCCTGAGTTCGGGTGTAGCCAGTGGGAAGGATAAGGCTCCGGGCCTCTGAGGTGGCTAGATGATATACCTTGAAACATGGCATATCGTCTTAATAGCTTTTGAAAATTTGGTGATTTGGTTTTTCTCTGTACAGATAACACCTCATGGATATCATCAATCGGTGGAGCAAGTGTGGCGTTTGGTGCATAGATGGCATCATTTATGTTCATGCATTGATTAATATTTGTTTGTGCGAGGTGAGATGGCTCTGCACAACGGCTGGTGAAAGTTTTCACCCGGTGCGAACCCAATTGTTCATAACATAAGATTTTTATAGATTTAACACCCACCTAACTCTTCTTTAAATTTTTTTTTATAGAGATAACTCGATAATCGGATGGCGATCTACAACCCTGAGGGCGTTGGCATGGATGCCGGAGATTGAGAGGAAGCAAAAGATATGGGCGAGGGAGTATTCTGCCACAATCGATATCCAAGTGGAGGACAAAGATGAGGTAGTAGATATACTCCTCAAAGTTTCCTGAACTATAAATTTCTGCATTTGGAATAGTTGGGTGCTACGGTCAACTTCAAATTATTTTGATAATTTACAAATTGAATAATGAAAGCAATGCTTGATAAAAACTTTTAGCAATTCCGTACATTGCACGGGTTACTAACTAATAATTAGTAATAACAAAAATTGAATGCCTTCTTTTTACATTGTATACAATTATTTGTATTGTATACAATTATGAATCGTCAATTTTTTTATAAGTGGAGTGTGTACAACGAAAAGCTGGGGAGAGCTTCCTTAAACAAATCCATACTGCAACAAAGGAGTTGGTTGGAGCAGCAACCAATGATAGGATCAAATTTTCTTTTGATTTGTTCCAATATCTCATTAAAATGAACTGATTATATAATCTCTTGTACATACATAAGCCGGAGATAATGTGAACATGAGATATAACAGTTGATCATTAACATGTTGGGTTAGCCGCTTGCGGCATGAGGATGGCCCGGTACAAACCCACCATGGGCCTTTGGGTTTAAAACCTAATGGGCCTTAACTAAAGTAGTATCCGTTAATGATGTGGTTAAGTGATGAGTCCTAACCCTTAGATCAATCCAGTGGATGGTTGATTGATTCCGGTTATTAGGGTTTTGGGATGGTGTCTTGGTTTAGTTATAAATAAGATGCCTCCCATCTATAAGGTATCTGACTAATATCATCTAGTCTCTTGACGGCCAAGAACTAAACCAGAAACACCTCTCCCTCTCCTCCCTTCTCTTTCGATCTTGCGACGGCTTCGGCGTGAGGAGAACGTCGACGAGGATTTCGGCTACGTGGGAGACGCATCGCATCGAGGAGTCATCTACCTGCGGTTCGTCACCCGGTTCATTATGGCCGGAGGTACATCTCGATCTTTGCTCCCGCTATGGGTAGATCCGATCTTCGTATCGGATCTCATTTGGTTTGATGAGATCTCCCATGTGGAGATCATTCTCTAACACTGGTATCAGAGCCAGGCTTCGACCTTGTTTCCTTTGAAATTTCTGGGTTATTATCATCGAGATCAGTATGGCCAAGATCCCGTGCATCGACCCTCCGAGATGCAATGTTAAGTCACGGACCGGTGTTGTCGGTCGCTCGCCGTGCGTGCCATGGCAGCCCCTGTGCTCCATGGTGGATGCATGCATCCGTCCACACCGGCGAGTCGATGAGCGGTATCGGATGGTGCCGAGGTCGTGCGGGGCGGTGTTGTGCGTGGCCGGCATCATCAGTTAGTGGGATTTCTTTTCCCACAAGTTGATGCTGCATAGCCTCTGGCGGCGCACAACATTCAGAAGGGAATAGTTGGGTATGAGTTTTACCCTAAAAGCATTCCAAACCCTAAAATGCCCTTGACTATCAAGTGATTGCCTTGTTAATGGGTTTGAGTTGGCTGGATGTACTTTTGTGTGGTCAAATCAAACTTTGTTTGATTTTTGCTTTGGCTGTACGAGCAAGCCTCATTTCAATCCGACCAAACCCGTTAAAGCCTTTAGACCCATAAATTTTAAATCCCTGTCTTGGGTCCAATTTTAGCTCGATTTTTGCCCATAAAGAGTCTATTTGAAGCTCTTCTCGAGAGCTATGAATCGGTATATAGTACGGACACTAATAGAGCCAATCTTGGATCATAAAGAAGGGCTTTTAATTTTATGTGTCTAGTTCACTCGACTCAGCTTGGGCGTGCCGGTTTCAAGCTCTTTTATTTAACCCGATTATTTCATTGGGTTTTGGTATTTACCTATTGGTGATCTAAACCAATTCGGAATGGACAGAAGTGGCTAAGATTACATATGGGTTAATGAGTTAACATAAGGTTTGGGCATCTTGTGCTTGTTGCTTGGGCTGGCCAGGGATCGAATGTGGCTTGCATATATAGATTGCTTTCACAGGTGCGAAAGAGCTTGCACGGAGTTTTGATGCAGCAAATTATTATTTTTTATGGGGCCTGTAGGTACAGTGCTCCCAACTTGTAATAATACAGTGTTGTGCTCATGCTAAATGTGAATATCTGTGTTGTATGTGATTGTGGGATCCCTGGCCAAGCCCTAATAGCCCAAGTTAACTCATTAATGCTATTTGTTTATTTTCCAAGCTATTTGATTATAGTAATCTTACTTGTTCTTGATCATCGTGATAGTAAAGATAATCATCAAAACTGACTCAGGATTGGCCAAAGCGTCCTGGGTTAATTTTGATGAGTGACTCCTAAAAGGTGCATCATGGGATGCACAGGATCACATAAAGTTACTGTGATGGTCACATTCTAATTATATAATAATGACCGTTGCTCGGCCCCAAAGGGAGGTAGCTGTCAGCATCATATAATTAGGATATGGCAGAGTGTTGCATGGTGAAACGGAGACAGTTCTAATGCCCACAGGTAATGGATTGTCAGTCCATTTCACGGTACAACACTCTGGCCCTATTGGAAACCTTGTAGTTTCTAAAGAACACAGTGGAATTCATATAGCTTATGACCTTTGCCCAAAGGGAGGTCTGAATTCCCACTGACTGACCTTAACATGGGTTAATTGTCAGATATGGTTTGTTTCCTCGTATTAATGTAAGCTTTGTATGTTTCTTTTCAGCTATGTCCTTTATTAATGACCCTACCCAGCGTCTTCCATTTTTGTCTGGTGATAATTATTCGGATTGGAAGGACAAGATTCTCTTGGTCCTGGGGTGTATGGATCTGGACTTGGCGCTCCGTATGGAGGAGCCTACTCCTCTAATGGAGAAAAGTACGCCAACTGAGGTTGCATCATACGAGTGGTGGGAGCGATCCAATCGCTTGAGTACGATGCTCATCCAGACCCATATCGATAAGAGCATCAGGGGTTCTATCCTTGACTGCCGACTGGTCAAGGACTTTATGAAGGCTATCGAAGAGCAATTTAAAAGCTCCGATAAAGCCTTGGCCAGTACCCTAATGGCCAAACTATCATCCATGAGGTTAACTGGAGATAAGAGTGTGCAAAAGCACATCATGCAGATGCATGATGTAGCATCTCAGCTAAAGGGCATGAAGATAGACATCAACGAGTCGTTCCTGGTGCACTTCATACTGAACTCCTTGCCTGCTCAGTACGGGCAATTCAAGATCTCCTACAACACTCATTCAACCAATTGGTCAGTAAATGATCTGTTGGTTATGTGTGTTCAAGAGGAAGGGAGGCTGAAGCAAGAGAAATTAGAGGTGGCTCACCTCGTTTCTCATAAGGCAAGGTAGTCCAAGTCTCACAAGGCTTTTCCCAAGAAGAAGCAAAGCCATGGAGTGCCAATAAAGAAAACTGATGGCACCCATAAAGAGGTGAAGTGCTTCTTCTGCAAGAAAATGGGACATCTCAAGAAGGACTGCACCAAGTACCAAAAGTGGCTCGCTAAAAGAGAGTCTGAAGGTAATCTCATGACCCTAGTGTGTTATGAATCAAATTTGGTTAATTCTCATAATGACTCCTGGTGGATTAACTCCGGATCTACAATCCACGTTTCTACCATCTTGCAGGGGTTTCTCAATCTAAGGGAACCAACTGATGGGGAACACGTCATCTACTCTGGCAATAAGACGAGTTCAAGAGTTGAAGGTGTGGGGACATATAGGCTTCGTCTCCAGACAGGATACACCTTGGACCTAGAGAAGACATTTTTTATTCCTAGTTTCTCTAAGAATCTAGTATTTGTATCAAGACTAGTTCCATATGGCTTTGATTTTCAGTTCAAAGATTCGTCTTTTCTGATTATTAAAGATAAAGTAACCATTGGTTCAGGTTCTTTGATAGATGGTTTATATTGTCTTTCTCTAAGTTCTTCTCTTGAATGTTCTATGATGACTGTGAATGAAGACTCCTCTACATTGTGGCATAGGAGACTGGCTCACATCTCCATAGAGCGCCTAAAGAGGTTAGTGAAGGATGGAGTCTTAAAGACTCTTGACTTCATTGACTTTAGGACTTGTGTAGACTGCATAAAGGGAAAGCAGACTAACAAGTCCACTAAGGGTGCCACGAGGAATAATGAGAAATTGGAGATCATATACACTGATCTCTGTGGATCATTTAGTACACCTTGTCTGAATGGTCAGAGGTATTTTATTACCTTTATAGATGACCATACTCGATACATGTATCTCTACCTCTTAGATGATAAAGCTGAGACATTTGATGCTTTCAAAATCTATAAGGCGGAGGTAGAGAAACAATCTGGAAAGAGTATCAAAATTGTAAGATCAGACAGAGGTGGGGAATACTATGGAAGGTACACAGAGAGTGGACAAAGACCTGGTCCATTTGCGAAGTTCTTGGAAGAACACGGCATTGTGGCTCAGTACACAACGCCTGGCACACCGTAACAAAACGGTGTTGCTGAAAGGAGGAACCGTACTTTGATGGACATGGTGAGGAGCATGATTTATAACTCCTCCCTTCCTCTCAATATGTGGAGTGAGGCCTTAAAAACCAATGTGTATGTGCTTAATAGGGTTCCATCTAAAGCCATTCCTAAAACACCCTTTGAGTTATGGAATGGATGGAAACCTAGTTTAGGACACATGCACATATGAGGTTGTCCAGTTGAGGTCAGGGTGTACAACCCACATGAGAAGAAGCTTGACCCTAGGACCGTGAGTGGTTTCTTCATCGGTTATGCCGAGAAGTCCAAGGGTTATAGGTTCTATTGTCCCTCGCACACTCCTAAAGTCGTAAAAGCTAGAAATGCCAGATTTCTTGAGGATGGCAACCTCAGTGGGAGCGTCCCAACACAATCAATTGTGTTTGAGGAAATACGAGTTCCGGTAATCATACCCGTAATCGAGGGTGGACAGATTGCTCATCAGGAAGAACCACCCCAGGTGATTCACGAGCAACCAGCCTAGGACCTCCCAGCCCAAGAGGAGCAGGTTGCCATAGAACCTATTGAAGCTGTTGCTCCAGAACCACAAGTTGTGGTACCAACAGAAACTAGGAGATCCTCAAGAAAAAGGAAACATGCGATTTCTAATGACTACGAGGTATACCTATAAGAGTCCGACGACTCAGTTGGACTTCAAGACCCACAAACGTTTTTACAACCCATGAGTGGAGGTAACTCCACGAAATGGTATGATGCCATGCTGGAAGAGTTGAAATCCATGGCTGACAATCAAGTCTGGGATCTAGTAGAGTTACCCAGAGGTGCTAGGCCAATTGGCTGTAAATGGGTCTATAAGACCAAAACGGATGCCTCTGGTAACATCGAAAGACATAAGGCAAGACTTGTGGCCAAGGGTTTCACTCAAAGGATCGGCATTGATTATCATGACACCTTCTCTCCAGTTTCAAAGAAGGATTTATTGAGGATAATCATGACTTTGGTAGCTCATTATGACCTAGAGCTACAACAGATGGATGTGAAAACGGCCTTCCTGAATGGGGATCTTGAGGAGGAGATATACATGCTCCAGCCTGAAGGCTTTACTTCAGATAAAAGGAGTCAGCTGGTTTGCAAACTCAAGAAGTCTATATACGGACTAAAACAGGCTTCCTGATAGTGGTATTTAAAGTTCCACAACGTCATAACTCCTTTCGGTTTTGTGGAGAACATTGTGGATGAATGTATATACCTTAAGACTAGTGGGAGCCGTTACACATTTCTAGTCCTATATATTGACGATATTTTGCTAGCTAGCAATGACTTGAGAATGCTATGTGAGACGAAACAGTTTCTCTCACAGAACTTTGATATGAAAGACTTAGGCGAGGCATCCTATGTTATAGGGATAAAGATCCATAGGGATCGATCCCAAAGGGTTCTAGGATTATCTCAAAAGGCCTATGTTAACAAAGTTCTGGAAAGATTTAATATGCAGAACTGCTCGCCCAGCATTGCTCCAATTGTCAAGGGTGATAGATTCAGTTTGTCCCAATGCCCGAAAAACTCTCTTGAAAGAGAGGCTCTGGCTAACATTCCCTATGCATCTGCAGTTGGCAGTTTGATGTATTTGGAGGTCTGCACAAGACCAGACATCGGATTTACAGTAGGGATGTTAGGAAGGTACCAGAGTGATCCAGGCATGGATCACTGGAGGGCAGCTAAGAAGGTCATGAGATATTTACAAGGGACCAAGGACTTCATGCTTACATACAGCCACTCTGATCATTTAGAGCTGATCGGGTACTCTGATTCGGACTTTGCGGGTTGCATTGACTCCAGAAAGTCGACATCGGGTTATATCTATCTTTTGGCTGGTGGTGATGTCTCCTAGAAAAGCACCAAGCAGACCATTACAGCATCGTCGACTATAGAGGCAGAGTATGTTACACTTTACGAGGCAACCACCCAGGCATCTTGGCTAAGGAATTTTATCACAGGGATAAGGATCATGGATTCTATATCCAGACCTCTAAAGATCTACTGTGATAATCTTGCTGCAGTGTTCTTCTCTAAGAACAACAAAAGTGGAAGTCGAAACAAGCACATCGACATAAAGTACCTTGTTAAAGAAGATGTAGCAAAAGATAAGGTTCAGATTGAGCATATTGGTACTGAGCTTATGGTGGCTGATCCACTGACCAAAAGATTACCACCAAACCTTTATAGAGGTCATGTGGATCGGATGGGTCTGATTAGCTCATTGTATTCTTAAAGATTATGCATTATGAACCTATTGTTTCTTTTACTGCAGTGAATAAAGTACAATATCTCTATTTGTGCACTAAAGTTTGAGATATATAGTTTTGACACAGAGTGAAGCATGCATTCACTCATAAAGTAATTCATCACATAAAGTGTTTAACTGGACTGATCGTGCTACATAGTAATATATGGAAGGAAGTGCCTATTTGTTAGGACACGACCGCCATGATTCATGTAGTTGGCGTCTTCAGTTTAAAGTAAAGGATACCACATAAGGCATTACGGGTGCTTTTGTTTTCCGGAATTTTTTTGTATGCGCATACTAAAGTTTTTATCGCTTTTGGCCCATTAGAGTTTTGTTTTCTTTAAAACAAATGATTGTTTTTCAAATGTGTGTTTGTAGGTCTAAGTGGAAGAGTGTTGGGTTAACCGCTTGCGGCATGAGGATGGCCCGGTACAAACCCACCATGGGCCTTTGGGTTTAAAACCTAATGGGCCTTAACTAAAGTAGTACCCGTTAATGATGTGGTTAAGTGATGAGTCCTAACCCTTAGATCAATCAAGTGGATGGTTGAATTGATTCCGGTTATTAGGGTTTTGGGATGGTGTCCTGGTTTAGTTATAAATAAGATGCCTCCCATCTATAAGGTATCTGACTAATGTCATCTAGTCTCTTGACGGCCAAGAACTAAACCAGAAACACCTCTCCCTCTCCTCCCTTCTCTTCCGATCTTGCGACGGCTTCGGTGTGAGGAGAACGTCGACGAGGATTTCGGCTACGTGGGAGACGCATCGCATCGAGGAGTCATCTACCTGCGGTTCGTCACCCGGTTCATTATGGCCGGAGGTACATCTCAATCTTTGCTTCCGCTATAGATAGATCCGATCTTCGTATCGGATCTCATTTGGTTTGATGAGATCTCCCATGTGGAGATCATTCTCTAACATAACAAGATATAATATACATAGTAGAAAGTTAGATCATGCAAAGATGATACCATGCCATACCATTAGTGTTGGAACATAGAAAGCATGACTTTGATAAGTGGAAGTTTTTTTTTTTTTTAATGAAGGGACCATCATACACTCTCGAGTGAACTGTCTCTCTAGCCCGTTGTACCTTGCTTGAGTGCACGAATCCTGGCCATTGATGGGTCCACAGAATTATGGAATTTATTAAATAGCAGCTATGGTGCCTTCCCCGTTTCGATCTCCAGACCTCTTTGAGCCCTTGCTCTAGCGCTTTGCCCTCTGACCACCTGGCCGGTCCAACAAATAAATAAAAATAGACCAAGTATCAAAACCCGCCACAAGAGCAAGAGAAATGCCTCTAATTTTTTAATAATGTCACAAATTGGAAGGCTCACCACTAAGGCGAGAGATTTTTAATAACGTCACAGATTGGAAGGCTCACCACTAAGGCGAGAGGGAGGCCTGCCACTATAGAACAGGAAGGAATATGCCGTACATTTATTTGAACCCTTGACCAAGGCCCAACGGCGAGCGGTGGTGGTAGGCGGTGGCGACGACGACTGGTGGTAGCCGGTGGGGTCGCAGATGGTGATGGCCGGCAAGGCGGTGAGTGGTGGTGGTGTAACTGGCGAACTTGGAACTCGACGAATTTCAACTACACCCTTGTTTATTTGGTTTCATAGAGTTGCAAAAAACGGACTGTAACTCAGACAACCAAACAATGGGGCATGGCCAAAATACTTTGCCTTGGCAAATTTCATCTCACATGACCCCAGACTCTTTTCTCTTGTGGACCCCTGCTATTCAAATAAAATATTGAATGATCCACTCTTTAACAAAAGGGAGCTTTGAGCTGTCAACATTCTTTCCATATTTTAGTCTAGAAGTGTTCAAGGAAGTATCTCCAACGGGCTCCTGGACTCTTTCCCTATTTTTGGGATTCGTGATGGCTACATTGGTAAAGCATGGGGTGGAAAATAAATAACACACCAATAGGCTCCTCAATCTCTCTCTATTTTTTATAAAATGATTAAATTAGGACCCATGAAAGCAACATTTACAAGGTCTGTTCGGAAAAATAACAAAATCAATAGACTTTCATTCAATTCATACTGGAGCCCACTATTCATAAGTTTTCCTACTTCTCTCGCCCACCTTAGCTGAAACAGTAGGGAAATATCAAAGCAGGGAAATCTGATGGAGCCTTTTGGAGCCCCCCTTTTACCCCTTTCCCCATTTCTTTCTGTACAATAAGGAAGGATGAAATCCCAAAGAGCTCGTTGGAGATGCTCTTAGTGCTCCGGCACAAATATAGACCAAGGATTGAAAGTCGCCACATGAATTAGAAAAATGCCGAAGTTCAGCCCAAAATCACTTAACCCCTAGTAGTTTTTTTGGTCTCAAATTGGTCTCTACAGTTTTCAATGTTAGCATAATACCCCTTTTGTCAACTACTAAATTTCCGCTTTTGATAATCTCTATCTTATCAAAACTGAATTGGAGGGGGTAAAGTGCAATTTATCCAAAATAGTATTCAGCCAGACAGAGAATCTCCCTAACGACCGTCGCACCCAGGCCCGAAAAATTAATGAACACATAATTTAACCATTATATTGAACAGAGAAAAAAAAATCCAACAACTACAATGTGTTTATAAAATGCCCATCTCAACACATTGGTCTTTAATTATTATATAGACTAAGCAGTTTGGTTGAATAAGTTGGAAAATAACTCATCACCATACAATGGTAACTGATATACAATTATTGAATGCCTTCTTTTTACATTGTATACAATTATTTGTATTGTATACAATTATGAGTCGTCAAATTTTTTATAAGTGGATAACGAAAAGTTGGGGAGAGCTTCTTTAAACAAACCCATACCACAACAATTGGTCGGAGCAGCAACCAATGATAGGATCAAATTTTCTTTTGATTTGCTCCAATATCTCATTAAAATGATCTGATTGTATAATCTCTTGTACATTCATAAGCCGGAATAATGTGAACATGAGATATAACAGTTGATCATTAACAATATATAATATAGATAGTAGAAAGTTAGATCATGATGATACCATGTCATACCATTAGTGTTGGAACATACAAAGCATGACTTTGATAAGTGGAAGTTTTTTTTTAATGAAGAGACCATCATAAATGTCCCCACTGTGGACACTCTCGAACGAACTTTCTCTAGCCCGTTGTGCCTTACTTGAGCGCACGAATCCTGGCCGTTGATGGGTCCACGGAATTATGGAATTTATTAAATAGCAGCTATGGTGCTTTTCCCATTTTGATCTTCAGACCTCTTTGAGTCCTTGCTCTAGCGCTTTGCCCTCTGATCACCTGGCCGGTCCAACAAATAAATAAAAATATATCAAATATCAAAACCCGTCACAAGATCAAGAGAAAATGTCTGATTTTTTAATAACGCCACAGAAAATGGCTCACCACTAAGGCGAGAGGGAGGCCTGCCACTACAGAATGGGAAGGGATACGCTGTACATTTATTTGAACCCTTGACCAAGGCCCAGCGGCGAGCGGTGGTGGTGGGGGTCGGAGGTGGCGACGACGGCTGGTGGTAGCCGGCGGGGTGGCAGATGGTGGTGGCCGACGAGGTGGTGAGTGTTGGTGATGTAACTGGCGAACTTGGAACTCGACGAATTTCAACTACACCCTTGTTTATTTGGTTTCATAGAGTCGCAAAAAACGAACTGTAACTCACACAATATGGCCAAAATACTTTGCCTTGGCAAATTTCATCTCATATGACCCCAGACTCTTTTCTCTTGTGGACCCCTGCAATTAAAATAAAATATTAAATGATCCTCTCTTTAACAAAAGGAGCTTTGAGCTGTCAACATTCTTTCCATATTTTAGTCTAGAAGTGTTCAATGAAGTATCTCCAACGGGCTCCTGGCTTCTTTCCCTATTTTTGGGATTCATGGCGGCCACGTAGGTAAAGTATGGGGTGGGAAAATAAATAACACTCCAATAGGCTCCTCAATCTCCCTAATTTTTATAAAATGATCAAATTAGGACCCATGAAAGCAACATTTACAATTCGGAAAAATAACAAAATCAATAGACTTTCATTTAATTCATACTGGAGCCCAGTATTCATAGGTTTTTCTACTTCTCTCGCCCACCTTAGCAAGAACAGTAAGAAAATATCAAAGCAGAGAAATCTGATGGAGCTTGTTGGAGCCCCCTTTTACCCCTTTCCCCATTTCTTTCTGTACAATAAGGAAGGATGAAATCCCAAGGAGCCCATTGGAGATGCACTTAGTGCTCCGGTACAAATATAGACCAAGGATCGAAACTCGCCACATGAATTAGAGAAATGCCGAAGTTCAGCCCAAAATCACTTAACCCCCTAGAAGTTTTTTTGGTTCCAAATTGGTCCCTACAGTTTTCAATGTTAGCACAATACCCCCTTTTGAGTTTTGTCAACTACTAAATTTCCACTTTTGGTAATTTCTATCTTATCAAAACTGAATTGGAGGGGGTAAAGTGCAATTTATCCAAAATAGTATTCAGCCAGACAGAGAATCTCCCTAACGACCGTCGCACCCAGGCCCGAAAAATTAATGGACACATAATTTAACCATTATATTGAACAGAGAAAAAAAAATCCAACTACAATGTGTTCATAAAAATGTCCATCTCAACACAATGGTCTTTAATTATTACATAGACTGAGCAGTCTGGTTCAATAAGTTGGAAAATAACTCATCACCATACAATGGTAACTGAGAACTTGTCCTAGCAAATTTGGTAACACTTATTATGCGGGAAAATTACAGTCCCGTGTTTTGTGAAGTCATTATCACCTACAGTCTTCAGTACAAACTAAAATTGGGCAATGAAATCTACTGACCTTCAACAGCCAATAAAAATGCAGGAGATTCATTGATGTCTTGGCAAGCCCCATCGTATCCGCACGCTTGAATGATAAACCTGAGACCTCTAACACCGTTAGGAACTTCAAGATCCGAAACATAAAAGGCTTCAACTCTAGCAAGCCCTAGATATCCGCTTGCATCTGTACTTGCTTGCTCCGCTAGCTTTTCAACAAAGATGTTATACTTCCAAAATGATGGAGCGCGACCCGCTTTTAGCTTCCAAATGATTTTAAGGCTAACGGTTTTCGTCTTCTGAGGAACAGAAGCCCATGAAATGAACTGACCTTCCGTAACCCATGAGTCAGCTGGTGGGAACGCCGTGTTCCGTTCCAAAGTGTGAATGCTGATATGGCCCAGTGATGCATAATAGGGTGAAAAGCTACTCATGACTAACGCGCCATTTTCTATCTTCTGGCTTTCCTCGATTACTCGCTCGTTATGATGAGGATTCTTCATGTAGCAGACGGCATTGATATCGGTCAATATGTAACCATTCATTGTGATACTGGTTTCATATATGATCCATTCTCCCTCCACTGAGTCTCCATTCGACCTTTTAACTTGCGGGGAGATAACTTTGTGGTACTTACTTGTTAACTGGCTCATGGGGGCGAAGGCTTGCACATCATTTGCAATAAGGATTGAAGTTCTTCCATGGGTTTCAAAGGAAAATCCAAGGCATAGTCCCATCAGAGAGTTCCCATCTGATTTCACCTGCATGGAAATCACAGAAAGAATATTAGATAGCAACATGACGAAGAAAAGTTTTGAACAGAGACTAAATTCATCGGTGATTTACTGAAATAAGATCAATAGGCAAAATGGTGAAAGATGGGTTGTGGAGGCTACAAAACCAACTATAGAAGATATTTGGTTGGTGCATATTTCCAACTAAAATATTGCTCCTATACAACTTTCGTGTTTCTATTTACTATGCCTTTTTGAAGCTCTTTCTTTTTGGTATCAACATATTCTATAGATACGAATCTTATAAGAATTATCCAATATGATCCAAGGGATCAAAAAAAAAATCCCTATATTTCTCATTTTTGATAAGAAGATGACGTTCCATAAGTCAGAAAGAGAATAACATAATCCAAGTTCGGGTAAAACCCGAAATATTAAAATTGTGTAATAATAAAATAAATATTCTTCAACGAATTACTCAGAAGGTGATCCCTGAGAGAAATAGAATGTAAATAGATAACTCAATATAGCGGGGTGGTTGCACAAATGAGCCTAAGCCTCTAATGAGAGGGAGGTGAAGATTAAAAATCAATATGATCACCCAATTTTAGCAATGTTCATAATGGTCAAATGGAGTACAAGTCATTAGCCGAGTTACAAGAGCAAGTGGGCAGGTAAAACTAGCTACAATTTGCATGTGCATGCGCACTCAAGATTACTTTGTGAAGATGCCGATTACGAACAAACACAGAAAAGCTATATCTGCAACATCACTTGTGATAACCAGGACATTGATACGAGTATGACAACGAACGCACACACATACATACGAACAAAAACTATGGAACACAACAATATAATTAAGAAGGCTCCATAAAAAGATTGATAAGAAATTTCCGAACGATTGTCAACCTAATGTCACCTCTCCAAGATTCGTGCCAAAAAGGCAGCTTGGCAACCAGAGGATCCTGCCGAGAGTAACCTAGAATGCCAAGTGATGGGTAGAGAGACCTATCTTTTTTATTAAATAGTTTAAACTCGTGAAACCAAGGAGCAGCCCTCCATGGTTTCTCTAAAATAGAAAAGAGTCTAGACATTAATATAAGGAATTGCATTCATATCTGTGGAGAAAACTATAAGCCAAAGAGCCAAGTGAAACACCATTCTTTAGAAAGTAGAACATCTGTCAAAATACAAAAACACACCATAACCCCACCTTAAAATGGTTAAATATGCACCACTTACATATGGCAATCGGCACTAGAAGGACACACTGAAACCACATCTCGAACTGGTTAACTATTTGGTACACTTGCATGGCAACCGTTTGCCACGATGGCATACATCATTTTATGTATACTGTCAGCAATTATTTTTTTCCTTCTTTTTCTCTCTCTTTTTTAGCTTTGAGAAACTTGTACCCTGGACCAGCTCCAACATCAATATATGTATCAATATGCATGTGGGGCATAGAATAACTGTAAAAAAGGCCTTTCTTTATCTTTATCGACCTATTTGAATGTAGAATTTAATGGTCTTGTAACAGTAGCACTAAGGCAAGGGCCAATGATTCAATGAACATTACATTCCTGAACAAATGGATCTAACATTTTAGCTATATGATGATCACCAGATATATCCATTCCCTTTTATATATATATATATATATATATATATATATATATATATATATATAGAGAGAGAGAGAGAGAAAGAGAGAGAGAGGATCCCTCTAGTGAGATCACAAGGTGCGATCCTGCTGGTGCGATCCCGTTGGTTTACCATGTTCAATACATATGTTGCACCCCTTTCCATTCAAATGTTTCAGTTCAGTGAAGTGTACGAATTAACTAAGCGAGTGCGGGTTAAAATCTGCACTGAAATCTGCTGAAATCACCGAACTGAAACATTTAAAAGGAAAGATGTGTAGCATATGTATTGAATATGGTAAACCAATGAGATCGCACCAACAGGATTGCACAAAGTGATCTCACTTGAGGGATTCTCTCAAAAAATGATTATGCTTACAAAAAATCAACAACTTCTGAAACCTCTATCTAATGATTTGAAAATCGATGTAAAAATTTGAGTGAAAAAACAGTGTCCTCCGATCTTGACCTATATATATATATATATATATATATATATATATATATATATATATATATATATATATATATATATATATATGGGAAAAGGGATGCTTTAGGGAAAAGGGATGCTTTAGGGAAAAGGGATGCTGGACCTGAGGTGCAGCGTCGTTGCTGCACCTCAAGTATTGTTTGACCATCCTAGAAGTTTTGGAATTTGATGAAATTTGGTGAGGGTGTTGTCTAGGGTAAGATGATCATCCTCACCAACTTTCATCAAACTCCAAAACTTCTAGGGGGTTCAAATGGTCGAAGTAAAATCAGTCGTCCGCAGTCACCGTTAAAATCTGCATATTTTGCTTCGACAATTTGACCCCCTAAAAGTTTTGGAATTTAATGAAAATTGGTGAGGATGATCATCTTATCCTAGAGAACATCCTCACCAAATTTCATCAAATTCCAAAACTTGTAGGGGGGTAAACAAGCGAGAGGTGCAGCAACGATGCTACACCTCGGGTGCAGGATCCCCGCCCCCACATATATATATATATATATATATATATATATATATATATATATATATATATAAAGAGAGAGAGAGAGAGGTGTGTTAGGTTGTGTTGTGCGTTGCGGTGGAGAAAGTGCGCTGTGAACTGTCCCCGTCCGATCGGAATGGATCGAACGGCAGTGAGAAATCTCGCTGGATCAAACCCGCTGCCATTGGTTCAATTGGTTCGTTCGATTCCCATCCGTTGGATCGATGGGAATTGAACGAACCAAAAAAAATTCACTGTTACTATAGCAGCTACAATAACAGCGAAAAACATTTTGGGCCGTTCGATTCCAATCGATCCAACGGATGGGACGATTGTTGTGTTCGTTCGATTTCCATCCGTTGAATCGATGGAAATCGAACGGACCAAAAAAATTTCGCTGTTACTGTAGCGGCTACAATAACAGCGAAAAAATTTTGGTTCGTTCGATTCCCATCGATCCAACGAATGGAAATCACCTGGACCAATTTTGTGTACGTTTGATTTCCATCTATTGGATGGATGGGAATCGAACGGCCCAAAAAAATTTCTAAGTTAATGTAGCCGCTACAGTAACAACGAATTTTTTTTGGTCCGTTCGATTCCCATCGATCCAACGGATGGAAATCGAACAATCCAATCAAATGGGCAGCAGGTTTGATCGGGGTTTGATCTAGCGGGATTTCTCATTGTCGTTCGATCCATTCCGATCGGACGGGGACAGTTCACAGCGCAATTTCTCCGCCGCAGCGCACAGCGCAACCTAACACACCTCTCTCTCTCTCTCTCTCTCTCTCTCTCTCTCTCTCTCTATATATATATATATATATATAGAGAGAGAGAGAGAGAGGCGTGC
The DNA here is from genome assembly GCA_947650365.1 of Chamaelirium japonicum. Taxonomy (NCBI): domain Eukaryota; kingdom Viridiplantae; phylum Streptophyta; class Magnoliopsida; order Liliales; family Melanthiaceae; genus Chamaelirium; species Chamaelirium japonicum. Next base: position 69,975,174 of record OX393552.1, read on the forward strand.
TAGGGTGCGGCGTGTGGTGCGTGCGGCGTCACACTGCAGCCGTCTGATGCACCGCTGCGGTGCGTGCGATGCACGCAGCGGTGCATCAGACGGCTGCGGTGCAACGCCGCACGCCGCATTTTGGCATTTCTCTCTCTCTCTCCCTCTCTCTCTCTCTCTCTCTCTCTCTCTCTCTCTCTCTATATATATATATATATATATATATATATATATATATATATATATATATATATATAGAGAGAGAGAGAGAAAGAAATGCTATAATGCTATAATGCGGTAAGTGTGGCACCTCACCGCAGCCGTCTGATGCATCGCTGCGTGCATCGAGCGCGTGCATCAGAAGGCTGCGGTGCAGTGCCGCATGTCGCATTATAGCATGCCCCTATATATATATATATATATATATATATATATATATATATATATATATATATATATATATATATATACAGAATCCCTCAAGTGCGATCAATTGGTGTGATCCACTTGGTGCGACCCTGGCCAGAAACATATGCACGGGGACTACTGCAACCCCCTTCGCGGAGCACAACAACGTGTGATGTTAGCGTGCCAACACTGCCCAGCCCGCTTAGTGCAACATATGTACTGGAAGTAGTGCAACATATGTACTGGAAGTAGTGCAACATATAGGTGTTAGCGGGCAAACATATGTTAGCTGTGATGCATGCACCGGCCAAACAGTGCCTCACAGCTATACAAATTAAATCGGGCGGCCCATGATGCTCCGATCGCACCAATATGATCGCACTAGAGGGGGCCTCTCTCTCTCTCTCTCTCTCTCTCTCTCTCTATATATATATATATATATATATATATATAACTGGGCTCATCTATTAGCCATTGGTCACCTAGTTGTTTTGTTCTAAATGCTTCCAATAATTGGACATTGTTATTAACATGCTTTTATCCTGTTCTCAACTAAACAAAACTGGACTACCATTGAGTTGACATACTAATCTTCTTGAACTAAAAATGATTTTCCGACAGATACTAGTTCTTTCATTTGAGTAGAATCAAAATTAACCTTTTTATTGTATTAGATGCCAACAGATCATCACTTAGATTAGGCAAATCACAATGTATATGACAGCAATTTATGAGATGACTATTGAAAAAAATTACTAATAATAGATGAAGAAACCATCAATATCATTTCAATTTTAAGCTGTTTGAAGACCCGATACTTCCTGCAGATCAAAACCCACATAGGCCTACCTGATACTTCCTCCAGATCAAAACCCACACAGGCCTACTGTTGAATAGGTTTCTTGTTAGATAACTAAAACCTACAGAATCTATAGTTAGTATTCTTTCGTAAAGAGAGGCTACTTACAGAATATGAAAAGTGTACTGGTAAATCTTCAAAAGGAAGTTTCCCTTGAAATAGCCTTGGTGAGAAAGAATCATTGTCTCTGAGGCTCCCTTTACATGTGATGTTCCCTCCTCCACTGTAAGATGCCTCCTTGAAACTACCAATTGCAAAGCATTGGTTAAACAAAGGATATTAATTTGAAACTAATTCTAACAAGATTGTAAAGCAAAAAAAGGGAAAGGAAGGGGAGCTAATATGATCTAAGAAAAAAAATTGAGGCATTTACAGTGACAAAAAAATAGTAAAGCAAATGATATCATATTCTTTCTTCTTGATAATGGGAATCAAGTTTCTCGTTTATCTTCAAAAAAAATTCCTTAGAGCTTTTGTGATAAAGCACCACTTGAAAAAAAAGATATTGCATCATCAAGAACATGCTCCAATTTATGATCATTATAATGCTCAAAATCTATTGTGGAAAATTCGCCCCAGGACAGTCATGAGAAGCCGGATGTGAAACTATTGTTACAGCCTTACAGGAACTAAAAATTAGGTATTATGCTGCAACAGAGGTAGGTTCTTGTGGCGAAAAATTTACTCGTGCATATTTATGGATCCATCTTTGTTATTTGGAAGCACTTACAAATCTGACATATGAGAAAGTTTATATGCAGTACTTTTATGGCATGAAAATTCAATCTAATGAAACTTACTTGAGAAAAACTTGCATAGTTCTTTGGATAGGATCTACAGAATAATCAAGGACAGGCTGTGACAGAATAAAAAAAGTGAGTATGAAATTAAGCAATAGAAGTATTAAAAAAACTAGTTTAGGTCTTCAAGTAATGATTAGGAACTTCAGACACAAATGTGTACATGAAAGAAACAAGTGACATACAAAGGGCTTGCTGAGAAGGGTTCTAAAAGGTTGAGATTCAAATACCCAGTCATGTTTACCTGTATCAGGTTTAGACCGATGATTACAAGTTTTGCAATTATCGCTCATGCATCCAACCATGCAAAAAGTTTTATTTAGTAGTTAGTTATGATCAGCCCATTAAACAGAAATATTGTAAATAGAGGCAAAGATTGATCAGTAATCTACAGTTAACTAGTATAGATAGGAGGTTATGTGAAGATTTATTAATGAGAATTCAGTGCCCTTTATTCTCCCTTGCTTTAGAGAGTGAACATCACATAAAGGCAAGAAAAGGTTCTTTTGTACTACAAGCATACCTCAATAATGATCTGAGTTATCAATCATATAGAACACACAAAAGGCTACTTTGTGTGAGCATGTATAATACACAAAATTCATTATGATTGTGGGCACCGAAATTAGCCCGCAAATAAAACCCGGGCCACGCACAACCGCCCACACACAAAACCCGGCTCGCACACAACAGTTCACAAAGGAAAAAAAAGCCGAAGCCAACTCGGGTGGACCCAAGTGGGCCCACCCCGTGCAAGTGGGCCCCCCGGACCCACTACCCAAAGTCAAAAGGGGGCAGGGTGGGCCCACCCGAAAGTGAGACCCACTGGCCCCCTCTTGAAAACCATGCCCCTCTCCCCATGGAGAGGTGCGGCCAGCCAAAAAGGAAAGAAAGAAAAAGAAGGAAAAAAATAAAAAAAATAAAAGGAAAGGAAAGAAACCGCCTTGCACTGGGGGAGGTAGCTCGGACGTCTACGCAACCGTGGATCCGCATCGATCCCTTGATCCGACAGACATGATGAGAAGTCGTGTCGCCATCGATTAAATGTGCAAAGATGGCTCATATCTTGAAAGATTGAGTTCAATCTAACCCATAACCGCCGCTACAAAAAATGAAAGGAATAAATGTTTTTCCCCAAAAAAATGAAGATAAATCCCAACGGTTATGGGGAGAGATATTCAAGGGATTCAAAAATCGCAGCCATATCTCTCCCATCCTCGCCCCCTCACCTATAAATAGAGGGGCAGAGGCTTGGCTTCAAGGGTCGGAAGATCAAAAGCTAGAGACGTGAAGACTCTGCAAAGAAGGAGGCTCGCAAAAGCTTCACGAGGCACGAGTAAGCGCATCCTACGGGAACGACTTAACCCACAAAAGTTATCATCAACGTAAAAACCTTGCACAAGAGATCAAAGCTTCAACTCCTTGCTCGAAGAAGAAAGCTCGGAGAAGAAGATCCAGAATCGGCATCACCCGTCGTCTCCAACTCCGACAAACGCAAAGAATCCTTGATGAGAAGATCGAAGTCGACATCACCCTGTTGTTTTCAACACGTCTTCAACTTTGAGAACGCCAAAAGGCCCAGAGAAGAAGATCAAAGTCAGCACCACCCCGTCGTCTTCAACAAAGCCGACGCTACAACCGTCGCACGGAGAATGGTGCTACACCTGCCGTCTTCAACAACAAAGCCGACGCTACAACCGTCGCACGGAGATCGATGCTACACCTGTCGTCTTCAAAGAAGTCTTCGACTCCGAAAACACCCAAGAAGGTTGGAGAATAAGAGAAGCAAAGCCGACGCTACAACCGTCGCCGCCAAAGATCCGTCCCCAAAAGGAAGAGGCCAAAAGAATAAAGAAGACATGGAGATATCGTCATTGTCATTCAAAGAGAAGATTAAGCCAAAGCAAAAGCCAAAACCGAAATAAAAAGCCAAAGCAAAGCAAAGGTAACGCCCGCACCAAAGCAGCGCACGTGCTAAAGTCAACGAGCTATGACGATCACAAGCAAAAGCAACGCACATTCTATCCGATACAACTCGAAGTCCGAAAGAACTAAAGCACTGCAAGACTCTCCATCTACGTTCAAACGCAAGCGGCAAAGTAAAGCAAAAGCCCGATCCACGCCAAAGCAAAGCCAAACCTAAAGCAAAATCCAAAGCCGATGCCAAAAGCAAGATTGACGCTGCGAACCGACGATCAAGGACGCCGAGGTCCAGCAAGAGCTAAGGGAGACACAAAGATTGAGAAATGACACCGAAAGCCCGCTAGCCGAGAAAGCGTAAAGCACGAAAAGGGACAAAAGAAAAGGCTAAAACCACTTGACCTCTCAAGAAACCCGAAACCTTGTATAGACATTTATCTTGGGTAACCCTTCCAGAGCTCTCGCACGAAATAACGTGAAGACGCGGATCGAAGGGACCCTCCAGAGGATCTCTCCCACAATCTCCTTATCAAAACATTTGCCGCATCTGGCCCACCACCCCCGAATCACCACGAACCGGCTTGTAATCTCCGTGTGCACAATAAAGACGACCCGTATCTTTTTCTGCGCACACAATGATCATCTAATAGACATTATGTACAACGAGGCTCTATAACCAATATCTCTGATATTTTGAATAAGTCACGATTACGATTTAATCGTGACTTATTGAATAAATGTTCGCTACGCGAATCTCTCCCAATTGTTTAAAAAAGTCATGCTATTGTGAAACAATCACGATTTATGCGTTTTAATTCTGATTAATCAAGATTTTTTCCATCAAGTACTGGTCAAAAACCTGTTAGAACATCTGTATACAAACTTTAAAATTTTAACATTTTTTACCTACTCTTTCCCGATTTATTCTGACTTCTTCCATGGCCGATTTTTTCCCGACTTCTGACCTTGGTAACAATGCAACAAAGAGGCAAGTCGTGGGTAATACTAGTTGATGCATTGACTATAGTGTTACAGATTAATCTCCAATATAGTGAACCAGGTCTACTCCTGAGCTTTTCTTCTCTCCCCTTATCCTCACTTTGTATTATATATTAACCACAACCCATATGAGCGCTCCTCGTAATTCAGTGGAGCTCTACTCTTAATGAAAGCTCTAGTTCTTGCTTCGTTTTGTTCATAAGAACCTTTTTCTAGTAGTGTCTAGAAAAAGGTTCATAAGAACCTTTTTCGTTAGGCGTGCAGAATTTCTACAAAAGGTGCATAGATTATTTCCAAGTTAACATTCTCTCAGATTTGCATGTATCTAGTGCTATCCCAGTTAGTTTGATGATAAATAATTCCAATAACATCCTTATCAATCATGCAAATTTACTAAATTGAAAGATATACATTATTTGGATAAAACTGAAAGGAGATAATATTCGTCCTAGAATAAAAATAACAGTTGCGACAAAATGTATTCTTAACCACCTATACAAAGGGAAAAAATGCACAATATTGATAGGAATAGCTATCTAGCTTTCGAGGTTCCAATTTCTAAAGATTTTCTTCCCTATAATAATTAATAGTAAATTAGACGGTCAACAGAAAAAGATAATATGCAATATAATTTCAGATAACAAGCTTACCTGATACAAGTCATAAGATTTCCAGAATTATTCAATTGCATTAAAGCCCTTGACAATGAATTTGGACACCATCAGATACAGATAAATCGTTCAATTTTTTCCTCATAATCATTTTCATGATCAAAGAACTACTTGATGTGAAAATACAATTGAAGTGCTGTTACATTTTATTACTATTGCATAAATTGGCTACAATAGTGATAAAACTATCATACTGGAATCTACTATATCATGTGTTTACCTGAAAGCCTTGACAAGAAATGTTATTCCAAGGATCGGGAGCTACTTGCACACCTTTAATGTAAAAGTGATAACCATGACCCTGGAGTAATTTAAAGTTTAGGAATCAAGCAAATAAAAGTTTAACTTAATAACAACACAACAAATTAAAGCATATAGACAAGATTTCAAATATTTCCAGAAACACCGAACATGGCACAAATCATCAGAAACATTCCTTTAAATGAAATAACTCGCAAGCATATAGGGTCAGCTATTTGGCCCTATTTTGTCATTGGTTCCTGCAAAAGTAGAGGTCCTTTAAAATGGAACTCTAAAAATCGAAAAACCTACTTCCATCAAGATCATCTTCAGTGTCACACTCTTTTCAGACACTTCAAGCTATGACCATGACCCATCCTCACTAGGATTGTTTGCCTATAACCTAGCTGCACATGGGTATTAGGATTGCTTGTCAACGTCTCCAACGTGGCCATTGCAAACTTCATCCGTCTGAGTTGTACCATACTTTCAACTCAACATCCACATCAGTCCTATGCTCAACTTGCTCATGTACCCTCTTCACTACATAAAATTCTGATTCATATAATATAATGACCAATTAGTTAAATTCCAATAGAGTACTTTTTTATTGTACCATAATTGCAAATTCAGAAGGAATCAATATGCTTGAATCAGAATTTTATGTAGTACGGGTTTAGATAAAGAGGTATGTGCCTATTTCTAATAACTGAAATCTTTTACTTAGGGTGCAAAGTGCTCAACCATATTCCCCTAGGTCATGCTTCACAATGCTTCAACCAAGCATCTAATTACGAACACCGAGTTTACCAACTAAAAAGAACAACCATCAACTATATGGAACTTAATTTACTGTGAAATGTTTCACACATACTTCCTAGGCGGTTTCATTTCCTTCATCTCTTGAGAGGGCCATCAACTTATGTCCAGGTCTCCACAGATGATATCGTTTCAGACTATTTGACTTGTCTTTACTTTTTGCTCCTTGTTGGGTTCTTCTCCATGTGTCTCAGGTGGAGGTGCTACTGACAAGGCATCAGGTTAAATGCTATAGATATCCATACATGAACCAAAACAATTTTATTAAGTCTGAACCTGAACAATATTCCGAAGACGATGGAAACCGAACCATAAGTTCAGCTTATCGGTCCAACTTCAGGTGGTGGTAGTTGTATGTTACCTTAATTTCCTGCATCATTGTCGTCCACAGCCACCTTGACTATTGTGAGCGTCTGCCCCTTGGTAGTGCCTCAGCACTAAAGCAAGCCTCTTCCATTAGTGCTGGACTCCACATTTGATTCACCACTATAAGAACCACATCTCGATGGCATCCAACTTGAGTGCCCACTCCACATGCCTCATTGTTATTGAGGAAGCGATCTCACGTGACTCCCCACCCTAAGCACTATCGGCACATGTGCCTCTCTGCCATCGATAACTTTGTACCAAAAGAGTCCTTCACACTATTAGTAGATGTATTTTCTGACATGAAAGAGATATTTCTGGGGGAATCATTGCTAAGATTGGTTCATGAAATGTTTTTTTAAGAAGCTTAATAAGGGCATCAGCCAACGATCAAACTATCAAAGTAGATCTTTCACTATAATACCACGTTATGCAAGCCAGGGTTAATGATGGAGTTCACTAGGTGTTGTAGTTTAACAGCAGAAACCAATATGGCTTTCCACTTGCTGAATCATGAAATGAAATAAGCAGGCTTCGTTGTTCTGGAATCATAGTCCATTTCATGGCATAACGTATCCATACAATGTACTACAAGTCATGGCTCAGCACCCTCCAAGACTGAACTTGTTTCATCTAAACCATGACTCATTATAGTTTTCTACGAATTAGTTTTACAATAGAAAAGAAAGCTTTTACTTTATGTTGAATCCCATTATCTTTGCTTTGGATTTTTTAATCCAATATAATCTCAAATTATCATGTGGGAATGTTAAATCTCTCTAAATATGGAACTCATTTGTTATGTTTGTAATCACGAGCAATGGATTGTGTCTAACCTCACTTGATATGCTATATGGAAGGCTTCAAATTTTTTTGGATTATTCAAATTTAAGTAGTTCGCACTAGAAAACAATAAAGGTATCATAGATGATGAAAAGAGGTTTTCTTACCTAGCATGTTAATGGCATATCTTTCAGGAGTGCCATCAATCATTCCATGTTGGTACTGCTGAGTGTTGACTTAGTAAGGTACATTAAATGTGCCAACCTCTGAGCAACACGATGACAATATCACATTTATAAAAGTTTTCTTGGTGTCTGTGGTTTCTTTGATGCATGATTAGCTCATGAGAAAATAAAAGACGATATTGGAAAGTGATGCAAGGAATAGTGGAATACACCTCAAGATTTGTAACCAAGGAGACGACCATCAAGCAAAGTTGAAGTAGTAGCTCACTAATGTTGTCAAAATTCATCAAGAGTTTGTAATACTCATCATAAAACAAAAAAACAATCCTTAACACAGTTCTAATTGATATTGTTCCTGCTGCGTACTTACTGAAACATGATTCTTTGATAATGATTGAAAAAACAGAACTTTTAAATTCAATCTAAACTTAGAGTGGCACAATTATCTTATATATCATATCATATGATCGTGAAAGTGTGAAACACATGAGATCCAACACAACGAAAGAGCAGCATTCATGGATGAGATTCATGAGAAGCAGCAGGGCTTGAATCAAATATGCTAATCACTTCCAATATGAAGGTATATGCATAGAGTTACTTTTGACTAGTTTCGGATAAGCTTTATGGCTTTAGCCAAACCTTTGATTAATTAATTGGATGTTGGATTGATCTCAAATTAGGTTTCCAAATCTACATTCAGGTGACTAGAACTTTATTTCTGTATACTACAAAATCCAGGGAAGGTAAAAGAAATGGCGAGCTTCTTCAATGAATGAATAACGACCAATGTCAACAAACGCCGTATATAAACTTCAACACATTACTACATTCATATTTAACTTAAAGTCATTACAACATTAAAACAAAAGGATGAATATCGAAGTCCACCTGATCAAAATTCGAGTAGAATGGCAACACTGTTGGATAGCTTTTAAGTAACCCCCATGATTGCTCAACAAGGCCCCACCAACTACATATTCAAATCAAGGGCTTTCAAGAACGCTATTATAGTGGATATTAAGAAGACCAAAATTCTTTAGAAGAATAAAAATAACAAAGAAAATATTTTCTGAATTAGTTAAAGACTTGAAGATAAGATACTAGCTATTAAAACGAGATATGCATAACTTAATTTCTAACTGAATCATTTATCTTCACAAACAATATTTACAAACACAAAGTTATAACTTAATTACCGGTTTTGTGCAGTCTGGAAATCAGGTTCTTGCTTAGTTTCATATACCCATCCAGGAGCAAAAATGGCAGCTGAAACGCCATCCTTCTTCAGTAAATCAAGTGCAACATTAGTCTGACAAAAAAAAACTCAATAAGTATCATCTTGAGATTTATGATGAGTATTTTATGCAATAAAGGGCAGTCGAATAAGAGAACAAGCAAACATAAACATATCTTAACTATTTATGCAAATTAAAAAATGATGTTCCATGTCTAGTAACAATCAGTCTTGCTACTTGAGCTACATGTCTCTGCAATTTAGCATTTAGCATACATGGATTATGGCTTTAGTAAAGGTCCATGGTGGGCACCTTTGTAAGCTAACAAGCGGGCAAAATACCTCACTAATCAAATATAAGTAATGTTGTTATAACTATTTTCTTTTAGGCTGATGGAAAAGTAGTTTCATGATTTTCATCTATAAATTCAAAGCTAGTTGACGGATTAGATGAGAGCCGGTGCTGCTGCAATTCGTATATTTATCATCACAAGCACGCACACAAACATAACATGATGGATTATGCATGCAATCACGTAAAATACTTATAGCTTCAACTATGGTTTCAAAATTTTGTCTGAAATGAATCGTTCCACCCAAAGCATAATGGATTTTTGGCCTACTGAAATGGAATATTATGTTAAAACAGTAAATCTTGCTAGACCTATTTTCATCATTTTTCCTGTTAGATACCCTCACACGGTCACACCCAAAACCCGGGTTGTAAGGGGAGGTCCACAGCGGGTATATTAAGCGGGTGATGGGCGCCTCCCTCACCAATGTGGGATTATCCATTAACACTCCCCCTCACGCGAAGCACGCGTGGCAAGGATCCTCCCACACGGAGTACGAGTGGTAAGGCACGATCGGTGGGGAGCACCCGGAGCGGGAGAGGGAGCAGGATCAGGAGCAGGAGATGGGCCAGCTCTGATACCATGTTAGATACCCTCACACCCCAAAACCCGGGTTGTAAGGGGAGGTCCACAGCGTGTATATTAAGCGGGTGATGGGTGCCTCCCTCACCGATGTGGGACTATCCATTAACACTCCCCCTCTGGCAAGGATATCGAACTCAGCTAAAGAAAAATAAATCTACAACATTTCGCCCTAAGTTTGCAACATGACATGCTCCAAGACTAAAATTATAAATTATGGCTTCATCTGCAACTCAAGTGTTCAAACATGTTGCTAAATTTCATTGGCTACTTGTTTCAGGGTTGATATCAACATGAATATAATGCTTTAACCACAATTATACTGTAAATATGCTATGTAACTGAGGTAGAATAGACAGTTTTGTTATAGTATTAAACGACTTGCGCAATTAAACTTCAACTATTTCAATGTAAGAATAGCTTAAAGCGTATATGGTTAGATGTTGACATACATTCCATTGACCACCGCCATATGTATTTCTGCCGAAAACATCAATACCCATGAATACATCAAACCTACGATCACCAGCAAGGGCAGCTGAAAGTTTTGGGTAATTTTCCTGCAAATTTAAGAGGAACATGGATGAAGAAAAGAAAAGGAAAAAAAACAACAAAATAGATCCCTTTAGGACGGCAAAACATGCTACTAACCTTCCAAGTATAATTGACAAAAATACCATCACATAAATCAAAAAAAGGCTTGTTCTTTTCATTCAACTGGTCTTGCCAATCAAGGTCACCGTCTTTAGTGACACTATCATACCTGCATTACCAAACATAGAGGGGATATGGCAATTGACAATGATAGCCCTCATGGCGAACTTTTGAATCATCATGGCCAAAAATCAAAAGAGAAGTTCTATCGAAGTCACCATATGACCAAAGATCCAGGGACAACAGAGTGCATTGTCTGAGTTAAATGATTGACAAATTCTTTCAAGTTAGCGATTTGCTCCAACTCCAGTTTAACTTCCATATTGATCTGAAAATGAGTCTACCATGTCAGCTCAGAAAAAACCTGCAAGAAAATTGTCTTTCAATATCTAAGGGGGGAACAATCACTTCTATATGACCCCTTCATTACCCTAAACTTGAGTAGATTGCTCACCTAAGCTACCTAACAACTGTTATTATTGCCACTAACTTTGAAATAAACACATCTTCTGGACAATTAAAAAGGTTAAGAGGTCACAGAAAGTTCTGGAAATAAATGAAAAGCCTTGGGAAGTTCAATAATTCAGAAAAAAATGATAACTTGAAACAAATGATACCAGATCTAATCAGACCAATTAAAAGGCTAAGTTCTAGAGGCAGAGCATGGGCATATAAAAAATCATCAGAAAATTTACCAGCCAGCCATCAAAGCCCAAAGCGGCAGCCAGTTCTGCCAACCGCTCAGCATACATTCGAGAGGACTTCTCTGTTGACAGCAATGCATTGCTGATAACCCGACCTTTATCCCATTCTGTGATGAATGTCCCTAGCACCTTCATAAAAATGGATCCATGCAGTCAAAGAAAAATTTGGAATCAACAAGTCAAAAATATAAAACTTAACTGAAATCTGAAAACAAAATAAAGTATAGAAAATTTATGTGTCACAATCAGAACAAGCTCAATAAAAACTAGGCTGTATCTGGTTGCACGTCATTACAAATTCAGAAGGAATCTTATGTGTGCAAATATTGTGTGTATAAATAAATTATTGTATGTTTGGAATGATGTAAAACATAATTCAGAAAAGGATTTTGTTTGGCACTTGGTAAATAAATATCTAGGATTATATATTAGGGGAGTGAGGTGATAGGTGGAGTAGAGAATAAGAGAGCAAGATATAGAAAGTGGACTAGTAATGGAGAAAGGATAGAAACAGAATTTATATTAGTTAGGCTCTCCTCCAGATGGATTGAGTCAACTCAACTTTATGTATAACTTGATTTGGGTAGGACCCAAATCAGCTTTCAGGTTCATAATTGGACCAAACCTTAACCCAATAAATTAAGGATTGGTATGTAATTTTGGGTGGGTATTATTTTTTATTATCTCTAAATAAGTCTAGTTGAAAGTTATATTGCACACTTGTAGCTGTTGAAGTTTGGGTCTAGGTACGGTGTCATTACCTAACACGGCCCAGAATTAGGTCTCTTAAGTACCTACAGGGTGGCGATAGGTAGAAAGAATCGGTTCTACCTACTCGTTGTACTAGTACCCTACTTGACCTATTAGATATGAACAAATTGTCACGGATCCTGCATAACCACACGCACACACACACCCTTCTCTCTCTCTCTCTCTCTCTCTCTCTCTCTCTCTCTCTCTCTCTCTCTCTCTCTCTCTCTCTCTAAATTTTAACAGATGACATTGTAAGTGTAGGTTAAAACCTGGATGCAGGGGTTCACATGGCATCCACTTTTACAGAATTTTGCAAGATTCCGGAATCTAATAGAATTGATTGTGAAACAAAATCTATAGGACTAAATCCTTGGAATACATCAAATAAATGCACCCTAAGACACACGATACAAAAAGTTTCATCCATCTAGACATTTGTGCAGAAGCCCTGGACTAGTATAAAGTATAAACCATGAATCCAGAAGCTTTCAATACAATGAACACACATTTAGAAGGAATATTATCAACTCCTAAACAATCTTTCAAGACCATATCAACATAGTTGATATTCGAGAATCGAGACTACTTCAGTAAAAGGAAAGGCTAGTAACTTAGAAGATTTCTAGGGTTAACTTGGAAAAGTATTGGAGATTTAAAACAAATTAAGGAAGAAATTAATAGACTCCACTGGAAACATCTTGATGAGTAGTGTCACCAAAACCCTAGAAGGTGAGACACACACACACACACACACAGAGAGAGAGAGAGAGAGAGAGAGAGAGAGAGAGAGAGAGAGACGGCTAGGGTTTGGGAGAATGACGGACAATTCTCATTATGGTAAATAGCCATGAATATATAGACACATACATGTGTAGGGAATGAGTCATGTACACCTAACTCATATATATAGTATAACCTACAGTATACATTAACACCCCCCCTCAAACTCACGGTGGATTAAACACTGAGAGTTTGCTAATAAGAAACCAAAAACGAGGAGAGGGATGTGACTTTGTGAACAAATCAGCAATCTGCTCTGCAGAAGACACATAGGGCAGAGAGATGGTGCTAGCCTCGTACTGCTCTCTGGAGAAGTAACGATCGAGCTCAATGTGCTTTGTCCGCTCATGAAAAACTGGATTGTTGACAATCTGAATAGCACTCTTGTTGTCGCAATGAAGAGCTATAGGGCCAGAAGTAGTGACACCAAGATCACGAAGAAGACGTTGTAGATGAACAACCTTCTTAGTAGTAGTGGCCATATCACGAAACTCGGCCTCAGTGCTAGAGAGAGAGACAACCTTCTGCTTCTTGCTCTTCTAGGAAATCAGAGAGTCACCCAAAAACAAGCAATATCCAATAGTGGAGTGACGAGTAGTCGACTCACCGGCCCAGTCAACATCAGAATATGCACGAAGAACCAGAGAGGAGATCGAAGAGAAAAGAAGCGACCTGGTAATAGTGTCTCGTAGATACCGAAGGACCCGAAAGAGGGTAGCATAATGAGCCAAGTGAGGTGCATCCACGAACTGGTGAAGAATACTGACTGCATATGCAATATCCGGCCTGGTCATGCAAAGATAGACAAACTGACCAACTATCTCCCGGTACCTAGTAAGATCTCATAGGGGCTCACCATCAGCAGGACGGAACTTCACATGAAGCTTAAGAGGAGTGTCAACTGTCCGACAGTCAGAAAGAGTAGCACGACCCAAGTTATGTACTTCTCCTGAGAAAGCAGAATCCCCCGAGCACCCCTAACAACCTCCAGACCAAGAAAGCAACGTATGGGACCAAGGTTCTTCATCTGAAACTGACTCTGAAGATACTGCTTAAGAGAGACCAAAGTCGTCACGAGTAAGAATCATGTCATCAACATAATGAAGGACGATGACCCAGCCTTGGGGAGGAGTCCGCATAAACATGGAGTGATCCTAGAAGTTCTCCATAAATCCAATCTCAGTAACTGCACAACGAAAACGCTCAAATCAGGCACGAGCATAGTTACCAAATCGGGCGTTTTTTTGAATAAAACGTGTATCGATCTGAAGTCGTAGCAAACAGAAAAAAAAAACTCATTTTTTTGAAAAAAAACATCCGTACGTGTTTTATACGTGTTTAAAACGGAAAAAATGTGTATAAAACACGTCGGGTTTGGTCCGGGTTTAAATTGGGTTCGGGTTTTATTTTGTTCGTGCTTAATAAACGCATATGCTATATGTTTTGAACTTTTGATTACTTAATGTTGAAAAATGACATATATACATACTTGGTATAATTTTTAAGATTTTTTTTGTTTTTTCAGATGTTTTCACATTTTTTCCGCTTTCATCGTATCTTTCTGATTTTTTCCCTTGCCGTTTTTTTTTTCGTTTTCCGACTTGGTAACTATGGGCACGAGGAGCCTGTTTGAGTAGCCAAAGTGGTCAAAGTGGTCAGGGTGGCGGCGCTCACGCTGGGGATAGCGAGGAGTGCTGGGACTCATTCCCTACACATGTATGTACCTATATATTCGTGACTATTTGCCTTAATGAGAATTGTCTGACATTCTCCCAAACCCTACCCGTCTTTCTCTCTCTCACCTTCTAGGGTTTTGGTGACATGGTATCAAAGCGGGTTTGATCCCCGTGCCCTCCATTCCGCTGCCTTCTTCCGCAATCTAGCCACCTTACCTGCGCCCACGACGAGCCCGCATCAAGCTTGCCGCCCTACGCTCTGTGCCTGATCCCGTTGCCGCCAGCCCGCTGTTGCTCTAGCTGCTGGCCTCCTACGCCTGCTGCAGCGCCACCGGCCGTCCGCCTCCTGCGCCAAAAGGATGGATGTATCTGGGTAGGGATGAGTGTTTGCTAATGTGGTATAGAGCAATAGAGGTGGCAATATATTAATATGAGTACATGGGAGATTTATAAGTTTATAAAATTATGTATCGTGTTAGTGACCATTCGATGAAATACATCGAAGGCGCAATTGAAGGCTTTGAAAAGAATCAAAATATTGGTAAATAAGACTTGTGACAACTTATATTTTCATCGTGATCCTTAAAAGACCATAACATAGCCTGAGGCTGGAATCAAGCTCCTAAAATTTCACAACCATCATAAAATCTAATGTGGTGTTCTTTTACCCTTTTGTTAAGGAAATGGATGGTCAGTTATTTCACTAAGGGATGTTTATTATGATAAGAACAATCCCTGCTTCATCAATTATAATGATAGTGACAATTATGTTCGCTTAGATGTATGATATGTGTAGATAAACTAATGAACACCTCTAAGTGCATATTCATCAGCAAACATGATGAGTAGCATCAAACCTCATGTTTAAGGACACAAAATATGCCTTACAATAAATAAAAAACAAGTATGGATACACTAAATGTCAAAATATTGGGAAAAAATAGTGCCATCTCAAGTGCCAAATTTGTGACAATGGACATACTAGCATATTTTGTGTCATTGCTAGTCATTTGTTGGCACGATATGACAAAGCAATGTACCGTGTTCGAACCCAAACAATATAGGCATGACGACGCTTAAAACCCTGGTACGAATATGCCCACATGAGCAGCAGCATGGCATGCTGGTCGATAAGGCGACAAGGCAGTCTGGTGCATGTGTGTGCATGCCTATATAGGCTATATTACGTGGTCAGCTAGTGGCTACTGTACAGTCTGTACAATGATTATCTTTATCGATTTTTCTTTTTCAGGATGTTCCCTCGGTAATTATCCATTCTTTCATTTTTGCACAGTAGAACTCCCTCATTATTCTAGAATTTTTACTTGAATGGGAGTACTTTGATATTCCAAATCTGGGCAATAGCAGTTGCATGAGAAAAGCGTCCCTAAATTGTCTTCTTCATCCAATAATTTTCCTTATCCACGTTGCATCTCTTCTAGTAGTTCTGTATGACAAAAAGGGTCGAGTTCGTGAATTGTCTTCTTCATCCATTTAAATTGTCTTCATCATCCTTTACTTTCCTTCTCAGTGTTCAAGAATTTTCTTCTTCATACATTTAAATTGTCTTCTTCATCCCTAAATCCTCTTTTATACATAATTCTCGTATATCTGTATTTGGGCAACTAAAAAAAGGGTAAAGTTTGTGATTGCATCTCTTCTATGGTGCATATTTCCTAAGGTGAGTCAGTTCTTAGGGGAAACACATCGATCAGACGGCATGAGAGGAAACGATATTGTTCACAAGATAGTGCATAGCAGACTTCGGATATAAGCTTTTTGTGGCAATTTCTATTTTCATATATTTGCTTATTGCTTAAAGTTATTTCTTTCCAATGCTAAATTCATTATTCATCAATTAAATACACACATCCTCTCTCTCTCTCTCTCTCTCTCTCTCTCTCTCTCTCTCTCTCTCTCTCTCTCTCTCTCTCTCTCTCTCTCTCTCTCTCTCTCTCTCTCTCTCTCTCTCTCTCTCTCTCTCTCTCTCTCTCTCTCTCTCTCTCTCTCTCTCTCTCTCAACTAAATGTATCAACCAAATCCACTATATATTATAGGTTTTTTTTTACTTATACCCCCACTTTTATGTTGAAATTTGAGTTACACCCGTACTTTCTAAAAATTCAACTTTATCCTCCAATCCGTCACTTGACGACCCTTTAAAAGTGTTTTTTTTTTACTTACACACCCACTTTTATGTCAAAATTTGTGTTACACCCCCACTTTTAACGGGTCGCTCAAGTCAAGTAACGGAATTGGGGGGAAAGTCAAATTTTTAGAAAGGTGGGGGTGTAACTCAAATTTCGACATAAAAGTGGGGGTGTAACTCAAAAAAACTCTATATCATATAACCACACTCTCCTCCTTTCATTTCAAAAGCTAACTTTCCAAATCCCCAAGACCCCAATCCCAAACCCAATTCAGTTCTCTTCAAAGAGATTTCATAATAGAAAAATCCACACCAGCCGGTCATCTCATCATCCTTAACATCTCTCAATCCATTTCCACGGAAATCTATCCATTTTTGGTTGTTCTTTTGAGTGGAAATCAATCCCCTTAAGTGAGTGGAAATTAAACAAATTTCCGTTCGAACTGTGGAAATGATTTCCCAACCTACTTAGAGAGGAAATGATATGAACGGAACTTATAAGTGAGTGGAAATGAGATGAACGGATCAGATTTTCTCAAATGGAAATGAAGGTCAATGGATCAGCTGAGAAAAGAAGCCAAGTACCTTGACGCCGTGGGTGTGAGCGGCGTTCGTCCAGCACGGTGGCGGGAGGGTGACCAGGCTGTGGGAGAAGTAGACGAAGACGTCCATGAGGTACCAGTGCCAGATCGCGTACGCGTCCGGGTTCGCCGCTCCCTGGACCCACTTGTCGTCGACGTACCCGCCCTGCATGTCGTGGCAGACGAGGAGCCTCGGCCGCGGCGGCAACCCCGCGGCGGCGGCGGCGGCGGCGGAGGAGGAGGGGAGGGGGACGGAGGCCCTGTTGAAGGGGTAGTGGAAGGAGTCGAAATACGATCTGGATTCCAGAGCCTGGAGGTCGGTGATGGGGTAGGAGATCGGCACGGAGGGCCTCGAGGGATCGAACGGCGGGTCTTCGCGCATTTCTTGCTTGGGCTGCTCCTCCGCCATCTTGAGCAGGAGGAGGAGTCGATGGAGGAATCTGAGGACGATGCTGGTGAGGGTTTTGAGGGCTTCGAGGGTTCTGCGCCGACGGAAGGGACGGAGGTCAAACTGCATGCGGCGGAGGTCGGAGGTGGCGATGGTGGCGGGAAACCGGAATCTGTTTCACGTGAATCCAAAGTAGGTGGAATTGGAAGTCGGACCATGTTTGATAATGCAGAAACAGCTTCCACCGGCCCGGCTTTCGATGAAAGTGGCTGTTTTCATTGTTTGATAATGAGTTCGGATCTCCTCCAGTAGGCCGGCCGGTCGGTGGGCCTGGCGCACATCACAGCCACATGCGTGTGGACCTACCGATCAGACAGTCTGAACTCTCTGATAATGCTTATGCCAAATCGGCCAACACATGCTTCATCAAAAAGATCATGAGGGTGAAGAGTTTGGATGTGGATTTCGTCCAAACAATGTTGTCGAAACATTTTAACACAATCATGTGTCATGGTGTATTAGACTGCAAAATAACTCTCATCAATCTTGTACCATCATTTTTCACTTCGATCGAAACCACCAGAGCGGAAGAAACATTGCCCTCTTTTTGTCGATCATGAGATTTTCTTACTTTTGATCATTGCAAGCAAGTGAAAATAAACATAAGCCCAGCGATTGCCTCACACTGAAGGAGAGAGTATTCGACCAACAGGTGAATTTCTCATCTTGGGGTTTGATGAATCTGGTTTGGAGGGTTTCATTAGGGTTGCATTAGGGATTTGGGGATTTTAGACATGTGACGTATCTACTATGATGGTTTAGATAACAACTCTCACATCATGCTTTTTTATTTTATTTTTTCTTTATCCTCTTATGTTTATCTTTATGTCTTATATTATGATCTAGAACTTCTATCTAGTTTTTTAAAGTTGAACGAGTTAATAAAAAAATTTGGAATTCCATTGCCCTGATACTGCACATTCTGACTAATTACAAAAAGAATTTCATTGCCCTTGTTCTTTACATTATATGTTGAGAAAACCAAATAGAATTCATTCATGTCTTATATTTCAATTTCTTTTATCATGAGAACTTTTTTACAATGTTGAGAAAAATTGGAATACAATATATTAATATATCTATCTTATTGAGAATCAAATAAAAGCTCTCATTCATAATATGCCCTGGTTCTTCACATGATTACCAATTACAAGGATGAATTACATTACCCTTGTAAGCAATGATGAATTATATCTGATTTTCTTTACTTTATAGTGCACTTTTTTTTTTTTTTTGACATCGGCGGGTGTCCCGAAACCTTTCGGGCAATGGCCCACTTCAGGCTCGGACTAATCCCTCCGGGAGTGAAGCCCGACCCACTCGGCAATTCCCACTTCACTCCTGGGTAAATCGAGGGGAGGAAGAGTTGAACCCACAACCTCATCACCAAAGCATCAGTTGCTTTGCCAACTCTCCAATCCCCTGGTGGGTTTTATAGTGCACTTCTAATTGATCATAATGTGAAAGACACTTGCTTATGTTTGGGGGTTTGATGAATTTCATTGCTCACTTCATCATTATTGCTACATGTGATAATTTCAAGTGAACAAAGCATATACAGTACTGAATATCTAATTGCTACAAATCTTAAAGCTTAGTATATATTGCTTTGTTCTTTTTGCGTAGACACGCCGTCTTATTTTATAATGGAGAACTTAAATAGTTGAAATAGAAATTTTATTGGAAAAAACAATCTTACTTCTATGTTTATAATAATTAAGTAGCATAGTCTTACTCTACGTTTTGTAATAATTAAATAATACTTTGAACTTCTATTGTTATATGGGATTATCACTATCATTTTTTATTATCATTGTTATTTGGGTTATCATTTCTATTATAAATTTTAAACTACAAGGTTATATAAAATGACTCACTGATGAGGAGTCAAAAGTCTACTTCGTTATACTATGTGGATTGGTTATGGTCATATTGCGTTACACACATCATGTTTCGTGGAACAGAGTTCGCACATCTGTTTTGATTGGAGTCAAATTTATGGCCAAACTCATAGTGGATTCTATTCTTGAGATTCATGATCTGTTGAGGATGAACTATCATATTTGTATGCAACTAACCAATGTTCTGGTATTACATAACTTAGCAGTTCAAGGTACATCACCGCTAAAGAACAAGTTACTATCTTCCTATTAATTGTTGAACAAAATCATCACAACTGATCTATTCAAAGTCGGTTCCAACACTCTGGTCAAATGATCAGTACATGTTTCCACAAAACTCTTATAGCGATTTGTAGATTATACTCATAGTACGTGGTTTTTCGTCTCCGTCATTTGAGACACATGCATTCATTAGAACGAGTAATCATTTCTACCCATTCTTTAAGGTATATTCTACAAGGCAATGATTCTATTAGACTCCCCTAACTTAGTTCATTTATTGTTCTAATAACATTATATAATAACTTTTTATAGGATTGTATTCAAGTTATTGATAAGACTCAAATCCCAATCGATGTACCACGAGCAAACAATATATGATACCACAATCGTAAAAGTTTGTTTTGACAAAAAGTAATGGTTGCGGTTTCGTTTGATATATGATTTCAGTATCTGGCTACTGGATGGAAAGGATCGGCTATAGATTCGACGATTTTAAATAAAGTATTGAGTCGACCAGTGGGGTAGATTTATTGTTCCAGGAGGTAAGTACTACTTGGTCGACTCCGAATATACAAACACAAGTTTGTTTATAGTATTGTTGCGTGGGATTTGTTACCATTTGAATAGTATGTTGGTGGTAACAACCTTAGAAATATGAACGAATTGTACAATCATCATCATCCTTCACTCAGAAATATGGTAGAATGAACTTTCGGTATTTGAAAAGCATGTTTCTTGATGCTTAAGAATGTAAAACATAGATTTTTTATTGATGCTCAAGCGAAAGTGGTGATTACAACAGTTGTTTTACATAATCTTATTATATCTATGGGTGGTGATGATGTAATCCATGATTCGGAGATCACGCGTGATATCCAGATCCCCCACCAAGTCATAGGGAGGAGTCATGATTGGGTGGTATTCTAAGTCAATAAATATCTAACCACATGTGGGACTATAAAAGAGCAACTTGATCATCATTATAAGTGATGCTTTAACTTTGTATTGAACTTCTATTTGGTAATGTGATAATTGAACTTTGTATCAGATCATATATTTTTACAAGTTTGTATCAAACTTTATTTCATCTAAATCATACATGTTTTCCTTAATTGGATTGATTACGATACTAATTCACATTATACCTAGCCTCTTATGAACTTGTTAACTACATGATTGTCCATATTCATACTTATTACAAACAAATATTATGTCATATTTGGCGACAGTAGGCCAAAAATTTACTATACTTGGGAGGAGTGTCAGCAAAATGTCACTTGCTACAAAGGAGAAGTTTATCGTTCATTTTAATCATTGGAGGAGGTTGAAACACGTCTCATGAATTTTCAAAGCCAGCATGCCTCGTGATGGCCCTCATAATGCCCTTCCTGAAGGCCCTCGTGGTGCCCCTTCTGATGGCAACTATGAGATTACCATTAGAGACTGCACGTTGGTTTAGGAGCAGTTTTGACTCTTATGATAATTTTTAATTATTATTATTATAATATAAGACTTATTTGAGAAGTGGGGATGGCTAATGAACACATATATGTAATAATTTGATTTTATAATATTAAAATAATTAGAATAATATAAATAATCAATATATATTTTAGTGATATGTACCGTTCAAAATATTTTTTCATAAATGGATAGGTTATGTTTTAAAAATCATGGTTGTTAGATCAAAATAAAAAAAAGATATATATAAAACGAAACGAAGTTATCATGCATTGTCACAAAAACAGCATCCACGTTATCAAATATTATTCACAGACTCCATGTACGCATTATCATACATCAGTCATGATGATTGTTTTTATGGATCTCCGAGTATCATCCTAGTATTGCCTCCTCTTTTGAATTCAGATTTTCACTTGTGTACAACACTAATCCGATCCATGTACTACCTCAGACGAAGCCCTTGTTTGATAACACATATCTGAAAATATTCCGAATGAATGTAAAAAGGCATGGGTAAGATGCTTCTGTTGTAGTTGTGTGCAAAAGCATTATTCCGTGCACAATAGGGAACAATCCAAAAGGACTTTAAAGCTAACAGCAAACATTCAACATCCTTAACTTTAAAGTGAACATGTTACAAGGATTTATCACTAATTTACATAAATTTTTTCCAATGTATTTTTATAATTTTTCAAAAACCATGTAAGTGTATAACCCTATGCATATAAAAGGTGTTTTGGAGGTAGGAAAAAATTAAAAGGTAGATTATAGTGAGTTTCTTGAGATGAGAAACCCTCAAATGAATATGATTTTCTCATTGAGGCAGTGATCCTCAACTTCATAATGGATTGATTGTCATCGCCTCTATTGAATTTTTCACGTAAATCGCCGTCTCGTGCGTATGATGTGTTTTTCTTCTCTCTTCTTTACTTTAAGTTATTCGTGAGTCGGTGATTGTTTAATGTGTTTGCAATTAGCCCTCTTTATGTTGGTGCTCATGCTTCGGCGATGCGGCGCAACAATATAATGGGTCTCTATCAAAACAAAAGAACTTATATCTTGAGGTGGATCAAAAATAATGATTATCCAGAAAACTCACCCCTAGATATTTGATGCATGCTCCATTCTTTCCGCAACTCGAGAAATCCTTATCATAGCCAGAAAATTGTACCAATTACAAATACCACCAGCACTACAAGGTGTATATTTTAACTTTACATTACAAGGGCAATCACGAAAGTTCAATTCTCTACCCTCCAGTATAGCTTCATGTTTGCCCAATAACTACATTTTCTGAAAGAAAAATTGATATTCAGTCTCTCACTTTGTCCTCCTGGACCGCACGAGACCGATCGCAGCACGCAGCCTGAATGGTGAATCACACTCAGCCATGACTGGTAGGCAAAGGGACAGCTGTGATCAGGTGCCACATCAGGGTGGTGCGGTTCGGGAGGACAGTGGGAGGTTGAATAGCATTCCTCTTTCCGAAATGTAAACTTATTTGCAAATCTTAGAAATAATTGGTGCACGTCAGAACTTCCTTCAAGATCCAGAAACTACACCAACTGACCAACAAATATTCTCACGAAAATCCTTAATTAAAAAAAAAAATCAACATCGACATCTTCAAGGGCTTTTTTTTCAAAATATTATTAAAAAATAAAATATTTAACTAAATAGCAGTTGACCAAAACTAATTGTCATTCTAGCACTCTGACCGCAACATGATAGATCTGTGCAGTAAAACGTGCAGTAATTTTTTTTTTTTTTTTTTCTGAACCAATGTAAACTCGATATCCAGGTTAGCGGGTTTAAACCCGGTATTCTGGATACCGGGTTTAACCGGAGCCCCCTTATAGAATGTTCTCACACTTAGCTGGTTTCTTATTGGATTTCGAGTAAGCCCGGTTTCCATAATACCGGGTTTAAACCCGGTAACATGGGATACCGGTTTCTACCTTAAGTCTGAAAAAAATAAATTACGGTGCACTTTATGGCGCTGACCTGTCATGTGACGGTCAGAACGCTAGAATGGCAAATAGTTTTGGTCAACCGCTATTTAGCTAAATATTTTATTTTTTAATAACATTTTGGACAAAAAAGCCCCATCTTCAAAGGAAAGGGAAAGATCTCAGCAGGCGCAGCTGCTCTGAATGGTTTTAAGCTAGGACTTCAAAACGGCTCCGTGAAATCTGCATCATCTTTGTTAAAGCACCTCGAAACCTGGTGGAAACTTCTCCTTGACACCTTCGTCCTTGTCACCTTCGTCCATGCGATCGACACCACCGAAGGCTGGGCAGGGGTGCTGACCACAACTTCAAACGTCCGGCTAATAGAAACAACCACCAGGGAGTTAAAACAATCCACATTGGTAGCCGGAAGAATAGGGGAGAGAAGAAGGAACCTGGTCAGAGCTGAAAAACCCACGAGTCGACTAAAGAAAGCAGAATTGGAGAATCCTTAAAATCCACCTGAGCTGGCGAAACTTCCGATCAAATGTTCTCATGAAACCTTGAGAATTCCCCGGTGCTAGGCACAAAATATCAGCAGAAGGAACGCATGTCAGCACCAAATACAAAGAGCGACAAAAGAAGCAAGTAAAACTATTTAACTTAATCGAAAACAAAGAATTGAAGGACTGAACTTACGGGCAATAAGACTTCTTTTCTGTTCTTCCAGCCCAAGGCTTCACATGATCCATTTGCAAAAGGATGGTTCCGGGTGACAGTAATAATCAAAGGACTGCACTTAAAGGCAATGAGACTTCATTTCGCTTCTACTGAAACCAAGGATTTCCATTAGTTATTTATAAGAGGATGGTCCCTTGTGCCAATAAACACTACCCATCTTCTAACACCTCATATTTTAGGGACTTGGTGATGCAATCTCCTTTGACGATAAAGAACCAAAACAAAATCTATGTTGAAAACCATCAGCCTTCTTCTCTCTGTATACTCGCCATGTCAAGATTATATCTTCAGTCCCAACGACATCTTGGCTACCATACAAGAAAAGAACTACTTTAACTATATGGGATTCATCATGGTTTGCCTCTCCAAAACTAGTAAAAGGTTGCAGCAAAGATGAATATAAAAAAACTCCAGAAAAAAGATCACAAAAAAATAATAAAACCACATGTTTTTCATGTATTAACATATAGAAAGCATCATTGTTCAACCATACTTTTTCTCTGTAGGACCCAATTTTCAACAAGCATTGTTACCAAACAATTGTGCCGTTTAAGGACGATGCCGTGTTGCACAGGGAACATACTATTTCCCCAAGACTCAAGGGGTAATCCATACATAGGCTAATACCATATTTGAACTCCAATCTTTAAATATCTATTGGAATTATTGAAGATTTTTGTAAAGATCACTCATACAGGAACCTCCTTTGCTAATAGTTAACAACATATATCACCAATCACCTTCAACTGATTAATAGATAAAAGGGCTTATCGATGACCCTGGAATAGGCTTACCGCATGCACAAACTGATTGCTTCAAGAACCATTCAACATATTTGTCCTCAAACCCTCAGAAATGCCTTATGCTTATCCTTTCAAGTGTTGAATTTTACCACCAAAATATACAATGATTAAAAATATGGATTTTTGCACATAGCCCCCTTAGAAACTAGGCTAATTGCATATCCCCTACAAACTTCATATTTACATATCAACCCCTAAAAACTTGATTACTTGTGCAAATCAATCCCTCAGGTTAATAGGGGTCTATTTGAGAGGAATATTCCAAGTATATTCATGATTTGTCATACCACAATTTTCCTGGGACGATTTTATACTTGTTTAGGATTGGAGAATCCACCAAAACCACTAAATTAGAGCAAATGGAGAGCATATGGGATTGGATTAGCTCTGATATTGGGGGTAAAATGGCCATTTGAGACATTGGGTTAAAGACAAATCATGGCTAAAGTCTTTATGGCAACGGTGAGTGAAGATAAACTAGAATATACAAGGAATATTCTCTTAAATAGATGCCAGACGCTAGTTAATCTGAGGGGTTGAATTGCACAACCTAGTTTTTAGGGGTCAATATGTAAATATGAAGTTTCCAGAGGTTAATATGTAATTAGCCTAGTTTCCAAGGGGCTATATTCAAAAATCCCTTAACAAAGGTCCGACAATATAGTAGCCCAACAAATCACAAAAAAGAAACCTAGCTGCTAGCCAGCAACAACTGAAAAACGGTGTGGCATCAATAGATTTCACAAATCAGATATGCGGCAAAAAAATAATATTGCTACTTCGACATAGAAGATTATCAAAATGACTAGGTGATCCAAGGTGGCGGTGACCCCTAAATACCTAGTCGAAGCATAGGCATTTATGGCGACCACCTAATGACCTAGGCAGTTTGTTTTTCTTCTCTTTTATTGAAACATCGGATTCTTCTTAAAGGGCTCCAATAATAAAGCAAAAAAGCATAATAATTAGTATTCTTTCAAATAACATTAGTAATCCGTCAGCCCGACCTATTTTTAAGTGACTCTGACCAAAAAATAAACAAAAAATGACACCAGCCGTATCCCCGTCGTATTACTCGTATCCAATATTTTTGTTTCGATCGTTTTAGTTTGGATACACCTCGGCCGTATCTGATACGTATACAGCCGTATCCATGTCCGATACGGGCACACGTCCTGTTTTAGGGTATCCATTCTTCCTAGCATAGGATTGTCCAACCAAGATGACATATAACAACGGTTCCCAACTACGGTTGATGAATAGGAAATTAGAAATTTATCTTGCCAAATTTATAAGTAATAATTTACTCCTTTTTAACATATGTGATCCTATAATTTCAATGACTACCATAGGGGGTTTTGTTTGGATGTGGTGCTTTCAGCAGGAATTTAGGGCTAGACAGGAATTTAAATTCAGATGTTCAAAATTGGGATTTGTTAAATTCTTGAAGGGTTATATATATGGGATTTGGGGGGCCCAGATCCCTCATTTATATCCTACCTCAATATGTGTTTTTTACTTTTTTTATAAAATCAAAGTTGGAATTTGCAAAATTCTTGGAGGATTTTAAATATGGGATTCGGGAGCCCCAAATCAACCACCACGGCCACGCCGCCTTCACCGCCATCAACGGCGGTGGTGCCTGCCATCCCCACCGACAATCATCACCGCCAGACGCTCATCGTTGATGTGGTCCTACTCCTCCAACACCGTGGCCACCGTCGAACGTCACCACCACCAACTCATTGTATTGTTGCCTCGCTCCTTTTTCGACTCTGCCAGCAAAAGTTGGTCTCTGTTGGCACCGCTTGTGAATCCATAGATAAAACCTTAAGGTTAGACAAACAAAAAAATTCGCAAATGAAGAAATTTTAAATCATGTCATTTTAAAAACCCTTCAATTTGAATTTTCATGGTAAATTCCAAATTGGTACCTCATCCAAATGCACCCTAAAGAATAGCTAAGAACATATTGTATGATTAGTGTTGTTTTATATGTGCACACAGTGAATAGAGTAGAGAATAAAAAATTATGTTCTGTAATTTATGCAAGGTAAGTTGCTTTGCATGGTTGGTTGACATGCTGCATTGTTTTAATGAGGTTGGTGTCCAAATCCCGTGCTTGATTGTTTTTCCTTTTTAAAACCAAAACCACCAGTTGGGGAAACCAATTCGAAAACTTTTTCCATACTTTCCCATATAACTTAGTGCCCCAAAGTGGCTAAATAAACATTTCTCAATAAACTTGAATATAATGGATGAAATGTAAGAAATTTACTGGGGTGCTATTTTTGTTAGACACATGTCAACAAAACACACGGGAAAAGTATACAAGAGAGCAACAATTCCCATGCTTTTCTGAATAATTATTGCATTAAGGTGACTAGGTAAAAATTACTCATTAAAACTAGATGATATTGGAAAAAATGGAAGGATGTTATTGCGGTGTTATATGTTAGACTCATATCAGGGGAAACTTAAAGAAAGTTTATGGAAGGCTACAATGTAGTATGGGTTGAATTATCATTAGAGTACCTCAATGATCACCTTAAAGACAAATTCAAGAGAATATACAACCCAAAAATTATAGCTGTAAATGGGTCTCAATGGCCTAGATAATCCATATATCTCAATAAGTTCGGCCTAGAGACCCCAACTAGAAAAAGTATAAGTTGACCAGATGTTGAGTAAGATAAAAGAGAAAACGAAAGCAAGGAAACATGAAGGCAAATTTTACGTGGTTTGGGAATGTGATTGAAAGAGTTTCCACTACCAAGAAAATAGAATAATAAAACTACAAGTATAATCAACAGATCGATTCTTCTTCCTCATAATTTTCAATTTCTCCGTAATATAAGAGTCCTTATGGTTTTCCGATCCTTGATCCCATGATAAAGACACAACGCCTCTCAAAAGCCTAAAAAATAAGTTTCACTAATATGCAAAGTAATCATACACAAATAAAGTATGAGAAACCACTTTTCAAGCGTGGCACGGTTGCACGGCATAAAACTAAATAGTTCTTTTTAGGGGTTATTTGTCTAAGACCCTTCTAACTAACCATGTATTATGATAAACCCATATGTCTATTGCGTTTAGCGGTAAGTCCCTCCGTCACTCTCTTTTTGTAATGTCCATTTTACCCCTCGACTATTTATTTATTTACTTATTTTCCTGGACTTTACCCCTAAGTATCAATTCGGCAAGTTAGAGTAACAATTCAATAATAGTGCATGTCTGTAGAGAGTTATTTCACATTTTCACTATAACAGCTACAGTGATTTCACTCTACAATAAAATCATTGTAGCAACCAAATTAGTAAATTGATACTCCAAACCACTATAGCATCCAAATTGATACAACCGAATTGGTATTGTACTGTAGTGAAGGTAGGGTATTTTTGTCATTTGTAAGGGGTTGAAAAGTCCATACTAGCAGTTGGATGGTTTGATGTAAACCGTGTCTTTTCGGGAGGAAGTGGAGCTCAAATGATCTTGTTGTCGGGACAGTAGCCCAAAAGCATCTCCCAAAAAGGGCTTTTGACTAAATCTCCCTTCTTTTGATTACCCAGGTCCTATTCTATAGATAGACAATAGATTAAAGTAAGATGGTTGTACTGAAAGTGCTTTATCGAGGAGCTATGTGATAATGCAAATAGGTGAAACTCAAATAAAAAATATAAGACTGTTACAAGGCCTATAATATAGAATCAGCTGGAGTGCCAGATGATTAAAAAACTTCAAGCATGCAGGATAAAATGTGAGAGATGACTAATGAGGAAATAAAGTGGATGTTTGATGATCCTAGAAAGGATAGGAAATGAAAAGATTAAAGAAAGATCAGAAGCCGCACCTCTGGATGATGGTTATGGTGGTTAGAAAATATGCAAATGAAACCAAAACTCATGCATGCGAGGAGAGGGTTGCATCTTTCGGTGGAAGCAGCAAGGAGGAAGGGCAGCTATTGCTGAAGCTATTGGAGTGTTCTTGCTCCATCTTCACGGGAAAAGGATTATTTGCTGGAAAGTCGTGAATGGTGAAAAGGCTGGACTTCCTAGCTATCCATCAGACTCTCCAGGTTAAACTTTAAAGAGCCTGTTAACCTGTTACACTTGTTAAAAGTAACAGTTCATTAAATCTGTCTTGGATTTAAGCAAACAAAATTGGCACTTTGCTTTGCCGATGAGACTTGCACCTTGTACCACCCTTCAGTATAACATATTATTCTACAATGGTCAACCACGGTTTAGTTCCAGCAATCTCAAAGCTGGAACTGACTCAAAGATCTGAACCACCTGCTGCCTACTTAGCATAGAGGGGAAAAAACATTAAAAAAAAAAAGGTTCAGCAAGTACACTTGAGCTTGACCATAAGAGACCAACTCCAATGACTGGTTCAACAGAGAAGATTATAACAAGTAAATGACAACAGAATTTCTGGTAACTGATGGTTTCAAGCTTTTCAAATGACACAATGGCTATTGGTTCTTCACATCCATTAGCAAATTACAGATTTGATAAAAAAAACTCGGTCTATTAAACAACTAAAACAATAAGCATCAAAATTTGATCATAACCAAGAGAAGCTCTAGGATAACCAAGACCCAAAATAGTAGTGGAACTCATATTAGCTTTTGGAGATCCATCTACAATGAAGCTATAACTAGCATTCAACTCTGACCACTTGGGGAGAAGAAACTCCTCAACCAAATCAAAACCAAGTGGAACGAAGCAAACGAGCTGAAATGCACGCACTCAAACCTAGAGGCCACCACAGGTGTGACATTCGATGCACAGAAGTAGAAAAAGATGTGTCGAGGGCAATTGGAAACCTGCAATCATCAACCGATGGATCGACAGTCGTTATCAACCCCAGACCGCCGAAATCACAGCTGTCTGCACTCTGATCATGCTGCTGATAGAAGCTGTTGAAAGCATATGACACATTTCCAGGCCAACCCACGCCAGAGCAGGAGCCTCCTGGAGACAAGACAGTGCAGTCGGCCTTGGAACATGCATCTGACGCACTGGTGGTAACGTTTGACAAGTCCTTGTTGTTGTCCACCACACACCACTTGGAGGCAAGATACACCACATTATGAGCATTTACCAGATCCTTCGAACCTTGACCCAAGTCCACATTATACTTAGCCTGGCCATCGAAGGTGAAGATGCCCCAGTGCCTTTCGAAATTCCCTGTGGTTATGCTGCGCTGGTCTTCATCTAAAAGACCAAAGATATAGATCTCACTCAGAGGCTTTCTGGGTCGAAGTGGGGTTCCAGATTTACTCTGCAAGTGATCAACTAAACCTTGCATGAAGGTCTGAGCAACGGTGGAGGTGGCATTCACTGCTCCATCTGTAGGCCATCCTATCCTCCCAACTATAATTTCCATATCGCCAAAGCCAACCTTAGTTAAAGATGTAATCAAAGTATCGATGCCCGCATCAAAGCTGTTCTTATATTTATTTTGCCCATCGACTACAGGATGTGATCCTGGCTGGAAGAGAGTATAGCCCATTGAAAGATTCTTGTTTTGCTGAAGGATCAAAAAAGGATTGATGTCAACCACAAAGGGCGAACCATGCTTGGTGAGGAAGGAGAGGAGCTCGACCATGGTCTTGTTGAGATCAGGTCTAAAGTGACCTCCTGAAGGGAGGTTAGAATCAGACCGGTATGCATCAGAATTGCAAGGAACAATCACTTTCACCTTGTCTTCTAACTTTGCCGCGGACAATGCTAGCTGAATATTGGTTGCTGCACCAACTACAAAGGGCTGGTATTGTTGCTCGTAGGTGAGGAGGAACGGCTCATCGCCAACAGCAATATACCTGTATATAGTTTCTGTTAGCATATAGAATTGGCATGCTTTGTGGTCTGGGCCGGTTCGACCATAAAGCCGTTGCCTAAGGCGTCGTGTAAAAAAAAGTCCCCCCTAGGTCCAAACCTAATAAAATAGCCTAAAGGCCCAATAAGAAAGAAGGCCCCATCCCACTTAAATAGCCCAAGAATCCATATAAAAAAAAATCTAAGGCCACATATAGTATAAAAACATTCCACTACACAGGTATTTAATTAACTTTATATATATATTAATATCCAGCTACAGTTTGTCTTACGCCTCAACTTGTACCGAGCCGGCCCTGTTTGTGGTAGGATCAGTGATATTTCATTTCAACCAGCAAGGATTAACATGATGGCATATTTTTCCATGAATGTTCGTTAGGCATAAAATAAAAGGAAAACAAAAAACAAGTACATGCAGCATGACTCATATTTTACATTCTTGTCGAGCCATTGCCCTGACTGAGAAATCTTGGACTATAATGTCAAAAGACCCGACAAACAGAGGAGGCTATTTGCCCATGACACTTCTAGATAAGTGCCGGGCACCACATGTTGCTTCATGACACATTTGTAATGTTGGCCCAAGATACAGGTTCACAAAATACCTTAATAATAAATAACTGTATACTTACAAACTAGTCGCAAAAGAATTAAACTAAGTAGTAGCTTGTAGGTTCAATGGAGCATGGTCTACTACAATACACATACCTTTTTTTTCTTTTCTATGTCTTCTATCAGCGTTTCTAAGACTTTTTCTTCGCATGCATTGTAATACGGACAGCATTGCCTAAGAAATCAAATGGTGCTAAGTACACCAAATACACAAGATACTTAATTACAAAAGAATTCAATTAAGTTGTAGATTCAATGGAGCATGGTCTACTACAATACACATACCTTTTTTCCCCTTTTCTATGTTTTATGTGCGTTTCTTAGAATTTTTCTTCACATGCATTGTAATAAGGACAGCAATGCCTAAGAAATCAAATGGTGCTAGGTACACCAAATACACAAGATAATTAATTACCACAAAGACATTCCAAATGCATTTTACAATTCATAACACCCTGCTTAACTGAAACTATGGTTTGCTACTCTAGGGAAAATTTAACCTATTCTCAGTTTTGTTGTTTTACATACCAATGAGTATCTTAAAAGTTAAAAGGAAAAAGTAGGACTGCACAACATGCCACTCACTCTCAATGTTCCAACGGAGAAACAAATGAAAATAACCAGATAATGTCCAAGAAAATTCAAGGATAGCAATAGCGATTAATGAAAACACAAGATACACTCAATTAGTTCATTCTAAAAGAAGTATTCAAAAGTGTATACTTAGCTCTCAAGGGTGAATCTACAGAGACAGATCAGATCATTTGACATAAGCATGTTGCAGATATTGTAGTTTTGCTCAAGTAAAAGGGAAAAAGTAATGTTGAGTATTGCATTACTTAGCCTGGAAGGCACTTTTTTGCAGTTACTAGATGGACCGAGAACAGTAGTGAAATAGTTTAACTCATAGTACATGACAGACTTTTGGTATGCGCTATGAGCCTCACACTCGTAGTGATCGTTCATGGTAGTCACCATCTGCAGAGATGGACATACAAATTAGATAAAAATCTTCATTTTATCACCTAACTTCTATTCTAAATCCCTGGGATTATATCCCTACCAAATCTTCACGTCCCGATCTTATGTGTGGTTAAACTTGCGCCCAAATCCAGGGGTGAGGGTCTACATTTGGGTGAGGGTACGGATTATATGTTAAATAAGTGGTAAGCCAACTAAGGGTAACTCAAGGAGAGTCAACCACATTCTATTCTAATGCACTAGAGTCTAGACTTCCAAAGAAGGCATCATTCAGCCTCGTTGGGTCCCCGAATAAGAACCAAGGGACAACAGAAGAGTAAGTCCACAATAAATGTAGGAGGGCATCTCACACAGATGCCAGGGGGGTTAAAACCACATTGTGGTTCCTCTCATGGTTGGCAAAACATGTGTGACCAAAACATGTTATCGGTTTGTACTTTGTAAAGCCAAAATCGTGCCCTTTTCCTTGTGTGCTTGATTCGTTGCGGACATGATTCAACCCCAAAGATTCGTTGCGGACATGGTATTTTAGTACTTTAGTAGAACATATGAAGACTCGACACACATCATCCACACTCCAAAATGTATGATCTCTTACTGGGGGTGAGTCTTGAACTTCAAGTTGGCTTGTTAGTTGAACAGGAAAATTATTTGAAACGTTGCATCTGTACTTATCGCTCTTAGGTGGATTATATCTGAGTATTTTACTACGCATACGCATGTACGTAAACTTCAAAGTGTAAAATCATATATTACATGCATACGCTTTCATATGCAAGGGTGGAACCAAGGGGGGGCTGAGGGGGGCCGTGGCCCCACCAAAGTTGGTAAAATTTCAATAAGACCCCTTTGAGGTTTTGAAAAAATTTAAAAATTCTTTACACATGGCCCCTCCAAAATTTTAAAATTTTGAGTTCATGGATCCGCCACTGTATATGGATTTGTTCCACCAAGGTTTGGACCCATCCGGGTTTGCACAAAGCCTCACAAAGGCCCAATGCAGTGGATTGTTGATTTTCCATAGTGCATATACATGCTCTAATCAGGTCATGCACATAGCATGTGAATCTGGAGGGCCGATACATATTTTATAATGTGCATGCGCATGTGGCTTACACATGGCTTGGCTCAAGACTGATATGAGCATGGAACTGCTCTACATGTCCACAATCAAATCCTCACGCGCATGATGTATGCGCATAGAAATCCACATATACCTTGCTCATTTGGAGCATGTGCATGAGATTTTCCTATCATGCGCATGACTTAAATGAGGTGGCTGCCATTTGGACGGCCATCCCTACTTGGCTCAAGTGGATTCTAAGTCACCCCATGTGCATGTCATCTCTTGTCATGCGCATGAAAGGTGTCCAGATTGGGTCTTTCTTTATCATTACCCAATTGGGGTCCAATCCGTGGACCTCTTTAGATTAGGGTTTCTAGATTTCCCCCAAGTATGTCACTCATATAAATAGGTCTCTAACTACCTCCTTTTAAAGAAATAAAGCTAACGCAAACTAACAAGAGGGTTTTTGTCATGCAAGGGGGTTTCCAAGGGCTTGGAGCTCTCATCTTCCATCCCCCCTTGCAAGACGCTTCAATAGCTCTGCAATTTTTTCGATTATCCGAATCTCCTTTTAATAAAAATGCATCGTCTCCTTGAATCATCCATTTGATTATTTCCATTGAAGAGGAGCAATCTTATTTAGTTCGGTTTTGATATATATTTTTCAATGTATTAAATGTATTAAGTCTGTGAGTGTTGTGCAATCTTATTTAGTTCGGTTTTGATATATATTTTTCAAATATTTTTTAATCCTTTTTTTGGATAACAATATTTTTGAAATAAAGATTAGTTGATTGTTAAAATAATGTTTCAAACGATTTTGAAAGCGGACTTAAAACAAGAAAGTTATGCAAATTTGAAATTGTGCAAAAATTATGCTGAAATGTGAAACACTGTTTTTTTACTAAGTCTGAAAAAACGAGTTTTTATATAGAAAAGTTTTTATACATTCAACATTTCCTAAGACGGACCATGGTTTTCTAGATGTACTCGTACTTCTACATCTTGTGGAATTTTTTGAGCTAAAAAGGAGTTGATTTAATCACTTTTCTCACCATGTAGATTTTATAAAAATCCATAAAAACTGTTTTCTCCTACTAAAATTGAAAGTTTACTTTTTGATTCCTTTGTTTTTTGATTTTTTTGATATTTTTATTGAAACCAAATGGGGGGGTATTTGCTTATTTACATATAATAACTTAAAGTAAATGGAGAAAATAAAAATTAAGTAAAACGATATTTACTTAAATGTTATTATATGTAAATAAGCTGCTGAGAACCAGGCCCCCCAGTCCCCTTTTATAACCAGTCAGTCACAGAATTTCGGATAAATTTCGCGAAATTTTCGCGAAATTTCGATTAAATATCGCGATATTTCGTGGAGATGGAAATATTTTGTGAAAATATCGCGATATTTCGTGGCGATGGAAATATTTCGTGGAAATATCGCGATATTTCGCGAAATTGCTCGATATTTTGACATTTTCAATTATGCTCGAGATTGCAGGTGATATTTCGTATCGGGGTTTCATTTTTCCGATATATTTCGCGATATTTCGCGAAATATATCGATTTTTTGTTCCATGCCCATACCTACAGCCAATTTCATGATTTCATCACTTGTAGATTTATGTTGGTTGTTTTGATAAAGATGCAGAGTCATTTGGCAACATAAATGGAGTGCAGCAGGCAGCCAATTTGAATTCGAGCTCACATGGGATGTATAACAATAATTCTACCCTCACATATATCCAAATTCAAGTTGAAATATGATTAGCCATTAAGTCTTCTCCAAACACTGAAAAAATGCCTTCTTTAATTGTTTTCAAAGTATAAATTTGTAAGTTAATAAAAGTTTTCTAGAGCTTTTCAAAATTGAGAAAGTGTTCCTCACTTTTTTTTTATTGTTTGCCCTCAAGAAATCAACAGCAGTCGAGTCATATCCAATTTCAGCATCAATCCTCATCAAACCCCCGGTCAAACACGTCCCCAAAGGAAAATTTAGTGTGATTCAATGATTCACATGTAGTAAGGAGGAGACATGATTTTTTGAATGTCCATAAACCCACGTCAATCCCATCCGATGGAGGACTCAACTTGATCCTGAAGAACAATTACCAAAGTTGAGGTTCATGAGTATGTTAAGCTTATGCGAATGAAGGATAATCACTTATGGTGCAAAAAGCCTAGTCTAATCTTAGAGCTCTTTGGTGAAGATGCTCATAGAAAGCAAGTTTTTCACACTAACCTCTTTTGGAGGAAAAAGTTGTGCACCCTCCTTATTGATGGCAACAGTACGAAGAACCTTATCTTATTCGAGCTTGTAACTAGGCTTTGGGTAACCTTATCTTTTTCGAGCTTGTAACTAGGCTTTGGGTACAACCAATGTTTTTAGACTCGGACTCGGAAAGCGACTCGTTATAACCCTTAGCGGCGCGACTCGGAAGAGTCGACTCGTGGCGCGTAAGAGTCATAAACATAGTGACTCGTTGGATTAATATATATATATATATATAATATTAGATAAAATAGTAGAAATTTGGGAAAACTTAGAGATATATATTGCATTCATATGCCAAATAATATCACAAAATGCATCAACGTCATGCAACTATCAAAATATAATGGATAAAAACGACCGATCGAGTCAGAAACGAATCTGACAACTCTGGCCATGACTCGGACGAGTCATGGGACGAGTCAGACCATGACTCGTCCGAGTCAGACACGAGTCAGACCATAACTCGGACGAGTCAGGCAGCCTGCGAGTCACTGGTCCGAGTCGGGTCGAAATCGAGACCGAGTCGAGTCAAAACGAGTCAACTCGTCCGAGTCAGAACGAGTCTGAAAACACTGGGTACAACTACGACACATCTTAAGCCTTACCAACTACTATTGAAGAAGGTGATTCTTGGCCTATGCTCGACCAATCCATCACTATCTCATCACCAAACTCGAGGAACAGTTCTCTCCAAAGCGGTAGGGTGATGCAGAACAAGAAGCAAATCACAAGATCCAAAGGCAAGGATGGAAAATGGAAGACTGGTGATAAGAATCAAATTTTCAACAATAGTATCAGGGGAAAAAAAGTCTCGAAAAATTTAACCCGGAAAGAACCTTAAGATTGAACCAGTTCCACCGTGTCTAGCTCTAAGTCAGCTCTCCAATGACTCAAGAATAGTGAAAAATTGAATCAGGAAGATGGAGTTGTTCTTTTATTGACCACCTATCAGTGCAGTTCGAGTTGTAGAAATTACAAAACTTCCACCATGAGGACAGGCTTTTGGGTGGTGTTTAAGTCAATGTTTTGGAGGTCAAGGATAAGCTCAACGGGAACAAGCTTTTTAGTGTGTAGAGGGATTTAAAGTGGGATTAATCAATAGTTTTGAGTAACATAGAAAATTGGGGTTTTCTTTATAAAGGCATGCAGTTAGTGGGTTTCGAATAGAGTTGATGGATCGAGAACTTGAGTTGTTTTAGTAAAGAATATTGGGGGGTTAGGCTCTCGAGGTTAAATTATATGTCTGATTCTTCTGTCTTCTTCCCCTTCTTGAATTCCACTATATTCCTCTTCTTCTCTCTTCTTCTCTTGATGATTTCCCTTCTATCTTATAGATTAAGGTTATGATTTGCCTCGCTATAGTTCCCTTCCGAATTTGAAGCTACCTACAAGGTGAATATTCCTTCGAGAGGCTTGATAATGAATCCTATCACAATGGTGGGAATGGATACATCTGTTTATCACTTTATTGAAGTCACTGATGTAGAAAACTCCTTGTAATTGTCATAATTTTTGGTAACATCTGCAATTTTCTCCTTTATTTGAATCTTGCAACCAAACTTAGTCTTACACAAACCAAGATTATTTTGTTTTTATTTTGCTTTAAAACACGTCAAACCCGTCATCTAAGCACTGTCTAACAACCTGAAGCAATTATCTTTTAAGACCAAAACTACAGGCCTTAAATTTAAGCTTTTTAAAACAAAATTTCTAGAAGAAATATTAAGAATTTTTTTCATTTAATCAAAACAATTAAACTGATTCCTCATTGAAATCGGTATCCGAACTTACATGTTAAACTAAAATTTTTCTTTTTTTAGTTTTCTTATACCAAATTTTTGACTTCAAATCACCTTGATTTTTTTGATGCTATGCCACCAACTAAATCCTATTGCCACTTCGTAAAATTTGGCATTAGAGCTTTGGTTTGAACCTTCCAGGATATTGTTGTTCACAAATATTTCGCAAGAAGCACAGGGAACTTCTATTCACTCACATACAACCAATGAGATGATTTCTCATGCAAACAAAATGATCATGTCGTGATTCATTAGACATAAGAAGAGAATATCAACTGCCCACTAGCCACAATTGTAGGATGAAGTTAACTAATGAAAAAAATTATATGGGAAAAGAAAATCTACAGGTTGAAGAAAGTAAGAAACTACAGTACAGTTCTTAGTAGCACAAAATGAAGGAAAAGTGTCTCATACAATTAATTCAACTAATGATGAAGAATTTGTCTCAGTTGTAATTTATATGGATAACAAAGTTCTTGAAAATAACCATAACTACACAAGTATAAAAGAGACATAAAATCAAATTGAGATCAATTCATGGATGAAAACTACATAGAGAATATCAATTTTGTGTTAGAACTGTCTTAAACTCCTATGAACAAGATTTTCTCCTAGAGGAGCAACACTCTATAGCATTGCTAAAACTGAATGGGCAACAAGTGATAGTTTTGTAGGATGGCTAGTTGACTATTCTCTTTATTGATGCATGGGATTGGTGAAGCTTTTGAGTTAATTGCTGCCTTTTGCTGAAACCTTTCGAATTTCTTGTATGGACTACACTGACCTGTACATTATCTGTTCATATCTATAGCTACAATTCACAGTTTCAACTGCTATCAATATGAGTACATGTTCTCTAAGCATTAGTTTGAATCAGTTGCATGCAATGAGACCCAATACTTGAAAGAACATAAAGCAACTACGAAACAACTAAAAAAATTCAAAGAACATGTTCAATTATTCAATTCCACCATTCACCATGTTAAACGAAGAAAATAACAGAAAATACATAGACAAAGGCAGGATTGCTATCAAAAACGAAGATAGTTCGTGAATTTTATGTTGAATATAACTCTATAAAGTTATGGAACATGATCCACACCATGGCACAAATTAAGGGATAGAAGGGACTAAAAGTACAAAAATAAAGTAGGACCAATTACATAGTTCCAACATCAACCCGATAAAACAATTAAAAAAGAAAGCAATAAAAAAGAAAACCTGGGACCATGGTAAAAAAATAAAGTAAAAGATTAACGATGAAGTAAAAAATCCAAAAAAGAAAAATATCAATTCATCACATCCCCTCATCATTCTCACACACTGAAAAGGTACGAAAAATTACATCCATCATCTACTAAACACAAAGGAAATATTTACCGATTTACAATATGATAAACCTCCCTAGTCACTAATATAGTAATATATGTTGAAAAGATATGTTGTAATCTCTTATTTCTATTTAAATAGTTTGTTGTAACAAATCATCGATGTACACTAATAATACCAATTAAAAAATAGATATTGTGCCAGGCTTCCGATTCTTATAATGGAATTAGAGCCACTTGCAACATCTCCTCTTCAACCCCTAGCCCCGTCTGGCAACGCGATCGTAACCACCCCTTGCACCATCCATTATCGAATCTCACTGCATCATGGTTCCAAAAATGGGATCCAAAAAAGGCGCCACGGGAGTGGCAAGAAATGCTTATGCGGGAGCTCTGACCAAAGCCTTCTAACGCTTGGACAACACTTTGCATCGAAGCTCTTCCCCTCTAAGCTACATCTTCTCCTCTGATCAACCTGGACGGAAATCGTCCCCCACCCCAACCCGTCCACCACAAACTTGTCGCCCGCCAAGACATTTGTGCCTTTTTATCCCGATCCTTGCCATCCCATCCACTTATACCTCCACTCTTTCATACTCTATTCTCCTATCCACATGCTACAATCCACTCCACACCCTTAAACACACATCATGATTCTCAGAGGTTGGTAACACTTTCTCCAACATCTTCACACCGGCTTCACAAACATTTGTATCTTCAATTTTGCAAATATGGTACTAATCAAGCTCATTCGCAACAATTACCTATTATAGTGCTCTCTTTTACTTTCGATCTTCCGTAGCCTTGATCTCCTTGGCTAAGTAGATGGATCCAATGTTTGTCCTCCCAAACATCTCTCTGATGATGGTAAATCTTTATCAACCATCAATCATGTGTATCTTGAATGGAATCGTCGAGATCAACTCCCCCTATCTTGGCTTGATGCAATGTTGCCTAAAGATGTACTTTCCTACAATGTTGGTCTGTCAACATCACGTACTACTTGGACATCACTAGAATGTCGATTCTCTTCTCAATCATGATCACATGTGATCCAACTGAAGTTTCAACGTAAGTCCGTCAAAAAGGGGCTTCCTTAAGTTCCGATTTCTACAGATAGTTAAAAGTCTTGATGGCATCTTAGTTAGCGGTTGTTGGAAGTCTAGAGGATGATGCTGATTATTCAATACTCCTAATGGACTCCCTTCATAGCATGGCTTGTTTGCCACCTCGGTTCTATTATCAGTATCATTGATGAACCGCATGCTCTTATTCTGTGAGAAGAACTCAGTATTGATGAACGACATATATAACTTACTAATGTGCGCTCCAATAATTCCAATGCTTTTGTTGCTCCACGAGCGCCTAGTTGTCACTTTTTGGAGGGGACAACATAATGTCTAATTCAGGCGGACAAGGCGAAGGCCATGACCGTGGAGGCTCTAGACGTGGCACTAGCCCTAGCCAACTTCAATCTGCTACTTCATCTACTCAACTAGTTTGTCAGATTCCCAACAAGATCGGTCATCTAGCTACTGATTGTCACCATAGCAAGAATCGCTACGTACTCCACAAAAACTTGCAACCATAGTTGCCACCACATCCACTGCTGACAACTCACCATGGTACATTGGCATAGGAGCCAGAAATATCGTCACTTTGGATCTTTTGAACTTGTCTATACTCTGATAACCAAGGTGGTGATAAGGTTGCAGTTGGCAATGGTGAAGGTTTTGATGTTCTTAGCATTGGCTCTTCAACATTGCGCACTCCCCAGCCAAAAAGTAGTAGAAGTATAGGATCAAATATTTATTAGTTTCAGCATAAAGGTAACAGCACAAAAATTTCAATTTTTTCCAAACAGATAAATAATTGAAACCCACAACCCAGCAAGAGAAGATGAAACTTAGGTCATAGAAAAATCCAGTAATTTAGTAAAACCTCCAACATTTCAAACAGAACCGTAGTGAAGTGCATTAACTACAATACGAAGAGCAATCCTGAAATATCCCCCAAAAAAAAATTTACACCAAAAAAGGCACCAAAACCCACAAATCAAAGCCTGGAATGATACAGAAAAAAGATTGAAAAGAATTGAGCGTCTTACTCGATTCGAACTCCGCCGACTCCACCGCCGCCAGGGAGGTATCGGGTCACGTTGTCGTGGACCCAGCTTTGGGCGGCGCTTTTGGAGGAATTCAGGGCTCGGAGCATCTCGTTGGGTATCCCCACCACCACTCCGATCCCGGACCCGGCCAGGCTCTGCAGCGCACCGGGGTCTGCGTCGGATAGACTCACCCTGCTGATGCTGTTGGCCCGCAGGAGCCCCTGCACCACCGTCTCCGGCGGGAGAGGGTGGGAGGAGAAGGCCCCCCAGTGCACCCCCAGGGCCCCGGCCGAACACTTCCGCGAGGGCGGCCACGCCACGAGCAGCAGCAGGACGATCAACAGCCGGTGATCGGACCACATTCTCTCTCTCTCTCTCTCTCAAACCGCGTCCGAAGAGTGGAGAGAGGACGCGGCAGCAAAGAGCGGCGGAGTGCGCTCTGAACACTGCTCAGACTGAATGTTGGTTTTATTCACTGACGCTGATTTACAATTAAAAAAGGGAAATTTTATTCATACCCAAAAAATCTGTTATTCCCCATTTCCAACAAACCTCGACACACCCCTTTTTTTTTTTTTTTTTTTTTTGTCATACCCCATTCCTATTCCAAAAATATCCTTCCCTCTTAGACCTTACCTTAATACACCCCGGTTAAATGGCCCGCCCCCATCTTAATCATACCACGTTCCTTTCCAATGAGGAAGCTATCCCCATGAGTATACATTCATTGATGGATTGATAAGGAGAGAGAGAGAGAGATGTCCCTCTTCTTTCCCCATTGCTAGAGGAGTTTGATCTCGTATGGAGGAATCCGATTGTAATAAGTGGGATCTTCGAGCTATGTTGCTGTCTATGGAAGAATCCGATCGGGGGAAGTAGGATCTTCGAGCCATGTTGTCGATGTCGTTGCCAGTGACGCTACAACCATGTTGTTGCCACCGCTCAATTCCTTTCCAATTGCAGCCGATGCCCAAAAGGTTCTATTTTAGATTTTAGTTGGATGTGGGGCATAAGATAGAGCTTCACGTGTCAAAACCCGGATGAGAGGGCTCTGTTTTAGTATAGGTATAGATTATTAGATTACACAGCAACCATGCTCTTTACATAATCGAAAACCATTAATTTTGAGATCGATCAACATACAGACTATAAAACAGAAGTGAGGAATCTAGTTTACCGAGACGCTTGAGACCGACAAGTGAGGAGATCAAAATATTCGGAAGAGGTCTTCAACCCCAGTCCTTCTTGGTGCCCAAACCCATGAATCGAACCACCATAGAAGATCGAGAGAGGGGAGAGCTTGAGAGACTCTTCTTATTTGGAATTTTCGGACAAGCTCGCGTCTCCTCTCCTCTCTCGATCTCCTATGGTCGTTCGATTCACGGGTTTGGGCACCAAGAAGGACTGTGGTTGAAGTCCTCTTCCCGAGATTTTGATATGCTTGCTCGTCGTCTAAAGCGTCTTGGTAAAACTCGATCCCTCGATTCTGCTTTATAGTTTGTATGTTGATCAATCTCAAAAATAGTGGTTTTCGATCATGTAAAGTGCATGATTGTTGTGTAATTATTTCTTAAATTTGACATCAGAGTCCTCTGATCTTTTATCCATATAACATAGTTGTAGATCTCACCTTGTGATCATTGATGGGTTGCTTCGAGTTCTTTGAACCCATCAATGATCGTCAAGTTGATCATGTGGAATCTGATTTAGTCCGTATATGTTTTTGCTCCAATTGATTGAAAGTTTATGGATCCAAAAGCTGTCATGTGGCAAAGGATACTTTGGTTTTCCATAACGAAAGATGGCAGTCACAGGACTCACTATTTTGATCATATCGAATAATTGCAGGATTTTTACAAATTCTTTCTACCAAATCAAATTTGTTTTCCTCGGTGGTGCTATATGGATAATTACAGAAATGTTCGGGGGTCCAATAGCCAGGAGGCAAAAATGGTCCAACAGTCGGGAGGCAGAACTGGTACCAATTGCCTAAAATGCAACCCAATCTAGCGGCTCAACGAGCATTCATATGGGTTTCAAGTAAAATTACAGCGTCCGGATCTTGATCAAAGAAGACAAACAATGATTCCAAGCGGGAGAACAAAAAGCACCCCGAAACTCCAAATAAGAAGGCTTATTGGATTAGAAGGACTGTCAATTGGGTGGGGTTCGTCCGATACCCACTTGTTTGGCCCGAAAAAATTTGGATCCGGCTTTATGTGAACTTGGGTTGGGCTGGGCTTAGATATGATTTCAAGCCTGAACTTGAGTTCGGACCGTGTTAAGCTCAACCCGTTTTAGGTCCGAACAAGAAATAGTAAGAATATTAGTTTATTGAACCATCACCTCTCAATATCTTTTACTTATTTTTTTTTGGTTGAAAAAAAAAATGCAAGTGAATGTATTGTTGTAA
This sequence comes from Chamaelirium japonicum, assembly GCA_947650365.1. Taxonomy (NCBI): domain Eukaryota; kingdom Viridiplantae; phylum Streptophyta; class Magnoliopsida; order Liliales; family Melanthiaceae; genus Chamaelirium; species Chamaelirium japonicum. The sequence continues at coordinate 70,018,633 of OX393552.1, forward strand.
ATCTTTTTACACAAAAAAATGGAAGGCTTAATGCATTGCAATCACAACAAATAAATGCAGCAATAAAAGAAAGGGTAAATTACACTTTGCCCCCCTGAAGTCTAGCTAAAAAACACTTAACACCCCCCCCACTGTAGTTTATTTTGTTCCAAATCGCTCCCTAAAGGTTGAAATGTTTGCACAATACCCCCTTTTATCAACTACTTAACTTCCTCATTTGGTAATTTTTATCTGATCAAAACTGAATTGAAGGGGAGCAAAATGTACTTTATTAACTATATGGGGGTTAAGTGTTTTTGAACTAAACTTCAGAGGGGTAAGGTGTACTTTACCCTCAAAGGAAAAATGAGATCTACAGATTGAGCAGCCAACTAATCATTCCATTATAATTGTGCAGAAGCAAAGGATGGAAACAAGCAAAGAACATCTTGGTAATATTTTCCTATTTTCCACATCATATGATAAAACTTAAAGCAAACGTCCTCCCCACCACCGCATTTCCAAATATATTCTGATGATGGGAAATTAACGAAAGATAATAAGCCAAGCGATCTTAAGTGGCGAGCTCGATCCGAGATCGAGGGGAGAGCTATCAACCGTGCCGCTTCTCTTCTTCTATCCGCCTCGCCCTCGTCCTCCGCCTATCAACCATTCCACAAATGGGTATCATTAGAAAACAATGAAACCCTAGAAAAGCCAGATTCTCCTAGCCTAGAAGAGAGAGTGAGGTCCTCCTGTAGAGGGGTAAACTGCAGCAACCAAGCGACAAGCATGAAAAAAAAAAAGGAAGGGGAATGCTTTACCTCTGCCACCGCTGCCTCTACCACCAGGTCCACCCCTGCCACGGCCACCACCCATGCCTCTATCGTCAAGTCCGCGTCCGATGCCTTTGGCAGGCCTCCCGCCGCCACCGCTGCCGCCACCATCCTCTCTACCTCTTCCCCTCCCGCGCCCAACACCAGGTGGCTTCCTATCTGGTAAACCAACCCATGAGGCATTGCAGTCAATACTTTGGTTCCAATGAGAAATGAACCATTCCCGAAAAAAAAAAAAAACTTTGTTCGATACTTTGGTTCTACCAAAATGACATGTTATAGCCTTTTATTCACAAGCTCATGGGTTCATGTATCTCATGGTGTGATGACATGAGCTTCCTTTCTATTTAAAAGATGAAAAAAAAAATAGAGCAGTTACCTGTGCGGCTCTTGGTGGTTTCCTCTTGAACTTTATCAATTACCTAGAATTGCAAACCAGCGTTACCAACCACCCGAATAGCATACAATGAAGGATATTATAGAAATTGTCGATATTTATATCTACGACAATAGACGAGAGAAATTAGGTATCTATAGACTATGGCAATTGAACAGCATTACATTCGTGTTAATAGCTTATAAAACTTGGAATTGACATGAATAAGATATCACGAAATCCATCCCTCAGGGTAGACCAACGGACAACATCAAAGTTGGATCAACAACGAAGAGTATTATAAACCAACATACGGATACATACCAGTAGCATAACTATCCGGTGTTGTCCATATAACTGGGACTGGCTTTATGAACCTTTCTTCGTTACATACCATAACATACGGCTATACAATGGTTTAATTAAGATAAATGAAGCCATCTGGCTACATGAAACAAGTACAACTTTGATAAGCAAACTATGTTCAATCAAGGCATATTTTGTTTCATGGGTTAAGAACGATGGGATCATTGGGCTTCCTTTTTCCTCCTAGGTTGTGTAGTGGAAGTTGCAGAGCAGTCCTTGGTGAGAGAATTGGTTTTGTTAAGTAACAAATTGAGCTGTTCATTATGTCGGATAACGGCAATTTCAAGGTGAGCTTAATACATCTTCTGTATGTCATCAGAGACAGTAAAAAAAATCTAAGGTGCAAATCCATCATATCTAACTTTCTACCCTACTCGTCTAGCCTCATGTTTGCATGAGCTTAAACTGCATAAACGATAATGTATGCCTCCCTCACCGACTGGCCTTATAGGTTATTTGGCATGCCCTTCTCTCTCCAAGTTGCCTTGATCAAAAACTTTCAGACCAATTTTAGAGGGTTACTAGGCCGGATGGGATAAGACCTGTTATGATGGTCAGCTTCTATGACCCATCCCGACTTAGGGATATTATTATAATCAGCTCTCAACCTTACCATCACCTTTGATGAAACTTAATAGGTTGCAATTGCATATATATGTGTACAACTAACCCCATATCCATATCAGACATCCAATTCATCTTGCGGTAGGATCACATATAACTATGCTTCAGGTCGAATCACTAAATGTTAATGGTCAAGCACCACAGCATTTGATTTGAAGAATCTTAAATACCTATGGCTCCAATTATTCTTTTGGCTCCCTTCATAAACTCATTGAACTGCCATACAAAAGCACAACTCATCAACTTTATGCAAAAGCAAAACTCTTCAGGAAGAAAAATAGGAAGTACAAAAGACAAATTTGTATAGTAGTCATCTTCATTACCCAGAGTTTAGTTAGATCCATTTTCCCTGAACAAATTTGATATTAAAGTTAAAGATCCCTAATTTAAGTCTTCCATACCCAGGGTTCAGTTAGATCCATTCTCCCAGAACAAACTTGATATCAAAGTTAAGGATCCCTTATTCTACAAGCTTGATGTTTCTTGTTGTTCCTTGCATTCCTATACAGATTCAAGCCAATTTAGAAACCAAAATTCAAAATGAATGACCTAACACTACATTTCAGCTTTCGCACACCCCAAAACTCATTGACCATGTCGTGACCAATCTCGGAATTGCTCCCAAGGAAAAGTTGAAATCACAAAGTTAGATGCAAATGAATGGAAAAGGATTTTTGTTCACGTTTATGAAAATGGAGCACCTAATCGTTTAAGGATTGAAGTAACACATGTCATGCTTGTGCAGCGAAAAAATGGTTCACACCAAAAGATTGAAGGAGTGAAGTATTGCATATCGTGCTCGAGTGGAGGAATGGGTCTGTGGGAATACCGTACCCGCATTCATGGCACATAATGAGAAAAAACTATTGATAGATCAGCAACTTGGACACTATCATCCGCTAGGAAAGTTCATGTTTCAGCATCTAGGCCACTCTTGATTACTTCTAGTGATGAGTAGACATGTTTATTGGGCAAGAATTTCACCCTTTCATGTCACATCATAAGTGGAATTTTGCACACTAGCTAGGTTGGTCAACACAACCTAAACATATGGATCACACAATTTAAAATAATCTAACCAAAAACTAACACAAATTATGTACTTTCAAGTATACTATATTAAACTGTTAATGTATATAGATACGGGTCGTTTTCATGTACAGTCGGATCGGGTTCACTATGTAATATGGTGTATATATATTGGGCTTAATCCCTCAATGAAGAGTATTATCATTCTTTCAAAACCCTAGCAGTCATCTCCTAACATGGTATCAGAGCTCTAGGGTTCTCTCGCTGTGATGGTGACGAGAACAATGGCGGCGGCTGCTCCCTCCGGCTCTGATCTCCTCAGGTAGCCCCCCCCCCCCCCCCCCCCCCCCCCCGCGACCCTCATTCTCCACCTGCAGTCCCTCCCCGACCTCTCCCGCAACCCCCACCGGCCTTCCCCCAAAACCCGCAGCCCCCCTCCTCCGGCACCAATCCCACTTCATCCGTCCCTTTCCCTTCCACCGTCGGCCCATACCCCGATACACTCTTGATACTCACCCATGGCGTCCTCTCCTATGCCTTCTGTCGTCGTGATCTCTCCACCGCTGAAGACGGTCACTTTTCAGTTGACCTCGGCCAGCGACTGGCCTGATTGGTCGCTCACCGTCGAGGCCGCACTCTCCAGTCGCGATCTTTGGGATCACATCACCAGTGATGGCCCATCTCCGGCTACCTCCTCCGGCTCCTCCTCGATCACCAGTAGTGCCGCTGCTAGCGGTGCATCTTCTGCTGCTGCTGTCGCCACGGCTGCCCTCACGTGGCGTCGCCACGACCAGACCATTCGGGCCTATCTGCTAGACTCCGCTACTCATCCGCTCCTTACTCCCATCGGTTGCCTTCCTATAGCGCGTGCGATATGGGAATATCTCCGGGACCAGTTTCTCCCGCGCGGCAGCTCCCGCCGGCATCAACTTATCTGTGACTTCTAGTTCGCTCGTCAGAGGGGGCATACGATTCAGGACTTCTTCAGCCTGATGAGTGCTTACTGGCATGAGCTGGACTCTCTGATCCCCAAGCGGTGTGCCTGCCCGCGCTTTAGGGACTTCCGGTACTACCTTGAAGATAGCCACCTCTACCAGTTCCTGGCCGCGCTTCGACCGGACTTCGCTTTTATTGTTGCTCAGCTTCTGTACCGTGAGCCTCTCCCTCGGCTAGAGGATGTCCTGTTGGCCTTGGTCGACGAGGAGACCCGCCTTCAGACTCAAGATACTCGTCCTCCACCTGCTCCAGGCCATGACAACGTTCTGGCCGCCAGCTTCCCCGACGGGCCTATCATCTGTCATTACTGAAAGAAGCCAGGTCATATGAAGTGTGAATGTCCCACACGTCCTCCTTGCAACCCCTGCTGGGGTCCAGACAAGCGGGAATCATATTGGGCTTCTGCTTCTCATGACGACCAACGCGGCGGTCAAAGTGGACAAAGCCGTGGACGTGGTCAGTCCTCCTTCCACCACTTTGGTGGCACTGCTGTTGCTGCTGTAAAGACTCTGGTATCTCATGTTGCTACCATTGCGCCGTCCTCACTTGAGTCAGATCGTCTCCAGGGACTTGAGGAGCTCCTTCATCGCCAAATAGCCTCCTCCGGCTCCTCGACTGTTCACGGCTTATCTACCACCTCTGGTACTAATGCCCCTTGGATTTTTGATTCAGGTGCTTCTTGTCACATCACCTATGACTCCACTATGCTCACAAACTGTGCTCCTGCTCCTCCCCACATAAAGGTCTGCACTGCGGATAGGACTCTCGTACCTATTCCGCAGTGTGGATCTATCACTCATATCTCAGACTCTATTGATCGCCTGACCCTACCCCATGTCCATCATGCTCTTCTTTTTAACATTAATCTGATCTCTATCAGTTCTCTATGTGATTTTGGACTGTCACCTTTACCTCCTCTGCTTGTATTATGCAGGATTCGCAGACGGGACGGAGGATTGGGTTGGGCAGCAAGACAGAACTTTACCAGCTAGACCATCTCCATGTTTCTGTTAAGTCAGTCATGTCAGTCACCTCTAATGCCGACTTGTGGCATAGAAGACTCGATCATTTGTCTAGTGATCGACTCAAAAGCGTATTCCGTTCGGGCGCTTTGGATCGTGTATCCTCCCCTCTTTGTCTGTATGGGTTGCATATTGGCAAAACATTTGGCTCTACCGTTTTTGGCCAGTGCTTCCCGATCTGTTGTCCCTTTTGATTTAACAAATTCTGACATTTGGGATCCTGCTCCGATTGCCTCATTTTCTGGTTTTTTATATTATGTTAGTTTTATCTACGACTACTCCAGATGCACCTGGATCTATCTTATGCGTCGTCGCTCTGAGATTCCCCACATCTACCAGACATTCATCGCCATGCTTCATACCCGGTCGATATATCAAGACCTTCAAGTCTGACTGTGCCCAAGAGTATCTCCTTTGAGATGTGTGAGATCCTTTAGACTCACGGCACTATTCACCGGTGTTTTAAAAAACTCGCCCCGGGGTTAGCCCCACTACGCCCGAACCACTGGGTCGTACGCCCGGGCACGCCTTTTACGCCCCAATGTCCTGGGCTTACGCCCAACTGGAGTTTGTCTGCATAGTTGAAAAAAATGATTTGATTGCTACCGTGCGATCTTTTATATGCGTCGAACTCTCTTGGATGGCGATTATGACATTTTTGGGAACTAAAGTTGTTTTAAATTGGTTATATATCATGTATAGAATGATAGAATCTAGGGAATATAAACGTAGATAGTTTGAATTTTGGCTAGAAATTTAGAATTATATCTTAAATGATATTGAAAGACAATGATAACTTTATTTTTATTATCGTTTTGTATATATTTGTGATTTATCAACCAATTTTGTAGGCTTAAATGCTTTGTTTGTTCATAATATTTTTATTTTATTTTTTTTAATCTATTTTAACTATTTATATAATATTTTTTATTTCTATATATTTTTTAAATTAAAAAATGAAAAATTCGTGGGGCTTACGCCCCGCCCCACATCAGGCAAAACGCCCCGCCTTACGCCCCGCCTCTGAAAACACTGCTATTCACAAACAGTCGTGCCCCCACACCCATGAACAGAACGGCGTAGCCAAGCGCAAGCATCGCCATGTCTTTGAGACAGTGTGCACTCTACTTCTGTCTGCTTCTGTTTCACATTCCTACTGGGCCTAGGCTGTTCTGACCGCCATTCACCTTACATCACTCCGTCCTCCACCCTCTCTGGGGTTATCCCGTACGAGCGACTTTACTCCACATCTCCCGACTACTCCAGTCTCCGCACCTTTGGGTACACATGTTTTGTCCTCCTTCCGCCACATGAGCGCACCAAACTCTCTGCAAAATCGGTTAAGTGTGTTCACTTGAGGCTCAGTCGGGAGCACAAGGGATATCTGTGCTACGATCCCTTGGATCGCCAGATCCGTGTCTCTCGTCAAGTCTCCTTTGTTGATGATGTCCCATACTTTTCGACCGAGTCCCGGGATCTTCCCTCATCGCCTGCATCACCCTCCATGTCTTCACCACCTCTCACCATCCCCCTCCTACCTCCTTATCCTGCTCCCACACCCATGATTATACCTTCCCTAGTTAAGCCTTCACCTCCCTCGCCACATTTCCCTCCCTCGTCTCCCTCGCCACCTCCACCATCACTACCTGTCACGCGTGTCTACGTTCGTCGCTATGCAGTTCCCCCGAGTCGGTTCCTACTGTTACTCCCTCGCCTGCTGTTACTGCTCCCTCCTCTCAGGTCGCGGATCCTGATCATGTTCAGCGCTACCCTGTGCGTGAACATCACCCTCCTGACAAATATGACTACTCTCCTGATATGTTTGACTACTCTGTGATATGTTTGACTACTCTGTCTTTACCTTTGACTCTTCTGGCTACTCTGTTGTTGCCTCCTACTCCCCGTCTTACCAGGCTTTTCTTACCGCCCTTCACAGTTCACACCCACCGGGAGGCCTCGTCGTACCATAAGACAGGTTTACACCCAAAGAGATGGCAGGTCATGTCAGTGGAGCTTGAGGCTTTTCAGCGGACCCAGACTTGGGATCTGGTTCCTTGTCCCTCCGGCATGGTGCCTGTCAGCTACAAGTAGATCTTCAAGGTCAATACTCGACCTAACGGTTCCATTGAGCGGCACAAGGCCCGTCTCATTGCTCATGGCTTCTCTCAGGAGTATGGGATTAACTACGAGGAGACATTTGCTCCAGTTGCTCGGATAACTACTGTGCGCACCCTCTTAGCTGTGACAAATACTCGAGGGTGGCCTCTCCATTAGATGGACGTGACCAATGTGTTCTTTCACAGTGACCTCTCAGAGAATGTATGCATGGCCCCTCCACCGAGAGTTCCTGTTCCTCCAGGGCACGTTTGTCGTCAGTGTCGGGCTATCTATAGGCACAAACAGGCACCTTGTGACTAGTTTGAGTGATTTCACAGTGCAGTTTTGACAGCTGGATTTGTATAGAGAGACTGATTATGCTCTATTCACCCGCTTCTCCAGTCAGGCTATTGATGTGTTGCTTCTGTATGTGGATGATATGATCATCACCGGGAATGACAGTCTCACCATAGCATCACCTCCAAAGTCAGTTCGAGATGAAGGATCTGGACCCTCTACGATACTTTCTTGGCCTTGAGATTGCCTGATCAGTTCGTGGATTGTTGATCTCCCAGCAGAAATACATCTTCGATATTTTTGCCAAGGCTGCTCTCACTGACTTTCGTACTGCTCACACGCCCATGGAGCTTAACTTGAAGCTCCTTTCTACAGATAGTGAGCCTCTCCAAGATATCTCTCGATACCAGCAGCTGGTTTGGATGCTCATTTACCTCACCATGACTAGACCAGACTTTGCCCATGCCGTTGGCATTGTCAGCCAGTTCGTTCAGACTCCTCGCTATGTTCACTATGCAACGGTTCTTCGAATTATTCGCTATTTCCGGAGCACCATCTCTCGTTCGCTGCTTTTTCCTTCCACCTCTCCACTGGTATTGCGTGCTTACTCCGATGCAAATTGGGCTGGAGATGTTGCTACCCGCCGCTCTACCACCGACTACTGTGTGTTCCTTAGCAACTCTCTGATTTCTTGGTGCAGTAAGAAACATGAGTTTGTTGCTCATTCCATCACTAAAGCCGAATACAAGGCTATGGCTTCCACTACTACAGATATTGTCTGGCTTCGTCGTCTTCTCCTTGATCTGGGTGTTGTGATATACAAGCTCACGTCTCTCTTCTATGACAACCGAAGTGCTATTCATATCGCAAGCAACCCAGTATTCCACGAGTGGACGAAACAAATAGAGGTGGATTGTTATTATGTTCGTCAGGAGTTTCTCGCTCACACCATCTCCTTGCCATTCGTTCCCTCGACAGAGCAGACTGCTAACTTCCTCACAAAACCTCTTGTCATTGCTCGTTTCTGGCATTTCATTAGCAAACTCTCGGTTCATGATCCACCGTGAGTTTGAGAGGGAGTATTAATATATATAGATACGGGTCAGTTTCATGTACAGTCGGGTCGGGTTCACTATGTAACATGGTGTATATATATTGGGCTTAGTCCCTCAATGAAAAGTATTCTCATTCTCTTCGAACCCTAGCCGTCATCTCCTAAAATTAACAATCTAAAATAAAGGAACTTATACGTGAAAAGGGTTAAGGCTTACTTAGTTATCCAATTTTATAATAGCTTTTAATTAAAATTATTATAACAGATAAGATATATAATCCAACAAGCTACAAAGCCTAGCTGGTCCTACCAAGATTCATATAATGTCTGTGATATGACATGTTAGGGATACCTTTACAAGCTATTGCCGATATACACCACATCCATCAAGCCAATAATTTTGTGGACAATACTTATTGTACAACGCATCTCTGAGACGGCATAGGGGTCAATACACCAGGAACCTACACAAACCAATGCCAAAATACATGCCCTATGTTTTAATCCAATAACTTAGCGCACAGTTCTTATTATGCAAAATTGTACGAGACAAGTTGTTGACTTTGATACAGAGGTAGGTTGTGCTACATTTGTTGACTGCCAAAGCTTTGATCACCAATATTATGAACTTTCTTATTAACCACCCTTCCAATAATGCACGCAAGGAACAGATTGTATGATTCCTTGTTTATTCAATCAGTAATTAACCACAAAGTTCAAGGCTCTAATAGTGATTGACATAGGACAGGCACAAACCATACATAACAAGCAAAGCAAAGTAAAAAATAGAAGATGGAAAAATGGATGAGAGGTCTAGCAGAAATGACACATTATTCATGATAGTAATAAATGTCAGTCTGCAAATCAGAATCCAGAAATTTCAACTGCTGTTACTTTATTGCTAAAGAAAAATAAGGAATAGTCCCATAAATTAGTGTTGCTAGGTTTTGCACTATACACCATTATTATAACCTCAGAGGATCCCGTGACCTGTAGATTCAAATCTTCCACGCAATTGAGTGAGATAAAAAAGAACTCGTGATGATCAGGTAGGTTAGGGTTTAAACTTTAGGGCCGCCTTCAGCGTCCGTCATGAAGTGAGTATAATGTTGCCCATCAAAACTCTCCCCTCAGTTTTTAAATTCACATTTTGATTCAGTTGTATAGTGTCACAATTCTTTATATGTTTACTTCACATCTTCCATTCATTTTTTTTTTCATCTTACTTACAGACATCAAGGCCTAAATCCCAATCTATACTATTTAGATTTTATAGTTTTTAAGATGAGGATGATATAGATTATAGAACTCGATGATGATGAGTTTTATTGATGTTTGATGGCACATGCTATATGATTATACAAACTTGTTTCAACTAATCATTTTATTGTGTATGTGAATATATATATATATATATATATATATATATATATATAGTTTTTTTACACGTCTTATTTCAATCAGGCGCTCGCCTCGCCTCTCGCCTTAGGCGCCAGTAAGGTTGAGCGCCTTGAGTCCGCCTTAACGCCTTAACTACACTGATCTTTCACATGTTCATTGAGCTTCTTGTTTACCTGCATACCTATACCCCCCAGATATATTTGTTTGTTATGATAATCTTAATGTACCGAGGAGGATGTTTGCTTATGCTTTCAGGTCAATTCGCCTCTCGATGTTGAGATTCAGATTCAAATGGAGTTGATGTGTACCTTATGCTTGTTGAATGGCCTCCAGATCACTTCTAAATTCAAGCAAAGAAGGTTTACATGAATTTTAAACTTCTAACATTTGACTTTGAACTAAAGCAAGAATGCAAAACCAGTTTTACACTTCCAGTCTTTGACTTTGAACTAAGCTTAACTAGCAATTTTTCTTACAGAACTCTAAATATTTTTTTAGTCATGGTTGCTCAAATCGTAATTCCATTCAGACCAAACTGAGATCTGTATTGGATTCTCCAGAGCTGTGATTTTACTTTAACTTCACCGCTAGTAGCAATTTTCCTCTTGTTCTTTGCTTTTCATTTTGTCTCCTGCGTCACCATTTTTTTTGCCAATATAAAAGAATACCGTTTGTGGGGTATCTTTTGAAAAAAAGCAAAATCCAATATGGACAATTTCTTCATCCTCCAAGGTATGTGATTGTGTGGGAAAATAATTTTTATGACATTCAACACCATAAGAAGTAGACTTCTAAAGATTTTGATAAATTTGTTTGCACTTAATCAATTAGGAAAAAGAAGTAATAAGGATTTCTGACCAAACTTCACAAATATTGGAAATAATCATGATAACTGATTGAGGCACAATGACAGACGCAAAATCAGATTAGTGCAGACATTTGAAAAAATTTACCGGTATCAAGGCAGATTAGCTTAACCATAATTAAGCATATCAATAGAAAATGGTTGGCCAACTTTCAGAAGAACTAAACTACATAGCAGGTGCTCCATCATACAAAGAATTTTACTCAACATGTCTGGTCAGCACAAAACCATTCTCGATTTTATCTTCAGAGATGCGCTTCCAATAAAGGCTTCTCATCACAGGCTCAGCCAAGTGCTCAGCAAAAATAACCAAGGAATGGATTTTCAACAGAAGTACTGGTAATTGGTTAAGCTTGTGAGATATAGCCTAAATGAGCACATACATGTCTGATTTGGCTAATTTTACATCATTCCAGACAGGACATGGTCGAACTGTCGCTCGGACTTGTCACTATATTGAGCAAAGCTAACAGCTAAAAAACAATTAATTCTTTAATTTTCTAAAAGATCAATGCATGACTTTAAAGCAACTGTTGATATCTACGATAAGAGTACGAACAATAAAAGGGACGAGCCACAATAATGACATAGGCTAGTAGATTAAATCTCTTAGTTGCATAAGCATGAGAACAAAGTGATGCACAAACTAAATCACTTAGCTGCATAAGCAAGAGAACAAAGTGATGCATGTGTGACAGAGATATTTCTTTTTCTCCTTTCAGGAAGTAACCTTCTTCATCCAAGTACATTCATTATGGCATGGTGTCTCCAGTGTTGTCAAGGCGCAACAAAGCACGCACCCGAAGCGACACGTGGTCTAGCGAGGCGAGCGTAGTAAGGCGGCACGCATTGGTCGCCTTTGGCGCAAGGCACAGGGCGGCCGAGGCGCACGCCTTAGTGCATTCCGGTTTTTTGTCATTAGGTTTTGATTTTTTTGGGAGGTTTTGGTTTATTTCAGTTATGAGTTATCACTTATGAGTAGTGTATGCCTTTAACTTATGAATATAATGTTGGCATGTTGCATATAATAACTAGTGAATTATAATTCTCGCTCAAATTGTTCATTTGATGGCCACTAGTTATAAGTTATAAGCATTATATGCCTTTATTGTGTTGACTTAATTGAATAATGGTTATATTTTATTTTTTTAATGAAATACATTTTTTATGAATTTTAGAATTTTTTTTACAATTATTATTAATTTTTTAAAGCTAAATGTATATTTTTGTGTCTTACTCAATAAGGAGTGTGCCTTATTTGCGTCTCAGGCTCCAACTGTCCCTTGCGTCTCAGCCTCTCAGGCGTGCCTTGTAGCCTTGACAACACCAGGTACTTTGCTGGTTGAGAGGGGGAAAAAGTATCCTTCAGCTCGCACCAGATCATTTTCTAAATTTCTAATCAATTAGAACAGCCTAATAATCTACTACCTTACAAATTTGGAAAGAATTGTCCAGGGCAATTGCTTTAGGGAAGTCTGCAACCACAAGTTGAGTAAACCAAAGAGAGTATAAGTTGGTCATGTTTACTTGGCCAATGAAGTTTGGCTCAACTAGTTGCAAGACAGGCAATGTCGTTGTTGCACTGATGTAATAATGTCTGGTCTCTTTCGAAGAGAAAAGTGAATGTCAAAATATTAAATAACATATATCGTTTTGCAATTGTCTTGATAAACATGTGCTACTTGAAGGAACTGCCATGCGACTAGTTGAGTCAAACTTAATTGGCCATGTACATTGCTTCATTTATTGTGGACCCCATCTAGTTCTTTCCACACCTCATCCCACTGTTACCATTCTCGCAGAACCCTTACATAGATGCTTGTGGGCACTGAAATTAGCCCACGGGTCGAACCCGACCCGCACACATAAAATAGGCCTGCACACAACGGCCCGCATGCGAAACCCGGCCCGCACACAACGGCCCGCATGCGCCCGCATGCGAACTCGGCCAGCATACAAACTTAGTTCGCGCGCCATAGCCCGACTCAACGCAAACGGGCCCCACTGGACCCGCAACTCAAACACAAAAAGGGGGCCCACCGGCCCCCCCTTCATAGAAAACCGTGCCCCCTCCCTATGGGGAGGTGTGGCCGGCCATAAAGGGAAGAAAAGAAGAAGAAAAAAAAAATCCTAACCGCCTCGATGCGGGGGGAGGTGGCGTGGACGTCTACACAACCGTAGATCCACGACGATCCCTCGATCCGACAGACAAGATGACGTCGTGTCGCCATGCGATCCGAAAGTGCAAAGATGACAACTCAATCTTCAAAGATCAAGTCACATCTTGCCCGTAACCACCGCAACCAAAAAGGAAGGGATCAAGGTTGTTCCCCCCAAATAAGGGAACAATATCTTGATGGTTATGGGGGGAGATATTGGATGAAACAAAAAGATTTCAGCGATATCTCTCCCAACCTCCCCCCTTTGCCTATAAATAGAAGGGGTGGGGGAAGGCATCAAAGGTCGAAGACTGAAGACGAAAGGGCTCTGCAAGAGAAGCTCCAACGCTTGAAGACCGAAGGCTTCACGAGGCACGGCAAGCACGTCCTACGGGAATACTTGGCCCTTCAAGTCCTCATCAACGTGAATACCTTGCACTCGAAGATCAAAGCTTCGACTCCTTGCACGAAGAAGAAAGCCCGGAGAAGAAGACCCGGAGTCGTCGTCACCCCGACTTCTCCAACGATCTTCATCAACTCCGAAGAAGCCATAAGCAAAGGCCAGAGAAGAAGATCGAAGCCGACAACACCCGTCGTCTTCAACAAAGGCGTCAACTCCTCGCACGAAGAAGAAAGCTCAGAGAAGAAGGCCTGAAGCCGGTGTTACCCCCGCCGTCTTCATCAACAAAAGCCGACGCTACAACCGTCGCACGGAGATCGGTGCTACCCCGCCGTCTTCATCAACAAAAGCCGACGCTACAACCGTCGCACGGAGATCGGTGCTACCCCCGCCGTCTTCATCAACAAAAGCTGACGCTACAACCGTCGCACGGAGACCGGTGCTACCCCGCCGTCTTCATCAACAAAAGCCGACGCTACAACCGTCGCACGGAGATCGGTGCTACCCTCGCCATCTTCAAAAGAAACATTCGACTCCGCTCACGCCAAAGAAGCTCGGAGAAGAAGAAAAGCCAAGCCGACGCCACAACCGTCGAGGAAGCCGGAAGAATAAAGAAGCCCTGAAGAAATAGTCATCGCCATTCGAGAAGAAGATCGAGTCAAAGCTAAAGCCAAAGCCAACGCAAGAAGCCAAAGCAAACGCACCGGTAAAACCCGCGCTAAAGCCACGCACGTGCCAAAGCCAAGCAACTACGACGGTCACGAGCAAAGCACCGCACGTTCTAGCCGATACGACGCGAAGTCCGGAAGAACTAAAGCATCGCAAGCCTCTACCCGCCTACGTTCAAGCGCAAGTGCCAAAGCAAATCAAAAGCCAGAGCCACACCAAAGCAACGCCGAAGCCAAAAGCCAAAGCCGACGCCAAAAGCATGATCGACGCCGCGAACCGACGATCAAGGACGCCGAGGTCTAGCAAGGATCGAGGAAGATACGAAGACCGAGGAACGAAGCCCCAAAACCTCCCTAGCCGAGAAAGCGCAAAGCACGGACGGGACAAAATCAACGGCCGATATTCCTTAACCTCTCAAGAAACCCTCACCCTGTAAAGACCTCTGTCCTGGGCAGCCCCTTCAGAGCTCTCGCACGAATACCACGTGGAGACGCGGATCAAAGGGACCCTCCAGAGGATCTCTCCCACAATCTCTTGATCAAACATTCGCCGCACCCGGACTCGCCACACCCGAGTCCCCGGGTCCCGGCACCTGTAATCGTGTGCTCGCATTAAAGACGACCCGTATCTTTTTTCTGCGCATGCAATGCTATAACCACTTATGAAATGACTAACCTTAAAAGAAAGAGCTAACGCCAATCTCAATTGTTTTACCAAGTTTATCCAGGTTTCACATATAAATGTCATCACACCCTTAATCCAATGAGTGTTTTCGGAGGCATCCGAGGCATAAGCCATGAGGCGCACCTTAGGTCGAGGCGTAGGTAAAACACCTCAAAGGCGTTGGCTGAGGCGTACGCCTCAAAGCCTGAGGCATACGCCTCAGGGCGAGGCGTACACTTCAAGTCCAAGGCGTACGCCTCAGGTGTCTGCTTTTGGTGATTTTTTTTTTAATTGTGATTTTTTTATCATAAAAATATTGTTTTGTGGGCCTCATGGATTAAGTGGCTAGCTATAGTACAAAAATACTATTTTTTATTATAAAAATACTATTTTGTGGGATAATTTAGCTTGGAACTTAGAATTTTATGAATATTGTATCAACTATAAAGTACTATAGAATTAAGGTGAAATGCTACACTTTACATACTATTTTTGGTAAGCTCTTATGATGGGTTGTGGATGTAAAATCATGGATTTTGATTTATAATATGAAAATATTAATTATTATAACTTTATCTATTTTTCTCTTTGTTATTTAATTTTTAATATTTAGTTATATATTTAATACATATTTAATTAATTAAAAAATAGACTCGCTTGAGGCTTACGCCTCGAAACTCTGGCCAATAAAATGCCTCGTGTGACCGCCTTCGCGTCTGAAAACTTTGAATCCAATCAACTGACCCTCTCTACCTTTCGTTCCCATAACAAACCTATAACTCAGTAGTATGTTGTAGCTTCATATTTCTGACATATTTGATAGCTTGGATTCTATCATAAAATTCTTATAATTTAGGATCATGATTCATAAGAATACAAAATTAAGATAGCCATCCAATGACTTAACTCTGAGTAATTGTTTTTTTCTAAGAAATATATTCTTCTACTTAATCTACTTCTTAAATCTAACTATGATTCCATAATTTTTTTATTTCTATATGTATCTGTAAGACTAAATCATCATTCACTAGGGAGCACAAACACGAACACTTACACGGACATGGGACACGACAAATCGTAAAAAAGTAGAAAACGGACACGGTATGGATAAGCCAATATATAATAAAAAATTATATATACAATGGACATGCATGAAAATAGTTGGTTTTCGTAAACTGTGAATTCATTACAAAACAAGACTTTTCCATATTTAACATTCATCATGTCTATCATTTAAAATCATTATCCATAATAAAGGAAAGCATTTCATTCTTTTTAAAACTCCTCTTTTCTAATGATAAGCCCAAAATTAGTTTGGTTTTAAAGAAGGAATCCAAAAGTTTTCTAAATTACAAAAAAAAAAAGATCCACGCTTTGTTAAAAAAACATTTTACTTTCAACCTCGTGTGTCTGACACATCCACATGTGTGCTTATAGTGTTCGCAAAGTGTCCAAGGCATATTCGGTAAAAAAAATAATTAAAAAAACTGGACACATGCGAGAAGTATCCGACACGTGTCAAAGGAGTGTGCGACGAGTGTCGGTAAGGACACGGCACCTTTAGGGAAGTGTCAATGCTTCCTAGATCATTCATCATTCAAGTCTTATCCCATCAAGCTAGAGTTTATTATAGGGAAGGCTGACATGATTTTTCGGATAGCATTTCAGCTTGACATCAACCCTCTAAGAATTGTTCTGAAAACCTGACCAAGGCAACTTGGCAAAAGAGGGGAATGCCAAGAAACCCAAAAGTCCATTTGGAGGGAAGGGGGACCTACCATGTTGGTTAGGAAGTTTAAGCTCCTGCAACCAGGGAACAACATAATATGACTACACAAACATATAGTTTGAACTTGCAGTCAAAAGTCCAAACCCTAAATATTCGGACAAGACATCTTGAATCTTGGCATGAATGAAATGAAAAAACCACCCAAAATTTTTAAAAAAACTAAATTTTCAAGTGGCGTCGGGCCATTTGCATAATTTGAAGGATTTTCACAAATTGTCGTAGCAGCAACGACCCCTTTCTGCCAGCATCCCCACAATTGGTGATCTTGAGAATAATGCACATTCTCATTAGTTAATTAATAAAAAACAGGTCATTAGTTAGTACAGAGATCTATCTCATTTAACATCTGTCTTATTTTTGAACAGACAGAAGCCTTGTATTGTAATGTAACCAAAAATGTATATAATGTGTATTGATATCAAAATGAAATCTTTAGACCATACCCTTTATCCATTTTAGGTTGTATAATAAACTTTTCATAAAGTATATATTAAAAATCGAGAAACCTTAATGAATGAGGTTCAAAACATTCCATATAAAACACAAAAGCTCGAATTGTGAAACTTTAATGAACTATTTTTCCACTTTTAAGTTTTAATACTTCATTTTTAAATCTCTCTTCTTTTATGAAGTAATCCTACAAAACTACCATTAGATGTGGAATTCAATAAATTAAACATTTCGTGTATAGTAGTGGTATCCTATTTCCTTCTCTCTTTTTTTGCCAATTTTATGTTGATGCTTTTTAATAAACATTGACTTCCTAATTTTTTTGGCCTAATTTGATCTCAAAACAGTCCATTGAGTGAACAATTCTAGTCAAATAACTTTCAACATGTTTCAGGGTTTATTACTACAAGTTCAAAGTATTGATGAGTTCTTGATTCAGTCTAAACACGCGGTCCAGTTTGATTTCGAAAATACAACGATGAGTAAAAGTCATGTATATACAGTGATTTGTTCCTTCCAAATAATATGATTCAACAAGTTCAAATAGTCCAATAAGCACGTTCATTCGAACAATTTCAACATCTTGAGTTGAGGGTCTGTTAATAACCGAAACAAAACATTGCCCAATCCTAAGTGGTCACAGTGAGACAATAGTGTTGTCTAGTTTTTAAATGATGATTTCATGAATGTCCTCAACAAACTGCAGTTTTGCAATGAACCGAATATGCAAATATGTGTGCACATAAGATTGTATACTATGTGTTAATAAAATCAAGGAGCATATATGGGATGTGTATAATTGACAATGGAATGGTGCCACATATATTGGAAACTGAAACCTTGCCAAGGAAACCAAATACATATAAATCATGGTTCGAAGATTCGTTTTAACCTGAACAAAAATGCTGGACCTATTAAGATTTCAATCCAAAAACACCCACTGAACCCAAAATGTGCTGATTTGGGTTTGGTTTGCTGGTTCATCCTGGTTTGGATCTTGTTCAGGTAAATTGGAAACGAACAATGCCAAGTTGGAACAGAGCAGTGAATCGGGTGACTCAAACCTTAATCTCTGATTATTCAGATATTAAATATCTTTGCCCAAAATGGCCAAATTGGTTCACTTTTCACCTGGTCCAAACCCAAATTCACAAACATTGATATAAATTGCAGCAGACGATCATGATTTGGAAGGTAGAGGACAAGTATAAGGTTCTACGCATACGATAGTCATTGACCACTAAATATCTTAATCAAAGAGGTTAGTGACAGGATACAGCATGTACCCCTTTTGCAATTTGAGGGAGAAAGTAAACACCAATCCATTGTTTCTTTAATTGACAACAAGCTAGAACATGTGTCTACAACTTGAGGGGGGGCAAAACAAAAAAAATCATTTTCTATTTTAAGAAAGAATTTCACACAAGGACACAAACGAGACGCAAATTTAGAATATCATGCTATGCAACGACAAAATATATCCAAATATAGCCAAAAAAGCATGCATTTAGTACAAATATAAGTAAAGTATGAACAATATTTGCACTAAAGTATAAATCTGGACCTACACCATATATGTGTAAGCACTAAAATTGATTTGAGTACGTAATTTTCTTAGTTTAATTGCATCAATCTTTCATACGGGCACTAGAGTGATAGAAATGGTATGGACAAATACTCTTCTTTAGATTAGGCCTGAAAATAGATATAAACTAACAAGGGCTTAGCCAGTGATTGGAATTGACCCTCACTCGAGGAGGTTGCCAGTTTGAATGATGTGAGTGTTTGGAAATTAAAAATCAGGCTTTATTGTCATCTTAGAGGAATATAGCAATAGAGAAGATTTTTGAGATTTCACAGTCAACAAGAAGGGATAACATAATATGTAGAAAACAAGAAGACAGATGCATCAATAAAATTCCAACATATATTTTTATATACAAGCTTCATAATATACTACGTATGTTAGGTCATCATTAACATAAAAAAGGATCGGACCCAAAATTCAATTCATAACTTTCGTTTTAAATCCATAATCCATTCAAATGCAAAGAAAAATTCATGATAAATGACAAGCATATGCAAGAAATCAAAACGAAAAAGAAAACAAGCATCCATTCCAAAAAAATCATGCACGGACCTCATCTGGAACTCGAAGGTACTTGATCGTATTCCCCCGTATATAACATTCAGGCATCCTCC
The DNA here is from genome assembly GCA_947650365.1 of Chamaelirium japonicum. NCBI lineage: Eukaryota > Viridiplantae > Streptophyta > Magnoliopsida > Liliales > Melanthiaceae > Chamaelirium > Chamaelirium japonicum. Next base: position 70,037,907 of record OX393552.1, read on the forward strand.
AAAATCTGTCTCCATCCTAAAACATGGAAAAAAAAATCTAGAAATAAACTAAAGAAAAACAGCGCTAGATTCAACACAACATAAGGGTAGAGAAATCACCTTCGACGTGCAAATCACCTCACGGAGGTGAATGTTCATCCACGTGTCGCAATTCACCAAGTGCCCATTGTAGGTCTCCCCATTCTTCAACTCCACCAGCTGAAGCAGCATGTAACCACCACAAAACAATCCACTGAATGGTTACCATACGAGAAGGGCCATAGCAAATCAATTCAAAAACTCCAAATAATCAATCGAGATGCTGAAGAAGAAAATTAGGTTTACCATGGGATGCCCCTGTGCTGTCTTCAGAAGGGAAAGGGGAAGCTGGAACCAGGACAATCAGAAGGAAAAGATCAACATACAGAACAATCACAGAAATTAAACACTAGGAAATCATTATGCGCCTGAAAACGCTAATTCTGCACCAAATCTGAAAAGGAGACAACGAAAAACCTAAAGAGATCGCACCATGTTTTCCAACCGCCGGAGATCGAATCGGCGAAGAGTCCACGCCTGCAATCACCGAGAGTCGAGTAGCTTTAAACCCTAGATTTCGAGAAAGGAGGTGGTCGAAAACCCTAGGTGAAGCGAATACTTGCTTGGATCTCGGGACGATGTCTTTTTGTTTTGCGAAGCCTAAGGGCCTGTTTGTTATTCGGTCTTTGGATTCAAAAAAGCTGTAGTAAATCAAATGGAATGAGATTTACCGGTAGCCAAAAAGTTTATGAAAAAAATCTAAGTAAATTTTTTGATTTATTAATAAAAAACTCCGTTAACCATGCCACGTCAGTCAATGACATAATCAAGAAATCATCACATGATAGATACACTATTTGGGAAGTAACATATGACCTTGTCAGTCGTCTTGCACCGCCGCCCACCACTCAGCCGACCACCACCATCCCGCCCACCACCACCCCCTCAGCCACAACCACCCCACCGTCCACCACCCTACACGCCACCACCACCCCGTCAGCCACCAAGGCGACGACAGGTTTGTCAGTGGCCGACGGGAGGTGGTGGATGACAACGGTGGCGAGCGACCGGTAGATTTATTTCTAATTTACTTTACTTGTCAATCCAAACAGTCGTCCCAGAAGTAATGGTTTATTTTACTGGTCAATACAAATAGCAAAAAGTAAATCAGATTTACTAGTGGATCTGGGTGATTTACTAGCCCACATCCGATTTACTAGCCTTTACTTTGCGGGTCCGAAAAAAAAACAGGCCCTAAGGGCATGTTTGTATTCAAAAGAAGTAAGATCTAGTAAAGTAAATGGATAAAGTACAATAACAGTAAATATCAGCAACTCCTTATTTAATGTAGCTATTTGTATTCAGCAGTAAAGTAAACAGAACTGTTAATTTACTTTTGAAAAACATGTTTGTTTCTGCCAGTAAAATATGATCATTATTTACTTCACTTTATATAAACATGTTTGGATTCAACAATAAAAAATAATTGTTTATTGACATTTCAATACATAAGCATGTGAGGACAAGGAGGCACAATTGCCTGACCACAAGCAAGTGCCACACATCGCACACACGTGAGGTAAAAGAAAACTGACCACCGCTTAAAGGCAGGATAACCGCATGAAGGCGAAGAAAAACCCAGGGGAACAAAAAGAAAAACCTACCCCTACAATCGTCGGAGACCGACGACCCCCCATCCCTAGAAACCTACCCCCACAGTCGTTGGAGACCGCCAGCCCACCATCGCCATCGCCGAAGGTGACATCTTTAAAAAAAAAAAAGGAAAAGAGAGAACCCTATCTATAGGGGAATGAAAGCTCGATCCGAACCCATGGGAGGATTACCTCGGAGATTCCCCCCCCCCCACCCCGAAGCCACTAGCGGTCGCAATCGAGGAGGCCAAGCAGAGATCGGCGAAATCCCAACCAGGGCCAGAGATGGGGAAAGGGAAAGGCGCTCAATCAGCTGATGAAATTTTTTTTAGTAAAAACGGAATTCTTCAATCTTCACTAGCAAAATTGACCCAAATATCGATTTGAGTTACCTCCTGTTGTAGCTCGTGTGTCCTTAGCGTGGATTTTCTGTATTAACATTAATAAAGATGACTTTGGTTATTGCTTTAATTAGAATACTACTATGGTATATGTTAATACTACATATAATAAAGGATCCTAGGGAACACAGTAGGCCACTGAGGCGCATGGAGGATCCATGCTTGGGAGACCCAGTGGACCAGTTCTGTGTAGACCTAGAACTAGTTCACAGCTTAGGTGATGCCGGTCGCTTCACCGAGAACAAGTTGTTGGCAGGTAGAGGATGTGATGAAGTCTCCACCACGGGAACGTGGGATTCCCATTCACCTGACCAAGCACGATGATCGTGTTGAACAGGAACCAAGATGGTGCATAGTTCAGTGATTCAGACACTGGTGCATAAACCGTCTTACTACTATAGATAATCTGTCCTTAACCCTGAGGGACCATGTACACTGGGCCAACCAGTTGTGTGGTGCTTTGATGTGCCAATGTGTGCGGGCCTTCCATAGTCCAATACCACGGTACGTTGGGTTACTCGGCTGGCGCTTGAGTGACATGTAATCCCTACAGGTTATCCGACGTCCAGTGTTGGATGGGTGCGGTTTGATGAGTCAATCTATCCACACAGTTAACCTAGGCCTGGTGGTTGTCAGTATGACTGACGACGTTCCGGATGCTAGGCATAGCACCGGAAGGTGTGTGGTGTTATAGATGACAAGTCATCAAACCCTAGTCAGATGATCGATCGGATCTGACGGTGCTCCCCACCGCCCGAGTCGTATCATGGCACCAGTAATAGAAGGGACTAAGGATTATCGGAGTATAGTAGAGAACAGGGTTACGAGGGAGTAACATAAGTTTAGTATCACTAGAGTTCAACTCGCGTCGCATTCTGGGTGGCTACGCGGGTTAATCGGATTAGGGCTGATTAACGGAACTTTCGGTGTGTCACCGGAACAGTTAATCAGGGATCCGGTTGGAGCTAGAGATCCCGAACCCTGAAGGTTACACCCTGTCGTTGCGTATAGGAATTGTTCCCCGACCTAGTTGGATACGTTGGATGCGAAGTAGCGTGATGGAGCGCAAGCCCGGAGCCAAAGAACCTAATTCACTTGTGTTACGAGCCGTAGGGGTATTTTGGTAAATACTGAAATATGGCTCAGAACATATTGAATATGGATCTTAGAATGAGCGGAATAATTCCAGGAGCTCATAGGCACTGACGGAACTCGATTCCGAGTAGCGCACCTCACTCAGTCTCACTTTCAATTTTCCCTTTTCGTGAAAGGCGTTTTCGTCCGGACTTCACGATAGACACCCGGAAGACCTAAATTCGACCCCCCCTCATCCCTATCCACCTAGGGGCCGGCCCTAGACTCCTTGGAGCCATGGGAGACCAGCCCTAGGAAATAGGGAGGGGAGGGGCCGGCCCAATGGTTCTACTCCCTCCCCTCCAAAAAATCCGACCCCTAGTCTCCTCCTTTGTGGTTTCGGCCAAGGAAAAGAGAGGAAGAAGAAGGGAGAAGGAAGAGGAAGGAAGGAGAAGGAAGAAAGGAGAAAGAGGAGAAGAAAATCTCGAGGCTCGTCATCGTCTTCGCAACGGATTCTTCCGTCGGCTCGAAATCCTTGCACTTAGAGACGGGATTTCGAGGATTCTTCAATTCGCAAAGGACAAGGTGTTATCCGACAGTTTCCCTTGCGATTCAAGTGCGGTTCTTCATCGTTCTGTTTTCTCCGGATCATAGATCCAAAAAGGTATGATGAATCTAAATACCTAAGTAGATGCATTCATGTCTTCCGTAGATCGTAGTATGCCTCTAGGGTGTCCGCACATATGCTAAGATCGTAGATTTGCATGTAGATTGTTTTCTATCACGAATTGCAATGAAACATACATCGTATGATCTTCAGATCTTTCTTTTTGCTTCCGCTGCGACTCTGATACACGGATCCAATTCCAACAATTGGTATCAGAGCACGCTTTGGCATATGTTTCATGCATGAATTCGTGAAAACATCATATGAATATATGATGGCATATGTTTTTGTCGGGGTTCGGCGTAGATCATGCATATGGATTGTGCTATGTATTGTTTTTTGCAGGTGCCGCGCTGAAAAATAGTAATCTGTGATTGCATGCATCCGGGGGTCGGACCCCGGATTTTATTTTGCATTGATTATTATTGTGGATTTGTAAGGCTCTAGATGGGCGAGGGTGGGGGTTGACCATCCTCGGTTCCCTGGCCATGTTTTTAGGATTATCTTCTTTTCTTTCTAGCGAAATTATACACGAACGAGCACTTGCTCGGAGCGTGTTAGTTTTTCGATCACAGGAAGAAGGAGATGATGCTACATCCACGGTTCGGGCAAGCGGTACCATGGCGTGCAAAGACCCTGTGGGTGCAAATTTTGGCATAAGTTTACCTACTACCACGGGACCCACCGGCCCTGCCTGGTGGGCCCACGAGGACTACCACGGGACCCACCGGCCCTGCCTGGTGGGCCCACGAGGACTATCACGGGACCCACCGGCCCTGCCTGGTGGGCCCACGAGGACTACCACGGGACCCACCGGCCCTGCCTGGTGGGCCCACGAGGACTACCACGGGACCCACCGGCCCTGCCTGGTGGGCCCACGAGGACTACCGCGGGACCCACCGGCCCTGCCTGGTGGGCCCACGAGGACTACCGCGGGACCCACCGGCCCTGCCTGGTGGGCCCACGAGGACTACCACGGGACCCACCGGTCCTGCCTGGAGGATCCCCAGATACGGCAGCAGAAACCGCCATTTACCCCGGAATTCCCCACCAGAGAAGCCTATAAATAGCAGAGCCTTCGAATGTAAAAGGATCGATTCTGAAAAAAAGATCGAATTCTCAGTTCTAAGAAACCAGAGCTCTGGGATTTCTAACTTCCGATCTACCATCTCTCTTTGATCTTCTTTTCTCTTTCGAAGAGATCAGAGAGCTTTCAGTGACACTCGGCCTGTCGAGGTCACTTCAACTGAAGTGTTAGTGAATTCGGGTTGCTCCCTATAGCACGGAGACGTAGGCTTCGGCTCCAATTGACAGATCAAAAAGATTTCAACTCCAATTGACAGATCAATCAACGATCTTCAACTCGAACCTTCAATTGACTGGTGCTGCGAGAGTCTTCGGGTCGGCACGAAGATTTTCCCCCACAGTTTGGCGCCGTCTGTGGGATCCGATCAAAAAGACCAACTCTCCGCTACTACTTGATCGGTTGAACCTACAACCGATCTTGATAGTCAAACTTCCTCGCCCTCTCGGTTGATCAGACAACTGAACGGCAATCTCGTTGCACCTTTCGCTCTCTGAATGGCGAGGACAAAACATCAAGGTCAACCAGAAGGAAGTAACACTCAACATCAACCTCGTCCTGAGACTCGTTCAATGAGTCAAAGGCTCAACTTCGGGCAGCCCCTTGCTGTCCCCGAGATGGGAGTTCACTCAGGAAGCGGAAGATCAGTCGATCGACCGATCGCCCCTCATCCTCATCAATCAATTGGGCAGACTGTCCCTGCTCCTGCTGAAGACCCTCCATCGACATACCAAGTCTCTGCAGTCGATTTCCAATTGCTCCAACTGGCGAAACAAAACGCCACCCTCACGGCTGAGAGGGATGCTCTTAAAAGAGCAGCTTCCGAAGCTGGGATCGTTTTGCCTATCCCCTCTGCAAGCGAGAGGATCAATCTTCCACAACGCTCAATCCACTCCGAGCAACGGAGATCAATGGGCACTGCTGCCCTCGAGAGGATTCGACGTGACCCAACTCCCTCTGCTGCTCCTTGGAAGCAAAGTGTTTGGGATCGCCTTGATGACGAGTCTTCCCAATCGTCTTCCGGCCGCAACTGCGACAAGAAGGCTCCATCAAATCTCAATGCACCAAGGAGGCCCCAAAAGAAAGGCGCTCCTTCAAAGAGCAGAGTCTCCCCTTCCATTCCACTCCAACGTGGACTTGGATCGGACCTTCGACACCGACTTCAACCGGCAAATACTTCAATGCCTGAGCAAGACCTTGCGATCTTGCCTCTTGACCCGCCTCTAGGTCGAGGACACGGTCGTAGGGACGGTTACTCCTCTGCCGGGCCTCTACATCGAAGTCTCTTCGAGACCACTTTTCCAAGAGGATGGAGAACTCCTATCCTTCCCAAATTCAACTGTATCAGAGGAGATCCAAGCCTCCATATACTTGCTTTCAAGCAAGCTCTAACACCACACGAAGAGGAAAACAACGTGCTCTGCCGCACCTTCGCGGGAAGTCTTGATGAGCCTTCACTCGACTGGTATCACAATCTCCGAGCTGGGTCCATCACCCAGTTCGGTGTTTTGGCTAACCTCTTTGTGCAGCACTATCAACTCAATCTAAAGCCAGAGAAGAAACTCGACTCTCTCTACCGACTGAGGATGGGTGCAGACGAGACTCTTCGCAGCTTCACGGGGAGGTTTCGCAACGAGCATGCTGCTCTCTCTGGAAGACATCTGGATGATGAAGCCATCATGTTGGCTTTCCAGAACGCTCTCCGCTTCGATCTACACATCTACAACGACTTCATCCGCAATCCCCCTCCTTCTCTGGGTGCAATGTTTGACCGAATTCAAAGAGAGATTGAGGTGGAAGACGATCAAGTCGCTCGGAAAGGGCGAGAAACTAAAAGAAAGCCTGCTGAAAGAGAAGCTCCTAAGTATGCTGCAAAGGCTCACAACACTGAAGCAACAGCCCCTTCGGCCAACAAAAGATCAAAGAATGATGGACGTCGATCTCCAACGAAGACCACTTTCACCGAGTGGAATATGCCGGTCGAACAGATACTCGACCGCATTCAACATGAAGAGTTCGTTCGGAGGCCTAATCCTCTTCAGCCGAATTCCAAATTCACATCAGACAAAACAGTCTACTGCGACTTCCATCGAAGTCACGGCCATTCCACCGATCGGTGTTTTCGGCTGAAATTCCATCTTGAAGACCTATTGCGAGAAGGCCATCTTCAAGAGTTCGTTAGAGGCGGACACAATCAACATCGGACCTCTGCAAAGGGGAAAGAAGTGTGTTGGATACATCAAATCTCCTCTAACCGGCAAACTATCTCTGTGAATGCCAATGTTTTTGGTATTCATGGAACATTGCACAATCAAAGTCTGACTGGGAAAGAGGTGGATCGCCAAGTTCGACGCATCTTCCACGTTCGTTCTACTGCGAGCAAAGAAGATACCTGGATCGAGAAACCCATCGAAGGTCTTTCTTGGCCATCAATCATCTTCAACGACACCGATCTTCAAGGAGTCCATACTCCACATCGAGACCCTCTGGTCTTGAAACTCATTATCGACGGCAGCACTGTCAACCGGATCCTCATCGACACCGGAAGCTCCATCGACATTATGTTCTCAGACTGTTTCAAACGTCTGGGACATAAGTATCAAAGCCTCGACGTCGTCCCAACTGTGATCACCGGCTTCAATGGTGAACAAAGCATCACAGTGGGCGAATCCAGATTTACCATCGACCTCAGCCGAGAGACTCGAGTCTCGGTGAGGTTTGCAATCGTCGAAGGAATGTCTAGCTACAATGCCATTCTTGGGCGACCATTCCTCCATCAGATCAATGCCATCTCCTTCTCTTACCATCAACTACTCAAATTTGCAACTGGAGAAGGCATCGTCTGCATTCGAGGCGATCAGCAAGCTGGAAGGTCTTGTGAAGCTGCTGCGGCAAAGACAGATCGAAAGATTAACATTGCTCCTCCAAAGCGGCCACGAGATGAAGCTGGTCCCTCTTCTAAATAGCAATCAAAGGAGATTCCGCTGACCGAACCTCCACCAATCGAATGGGAAGCATCACCTTCAATTGAAGAAATCATCCCTATCAATATTGGCAGCGGAGATCTCCCTCGACAAACATTTATTGGTACCGGTCTTAGCGACGCAGAAGCGCAAGACATGGTATCCTTCCTCCAGTCCAATATCGACGTCTTCGCTTGGTGTTTCGAAGACATGCCTGGTATCAATCCAGATGACGCTTGTCACCGACTTGCGATCAAAGAAGAGGTGAAGCCTGTCAAGCAAAAGCCACGCACCATCCGCCCAGAGCTGCAAGTTGCTGTTCAAGAAGAAATCACCAAGCTACTCGCCGCAGGCTTCATCCGAGAAGTGGAGTATCCTACTTGGATCTCTAACATTGTGGCTGTTCCGAAGAAGAACGGAAAGGTTAGAGTCTGCATCGACTTTACCAATCTCAACAAGGCTTGTCCCAAGGACCCATTCCCCATGCCAAGGATTGATAGACTCGTCGATGCCACTACTGGCCACGAGCTATTGTCTTTCATGGATGGGTATTCTGGATATAATCAAATTCCTCTTCACGCCGATGATCAAGAGAAGACATGTTTTGTGACTAGCCGAGGCCTTTATTGCTACAATGTCATGCCATTCGGCCTCAAAAATGCTGGTTCCACCTATCAAAGGCTAGTCACCAAAATGTTCGAAGATCAGATCGGTCGCAACGTCGAAGTCTATGTCGATGATCTCCTCACCAAGAGTTCCGTTCGGAGCAAACATCTATCTGATCTGGCTGAAACCTTCCAAGTCCTTCGAAAGTATCGAATGAAGCTCAATCCAGCCAAGTGCGCTTTCGGAGTTCAATCTGGCAAATTCCTGGGTCATCTTGTGACCAGGAGGGGTATCGAAGCCAATCCCGATCAAATTCGAGCCATCATCGATATGCCTTCACCTACAAATCGAAAAGAAGTTCAACGCCTCACTGGAAGGTTAGCAGCACTCAATCGATTCATTTCAAAATCTTCCGACAAATGCAAGCCCCTCTTCGACAAACTACGAAAGGCGGATACATCCGGTTGGAGTCCAATCTGTGAAGAGGCATTTCAAAGCATCAAGAAATATCTGATGCAAGCTCCCATCCTGACTGCTCCAATGCCAAAAGAAGACTTGTGGCTCTATCTGGCCGTGACCGATCAAGCAATCAGCGCGGTCTTAGTCAGTAGAAGAGAAGGCGTCGAACATCCAGTCTACTACATCAGCCATACTCTCCTTCCAGCTGAGACTCGCTACTCAAAAACTGAGAAGGTCATCTTGGCCTTGCTCACTGCATCGCGTCGTCTTCAACCGTACTTCGTCTCCCACCAGATTACTGTCATTTCAGAACACTCACTCAAAGATATCATTGACAAAGCTGGTCGAGCTGGTCGAATGACCAAATGGGTGATCGAAATGAGTGCTCTGGGGATTCAATTCGAATCTCGCACTTCTATCAAAGGTCAAGCAATTGCTGATTTTCTAGCTGACTTTCCAGTTGAAGACCCCATCACTTGGGAAGAGGATGTCGACATGCGCTTGGAAGATGAGGATAATCCTCCGATCAATCCTGCAACAAAAATTGATCCAAGTCTTGAAGTTATTGCTGCAACTCCTCCTTGGAAGCTTTATACTGATGGAGCATCAAGTTCGATCGGTTCGGGAACTGGGATAGTCTTAATATCCCCCGAACTTGATCATCTCCAGAAGGCCACTCTCCTTGGATTTAATGCCACCAACAACGAAGCTGAATACGAAGCACTCATTTCCGGACTCGAAATGGCAGAATCCCTGGGGGTAGATCGAATCATCATCTACAGCGACTCCCAGTTGATCATAAGGCAAATCAATGGAGAGTACACAGCTCGTGAAGAAAGAATGCAACTCTACTTAGCCTTAGTACGACGTCTTCAACAACGTTTTACTACAATTGAGTTCGTTCAAATTCCAAGAGCAGAAAACCGAGAAGCAGATGCCTTAGCTAATGCTGCCTCAGTTCTGGGAGACTCGCTTGGAGGAAGGCAAATACAGATCAATTATCAAGAAGTGCCCAAGACCATCCCCGATCAACAGATCCTTACTACTACAAAAGGATCTGGGGGTGGAGATCAGCTTGAAGATTGGAGACGACCAATTCTTGACTTCTTCAAACATGGCAAAATGCCAGAAGATCCAAATCAAGCCCGAAGACTTCAAAGGAAGCTTCCCTGCTACACTATTCAAGGAGAAGATCTGTACTTCAAATCTCATAACGGGATGTTGCTCAAGTGCCTTGGTCCCGAGCAAGCACAATCAATCCTGATTGATATCCACTCTGGAGCTTGTGGAAATCATTCGGGAGGAAGATCTCTTGAATCCAAGACGAAGCTACAAGGGTACTACTGGCCAACAATGGCAAGGGATGCTCAACAAGTCGTTCAAAGATGCGAGCCTTGCCAACGGCACGCTCGAGCTATCCATCTCCCTGCAGATGAACTTCATCAACTATCTAGTCCCTGGCCATTCCATCAGTGGGGGTTAGATTTCTTAGGTCCTTTCCCTCCAACTCCGAGCAAGAAGAAGTATCTATTGCTGGCCACAGATTACTTCACCAAATGGGTTGAAGCTGTGCCCCTCTTCTGAGAGACTGACGATGAAGTGATCAAATTCATTCGGCACAACATCTTCTCAAGATTTGGTACACCTCAAATTCTCGTTGCTGACAATGGAGCTCAATTTGATTCCGACAAGTTTCGAGAATTCTGTCTGAACAACGGTATCAAACTATTCTATTCAACTCCAAGATATCCTCAATGTAATGGTCAAGCTGAAGCCTCAAATAGAGCTATACTTGGTATACTCAAGAAAAAACTCAATGACAAGAAAGGATTGTGGGAACAAGTCCTACCTGAAGTTCTTTGGGGATATCGCACAACTCCGAGAAGATCAACAGGGTTTTTACCCTTTCGTCTAACATATGGATCGGAAGCAGTACTCCCAACAGAAAATATATCAAGCACTTTGAAGACCAAAGCTGTTGAAGAAGGCATCAATGAAGAACTTCGGATCAATGATCTAGACTTCTCCGAAGAATTACGAGATCAAGCTTCTCTTCGTGTGGCCAAGTACCAGCAGAAGATCAAAAGAGCCTACGACAAGAAAGTCTACAAAAGACAGTTCCCAGTGGGTAGTTTAGTTCTCAGAGCAGTTTTCTACAACACCAAAGAACACAGCAGTGGAAAGCTTGCTCCCAACTGGGAAGGTCCATATATCATTGAATCAGTGGGAGGCAAAGGTTCTTACAGATTGATCTCGCCAGAAGGAGATAGATTGCCTCGAGCTTGGAATTCTAGACATCTCAAGTTGTTCTATCCGTGATGTAAATTCTGTGATAAATAAAGTGCTCTTTCAAAGTGTTCAAATATGCAAGTGTTCAATTTTTCAATTCAAGTTCTGAAGCAGTTTCAAGTTATTCATATTCAAATTACCAGGTCTTTTAACAAGTTTGGGAGTTAGAGTTGCGACTCAACCCCTTACTAGCAAATGTTAAAAACTGACCACATTCAAGTTACCAAGTCTTTTAACAAGTTTGGGTGTTAGAGTTGCGACTCAACCCCTTACTGGCAAATGTTAACTGACTTTCAAATTTCGATATTCAATTTCAATCAATTTCTACATCGTTTAACAGGTTTGGGTGCTTGAGTTGCGACTCAACCCCTCACATTCAAGTGTTAAACGAATTCAAGTCCAATTTTCAAAGTTACTATAAGTTCGGGTAATTGAGTTGCGACTCAACCCCTTACATTCAAAAGATTGTATCTATTCTAATGCTATTAAGATCATGATAGTCAAAGACATTCAAATCAAGAGACATCCAATTTTCAAACACCAAGAAGATCTTCTATTATCAAAATATGCCAGATACAAGAGTGCGCTGTTACATTTCAAAAATTTACAAGTACAACAACGAAGAAGGAGAAAAGTCTCAAGGCTTGGCCACACTCTTCGCATGCGACTTCTCCCCTTCAGATCCAGGACGAGCTTTGCTCGCCACTGATGCCTTAGAGAATCGGACACTGGAAACATGGGCCCTGAGCGCTTCTGCCGCCTTCTCTGTTGTTTCCTTGTAAACCTTGCATTCAGACAGCGCATGCTCCAGTGCCTTCTTGGAAGTCTCCTCTCTGGCAGTGAAGACAGCGTGCTGAGTAGCAAGTTGTTGCTTCAGCTCTTGGATCTCGTTGGTGCGACCACAGGACACTTCCTCAACCTTGGAGAGTCGAGTCTTCAAGGATTCGAGCTCGTGACTCTGTGCCTCACAACGATCCTGCAGCCCCTTGATCTCCAGCTTCCCCTTGCGAAGATCCTCAATCTTGGTTTTGAGAGAGGCTTTCTTCGAAGTCAGGAGCTCTCTCAGCTCATCTCTCTCCGCGGTTACAGCCTCCAGTGCAACAGTCAAGCGAGATATTTCAGCTAAAGCTTCTTTTGCTCCCGCCCTCATGGAGAGCTTGGTTGCGACATTCATAACTGCTGAGTTCTGCAAAAGAATAAAAGAGTTAGAATTATTATAAAGATACAACTCAGATGATTGATCGAGCAGATGCACCTACCAACAGATCAAGTCTCTCGAAAGCTTCATCCAGAGTAGCCCCCGGGAGGTTGATGAGTTTCCTGATCGCAGCAGTGGGGCGGTTGATGTCAACGTCACCCAAGCTTCTTATTGTTGGAGTCAATCCAGCAGGTGCACCTACAATCAACAAGAGATCAAAGTGTTAGATTATTTTCGAGCTTCAGAGACAAGACATTCAAAGCAAGTTAGTTCAATTACCTGAGGTTTCGACCCTCGGCTCTTTGCCCTTCCGGCGATCAGAGCCACCCTGAGGGGTCAATTTCTCCTGAGTAGGAGTTGGCGCTGGTTGAGGTTGAGGAGCCCCATCACCCACTCGACTTCCCCTCTCCAAATGAGTAGGGGGGGAAGCATTCCTCGGAGGAGAGACTCTCTCTTCCTCTTGTGATCCGCCAGGCTGGATGAGTCCTGCCACCATGGCTTCCACCTCGTTAGCCAGAGAGCGAGAGGGGGGTGGGGGTTGCTCAACCTCCACACCCCCGCTCGTTGTTGCTCCTTCAATGCGAGGAACGTCAGGGGGAATTTGATCAAGGGGCGTGGGGTTGCTTCCAACCCCACCACTCCTCGACAATTTTATTTTTAGGCGCATCGGCCTCTTCAACTCATCAAACTTGTAGGCGGGAACCACTCTTTGGCCATCGCCTTCTGCATCCATAACTCCTTCCATCTGACGGGCCTTAGCATCGTCAATGGGAACAGGAATTGAGTCTTCCCCTGTTGCACCAACAGTGGGGGTGGGAGGAATTTCTTCCTCACCACCCCCATTCTCGCCATCTCCACCAGAGGGAGTGGAAGACAGATCATCCTCGCCATCGCCGTCCTCATCCTCGTCATCGCCACTATTGTCGTGGCTGGCATTCTCAGTCCCTTCGTCTTCTTCGTCGCTCCCCTTCTTCTCTCTTTCTTCTTCTTCTTCATTCTTCTTCCCTTCTTCTTCCTCTTCATTCTTTTTCCCTTGGTCTTCATCCTCCTTTTGCTTGATAAGGGTTTTTCGTTTCTTCTTCACCGGGCCTCTTTGGAGCACCAGCTTCTCCTCCACAGTGGGTAATCGGCGCCTTACTGTATAAATCTTCTTCTCGGCCCGAATCTTTTGAATGATCTTACCCGACTGAGGGTCCTCCTCATAGTCCGAGTATAGAACTTCGTTATCCTCGTATCTATCTTTCGATCGGTGGAGGAGATTGGCCTTGCCATATCTCACTGGGTAGTTGGAGAACTGCTTCCACGACCTGGTTCCACAGGTCAACTCAAGAAATAAGTTGTCTATGGCTCCAGCCCTCTCAGAAGTCCAGGCGAAGATGCCTCCCTCGCTGTACATCTTCACTGCATCATGCACGCTGTCTCGGGGGGTATCGGGCACTGACATGGGTGTCCATGCACCAGAAACAGAAATAGGCCAATCTGTGTATAACTTGTCAGAAGGGACTGTATCAGTTAGCGGGCGCAGCGGAGATACCCCGGTCAAGTTGTAGAACGGGCTGTCCCTCCTGAAAGCCCATCTGTAGTGGAAGAAGAAGTATCCAAGTTCGATCCGAGCATCTTCTCCTTCTGGGATGCTGGAGTAGCACGCCTTCAAGTCTTCCTGGAAATCCGATTCCACGCGGCAGAATGCGTAGATGATTCGCCAGGCGTTTCCTGTGACCTGCCCCGGGCAAAGGCCAGAAGTGTTCAGCAATCTTGCCGCAAAGGGTGGCAACGGTAAACGCAGACCGCAGTTCATTTGGCCGATGGTCACAATGGTTCCCATGACCTTTTCGTTACTGGCGTAGCTGGTGAAGACTGTCTTCTTGTCGATACCAAAAGCAGTCTGGATGCTAGGGAGTGAAGGCTGCGCCCCCTTCCCTTCTGTGAAATAAGAGAGCAATGTTTGCCACTTCTTCCTTTTCGTATCCGTGAACTCGCCGCCGGTATTGTACATATACTCTACCTCCTCTGTCAGAGGCATGAGCGGACCCAGAACAGACTTTACTTTAGGGATGAACTCTGGCCTTGATGGCGCTGAGGCAAACCCTACTCCTTGGTGCCGCTTGCCCAGTTGGCCAAGTTCGGCAAGTGCGGCCTTACCTTTGCCACGACCTCTCGGAGGAGATGGAACCTCAACAATTTCCTTCCCCTTTCTCTTCGAGGGAACCGTACCGGACTTCTTCGAACTGCCAGAGGAAGCCATTCGACCGATCAAACAAGAACAGATCAGAAATCAGGAGAACAAGAGTCTGGACTTCGAAAAATTTTGGAAGCGTGAGGTGAAATGACAGCCAGTAAAAACTTTTGTACCCAGGGTAAAACAGGTGCGCAAATCGAGAAGACACGTGTCTTCACCATATCAAATCGCGTGTTTTTGTAGGTACACGTGGCATCCATCCGTAGCAAGCGCAAAATCAGGCGAACCGTCGGACCAGACGAAACGTCGGACCTACCGGTCCACGTGAACCAACGGTCCAAGCAAGCCACCGGTCTGGGTAAACCGGACCGCCGGTTCAAAGCAACGTTCAAGCCAACCAAAGATTCAAAACAGGAAGGATCAAGCTCCATCAATGTTCGAAACTCTGCCAAAAGATTGAAGAGCAAAGCAGTGAACCTTCTCTGAAGGGCAGGTTCAAAACTTAAAATTGGACAAGTCCAAATTTCTACTGGGTCTGGCAAAAAACCAAGGTTTTTTGCCGATCGCTCGAACCTTGACCGGATATTTTTTCACCGATCGGACAAACATGTCCGATCGGCGAAAATTATTTGATCGGTCAAATTTCTACTGGGTCTGGCAAAAAACCAAGGTTTTTTGCCAATCGCTCAAACCTTGACCGGATATTTTTTCACCGATCGGACAAACATGTCCGATCGGCGAAAATTATTTGATCGGTCAAATTTCTACTGGATCTGGCAAAAAACCGAGGTTTCTTGCCGATCACTCGAACCTTGACCGGATATTTTTTCACCGATCGGACAAACATGTCCGATCGGCGAAAATTATTTGATCGGTCAAATTTCTACTGGATCTGGCAAAAAACTAAGGTTTTTTGCCGATCACTCGAACCTTGACCGGATATTTTTTCACCGATCGGACAAACATGTCCGATCGGCGAAAATTATTTGATCGGTCAAATTTCTACTGGGTCTGGCAAAAAACCAAGGTTTTTTGCCGATCGCTCGAACCATGACCGGATATTTTTTCACCGATCGGACAAACATGTCCGATCGGCGAAAATTATTTGATCGGTCAAATTTCTACTGGATCTGGCAAAAAACCGAGGTTTTTTGCCGATCACTCGAACCTTGACCGGATATTTTTTCACCGATCGGACAAACATGTCCGATCGGCGAAAATTATTTGATCGGTCAAATTTCTACTGGATCTGGCAAAAAACCAAGGTTTTTTGCCGATCACTCGAACCTTGACCGGATATTTTTTTACCGATCGGACAAACATGTCCGATCGGCGAAAATTATTTGATCGGTCAAATTTCTACTGGATCTGGCAAAAAACTAAGGTTTTTTGCCGATCACTCGAACCTTGACCGGATATTTTTTCACCGATCGGACAAACATGTCCGATCGGCGAAAATTATTTGATCGGTCAAATTTCTACTGGATCTGGCAAAAAACTAAGGTTTTTTGCCGATCACTCGAACCTTGACCGGATATTTTTTCACCGATCGGACAAACATGTCCGATCGGCGAAAATTATTTGATCGGTCAAATTTCTACTGGATCTGGCAAAAAACCAAGGTTTTTTGCCGATCACTCGAACCTTGACCGGATATTTTTTCACCGATCGGACAAACATGTCCGATCGGCGAAAATTATTTGATCGGTCAAATTTCTACTGGATCTGGCAAAAAACTAAGGTTTTTTGCCGATCACTCGAACCTTGACCGGATATTTTTTCACCGATCGGACAAACATGTCCGATCGGCGAAAATTATTTGATCGGTCAAATTTCTACTGGATCTGGTAAAAAACTAAGGTTTTTTGCCGATCACTCGAACCTTGACCGGATATTTTTTCACCGATCGGACAAACATGTCCGATCGGCGAAAATTATTTGATCGGTCAAATTTCTACTGGATCTGGCAAAAAACCAAGGTTTTTTGCCGATCACTCGAACCTTGACCGGATATTTTTTCACCGATCGGACAAACATGTCCGATCGGCAAAAATTATTTGATCGGTCAAATTTCTACTGGATCTGGCAAAAAACCAAGGTTTTTTGCCGATCACTCGAACCTTGACCGGATATTTTTTCACCGATCGGACAAACATGTCCGATCGGCGAAAATTATTTGATCGGTCAAATTTCTACTGGATCTGGCAAAAAACCAAGGGTTTTTGCCGATCACTCGAACCTTGACCGGATATTTTTTCACCGATCAGTCAAACATGTCCGATCGGTAAAAATTATTCGATCGGTCAAATTTCTACTGGGTCTGGCAAAAAACCAAGGTTTTTTGCCGATCGCTCGAACCTTGACCGGATATTTTTTCACCGATCGGACAAACATGTCCGATCGGCGAAAATTATTTGATCGGTCAAATTTCTACTGGGTCTGGCAAAAAACCAAGGTTTTTTGCCAATCGCTCGAACCTTGACTGGATATTTTTTCACCGATCGGACAAACATGTCCGATCGGCGAAAATTATTTGATCGGTCAAATTTCTACTGGATCTGGCAAAAAACCGAGGTTTCTTGCCGATCACTCGAACCTTGACCGGATATTTTTTCACCGATCGGACAAACATGTCCGATCGGCGAAAATTATTTGATCGGTCAAATTTCTACTGGATCTGGCAAAAAACTAAGGTTTTTTGCCGATCACTCGAACCTTGATCGGATATTTTTTCACCGATCGGACAAACATGTCCGATCGGCGAAAATTATTTGATCGGTCAAATTTCTACTGGGTCTGGCAAAAAACCAAGGTTTTTTGCCGATCGCTCGAACCTTGACCGGATATTTTTTCACCGATCGGACAAACATGTCCGATCGGCGAAAATTATTTGATCGGTCAAATTTCTACTGGATCTGGCAAAAAACCGAGGTTTTTTGCCGATCACTCGAACCTTGACCGGATATTTTTTCACCGATCGGACAAACATGTCCGATCGGCGAAAATTATTTGATCGGTCAAATTTCTACTGGATCTGGCAAAAAACCAAGGTTTTTTGCCGATCACTCGAACCTTGACCGGATATTTTTTCACCGATCGGACAAACATGTCCGATCGGCGAAAATTATTTGATCGGTCAAATTTCTACTGGATCTGGCAAAAAACTAAGGTTTTTTGCCGATCACTCGAACCTTGACCGGATATTTTTTCACCGATCGGACAAACATGTCCGATCGGCGAAAATTATTTGATCGGTCAAATTTCTACTGGATCTGGCAAAAAACTAAGGTTTTTTGCCGATCACTCGAACCTTGACCGGATATTTTTTCACCGATCGGACAAACATGTCCGATCGGCGAAAATTATTTGATCGGTCAAATTTCTACTGGATCTGGCAAAAAACCAAGGTTTTTTGCCGATCACTCGAACCTTGACCGGATATTTTTTCACCGATCGGACAAACATGTCCGATCGGCGAAAATTATTTGATCGGTCAAATTTCTACTGGATCTGGCAAAAAACTAAGGTTTTTTGCCGATCACTCGAACCTTGACCGGATATTTTTTCACCGATCGGACAAACATGTCCGATCGGCGAAAATTATTTGATCGGTCAAATTTCTACTGGATCTGGCAAAAAACTAAGGTTTTTTGCCGATCACTCGAACCTTGACCGGATATTTTTTCACCGATCGGACAAACATGTCCGATCGGCGAAAATTATTTGATCGGTCAAATTTCTACTGGATCTGGCAAAAAACCAAGGTTTTTTGCCGATCACTCGAACCTTGACTGGATATTTTTTCACCGATCGGACAAACATGTCCGATCGGCGAAAATTATTTGATCGGTCAAATTTCTACTGGATCTGGCAAAAAACCAAGGTTTTTTGCCGATCACTCGAACCTTGACCGAATATTTTTTCACCGATCGGTCAAACATGTCCGATCGGTAAAAATTATTCGATCGGTCAAATTTCTACTGGATCTGGCAAAAAACCAATGTTTTTTGCCGATCACTCGAACCTTGACCGGTTGAATTTTGACCGATCGGTCAAAATTTAACCGATCAGTCAAAATTTGTCCGATCGGACAAATTTTGACCGATCAGTCAAAATCTTTTGATCGGTCAAAATTCTACTAGATCGGTCAAAAAACCGTGTCCTTTGACCGATCACTCGATCCTTGACCGGTTGAATTTTGACCGATCGGTCGAAATTTGACCGATCGGTCAAATTTGACCGATCGGTCAAAATCTGACCGATCAATTAAAATTTACCGGTCAGTCCTTTTTTACGCTAACACGCGACAAGTTTCTTCGTGACCTTTTTTTTCAAACAGGAAGTTGCCGTTCTTTGCACCAAATCCAAGCCAGCCAGAATGCACTCTAGCTAACTTGGAGGGGGTAACTGTGGGTGCAAATTTTGGCATAAGTTTACCTACTACCACGGGACCCACCGGCCCTGCCTGGTGGGCCCACGAGGACTACCACGGGACCCACCGGCCCTGCCTGGTGGGCCCACAAGGACTACCACGGGACCCACCGGCCCTGCCTGGTGGGCCCACGAGGACTACCACGGGACCCACCGGCCCTGCCTGGTGGGCCCACGAGGACTACCACGGGACCCACCGGCCCTGCCTGGTGGGCCCACGAGGACTACCGCGGGACCCACCGGCCCTGCCTGGTGGGCCCACGAGGACTACCACGGGACCCACCGGCCCTGCCTGGTGGGCCCACGAGGACTACCACGGGACCCACCGGTCCTGCCTGGAGGATCCCCAGATACGGCAGCAGAAACCGCCATTTACCCCGGAATTCCCCACCAGAGAAGCCTATAAATAGCAGAGCCTTCGAATGTAAAAGGATCGATTCTGAAAAAAAGATCGAATTCTCAGTTCTAAGAAACCAGAGCTCTGGGATTTCTAACTTCCGATCTACCATCTCTCTTTGATCTTCTTTTCTCTTTCGAAGAGATCAGAGAGCTTTCAGTGACACTCGGCCTGTCGAGGTCACTTCAACTGAAGTGTTAGTGAATTCGGGTTGCTCCCTATAGCACGGAGACGTAGGCTTCGGCTCCAATTGACAGATCAAAAAGATTTCAACTCCAATTGACAGATCAATCAACGATCTTCAACTCGAACCTTCAATTGACTGGTGCTGCGAGAGTCTTCGGGTCGGCACGAAGATTTTCCCCCACAGACCCGGCGAAAGCGTGCACGTTGGCGATGAAGGGGATCGTCGTCAGAGATCGTGCAGAACGGAAGAGCAGGATATCTTGGCTGTGCTATTCAGGTTCAGGGGTCAGACCCTGGACTTGATTCAGTTTGGATGCTTTCTCTGTTGTTTCTCTTTATTCAGTATTTAGAGAACCCCGATGATAATGTGATTATCATTCTTGCTTGTGAGTTTGTCTCTAGATCAGGCTTAGGGTTAGTACTAAAATTATGGATTCATCGGTGTCTCTATATGCTTCTAACACGTGCGAATCAGGTGGCTAGCTAAAATAAAAGGCGGTAACCGCCCTTGTGGTAGTTCAGGTAGTCAAGTACTGTGCACCGAGATAGACGCAGTGTTAGATTTATTTAGAGATAATTAACTAATGTCTCCATAAGAAGTATGATAACCCTAGTGGGATGCCCTTTCCCCACGTGGTCCTAGCGACCAAGTTAGGTTATGATTTTACTGTGTGATACCCGTTTCTAGATGACGTTTGATGGTAGTATGAACTCATCACGATTTGGTTATGCCACCATTAGGTTGAGGTCCGGCGGAGGTTGTCGGATGTCCCTATTTGGCCAACATCGAAACCTGTAATGAGATGAGGTCTACTATGACATCAGGCATCAAATTGTGAATGAGGTGTCATCGTAGTGGGAGTCATTTCCACGTTGACCTTAGGCTAAGCTCCAGATCTTAGGATTGTGGACAAACTAGTGAAGTATCGGGATCCTTGGAATCTATGTAATGTGATCCTTGTAAGAAAGGCGAAAGCTGAGTATTCAAAGTAGGGACTATGATATTTTCCGAGGATACTAATGCTTTGGGGGAAGGTTTATAATCCTAGTGGGAGCACGGTAGACCAGGGTCTAAGTCTAGGAGGTCGTGACCATTCTAAATATGCATAAAACCTCATAAAGAAAGGATGTGTAAGAGGTTCCCTCCAAAGGGGAGCCCCTGGCCTCCACAATCAACCGACTAAGGGTTTGGGTGGGAGGTACGCAGTTCGATATTCCCACCGGGTGAGAGCTGTGTTTTCTTCCATGCTGGTTCGCCTAGTGGTTTCCTTCGGGACATGGGGGATGCCGGTGGCGGTGGGTGACGGTTTTATCCTGCACCGCGGGAGCCTATGAACCCCCATGCCGACACCATCTAGATTTGTGGAAAGCATCCGAAAGCTTATGTGAAGCCACTGTTGCTGCGCACGCGGGTCACATAAAGCTGGTCAAAAGAAGACTGGGAGGTCTTTCAGTTTGCCGTGGGTAATTCTGATGAAGACTGGGTCGTAAAAACCCCGTTGGCAGAAGCGGTTGCATGCTCTCACCGAGATGCTGTCTCCAATTCAGGACCGATAGTCTCAGTGCTCGAGCCCAGGGAATTTATATTCCTGGATGTCTCCACTTGAGGTGGTGAAGACATAGCGGCTGGAGCAGACATTATCTATTTCTAAATTCTATGAAATAGATTGTAGTAGACTCTAACTATTGCTTTAAACCATTGTTTACAGAAATCATGACCAAGCTCGACCCCCTTGCCTCCATACTTAATGATAACAAACTTACGGGACCAAACTACGAGGACTGGAAGCGTAACCTAATGCTCGTCCTTAGGGTTGGCAAACACAAAATTGCCCTAAGTACCCCTCAACCGGCCATGCCGGGACCAAGTGCAACTGAGGCCCAGTTAAAGGAATAGAAAGACTGGCTAGATGCTGATGAGATGTGCAAGTGCTACATTATGGCATCCTTGCAGACCGTCCTTCAGAAGCAAGTCAAAGACATGGCCTTTGCTTCAGACATGATGCTCTACCTGAAGGAAATGTTCGAGGGTCGTAGTCGGGTAACTCGTTACCTGACCATCAAGAAATTAGTGTCCACGAAGATGGCAGAGGGGACTTTAGTTTGGGATCATATGCTGAAGTTGTTTGGCTATGTTAACGAGCTTGGTTCCTTCGATGTCATCTTGGATGCAGAGATCCAGACCGATATTTTCCTCGCGTCTCTGTCAGGAGCGTTTGAGGGCTTCGTTACCAACTTCAACCTTAACATGTTGGAGATGTCTAACGCAGAGCTCCTAGCGGCGCTCCAGGCGGTAGAGGGCGGGATGAAGGCAGGAGCCTAATCCCTAAACGTGGAGCGGAATTCTTCTCTGAAATCCAAGGGCAAGTTTTAGAAAAGAAAGTCTAAGAAGTAGGGGTGTGCAGGATCCAATCCAAACCGATCAAACCGACCAAACCAAACCAAACCGATCAATTTTGATCGGTTTCGACACCCTCAATGGATCGGATCGGATTGAGTTTTTAAAAACCGACATGATTGGATTGGTTGACGGATTTGTAAATTTAAAACCGACCTAAACCGAACCGAACCAACATATGTATATACATATAATATTTTATTAAATATACCATATGTCCTCATATAACCTTGCTACCAACAACCTTTGCAATATTGTAGGATGACTCAAAATCAGTTAAAAATCTTATTTAGGTCTAATGATTTGATGACAATTATTATTTTTTAAGGTTGAACTAGGTCCTAGTAGAAGGGGGGAAAAAACCCAATAAGAAGATGGTCCAAAGCATAAACCGACCATCCAATCCAATCCAAACCGACTTTAATTGGATTGGATTGGATTGGATTCCAATCTTAGTTCGGTTTGGATTGGATTGAAAATCCTCAAAACCGACCAAGGTTGGATCGGTTTGGGTTTTGCCTAAATAGGTCGGTTTCGAACCGATGCACACCCATACTAAGAAGCCCGTGAAGATGGGCCAGGTGCAGTTGCAGGTTCCCAAGCAGAATGGTCCAGCGAAGCCTAAAGGAAAATATTTCCGATGCGGCAAGAAGGGGCACTGGAAGGGCGACTGCCGCGCGGCTCCCAAGAAGGCTGAGACAGGTATATCTCAAATCCACATAGTGGAATCCCTTGTAGCATCCAGTTGTTCTCCAGTTTCATGGATTATGGATTATGGTTCCACTAACCATGATTGCAATAATTTGCAGGGGTTCAAGGAGACAAGAAAACTGGGTGATGGAGAGATAATCCTAAGCATGGGAACTGATGGAAGAAGTTTATTACTTAGAGACATACTTTATGTACCGTCCTTGAGACATAATTTAATTTCTGTTTCCTTATTGAATAATGAAGGTTTTTCAGTTTTATTTGATGCTTCTGGTGTGTCAATTAAATTGAATGGTTCCTTTGTTTGTAAGGGAAAGATACAGAATGGTCTCTATATAATTAACTCCAATCATAAGCAGGATGACATAACTAAAGCTTGTGTGATTAATTCATCTAAAAGGAAAAATCCCTCAGATAATCCAACACTCCTTTGGCATCTAAGGCTTGGACACATAGCCTCAAACATGATTCACAGGTTGGTTAAGGTATGACTCTTAAGTCTAAATATTTCAGAAAGTCTACCGATGTATGAGTCTTGCCTGGAAGGCAAGATGACTAAAAGGTCTTTCCGAGCCAAAGGTAGCAGATCTAAGGAGGTATTGGAGTTGGTACACACTGATGTATGTGGGCCCATAAGTGTCCGTGCTATAGGAGGCTTCGAGTATTTCATCACCTTCACGGATGATCACTCGAGGTTTGGATACATATACTTAAGCGGCGGACGTCTGAATCCTTTGATAAGTTCAAGGAGTTCAGAGCTGAAGCAGAAAAGCAGACAGGTAAAAGTATCAAGTCTCTTCGATCGGATCGGGGAGGCGAATACCTATCGGATGAATTTATTGGGTACCTGCGTGAGTATAAGATCGTATCCCAGTTGACTGCACCAGGGACACCACAACAGAACGGTGTATCTGAGAGGAGAAACCGAACTTTGTTAGACATGGTTCGGACTATGATGAGTTATGCCACATTGCCACCTAGTTTTTGGGGATATGCCCTAGAGACGGCAGCATATACTTTGAACTTTGTTCCATCAAAGCCAGTACCCCTAACTCCTTGGGAGCTGCGGTTGAAGCGAAAGCCAAGCCTATAATACTTTGGGATTTGGGGTTGTCCAGCACATATGCGGAAGGACAAGCGAGATAAGATAGAGTCAAAAACTAAGGTATGTCTGTTCGTTGGGTATCCAAAAGGGACAAAGGGTGGTCTATTTTATGATCCTGAGGATAGAAAGGTTGTCATCTCGACGAACGCTGTATTCCTAGAGCAGGATTATTTAATAAACCATAAGCTCACTAGTAAAGTAGTTCTTGAAGAATTGCTTGGTACTGATGGGAGTACGCAGACAGAAAACATAGTGGGAGCCAATACTACTAAGATTAACGGTACTGTAGAATCGACTCCTATGGAACCACCACAGGTTCGTCGCAGTGGGAGGACCACAAGTGCTCCTGATAGATACATTGGAGAAGCCTTTATGGTTGATCCAGAGTTTCAGGAGAATGATCCTCTGAACTATGACGAAGCGATGGTATCCACTGACCATGCAGCATGGCAGGAAGCCATGGAGGTAGAACTGACATCGATGTCCCAAAACTCGGTCTGGACACTTGTAACACCACCTCACAATATTAAACTTGTTGGGTGTAAGTGGGTGTACAAAAGGAAAAGAGGTCTGGATGGTACCGTTGAGACTTACAAAGCTAGACTAGTCGCTAAGGGTTATACCCAGCGAGAAGGGATCGACTATGACGAAACATTTTCGCCAGTGGCTATGCTTAAGTCTATCCGGATCCTCTTGTCCATTGCAGCCCATTATGATTGGGAGATCTGGCAAATGGACGTCAAGACCGTATTCCTCAACGGGGATTTGGAAGAAGACATCTACATATCTCAGCCTCCAGGCTTTGTCGCAAAAGGTCAGGAAGGTCTGGTGTGTAAGTTGCAAAGGTCCATTTATGGACTGAAGCAAGCATCCAGAAGTTGGAACATGCGTTTTGATCAGGCTATCCAGTCTTATGGATTTGAGCAGAACGTGGATGAACCATGTGTTTATAAAAGGAGCGATAAGACTGCAGTAGTTTTTCTAGTGCTTTACGTAGACGATATCCTGCTCATCGAAAACGATGTTGGAACGTTGTCTACAGTGAAGGTGTGGTTATCCTCTCAATTTGATATGAAAGACCTGGGTGAAGCAAGTTATATTCTGGGGATCAAGGTAACTCGAGATCGTCAGAACAAGATTCTCTCGCTGTCACAGTCAGCCTATATAGATACTATCTTGGTCAGATTCAGTATGCACAACTCCAAGAAGGGACTGGTTCCATTCAGACATGGAATGAAATTATCCAAGGATCAGGGTCCTAAGACTCCTGAGGAGAGGGCAGAGATGCAGAAGATACCTTATGCTTCGGCTGTAGGGAGTCTGATGTATGCCATGCAGTGCACGAGACCAGATATATGCTATGCAGTAGGCATGATGGGCAGGTATCAGTCAAATCCGGGTTCAAGGCACTGGACTGTTGTGAAAAGTATACTCAAGTATCTCCGTAGGATGAGAGATTATGAGTTAGTTTACTCTTCACAGGAACTGATGCCGATTGGATATACGGATTCTGACTTTGCGTCAGATCCGGAATCCAGAAAATCGACGTCAGGGTTTGTGTTTTCATTAGGAGGAGGAGCTGTCAGTTGGAGGAGCGTGAAGCAGAGATGCATCACGGATTCGACGACAGAGGCTGAGTACGTTGCGGCGTGCGAAGCAGCTAAGGAGGCGGTATGGCTCAAGAAGTTCCTCACGGACTTAGGATACGTACCGGGAGCTCAAGATCCTATTGTCCTTTACTGTGACAATAGTGGAGCGGTAGCACAATTCAAGGAGCCAAGATATCACCAGAAGAGCAAGCATATCGAGCGGAAATACTACATTATCCAGGACTTGCAGAAGCGAGGGGAGGTTACAGTGACTCAGGTGGCATCTGTAGATAACATGGCGGATCCTTTCACAAAGGCGTTACCGACCAAGGCTTTTGAGAAGCACATGGATGCCATGGGAGTTAAGACTGTTGTTCCCCGCTAGGCCAAGTGGGAGATTGTTATAGCTCGTGTATCCTTAGCGTGGATTTTCTGTATTAACATTAATAAAGATGACTTTGGTTATTGCTTTAATTAGAATACTACTATGGTATATGTTAATACTACGTATAATAAAGGACCCTAGGGAACACAGTAGGCCACTGAGGCGCATAGAGGATCCATGCTTGGGAGACCCAGTGGACCAGTTCTGTGTAGACCTAGAACCAGTTCACAGCTTAGGTGATGCCGGTCGCTTCACCGAGAACAAGTTGTTGGCAGGTAGAGGATGTGATGAAGTCTCCACCACAGGAACGTGGGATTCCCATTCACCTGACCAAGCACGATGATTGTATTGAACAGGAACCAAGACGGTGCACAGTTCAGTGATTCAGACACTGGTGCATAAACCGTCTTACTACTATAGATAATCTATCCTTAACCCTGAGGGACCATGTACACTGGGCCAACCAGTTGTGTGGTGCTTTGATGTGCCAACGTGTGCGGGTCTTCCATAGTCCAATACCACGATACGTTGGGTTACCCGGCTAGCGCTTGAGTGACATGTAATCCCTACAGGTTATCCGACGTCCAGTGTTGGATGGGTGCGGTTTGATGAGTCAATCTGTCCACACAGTTAACCTAGGCCTGGTGGTTGTCAGTATGACTGACGACGTTCCGGATGCTAGGCATAGCACCGGAAGGTGTGTGGTGTTATAGATGACAAGTCATCAAACCCTAGTCAGATGATCGATCGGGATCTGACGGTGCTCCCCACCGCCCGAGTCGTATCATGGCACCAGTAATAGGAGGGACTAAGGATTATCGGAGTATAGTAGAGAACAGGGTTACGAGGGAGTAACATAAGTTTAGGATCATTAGAGTTCAACTCGCGTCGCACTCTGGGTGGCTACGCGGGTTAATCGGATTAGGGCTGATTAACGGAACTTTCGGTGTGTCACTAGAACAGTTAATCAGGGATCTGGTTGAAGCTAGAGATCCCGAACCCTGAAGGTTCCACCCTGTCGTTGCGTATAGGAATTGTTCCCCGACCTAGTTGGATACGTTGGATGCGAAGTAGCGCGATGGAGCGCAAGCCCGGAGCCAAAGAACCTAATTCACTTGTGTTACGGGCCGTAGGGGTATTTTGGTAAATACTTAAATATGGCTCAGAACATATTGAATATGGATCTTAGAATGAGCGGAATAATTCCAGGAGCTCATAGGCGCTGACGGAACTCGATTCCGAGTAGCGCACCTCACTCAGTCTCACTTTCAGTTTTTCGCTTTTCGTGAAGGGCGTTTTCGTCCGGACTTCACGATAGACACCCGGAAGACCTAAATCCGACCCCCCCTCATCCCTATCCACCTAGGGGCTGGCCCTAGGCTCCTTGGAGCCTTGGGAGACCAACCCTATAAAGGAAATAGGGAGGGGAGGGGCCGGCCCAATGGTTCTACTCCCTCCCCTCCAAAAAATCCGACCCCTAGTCTCCTCCTTTGTGGTTTCGGCCAAGGAAAAGAGAGGAAGAAGAAGGGAGAAGGAAGATGAAGGAAGGAGAAGGAAGAAAGGAGAAAGAGGAGAAGAAAATATCGAGGCTCGCCATCGTCTTCGCAACGGATTCTTCCGTCGGCTCGAAATCCTTGCACTTAGAGACGGGATTTCGAGGATTCTTCAATTCACAAAGGACAAGGTGCTATCCGACAGTTTCCCTTGCGATTCAAGTGCGGTTCTTCATCGTTCCGTTTTCTCCGGATCATAGATCCAAAAAGGTATGATGAATCTAAACACCTAAGTAGATGCATTCATGTCTTCCGTAGATCGTAGTATGTCTCTAGGGTGTCCGCACATATGCTAAGATCGTAGATTTGCATGTAGATTGTTTTCTATCACGAATTGCAATGAAACATACACCGTATGATCTTCGGATCTTTCTTTTTGCTTCCGCTGCGACTCTGATACACGGATCCAATTCCAACACAAACCACCAAAAAACCCTCTACAAAACACACCCAATTCAAATCCCTAGATTAGGGTTTTTCGAAATTGGGGATTTACAATCTTGAAAATAACACATCGGATCACACACACTCTCAATTCAAATAACCAAAAAAAACCTGATAACCTAAGATTCATGGAGAGAGAGAGAGAGAGAGAGAGAGAAAGAGAGAGAGAGATCCGATCACACACAATCTCAATTCAAATACCCAAAAAAATTAATTGTACTGTGTGTAGGAATGTAGGATCCGATCATGGAGAGATAGAACATGTGCTGTGTGTAGGATCTGATCGTAGATCGATGGGGACGACGAGATCTGGGATGGAAATGATGTTGGGGACGATGAGATCGGGGAGCCGTTTAACCCCGATGTTTCTCTCGGACGAAATCGTCGATGCAGCTACTGTCGATTACATCAGATAAATACAGAGTTTTTTTTTTGGTGCATCCCACTCATTGAACGATCGTAAGTTCCGTAAAAATTATTTATCAATCGGATGGTCCAAAATTCAAAATCGTTTATTTCCCGACGTCTCATATTATATTATATTATATGGGTCTTTAATGGCACCACGTAATCCTAAAATACACGTATCCCTAACCTCGACCTTCGTTTCCACCTACCCTACCACCGGCGCCTCCTTCATCATTGCCGCCTCGCTCCTCCTCCATCTTCCTCGTGTCGGAACCCTAAGCACCTTGTAGTACGTGTTGGTTGATGCCTGTCGACGGTGTAGCCACCGACTTTACGGTGCCGATGGCATTTCTATGCTGATGTCGATGGTCACGATCGGCACCGTAATGTCGATGGCTATCCCATTTTACGATGTAGGCAGGCATCCACCGACACATTTCCAGGGTGCTTAGAGTTTTGACTTAGGAAAGATGGAGGAGGAGGTAGTTGGGCGGCATGGAGGGGACGAAGGGATGGGGAGTGGTGTCAGTAGGGATAAGGGTTGGTTGGCTCAAGGTTAGGGGCGGGAGTAATTTGGGGATAATTTTTTTTGAAATTCAGGGGTGCCATGCTGAAATTGGTGGGTGTATATAGACCATGTTATTAGTGAGGACTTGCAACTATGGTTGAAGCTTTGTGGCATGGCGTCCGCTACTTTCACTACTTTCTCCAAAGGGGTTGCATATTCGACATCGGTTTTTTATTCTCCCGGTGTTGTGGTGAATTATTTTTGCTCATTGTGACCACTTTTCTATGGGACTATTTAGAATTTATGGACTCTCTTTGCTATCACTGTGGTCCTTTTCCGAAAAATAATAAGTGTCGCCCTCACTCATCAATCCAAGAAGATGATCAAGGTAAAGTTGATATCAAGTTGGAAGGTTACCAATTTTATGATTAAATCCAAAACCAACTCTTTACATGTTTTTTTCTTTCTTTTTGTTGGTACATAACTGAAGGGTCACTCAACCACCGGAATAGGCCATCATGGCACAACACACTAGTTGGGACCTGGCCCACTACAAACAAGAAAACTGCCGCCCGAGCGAACAAGGGAAAGGGTCCACCTGGCCCGCAACAAACTAGAGAGGCCCATCTAGCCCGAAGGAGAGCACCTAGCTGAAGTGGGAATCGATCCCTAGTAAGTGCCCACAAGGAGTTGTACCACTACCAACTGCTCTAAGCAGCAATGGTATCTTTATAGTTAGAAGCCTACTTAAAAACAATCGTCTTCCAAGTGAAGGGTGAAGGTAGAGATTGATATTTCTATAAGGCGATTGACTACGATTCATGTTGAACAATCCAGCTTGTTATAATGCGACAAGTTTCTGATCGTGGAAAAAACCGAGGATGGGGAAGGAGAGATGAATCAACGCGCAAAGAGGGAAATATCATGAATATGTCAGTTAGTGCTCTGATCGTGTGGTCACCCGGAGGAGGCGCCGCCCAAGTAGCAACGTCAAGTAGAAGGCGCATACAATATGCACCCATCGAATTTAGATAGGCACCTAGATGAAGCCAGCGTAAATGAGAAAGACATTTATTAGTAGCAGTTTTGAGTTACTTGGAATCAAGTAACTCAAAATTGATACTAGTAAATGACTAATAACCTTTTGGAATTTACTTTACTACTTTAAATGTGAAAACAAACAAGAAAAAATAAAACTTAATAGGGAGTTACTTTACTAGATTTTACTTTGACCGAACACAAATAGGGGTTTTGAGTGGAACCCAAATCCTCCGTCTTATTTTTTTGCCCCATCATCTGCCCCCCAAGTCACAGCCGTCCATTGCACCCATACCCGATCGGTGCATCGCACTCAGCCCCAACTGGAAGGCAAAGAAACAGATCCGATTGGCCTAGGCACTAGCTTGTACCTGATCACTAACGTCCCTTTGCCTGCCGGTTGGGGTGAGTGCGATGCACCGATTAGGTATGGGTGCAATGGACAATTATGACTTGAGGGGTAGATGATGGGACAGAGAAATGGGGCAGAAGATTTGGGTTCTTTTGAGTGGGCCGAGTTGTGTTGGCAAGCAATAGGGCGTTTTAAACTTGAGGGTCTATACTTACACTTCGTATTTTCGTAGATGCACGATCGTTGTGTGACTTATCCATAAATCGCCCCCTTCGTCTTAAGGTAAGACTACGAGTTCCTCAATCAGAAAAGGGTGTATTTATCAAGTAAAATATTTTTTTTTAAAAAAATCAGGGATAATTAGTTATAAATACTCCGCAAGCTCTTAATTTAAGCTACAGTACACTATTAATTTGGATATTACCTAAAGTTCTTATACGGTAGGCATCGTTTAGCATGGATCCCTAGGCAGATCTGCGAACACGATCACGAAGAAACGATCTATAGTAAATATCTAAAATATCCTTCTATGTTTAGTATTCAGGAACGGATTTCGTTCTGCTACAAATAAGATCTGATAAACACGGTCACGATTTTTATAGAATGTTAATAAATTTTGATTATGCGATTTAAAGATTTGATAAAATCCGTTTGAAAATCAGATACATATTAACTTAATTAGATCTTGCATGAATTGAAATCACTATTTATAATTTTTTCATATTTTTCTTATGGTAATTGATAAATTTGAAATCAATATTACATTTTAAGTTGTTTGTTCGGTTTATTCCTTTATGGAATGCAAAGAAACTACTGTCTGGATTGCATTATAGATACATATCATATTCTTTTCTTTTATTTTTGAGAGAAATATAGATTATATTAGTGTGACGAGTTTAGTAGATGCAAATTATCAATAAAGTGTCTCTTGATTTTGCAACTGTCAATTTACGTGACATTTGATTTTGAAAAGTAATATTTAGTCAGTGGCCGCTTGGTTTTGAAAGTGACATGTTTGGATTATTTATAATCGTTGTTAAATGCCATTTAATTATAGGATAGTCCTGTATCTATTTTTTTTCTCAGAATTCTCATAATCACCGTGAGTCTAGTTTTGTAGAGCTCGACGAGTAGATTCAAAAAATACAAAATTTTTAAAATTTCGGTTTGTATATAAAAAGTTGTGGAGTTCTTAATGTGAGCAAACAACTTTAAAAAAAATTTGATCATGAGAAACTGCCACGTCAAGGGCCCCCCATCAGTAAGGGTAGAAAGATCTTTAGGCATGCTAACTTGGACTACCACGTCACGAGGCATGCGGTGTGAGATGAATTTTTTTTTCTATTTTTATCTCTCTTTTAATGTGATTGTTTTGCTAGTCGATGGTGCGTAGCGGTGATAGTGATCACGACAATAGTAGTAGAATGACTTATTGTGGCGGTGGAGGCCCCGTGTATCGCCTCAAATGAAATTCATCAAAAAACATCACATAATAAACCCTTTAACCACTTGACGTAGTGCAACGACATTCGTCCGATAAAATGCTGGTCAATGTTGAATACTATTCACCTATTGAAGTTGGGTGAAATGGATAGCTGTGATTATATACTACACCAGAATGTCCGACTTGGGTGGACAACATGATGGCTAAATATCATCTTTCTTATATATTTTTTAAAAAACTAGTTATGGTGCACATGCTTCGCGCGTGCTACCAAACTATATAACACTCACAGTAGTTACCCACCCTTGCATTTCTAACCCACACAAACTACACAACCACCACATACCCTTCATATCCCAACACACATAAATAGTTTGTGCATATGCAAACTATAAAGGCTCATGATATATCATTCATTTGGAATTGATAGAACAAGATAATCATTGTGGACATTGGTTCTACTTTATGAAAATAATTATAGAAATTTTATTTGTTGTATATATCTTTTTAGTTTACATGAGTTGATATTATAATGTTAAATATTTAGGAATGCCCAGAGACAAATTGGATCCATGGGCTGTTGGGCGGCAAAAGAGTTGCGATGCGTAGCATGATAATTTATACTTTAAACTTTTAGCTTCCGCTCCTTTTTTTTAAAAAAAAGAAAAACCTAGGTGAGAGGGGGGGGGGGGTTAGGCATGGACCCCGACCGGCTCCAATCCTTTTTATTAAAAAGCAAAACAAAAAGATGATTACGTCACCCACCATGGAAGGTTGTGACGTTGAAGAGAAAGTGACAGAGAGAGAGAGAGAGAGAGGAACATATAATTTCACATTTCGTATGATATTTGTAAGATATTCAATTATAAAAGCAACAAAATTAATATATCAAACCTTCATAATTTACATGCTTCAAAAAAAAAAAAAAACTTCATAATTTACATAAACATGAAAGTCTGTAAACTTTATTTTACAAGTTTGGGAACCCTACTTTAGTTAAAAGTTGAGGGACTTTATTTATATAAGACACAGAAGATCCGTTCATCTATAGAATATTGTTAAACTTTGAAGATATAAGACATAAGTTCAACTTGTATGATTTTGTTATCGTTGCTATTGACAGAGAAGTACAGAACCATTGTTTTTTTTTTAAACAAGAAAAGGCACATAGTCTGCTTATGAGTATGTACATAGATTGTGCAAAAAGAGAGAGAGATGTGAATACCTAAACTTAGTGGAGAGGGGGGGATAAGAGAGAGGGAGGGTTAGATTGCGAGAGAAAAATAAAAAGAGAGATAAATAGAGGGAATGCATCGATGGTTGGATACATGTCTTACGTGTGGTAACATGGGAACTAGTAAAGAGAACTTGAACCCATGTGAGGGTAGAATTTTTGATATGGACAAGTAAGTCAAAATGACAATAGTCAAAGCATATCCAAAATCTATATTCCTAACCATGTGTGTTGTTATATATTTTTTTTTTTGAGCAAACAGAGAAATATTGGGGCATATGTTTATGTCATCCCATTTTGGACTCGTGTGGTAACATAGGAACTTGTAAAGAGAAGTTGAAGCCTTTATATAGATGGAATTTTCGATATAGATGAAAGAGTCAAAACGATACAAGTCAAAACATATTTAAAGCCCATATTCTTAACCATGTGTGTTTTTTTTTATAAAGGTAACATATTAACATTGGGGAACGTTCTTTTGCGATCTCGTCTTTGGACTCCACTGGAACCTGATTTATATATTGACGTGGAGCCCATGTGGAGAAATTATCCACTGGATAAATCAATTAATAAATACTTAATCAAATAAACTAAAAATTTAAACAGGATTCACCTGAAAAATATAGAATCATCGATTTAGATATTGACTTTTATCATAACATAACCATCAAAACTTTTTTGAGTACAGTTTTGAACTGATGATAATTCTTTAAAAAAATTTCAAGAGAATAAAAACAAGATACTTCAATATCTGTAAAGACTATGACATGATACAACGGGACATAGATTCTTTTGAATCTAAGGAATTGTATACAAATAGAATTTAAGTCAAGATGTACCAAATTGAAGTTGTAACAATCACGCACAATCCGAATTATATGGAGATGTATACAAAGAGAAGGGAAACTTATTCTTAAAAAAAAAAGAAATTTTTTTCAACTAATAATTGCAACAAAGAGAAGATGCGAAAAAAAATACTTATGATAATTGTAATAAGTGACAAAAAAATTACAAGGGCATAAATATTAGTACAAATCATCTTGTTTCATGATTTTAAAGTACAAAATTGATAATACAAAACATTTATACAATGTTAAACTACAACTATCTTCACAAACTATCGTATTTTCATAATCTACTTTTAATAAATATTTTCTACAGTATGAACAAGAAGTTCACATCTTCTTTCACTGCAATTGAAGTATAAAAATCTATATAACAAGGGACGGCAGTTTTGTGCTGATTAGACAAAAAGAAATCAAATGCTGACTAGACAAAATTCTCTCGCGATCACAGTCGTTCCCTCTCTTCTTTCCCGATCTGTGCATGAATGGGAGTGATCAGTTCTTGGGTATTTAATTAATTTGGTTTAAATAGACATATATTAAGAGGGAGACCACAAGATTTAAATGGAAACAATGAATGAGAAATCTCGATGAGAGATAATGAGTTTGCATGGAAATAATTATTGGGGTGGTTGTGCATGGGTTGTTAGAGAGAGATATAAAAAGATATTAGAGAGAGATATAAAAATATATTAGAGAGAGATTTAGAGAGATAGAGTTGGGCATGATTATGAGATCCTAGAGAGAGGATCGGGAGGAGTTACAATCGGTTTGGGGAGCTAGGTTAATGCATGGATTCTGTGAACGATTGTGATGGTTCGGGTTTTAGAGAGATAATAGATCGTGTATGAGTTGGGGTTGTGGGGTCCTGCACATGCATGACTTTAATGGAGTTGGTGTGATAAGCTTTTAAATGGGATAATAAAAGTGATTTATTTTAGAGAGAGGGAGTTGGCCGGGTGTGTGCATGGTTGGGGTTGGAGTGTACGTGCATGCATGCTTGGATTGTCGGATCAGGCAAGGGATGGTTGTGATGGTTGCATGGGATTAATTGGAATAGGAAAGAGAAAAGATGGAAAGAGATTAAGAGAGAGAAGTTCGGTGGGGGGGTGGGATTTAGAGAGAGAAAGAGATATGGATGGCTGCGTTATGCATGCGTGCATGGGTTTCGGGTATTGCATGGGGCTTGGATCGGACGGGTGGGTGTAAGAGGGAAAAGATCGGGATCTAGAGATGGTTGTTGTGATGGGTTCTTGGATGACTAAAAGAATGGAAAACGTAGTACCTGCTGTAACTCAAATCTTCTACTACATTTCTCTGCCCCCAAAGTCATAGTTGTCCATTGCACCCAGGCCCGATCGGTGCATCGCACTCATCCCAACCGGTAGGCAAAGAGACAACCGGTGCATCTCGATGAGAGGTGATGGGTTTGAATGAAAATAATTTGTTAGGATGGCTGTGCATGGGTTGTTAGAGAGAGATATGAAAATATATTAGAGAGAGATTTAGAGAGATAGAGCTAGGCATGATTATGAGATTCTAAAGAGAGAATCGGGAGGAGATGTGATCGGTTTGGAAAGCTAGGTGCATGCATGGGTTCTGTGAATGGCTGTAATGGTTCAGGTTTTAGAGAGAAAATAAATCGTCTATGAGTTGGGGTAGTGGGGTCCTGCACATGTATGACTTTAATGGGGGTGGTATGATAAGCTTTTAAATGGGATAATAAAAGTGAATTATTTTAGCTTTTAAATGGGATAATAGACCCGACTGGTGCATCACACTCATCCCAACAAGTAGACAAAGGGATGACTGTGATCAGGTATAACCTAGAGCATATATCGGCGGGCCAATAACATACGTTTCTTTACCTGCCGGTTCGGGCTGAGTGCGATGCACGGGTCGATATGGGTGCAACAGATGGCTGTAACTTGGGGGGCAGAAGATTTGGGTTCAAGGGTTGGGGGGGGGGGGGTGTTTGCCGTCGAAGGCGGCCCGTTGCATAGTTGACATATATGTTGCCGTCGAAGGCGGCCCGCTGCAGTTCGACAGGCACGTCCATGCACTAGTAATAATACAAAACATCTTGTTTCATGATTTTGAAGTTAAAAATAGAAATATTTTTTTTACAAAGCCAAACTATAAGCTATCTTCACAAAAGATAGAGCATTTTTAGTGTATACTTTCAACATACATTTTCTACAGCATGGACAATAAGTTGTTTTTCTCCGTTTTTTTCATGTGAAACTCTAACACGAAATATGAAAGTTTTGTTATTGTATTTGTGCATTCATTCGTAGTTCCTACAAAACAATAATAACAATTATAGTATTGAGAAAGAACTTGTTCAGATAAATTAGATTGTATTTATAAATTATGAACATACGTCAAATTGTGAGTTCATTATTTGAGTTGTTGTGCAGCTAAAAATTTTATTTGCATCTTTTTCAAAAAAAGATATTGATACAGTAATAGTTGAATCAGTGATATTAAGTCAAATAAGGTGCCTAATTAAATGAATATATTTGTTATATAGATGTTCTAACAATTTCTTAATATATTTACAATACTAAATAGAAAGAGTTTATTTAGTTTGAGAAATCCTACCAAGACTCAGCAATTGCATATTGTTTGCCATAATTCTCACAATTAATGATAGTTCCATAGCTGTTGAATTTTTCTTACAATAATTACTGCAGCACATATAATAACATTTATGCTAGGGTACGATACTTATAATAGATGTTTCAATCCGGTATGATTGTCTTTATAGTTAAGTATTTTGAGATATTTTGATTCGATATATAATATAATAATAATTTATAGTAAATTTAAATATACAGTACTATTTTTGTTGAGTAAATAATTTACTTGAGGGTTAATTTGTGAACTGCGGTGGATGTTGTGGGTTGAGTAATGCTTGATTTTATCTTCAATATTTGTCTGTTTTTGAAAGCCCTACTCATAATGTAAAAGTTATAACATATCAAACGAGTAAAAGTAAAAGTCAAAAATAAACGATTCAATATATTTAGCATCAGTACTATCTTGATTGATGATTATATCAGAAAGTGTAGTTGTTGAGAATGACTTCTGACCTAAGAAGATAATTAATTGGTTAATATACCAGCAAAAATAAGGTATAAAACTAAAGATGAAGGAAATATATAAAAAACCGTCACCGTTATAATATTATAGTATATAGTATATAGTAATTATTATTGGCATTGAATCCATGATTGTAGTCAATGCTGCACCTTCATTTTGCAGTGCATTACCCCATGCAATCAATAATATACTGTAGTAAGAATATCTATATAACATGGCACGGTGGTCTACATGCTGATCAGACAAAATGGAACGATTACTAGTAAAAAATGCGCATGCTGACTAGACAAAAATAACCATCTCTCTCTCTTCCCCACGATCTCTTTTTCTTCCCATGATCTCTCTCTTATCTATTATCTCTCTCCCTCTCTTTCCTCCATGATCTCTCTTTCTCCGACAGCTCTCGTTCTTCCCCGCAATCTCTTTCGTTCTCCGTCTCTCTTTCTCTCTGTCTCTCTCTCTCCGTCTCCACGATCTCTTTCTTCCCCATGATCTTTTTCTCTCTCTATCTTTCTCCGTCTCTCTCTCTCTCTCTCTCTCTCTCTCTCCGGGGGGTTGGGAACCCAAATCTTTTGTCGTATTTCTCTGCCCCATTGTTGGCCCCTGAAGTCACAACCGTCCGTTGCACCTGGACCCGATCGGTGCATTGCATTCAGCTCCAACCAGCAGGCAAAGGGACGACAATGACCAGGTACAACCTGAAGCATATGTCGAGGGGCCAATCACATTCGTTTCGTGCCTGCCGGTTGGGGTTGAGTGCGATATCGATGCATAGGTCGGGTATGCGTGCAACGACGGCTATGACTTGGGGGGCAGATGATGGGACAGAAGATTTGGGTTCGGAGGTTGGGGGGTTTCGAGGGGGGCAATGGTCGCGCCGAAGGTGCCTGCTTCGTGCCAATCGGCACGGACATGTACTATTAAATTATATTACTACTTATCCTACTTAAGAATAAAACTGATTTTACGAATGCAATAATAGTCATATTGAATATCGACAATGGTTATTTCACGAAAAGATATATCCATGTGATATCTTTTTCTTTTTCTTCTTTCTTTAGGCTATACATTTAAGACAAATAACAAGTGCATCTACAATATTGTCTCAGATGTTAATTCTTCGTATATTGTAATATATGTAATCATGATAATAATCAAGACATGAAGGTAGTATGCGATACCAATTTGAGGTGGTATGCTTGCCATCCTATTTAAATTGTAAAGTTGGATGAAAGTGAAAGTTTTTATTAGTATTTGTAAATGTTCTTATTCCGCTTGCTCAACTATTGTGATTGCAAAATCCTATTTTTTTAAACATCTTTTTGAAATCTTTGCTCACAAATTAATATGCATATTGATTAATTAAGATTTAATCAGTTAATGAACTAGACAATAAATTATCGAATTTGCTTTGGGATACTGAAAAATAGTAGGTAGTCAATGCGGTGTGCAGTTGCTTTCAGATGACAACTTTTAAAACTATTAATGACAAGTGACTTATAAAATAATACATATCTTTTAAAATGCTATATCGAAAAAGGCCATTGCTAAAATGTTATTTTCTAAAAAAAAACATTTTACTGATTAGCTATACCGAGTTACCGACGAGGTGGAGGCTGCAGAGTCGGAAACAAGTGAAGTAAGAAAGCCCTTCTCACTTCTCAGGCTTCTCTTCTTCCACTTGCCCAGGTTTCTAGGGTTTTCGGGATCGACGGTGGTTGCGGAGAATGGAGACGCCGAAGAAGAGAAAACCCGAAGAGGGATCAGAGGGAAGGGACGAAGAAGGGATCGACGAGGCTCAGAAGAAGCAACGCCTCTCTCCCGTCACCAGCGGCCGCTCTGTGCTTCCGCTCGCCCCGTACAGCGACGACGACGATGAAGAAGAGGAAGGAGGAGGTGCTAGATCCAGAGCCAACGGGCGTATAGGGGAGGGGAACGGTCATCGGGGCGAAGGCGAAGGGAGGGAGGAGGAGGAGGAGGACGGCGGCGGGGATGGCGCGCACGAGGGGACCTCGGCTCCTGCGAGGCGGTTGCGTCAAGTGGAGGTCCGGAGAGATTGCCCTTATCTTGATACTGTCAATCGCCAGGTGAGATTACCATCATTCCTTTTCCCTTTCTTTTCTGAGAATTGTATAACCTTTTCACTTCATAAATTTGTGTTAATAGTGTTTAACGTGGGTCGAATCGAGTGTGTTGGATGGTTCACATTCGGTGGCAATGAATATCTATTGAGCTCCTTGCATTCTCTCAATTTTTTTTTTAAAAAATTATTTTCTGTATCGCGTAGTGTCTTGCCGAGTATAACACATTTTCTATGCTTTTCTACCATGCTCCTTTTCGGAACATGGGTGGGTTTTGCTGATGATGGCAGTTGCCATGCCATATCCGAGGAAGAATGCCATTGGGCATATATTTCAGATGATTTCTGACACAATATCAGATAAGGTAGGTAATTGTTCTCCACCTCCGTTCTCCATCTTTTATGCTGGATTAAACATTTAGATTTAGTTTATTGTTTTTAGCACTTAATGTTCTTGTTGAACGATTTTGTAGTTGAACCCATGCCTTTGTTATTTCTTAAGTGAGATTGGCTTACTACTCCCCCATGATAAACGACATCTTTGTTCGACCCATTATCATATCACGAGGTAAAACAGCAAGTGACCTTACATTGAAGAATGCTCTTATTCTATTCAATTTTTAGCTACTTGTGGTCACATATAAATTTTTCTACTAAAAGAAGCTAGTGCCATTTAGTAATTTTTCTCGAGACAAATAATGGATTTTCTATCTGCATCCACTCATGGAGTTAAACAAAAAAAAGAGACTATTTAATGTGTTACTATGGTCATATAGAATAAGTATTATTTGCTTTATCAATTCTAGATTCTATTACCCTGCTGCAATGATATTTGGATTTGCTAGACGTACGAGTTCGAAACGTCTATGTCAATTCAACGTACCAAAGAAAATTAGGCTTGTATTTCATGCAACAAGATCATATTGGAACTCATTGTTGCTTAATCAATCCTACTATCTTCTTATCCCCACTTGCTTTGTATTTTTTATTTTTCTTTTTGCTGTCATTGGCTACACTTCTTTTCGTCATATTATCTAAACTCGTGTTACAAGGACACATGTTCCCTAATAAAGATGAGCTGACATATATCTCTGTGACGTGAATTTTTGTGTTGGACTCTTCGAACTCCTTGCCACTCTTAATTTACACGTTCTGAAACTAAAAAAATTAAAATGGCAGTATCCTGCAAAGAATCCGCTAATCCACTTAACTTTAAGGCCATGTCCATCAAAGAGACATATGTGACTTGAATAAGAAATATAGTGCTTAATTATTATTAAGAATCTATGATGAGTTTTGTAGAATTTTAATAGCCTTCTTTTTATTTTTACATTAACTTCTTTAATCTTCTTTAATGTAAAATTCATGCAAGTAATGAATTATGGTACTAGTATGTCGACATGTTATAATTCATGTCATTTATGTGACTACACATTTAACTTATGGCTATCCCCAAGGGTCATAACAACATTCCGAAGAGACAAACCAATTCTGCCTATTTAAATTTAATATGTGACATATAAGAATGTCTACAAGACAAAGATATGTATGATAACATTGGCGCAATGTTATTTCTGAAAAATAGTATCAAATTTAAATATTTTTAGTTGATAAATTATGTAATCAAATATTATTTTTTGGCCATGTCAAACACATGTATAGATGTTCGATTGGACAACCATGTCGTTATCTTGGTTACACCGTGGATATGTTGTTCGTCGATGTTGTTTGTTTGTTTGTTGTTACTTCTGTTAGGGTTGCAAATAAGTCGAGCCATGCTAAGCTTTGGTCTGTTTGAGCTCGACCTGGTCAAAAGCTTGGTTGTTCAAGCGTGACTTTGCTTAATTAATAATAAAACAAGTACAATCTTTGGTCTGTATGTGTTTGGCTCATGTCTGGGGTAAAAATCGACGAACACCTTTCAATGTGCGATGCTCATCGGAGGGAAGCTGCCACTTGAAGGGCCAACTTTGTTTGTCAACGGAGCGGACCGAGCGACGGTGACCTGTAACACAACAAATGGAGGACAGAGACAATTGGCTTCCTCTGGAGCACAGACCCTCTGATGTCTAAGTCAGTGGTCGATAGAGTGAGGAGGCAAGCTGGTGATAGAGGAGAGTTAGGGCAGTGGGGACTCACTGTGTTCCAAACTTTTGCACAATGCTTCGGGTGAGCTTTTTTTTATAGAAGCCCAGAAGATGAAGGCGTCGACATGTGTTCGGCCACGTGGCGACGTCTAGTTGGAGCAGATGATAACTTATTCTCGTAGACAAACTAGACACTGTTCAGGAGTCAGGTGTTGGGAGCGTCGTGTCGCAGAGGTGACAAGTCCTCCTGGGAATCTCTACATGCCACTGCCAGATTGGTGCAGAAATGTCAGGCGATCATATAGAGCACTTGCGTGTTGCCACTTGATATTCGACACGCTTCCTGTCACCTGATGCGCTGCGTGACATCATATCCGTGCTATGTGACAAGTCCCATCGAGGATTTTCCCTTTCAAGGAGGGTGAGCGGTGCGAGCTCCTAGTTCTACTTGAGCGAGCTTGGATTGTGGTTGTGCATGCCGTTGGCTTGGTCAAGGTAGGCAACGAGTTCAAAGTGAGGTGGACCGACGAGCCTCGGGCGAGACTCGTGGAGGTGTCCATTATGAGCTTGGTCAAAGTAGACCGACGTGTCCACCATGAACTTGAGGTTGGTAAAGGTGGACCGATAAGCTTCGACAAGAATCGACGAGCTCTGGGTGAACCGGTGAGCTCGAGGTGTCCATGAGCTCGATGTTGGCAAAGGTGGACCGACAAGTTCCGACGAGCTAGGGTGAGACCCGATGAGCTCCGGGTGTAGTTCGCTTTGGAATCCACCATGAGTTTTGCCAAGATGAATTGACGAGCTCCACCAACACTAATATGAGCGGGCTCCTTGCTGACGTCACACTACGTGATCCTAGGTGGGCTTCCCACTGATGTCATCTTAGACGGGCTCCCTGCTGACGTCATATCGGACGAGCTTTTTGCTGATGTCATATCGGGCGAGCTCTCTGCTGGCGTCATCTCAAGTGATCTTCCTACTGACGTAATATGGGTTTGACATGAGCTTATATGAAAATAAGAATCAATGGATCAATATGCAAAAAATCCTTGAAATTATTTCAATGATATAAATGGAGTGAGGAGCAATTGTCGTGAAACAAATGAACTTATAGCACGATAGTATTTCACCAAGGGTTAGCACCAAGCCCATATCTTTTGCTCTTTCCATTGATAAACTTACTGCTAATATTCAAGTAAGTACGACAATGTATTATTTGTATATGATATAATGCTAATCCATGTGAGTCATGTGGCAATGATTGGGTTAAATATTAAATTGGAATTAAGGGGGAAAGCATTAGAATATAAGAGTTTAAAAATGTGCAAAATTAAGTTGAGATAGAGTATATGGAATGTGATTTTAATGGGAATAGTAATGATAGTGATGCTGACATAATTGATGCCTAAGAAGTACAACAAGGTGATTGTTATCGATATTTTCGATCTATTTTTTAAAAATGAAGAGATACACGAGGATATATCAAATTAAATTAGAGTTGGTTCACACTTCACAAGGTTGGCTATAAAAAGAGCTTAAGAACATAAGATAAGCATGGTATAGATGATAATGCTGAGGTGGATGTGTGAAAATTCTAAGAGAGATGGAGCGAGGAATGAGTCCATTAGAGGAAGTGTTGGAGTTGCACCAGTTAAGGACAAAATGAGGGATAACATATCATGATGGTATGTGCATATGAACGAAAAGCATACGCGGCCCCTATAAGGAGACAATCCTGGAAAGGGTCAAGGAGGAGGAGGGAAAGACGTAAAATAACATCAATGAAGATGTTAAAAAAGATAAAGAAAACCTCCTTTTACAACAAAGATAGTGCTTGACAGAATTGAATGTCGAAGAAGGATTCATAAAGCCCACCCCAAATAGATGGGAGAAGGCTTGATGGTTGTGGTTATGGTACTTCAACTTTACAAAGCGATTTGAGTAAATCTTTTATTCAATCAGATAATATTATTTGTAAAATTTGATTACTGGTCATGTAGAATCTACGTATCAATGGGTCTTGGGTGCACACTGTACAGTTGATTCTAGTCATTGCAATTAAAGAGAGAAAATATCGGGTTCCTCCTGTTGTACTTGTACATCATATTGTTGTACATGGATCAGTGCAAACAATCATTATGTGTGAGACACTGTTGTTTTCTGCTGAAGATATTTGTGTAACATAACAATATCATTGACAATTAGATATCAATCAATATAAGTACTTAAGCTAAAAGGCATTAACAATATAAGCTCGTCACAACTACTTCTATATATAATCTGCCCCAAGCCTAGTTGATCACATTGAAACTAGTTATTTTGAAAATATTGGACAGGCTTTGCAATCGACTCTATTTTAGTGGATTATTATCTCAATATATTTCTGTAAAATTTTTCTTAGATGGCCAGATA
This sequence comes from Chamaelirium japonicum, assembly GCA_947650365.1. Taxonomy (NCBI): domain Eukaryota; kingdom Viridiplantae; phylum Streptophyta; class Magnoliopsida; order Liliales; family Melanthiaceae; genus Chamaelirium; species Chamaelirium japonicum. The sequence continues at coordinate 70,081,206 of OX393552.1, forward strand.
TTCTTGGTTGTGAGGGTTACAACTTCCAACCTGAATGTTTTCCAACACCCAACTAGCTCTCTACGTTTGATGTTGTAGGTAGGTAAACTTTTTGAGTCTTGCCCAACCTGTTCATCAAATTCTTTCACCCATGTCAAGCTAGTGAGTCATCAGAACCTTGCATGCCTTTTGGAATTTTTCTCTATCTTGTTTGTGGACTTGTGTGCTTTATCAGATGCATATTGATAATATGCCAGTCTTGTCAGTCTGATTATCGATTAGCATGACAAGGTTTGACAATTGTTAGTTTAATTTGATGCAGAGGCACTTAGGACTGGCATTCATTTGACATATTTGTGGATCAGTTACGGATGTGGTTCTCATCTTGTCTGTTGAATCTGCCTAGCCATGTTGGCATATTATCCTTTAGTTATCGTTGGTTTTCCCTTGTAGAACTGAGCTGTGAAGCTTTTTCTGTACTTTTGTACAGTTGATTCTTGATTTTGAACAATAAATACTTACATGGCTAGGTCGAGATAGCATTGTATTATGCAATAATTACATGATGAGGTCGAGATAGCATTGTATTATGCAAACTAATACTGGGTAATGAATACTGCATGGAAATGATTGTTGTCTTTTCCCTTCATTTTGGTTGCTATAATTTTTGCAATTAATCATGGGCTAAGCATTCTATCTTGATTGTTAAATTCAACTAACAATTTTACTCTCTTCTGCTCATGCAGGTTTTGGACTTTGATTTCGAGAAGTTCTGCTCCATCTCTCTATCAAATTTGAACGTTTATGCATGCTTGGTCTGTGGGAAATATTATCAGGGAAGGGGACTGAATTCTCATGCATATACACATAGTCTTGAAGCAGGACACCATGTTTATATTAATCTTCAAACGGAGAAGGTTTATTGCCTTCCTGATGGATACGAAATTAATGATCCATCATTAGACGACATCCGACATGTTCTCAACCCAAGGTATAATCATATGAGTCACTCTATATCACTTCTTTCTTTGTAATCCACTGACTTCTAATTAGTTGGGTATGTACTTTAAAAAGATTCCATACTTTCATATCAGGAACACTTATACAACAAGGGTATGCTAATTGCATGCCTATAAAGATAGTTCTATTGCATGTGGTGATGTTAATGATCTAAACAATCTGAGGTCTGCGTTACTGATGGAGCCTTGTTGCAAGCTTAATATTTGTGAGAAACCTCAAACCATCTAGACCTTGAGTTCTGCCCAGTGCCTATGTAGTCAAAGTCGGTAGTCAGCCCTAGTCGGCCAAGGCCCGACTAGGACTAGTCGGCCAAAATTTATTCTAACCCCTCCCCCCTCCCTAAACATATATGATATATGAACTAGCATAAATGTCAATAAGTATATGATATTAGGTTAATAACAATACATACCTTCAGACTTCACGGCATGGGTATAAATGCATAAGTAACAGTCTAACAGAACACAGTTGTATTGGTTTCATGCCCATGTCAGAGGACTCGGAACTAAAAATTCATCACAATATTTGTTTGATGATGTCTAATATGTGAACAACCCCAATTTTGATTATAGGGTTATATGGATATCAACAAATAAACTAATTATTTGTCTATGTTTTTATCTGAGATTCTCAGGTGCTCAACAGATGATTACAGGGAAGAACCATAGTTGTGAGTCTTGCGACTCAAGACTTTGAGCCAATGTTTAAAAATCCAAATAAAATTGCTTGCAAAGACTCCTTGCAAAAAAAAAATTTTGCTTGCAGAATGCTGCCTGGGGACTAGTCGGCAATTGCTAGTCGGGGACTAATCGGGATTCCGCCCAGCAATGACAGAATCGGAATTAATCGGTCGGCAAAATGCCGTCTGGGGACTAGTCGCCGACTAGTCCCAACTTTGATAGCATAGCCCAGTGCCCACCAAATGTGTATTGGCCCCTCAATCTCTCTTAAGTGTCCACCAAATGTGTACCGGCCTCTCATAAGTGACACTATACACAAATGGAAGGTTGTCTTTGTATGATCTCTCATTAGTTAAGAGTACACGTGTGCTTGTAAATGTTCCCCCCCCCCCCCCCCCCCCCAACCCCAACACACACACACACAAAAGTGAAAAGAAAAACATAAACACACAAAAAAGAGGGGTGGGGTGGGGTGGGGACGCTTCACTTTTTAATTCTAAATTTTGTATGATTATTGTGTCTGAATGACAAAGGGTTCATTTAATTCTTCCCTTATTGTGTATGCTTATTGGTATTTGTATGGATGTGGTGATGAATGACATAAATTTCAGTTAACTCGTATTGTGTATTATTCATAGTATATGTAATAAAGTGTTTTCCCCCCTGTTTGTGTATAGTACCATAAAGCATTTCAAAAGTAAACCTCCTATGGATATAGTTTGCATTGTCATTCTTCTGCTGTTTTTAAGAGAAAGAAACAAAGTGGTATTATTATCAAAATGTGGGAGTGCATCTATCTTGTCCCTATAGCGTATGTGTGTGTTTATGTTGAACTCAAATAAATGGGATGATGCTAGTTGCTTTTGCGTTTCCTATTCTATTTAAAATTAGATTATGTATCCTTTCTCCTTCGATCTTGAAACTTGAGGAGCAAGTCCTGAGTGAATGCACTATTCTTCTTAGAGCATTACCAAATATATACACTTGGAATGAATCACACAATGATCATTGGGGGGATGCAAAATTTCTGATTTCAAAGAAATCAGAAAGAAATTTACGAATAAATCTACACACCAGTTAAGATTCATCTGGTTAGATAACTTAGATCTAACCAACGACTACACTTAGTAGCCATAATCATATACATAGGGTGTTGCACTGTCCAGTCTGATGCCTACAAGCATTTCACAATGCTTCCAATCCCCTCTTCAGTCAACATCATTTACCATATTCATATATTTGTTTAATCAACTTTAGTTAGTAATTGTTTTACAATTTACTTATTTTGTAACTTTTGACATTGTATCACACTATCTTATGGAACACAACCACCGAATGAGTTGAATTTGTAATATTTGGATGATTTTATATGCATGTGTCTTCCCCACCCCAAACTGGTGTAAGCTAATAATGTCAATAATTCATGGGTCAGTTGACAACCAATCATAAGATTTTGGTTAATTCCTTCCTTGAAGCCTCTACTTTCAGAGTTTATATTCCATAATTGATCCCAATGAAGGCTTTACACATGCTTCCCAGGTACTTTGTTTCTTATCTTTTTCCTTGAACAAATATGCTTCTTTGCTCATGTGATTAAATCAAATGTTGTCAGTAGGCACTGTCCGGTCTATGCCCTCACCCTCGGAAGCCATTAATGAATGCAAATTGGGGTTACGGGGGTGGGGCATTTAGAGCCGTAAGAGGGATGGAAATTGGGGTTGAGTGGGGATGTTGAAGGGTTATATATAACCCCGGGGGATAAAAATAGTCGTTGGGGCCGCATGTATCATTGTGCCACTGCATAACCCAATGAGAAAAAAAGAGCCATTGTAGTGTGCGTTCACATAATGTTCATGTGTGTCCGCACAATACCATGTGCGGTAGTAGCCAGTCCCATATGGTAGCATCCAGAGCCACATGTCCACACAATTTGAGGCAGTGGTGGTGTGGTATTTGCACAAGCTCCATGCTCACTTGTCTGCATATGCAACTGCTTATGTGCATACACGATCGCATATGACAACACAACCGAAATCCATTCTTCAGTCTTCTGTGTCATGCAACTAAGCCTTGACTTTTAGCAAAAATTAAAACTCAAATTCCATGCTAACTCTTGTTTTCATCACCAATATTATCTTAGTTCTCATTCATCCTATCTCTGACATACAAGCACGAAATCTTAACCCTCTTCCATTACGGATTGGTGAAATTTTTTCTGATGTATGTTTCTCTTAGGAAAATTGGATTAGAAATTGCATTAAGTTCTGATGCATGGCCTTTTTCGCTTGGTTTAAAATTCTAGGAATTGTGCATTGTAGCCTTCTTGGAGGCTGGGCAAAAGTCGCATACCAGAGCACATTCTGAATCTTTAATATGTCTAACTGTTGGCTGAGATGTTGTCACATTATTGTTGAGTCATCTTTCTGTAGAATAAACAAGCTGCATTTCGGATTCTAGTTGAATTTCAGGGGCCGAAAAGTAGTATGAAGTGTTAGCTTTTCTTGTTCTGACCATAGTAACCAAGTCGAAAGTCGGGAAAAATCGGCTAGGAGAGAAGTCGGAAAAATCGAAAAAAAGTCGGAAAGATCGGAAAAGAGTCGGGAAACAAATGGTAGAATTTTAGAACATATTTATATATAGATGTTACAATAGATTTTTTAAGCAATACATGACGGGATTAAAACGCGTAAATTGGGATTAAAACATGAAAATCACAACTTTTTCATAAAATCGTGACTTTTTTAAAAAATCGGGAAAAAGTCGTGTAGTGAACGTTTACTAAATAAGTTGTGTTTTAATCGAGACTTATTCAAAGAATCGGAGATTTTGGTAACAGAGGTTCTAACTTCTTATCACCTTTTCCTGTTTCTTTATGCTTAAGTGCTTCCTATATTATTAATCTGTCAATGCATGATCTAACTGTTCATTACAATATAGAATCTTTTTAATTTTTTTATTAATTAAAAAAAATTGTTGTCTTTATAGTTATCTTATTATCTAAGAATCAACCTTCTCTTCATGGTAGGATGGCTCACATACTTTGTGAGATTGAGGATTTGGTTAGCAACCATAGTAGACATATATAATCTGTTTATCCCTTAACATTATTTTTTTGTTATCCCCTGTACATGTTAAGAAGCAGGCCTTTATTGATGCATATAATGTAGGAGCTTAAGCTGGTCATCTTTTCATGAGAGTAAACTATGCTAAAGTTTTCTCCTTCCATATTAGTTTTTTTTTAGAAATATATTTGTGATTTTTTCCATTCTTAACATACTTTGCAAGACCTTTTATTTAATAATAAAAATATGTTACTTGAAAACTAGTTTGTCACTTAATAGCACTCCATAATATTTTGTTCAAGTTTTCTTTGATCTATAGATTCCTTGGAGGAAAAAAAAAGTTACAAATGATTTCTTCGCTCCCATCTATCTTTTGACTAGCTCTTTTCCTATAAAATCTTTTTTAGGTACACCTTGTTCAAAAACAATAGATTAGAAAACAAGATTAGAAGAGGCAACTTGCTCACATCCTTTGGGTGGGAATAACACTGAAATTGATGTCCTTAAGTTGTTAGATTCACAATGATGTAATCATAGAGGTATTTTTATGATACAAATCAGCTAGGAAGCATGGATACTCCAAAGCACCCCCCGTGGCCGTATCTAGTACGTATCGGACACAGATACTTGTTGGATACGGCTAAGCACATATCCATGTACTAAATAATTAAATTATGGTGCAGATATGGGTGGGATATGGCCGTATCCTAGGGACACAGGAGGGGTACGGTAATTACATATATAACGACCTGGGTCGGGTCAGATTGAAGAAGGGATTTTCTTTTTCAAGGGTTTTCTTTTTTGGACAGTGCTTTAATGCTTGAGATGTGGGAGGGATGCTTTATTTTGTTATGACTTATGATGGTTATTTCGGTTTTTGAATGATGTCATGATCAATCTTTATTTTGGACTTTTGGTGATGTTGGTCGTTATTTGTCGATGAATGGTTTGTCATATTTTTTTGGCATAACGGTATTTTGCTTGCGTAGTTGCATACTTGTCGTTCTCCGTTCTAGATGTTTTGAACTGGAAAATGAAAATTAATCAAAATTTTATTGCAATTATATATATATATATATATATATATATATATATATTCCGTATATGTGTCCTAGTTTTTAAGGATTTGTTGTGCAGCGTTTACTCATCTGTTCCATGCTTCATTGTAATTTAGCTATGCTATTTCCTTTCTTATTAAATAGAGTTGTTCCTTTATTTGCCTCGGGGGGTGCGAGTCGGTCGCATTGTGTCAGCTTCAAGTCGGGATTTAGATCCATTTTCAACTCATTCACTTGGCAGGAAAGGTAGTCAGTTGGGTTTGACTTTTATGAGCTAGACTGGACCTTTTGAATTGTTTTTTGTTCACTTTAATTGGCTTGGTTTGGTCTGAGTTGTTTGATATATCTAATGTACTAGTGTACTGTGTATATAACTATATATAGAATTGTACATGTACTATTTTATTTTGTGTCTGTATGAGAGATTGTATAATATAGTGTTCTTGTGTATAGGATATGCATCCCTTGTGGGTATGTATGCATAGCCTCATTATGGTGTGAGTCTTGTAGTTGCACATGTTGGACTCCATGCCCTAGTGAGATATTGTTTCACATATTCAATATCATTCCTCCAATTATCAACTTCTCTAAGCATCAACCCATCATGATAGTCATGTACCACCCTTCAGCCGTGAATAGATGTGAGGCAACCACTTCTAGGAAGATTAGACCGTGGACTACGTGCCCCCACTTTTGGTGCAATTTACACCTTTGTAAAGATGCTATTCTCGAAATTATTGGCCTACCATTCTTTTGTTCGAAAATTTGGCCATTGAATGTTTATGAAGAATTCATTGGATTCTGGAGGACCTTGGTGCTTTAGGCCAACTTGATGAGGAATTTCAAGATCCATGTCCGTCAAGGTTTCATGGTGTTTTTCTTGCCTGACCATCTTGAGTGGCTATTGTTGGCTTGATAGTTCCCTACTCCCTAGGAACTTTACCTAATTTCCTACAATGGCCTTTCATATCTTCGTCTTGCCAATTGCCTCATGGGGCTCTTTCCTCATGATATAGTGGTTATGTCCTATTTTTGGATGCTAGATTCAACCCAACCTGGCTCCATTAGACCATATTTACCCCCTTCTTCCTTCCTATACATGTGGTGCCGTTCATGAACAATATCTGATTGTATGGAACTTTAATTAACTTCCTCTTATTATCTTCCATTACACAGTTGTTAGCCTTGACCTTTCACTATCACACCCTAATTTGTGCTGCTTTTGCATTTCCGAGCATTCACATCATATTTTGTTGGATTATGGCTTTCAGTTCCTTGTTTTGCCATGTTTTAATACATTCATGTCTTTCATTGTTGCTTGTTGCTACCCTTGCATATTTTGATGAATTAATTTCACATTTGTCCTTTGTTCATTTGTTGTGGCTTTGTTTTAGGACGGAGATTTCGTCGTGGGTCCTTTATTTTCGCATGGTGGAGTTATTTGGTTCGATACATAAAATATTTTTCTTATTTTGGTGCATTTCCTTTCAAACCAGCCTTAGTTTTCTTTGGTTTCATTTCTTTTGGCTAGTTTTCGGGTTTGCACCCTGTGCTTCAAGCATGTGTCGTCCTGATGTACTTGTTAATTTATTATATGTACACCTTTATTGCATAAATGGGTTCGAGTTATCCAAGGTGGCTCCAATGGTTGTTAAGGCTCATTCCCTTTTGATCCCTGTTTTGGGTATGTTTTTTGACCGTCTTTAAATCATGTACAGTCTTGTATTCGACGACCATCCATCATGCTTTATGAGCTTTATGTCTTGAGAGCTGAGTTTCTTTATATTTTCTTCTGCTTTCACTTCATCAACAGAATGCACTATCTCCATTTTTCATGCCTCACTGTTGAGGGGTCATATGCTTCATTAGTGCATCTCTAACGGCCTCTCGAGCTTTTGTGCTACTATAATAACTTGCATTCATGGTGGTGCTTACTGTTGCAGCTCCCATGTTGCATAGCCCAATTTAATTGCCATTTTATCACCGGGTTGATTGTTCATCGTGGTGATATTATGTTTTTATGTTTCGACGTATTCAACAGACTTTGCACAATTGCACTTCAGAGGCCACCTTTATATGGACACGTACTTTGGTTATCGGGCTATGTGCTTTGGCGTCTCTACTTTTTATTGACCGATCTCTTATTGTTGCTACTTGGGGCAAAACGGGAGCTAACCTATGGCTATGCAGAACACGGGATTCCCCAATTGCAATGGATTCACGAGCAGAGCCAAGCCCGATGTGTTAGCACTTGTGACTCGAGCCTGAAGTGACTGACTAATAAGAAAGTGATAGGAGTCGCATTTTCATGGATTTTCGGGAGCATGCAAAAGACCAGCCTTGGGAAATAGCCTCCGCCAAATAGGGTCATCGTCTTCGTGGCAAACTCGTGATTGAAAACACCTTGGGTTTGAGAAAGGGCGGATGGTTTTGGAGATATATGGTTCATAACAAGGAAGAACATACACTTCCCTAGATATGCCAGGTTTGTGTTCAACATGTGTCGAACTCCGACTCGCGTCGGACATGTGCCGGATACATTTCCTACATGTCCAATCCGTTTCATTATTTTATTTTCGCCGGATAAGTCTTGGACTTGTCACGAACACTTTAAGGATTCGCGTGGACCCAATGTTGGATACGGCTAGGTCGAACGTGTACTTTTTAAAAACACAGATTTTTGTTGGTATTTAGGAAAGTTTTGGAGTTGTTATCCAGCACTAAACTTATTTGTTTTTTTTAATATTGGAAAAGAGGCTTTTTAAAAAGAATGAAATTCTTTTCTTTAGTATGGATGTTGACTTTGAATGGTAGACATGGTGAATGTTAAATTTGTGATAGTCATGTTTTGTTAAGGATGAGGTTTTCCCCAAAATGACCAACTCCAATGTATTGCTCAAACTGTCATTTCTTTTTGCATTATTTGTCTGATATCTATCACGAGCGAAACTGCTTGCATGTTCATATTTATACATTTTGGAATGTGTTACCCTTTACCAAAGGTAAAACATTAGGTTTTTGAAATAAACCTTGCCCGAACCAATTGTCCCCCCTGCGTTCCCCCTTCTTGAGCCTGCTCATCTCCTTCATCCATGCTTTGCCAGAGTTTGATGGGAGTTTGCTTTTGCTATTGCTTCGCCAAAGATTTCTAGGAACCATTGTTCTCGATGGAAGTCATAGGGAGTTTGCTTTCCTTGTTGCTTCACCGGAGGTCGTCGGAAATCTCACGACATGTGTTTCTCCTTGCTATGTAACCCTCACCAGAGTCGCATTGAGTTTGCTTGCTCTATTGCTTCACCGGAGGTCATTCAAATATGGAACACAAGTCGACGCAAGGGACTTGCGTTGGGGAAACAGTTGCAGAGTCTGTATGTTCCCAACACACGATACTTGCATTGTATTTGCGTTATCCAAATATGCAACATAAGGGACTTGCGCTGTACTTGCATTATCTTACATTGGGTTGCTTTGGCTTGCATCACCTATCACCTTCTCCCTTGTTTCGTAGGTCGCTGAGATTTTACTTTCCCCATTGCTTTGCTTGAGTTTGCCGGGAACATCACTTGCGTTCCTCTTTGATGTGGAACCCTCATTGGAGGTCGCTGGGAGTTTTCTTTCCCCATTGCTTTGTCCGAGGTCACCCAAGTATGAAACGCTATGTTGGGGACACAAACTTTCAGAAGCTCTGTGTATCCAACGCAAGATACTTGGGTTGGACTTACATTACTCAAATGTGCAATGCAAGTCAACGTTAGGGACTTGCGTAGGGTTGCATCGACTTGTATTGGGTTGCATCGACTTGTATTGGGTTGCATTAGACTGGTGTAACATTTCTTTAGCCTTTAGTTGGGTGGCCTTGGCTTGCGCCTACAGCGCATGACCTTCGCCTCCTCCCTTGATTCACATGGGGTCATTGAGAGTTTGCTTTCCTCCTTGCTTCACTAGACGTCACGAGGAATCCCGCCACGTGCATTCTTCCTGGCCATGAAACCCTCATCGGAGGTCGCTGGAAGTATGCTTTTCCCTATTGCTTCGCTTGAGGTCAGCCAAATATGAAGTGGAAATCAACACCACAGACTTGCATAGGGGGCTAAACATGTTTCACGAAAGAAAGTGGCATGCTATGTTGAATTATTTTATGGCTTGAGGGTATGATTGTTCGAATAAATATTGGTGATAAAAAAGTAATGATAAAAATAACATGCATTAGTTTGAGCTAGGGGTGGCAATGGGTCGGGTCGGGTCGGGTTGAGACATAGGTACAAGGGCAAAACACTCAACCCGATCCTTACTCGTTTAATAAATGGGTCAAAAACTTAAACCCAAACTCGACTCGCCTAATAAACGGGTTGACTAAACGGGACGGGTTGGGTCAGGTTGGCCCGAGTTGGGTCAAAAAAACCCATGTAAATCAGTCGAGTTGGGTAAGGTCAGGTCGGGTTTGATCAAGTCGAGTTGGTTTGTGTTGATAGGTTGACACGACCAAAGTTTGTAGTTTCGGTTTCAGTTATGATTTTAATCCGCCCATCAAGGATCGTTTTCGGTTTGTTTTAGAATTTTAGATTGGAGTTTTGGAGGTTTCGGTTTTGTTTTTTTAATTTAAAATAATTACAAAAATATAGAAACAATATACAATAATTACATCGGTACCCATTTCATAGTGGTCTTGTTTTCAAAAGAGCGTGGCTTTTGCTTTACCCCGATTTTTTGTCAAAAAGTTGAAAAATCTTGATTCTGAATTTTGACCAAGTTTGAGGAAAAAAGAGTTTTTGTGAAAGAATTTTTTTATAGATTCAAAATATTTTACCGGACTTTGGGTTTATAAGTTGATCTTATACAGTTATACTTCTAGATTTCTGAGATTTTTTCGGTCCAAAACACTGAGGTTATTTTTTCACCGAATTTTCTTTTTTAGCCAAAAGTTGTAAAGTCTGATTTTGTGTAGGAATTGAAAAATTACATTTTGATTCCTTTGGATTTTGATTTTTTTGATATTTTTATTAAATCCAAATGGGGGGGGGGTTTATTTGCTTATTTACGTAAAATAACTTAAAGTAACATATACTTAAATGCATTTTTATGTAAATATGACTGTCATGCTGAAATACACCTTATCCTGAACTCAATCCTGTTTTTACTGAGTGTTGAGTTCTGAAACTCGAATCTAGAGGGTTTCGGGACTGGTTCCGACCGAAACCGATCTGAAACGGATCAATTTCGGTCGAAACCCCAAACCTTGGACACGACCCATTTAGTAAACAGGTCAAGTCGGGTCGATCAGGTTATAAGTATAAATCCAAACCCAACCCATTAAATAAACGGTTCAATCGGGTCAACCCATTTATAACCTGAACCCATTTAGGCCAAACCCAAACCCACTTACTTTGGGTCAGGTTGGTGGGTTGGGTCAAGTATTGCCACCCATAGTTTTAGCAATACATGGTAGCTAGTGGTCATTTTGGGAAAACCTTAGGAATTTATAGTTGATGACTATTTTTCTTATCATTGTTTCTTGCATATCTATTTTATATCTGGAACGTACCTCTTATCTTTATATTTTTAGATAAATGAATTAGTAATCATTTGTAAGAAAACTATAAAATATTATTTATTATATATATTATAGTTGTATTGTCGCGTCCCTGCCATTTCTATGTCGTACTTAGCTAGGATTTGCCATGTCCTATATCTGTAATTGTCCGTGACAATGGTGACATTACCCGTGTCCCTGCCATTTCCATGTCATACTTAGCTAGGATTTGCCATGTCCTATATCTGTGACAGTGTCCGTGACAATGGTGACATTACCAGTGTTTGTGCTTCCTTGGTTCAATTTACTCATGTATTGTCTTGTAGGTACATTTTCCATATACTTGTGGCCTCATGGGAGATTGTATGTAGTTCTGTCCTGTATAGGCGTATACCATTTATTGGGTGTTTGTGTGTGAGGCATAGCCTAATTTATTTGGCTTTGTGCCCATGTGAGACATGGGCTCACATTTCAAGCATGTCTTAACTTTTAAGACCCATAGTCAACATGGTTGGAGATATATGTCTACGTTTGGGACCCATACCATGGCCAATGATTACATATTTCTGGTTTGAATAATGTTATCAAACTGAGCACTAATTTGAGTCAGTCTGCCATATCCACTTGCACTCCTAGATTTTTCTTGCATGTTTATTTTATACAGTCTGTATCTTGTCCTAGCATGCAACACATCCCTTGAATTTTGGTTGATTTCCTCACAACTTGAGGTTTATGTTCTCATGGGTACCGTATGGGTTTTGTTTCCAGTTATTGATTTTTTTTTCGATCATTGAATAGTAAAGTTATACTGACAAAATGAAAATCACCTGTTTATCCCATTGTATAAGCTATTATTTTTCGACTTTTTTAGGTAGATGCCATACTTCCTTTGAGTAATATATGATAGTCCTTACTGTTCATGTGAGGGGCTTTCGATTGTCCTATTTATGTCTCTAAGTTCTCATCCCTAATTAAGACCTCATTTCAATTTCAGTTCATATTTAAATTTCATAAATTTAGTCGGATCAACCTAAAATTGGTTTTTTATTTGCATTCGCAGGGTTACTAGGGAACAAGTACTACAACTTGATGTAAATAGGCAATGGTCTAGGGCACTTGATGGCTCCAACTATCTTCCTGGAATGGTAAACTTTGCCTTTAGTACAATTGCATTACATTATCTTTGGATCATTAGAAGACTTTTTACAATTGCATACAAACAAATTCTCTTCGTTGGTATAGATACTGTTACACATTCTGTTCATTCAATATTATCTACATTGTCACTGTTACTATTGCATCGCAGTGTTCTTTGCATCAATTTAAACTATAAAGAACTAGTGCATGCCCGTGCCTGTCGGCACTGCAGCGGGCCGCCTTCTGCGGTAACATACCCATCGGGCATCGCCACCTCCGTCTCTACCATATTCATTTGGCAGCTGAGGGTCGCTGGTTTAACCGTAGTTTTGGCCGATTCGTTTTTGTCTTTGTTTCTTTTTGTGGTAAAAATGTAATTAATGCAAAGTTCCTTTTTGTGGTAAAGTTGTAAATAATGCGAACGGCCTTAACTTGTTATATAGATATAATGAAATGTAGACATCAAAATTTCAGTTATTTACCAAGAGTACTTATGTTGGCTTTTTTTTCTTTCTTTCAGGTGGGTCTTAATAACATTAAGGAGACTGATTTCGTTAATGTCACAATTCAGTCCTTAATGCGAGTTACACCTTTGAGGAACTTTTTCCTTATTCCTGAAAATTATCAGAACTGCAAGTCTCCTCTTGTTCATAGGTTTGGAGAACTTACACGAAAAATTTGGCATGCACGGAACTTCAAGGGACAGGTTGGTCTTGCATCTCTCTCTCTCTCTCTCTCTCTCTCTCTCTCTCTCTCTCAAACTTCACTGCTTTTTTGCAGGTCAGTCCCCATGAGTTTTTACAGGCTGTTATGAAAGCTAGCAGTAAGCGGTTCCAAATAGGTGTACAGTCGGATCCAGTTGAATTCATGTCTTGGTTACTGAACACGCTGCATGCGAAACTTAAACATTCGAAGAAAAAGAATAGAAGCATAATTCTTGATTGCTTTCAGGTTTTCAATTTCATATAGGAATTTATTCATGATTTTCTTGTATTTTGTTTTATTATATTTCTAGCATTCAATTATATTTGCATGTTAGGGTGAATTGGAGGTTGTGAAAGAGAGCCATAGAAGACCTCTTATTGAGAAGAAAGAAAGCAGTGATGATCAGAAGAAGATGGCTGTTGCACAGAGTGGGACAACAGATGGCAATGTTGTGATGGAAACATCTAGGGTGCCATTCTTAATGCTCGGTCTTGACTTGCCTCCTCCTCCTCTTTTTAAAGATGCAATGGAGAAAAATATTATACCACAGGTTTGTAGCTTTTTTTTTTTGGTTCAGTTGAAGTTTATAGTTATTCATTCCATAACTTGCTAATTACAATGTCATAGGTTGTTGAAAATTTTTTAACTACAAAAGTTATCTGTATACATTCATTGGTATATGTAGTAATCCAATTCATTGGTCTAATTTCGTCAGTGCACAATGTCTTATTTTCATGCAATTCTAGTATTAAGTCCGAATAATAATGGGTTCTAAGACACTTACGATAGCAATTTCTTAGTATTGGAATCTTGCTATTCTGAACTTTTGTGTATCATCTTATTTGTTCGGTGTAATAGAACATAATAAGGTTGTTTATATGCACGAAGTTCTTTAGTTTTATAATCTGTTTCCTTCTTGTTTTCACTTATCATTTTATATGGAAATGATAAACCATATTGAAAGTATCTGATAAGAGGGCTTTGGATGTCTGCTTGGTGTCTTTTCACCTTTATGTATGAACAAAAGCTTGATTTCGTCTCTTTTTTTTAAAAGACAACACAGAGGCACACTTTAATAATATGTATACGTAGGTGGATGCACCAGACACTAGAGTGGGTGCATTTTGTGGTTAAGAGTAGTTATCTTTACTTTACATGTCTTTACGTTACATGTATTTTCCCTTTACCTTTGTGTGGTATTCTCACTCGTAGGTGACCCCACCCCTTTGTAATCCTTTTTATGGTTGGTCTTTGGCCTGATTACATTTGACCATTTCCCTTGAGGGTTTCTCCCTTGGTGTGCCCTTTGGACTTCTTCCCATTCTAACATGGCATCAGAACTATAGCTCGATCAATCGTTGGCTCCAACCACCACCGGCTGCTTCCGTTATCGGGCTCCAACCTTCGCCGACATCTTGCACGACTCACTCGAGGGCTTTTCACCTACGTTGCTGCTACGAAACTTGATATGGTGCTTGATTCATTGCCTCGATTTGGCATCGCAACTGCTCTTGTTTAGCTCGTGATCCAGTTCTGGCTGCTGCTGCTGCTCACGCTCCTCTTATTTTCTCTGCTTGCCTCGATCCAGGTCCAATTCTGGTGAAGATGCTGGATCCCGGGAGCTGATGATCTTATTAAGATGCTGACCACCCGAAGATCCGTGCTGAATATAGTTTGGTGCTGACAATTTATTGAAGTTAGCGACCAACAAAGGATCTGAGGTGAGCCACCAGCTCGGTGCACCTTCCCCAGATCACCAACTCACGACCCTCTACTCGCTCTCTTTGTCAATTCCCGTACCAAATCGATCAGATCCAATGCTCTACCGATCAGACGTTCCTCTAATCTGATAAAAATCTAACACATGATAACAACATATCTTCGAGACACCGGTGTCCCTGTTGCTCAATCAATCGATATTCCCCAATGAGTGCCAATTTATGAGCGCACATACATCTGTGCAACGCCTACAGATCCAAAGTGCTAAGCTGCTGGTCAGAGCCTTCTTTCCATCGTTGGCATCAAGAAACTTCGATCTTGGTCTATCTCATCAATTCGCCAATGTAGGAGGCCCATCGAAAGAGATGACATGAAAGGAGCGGCGGTGTTGTGTTCTTTCCCTAAAGGAAGAAGAGAAGCTGGGCTTCATCTTGACCATGGATATGATCAAACAACTCATGTTCTCCAGTTCGTTTGAGGTAGGGCTCCAACATGATCGACTCAAGCGGTTGCTGCCTGTTGTCATGTTTTAATTGTACTCGCAAGTGCACGAATCGTTGATTGTAATGCAGCGGAGCGAGGTCGATCCCACAGGGACTTGGATAGGAAACTTAATAAATCTAAGGTTGATTGAAACCTAATCTAGCTAACAATGGTTGAGACTCTGATTAGATTAACTAAGCAATTAACAAAAACTAAGTATTTAATAAAGACTAAGCAATTTAATTATGGAAAAATACTTGGATTAGGGGAAAACTTAGGCTTCAGGGTTCATCCTAGCATCCTATGATAGATTAAGGTTGATAATTATATTGTACTCAATTAGATCGTCGTAAGGACAGATTCTAATCGGATGATTTAGCATTGAAAACAAGCATGATGCAAACATATATAGAATACTTATAAAAAGATAAGCATTAGGCATACTATTACATGTAACATTGATTCTTAGCATTAACCATCATATGATCATAATGAATCTAAGATAAGCATTCACTATATCTAATGCATGGAAAATCTAGAGAATTTATCAACATGCGTTAGCGGAATATTCTACTTTTAAACATTGAAACACAGTTAATAATCAACCCCAAAACATCATAGAACACTAGTATTCCCCTTTGGCCTAAGCTATGGAATTTAGCTACACATCATCTCATATGATATCATTGTTTGTTTTATAATAAACAAATAACAAAAAGAACAGAGGAACCAGATGATGACAATCTCCTTGGCTTCTCCCCCGTCTTTGCTTCTTTGCTTCTCGTAATCCGGCTCGATGATGGTGTGGCTTTGACGATGGCGAGGACGAGCGGATGATGGACGTATGATGATGGCCGATGGTGACGGGATGTGGAGGTTTTAGTCGTAGGTGGTGGCCGGTGGATGTGGAACATGGTGGATGGTGTTCGGTGGTGACAGCCCCCTAGGTTCGTCGGTCCTCCTCCATATATAGGGATGAGGGTGTAAGGTTAAAAGAAGAGAGATCCCGTCCATAAGATCGGAACCCGGTTGGGTTTAAATGGCAACGGACGGCTGTGATGAGTTCGGGTAAAGGGGCTACGTATGGTGGTGATTCAGTTTTAGAGGAAGAAATCTGGGTGCAGGCCGATCGGGTTGCATGGGTATCGGATGGATAGAGAAAAAGGAAAGAGAGTAGGAGAGAAAGTAGGAAACGGGAGAGAGAATCAAGGAGGGAGAGAGAGAAGTTCGGGTTAGAGAGAGAGAAGTTAGGCTGGGCGGAAAGAGAGATTCACGTGGGGTGCGATCGGGTCGGTTTTAGTGAGAGAAAATAGGGAGAGAAAGAGCTGGACGCGGGACTGCGGACGGTTGCGATCGAGTCGGGTTTGCATCAGATTTTAGAGAGAGAAAGTAGAGGGCAGCGGGGATCGGTTAGTTAGAGAGAGGATGTCGGGCGCCACCTGATCGGGTATGAGAGTAGGAGAGAAGTTCGGTGGAGGGGATATAAGGTAAGATAGGGAGAGGAAGTTGGGTACGTAGGGGTCTCTGCATGTGATCAAATAGAACGGACGGCTGTGATCGTTTGGTTTAAATGGAGATGTGTTGTTGGGTTAAAAAGAGAAGAACTTGAATGTGAGGGGTTCGGGTTTTAGATCTGGTAAGGTACGGCTGCATGTGATCGGGTCGGAATCAGGTGTAAAGGCAAATAAAAAGGGACGGCTGTGATTCAAACTCCGGATGGGAAATAAGAAGAAAAGAGATAGACGGGAGAGAGAAGGTTGACATGCATGGGGTTCTCATGGGTTTCAGAATTGAAGTTGAGGTGGCACTTGCATGCATGGTATCAGGCTATTGGGTGTATGCATTGATGGGTTTCGACGGCTGTGATTGCATCAGAGAGAGAGATGCATGGGTTGTTGGGTGCAATGAAGTGCTGGGTGTTCGGGCCTCGCGATCGGGTGAGAACAGATGGCTATGATTAATTATGGAATTAAGATGGGATTCAAGCGCGATGGGTTTGTGAATGTTGATTGATAGAGTTGGGTACGCTTGGGTCCGAGAGCGAGTCGCATGCGATGCTCCATAGCTACGAGGCTGGGTGAGATGGGGGTTTTTAGTGTTATCCGATTTTGTTCGGAAAGAATAGAAAACAAAAGAAGATAATATGAGAGAGAGAAAAGGTGGCAGGAAGATAAAGGTGGTCATCTAGGGTGCACCATTCGAACCATCTGAGCCCCTCAACCCACGTCATTCGACTTGCATGTTTGTAGTCCTCGATCTTCCATTCAAACGACGTTAGTAGCATTTTTTCTCCGTCTCGTCGTTTGCTCATCTATTGTTCGTCGGTTCTCTTGTCATCCATACATGCACGACCTCCGTCTATTCCAAAGCCAATTGAGATGATCTTGACTCCGTAGTCTTGCATCACTGTAGTCGTGCGTGTCGAGATCCGGACAATTTTCCTGAAAGCACACATGAAATTACGCTTATCAGGTTCGAATGCGATTATCGATAAAAGGATAATTTGGACTAACGGGCTCTGTATCTTTCATGCATGCAATGTGTGAGAGCGAACCAATATGTCGTTGGGTTCGTATGAAAGTCTATTATATCATGGTGCTAAGAAACTCATGCAGTTTACGTGTATTATGAAAGTTTTACGTAGTAATGTGACACTATATGCATGACAAAGAAGAGATAATTCGCACAAAATGGACACTCAACACTGCCGACCCAATTATCTCATTGCGGAGCTCCATTCAACATAAGTTCAGATCCGACCCAAGATGAGTTCATCGTCTTCTCCTAATTTTCAACTTGCAACAATGCCTACTTCCCAACCTCCACGCAGAACTCCAGATGAGCGGGTTGCTGCTGTTCTCCACTGGATCTTCAGTCTCGATGTGCTACCTCTCTTCCGGCTCCACTAATAACGCGCAGTAGACTGCAAATCGGAGCGCTAGTCGGAGGCTCATCTCGCTACCGAACCCTTTGTCCCCTTCTTCACCACGGAAGCATCCCTGTTTTACTCGTATGACATGCCTTTGTTCAACTGGGGTTGAGGTTGGCCCTACCACTCCTCTGGCCAGATCCTGCCTGAGATTGGGTCGTGCCTAAGGCTCCCACTCCTTCATGCGGATCCTTTTTCGGGATATGAAATTCCTTCCAACTATTCTTCTTTCCTTTGTTTTGTGTGCACCCAATAACCAACAAGAATCGGGGGAGCCCATTTTCTACACCAGCACTGTACGGTGAGTTCTGGTTCGTGGATCTTCTCCGACTACGAATGCTTATCTGATCCGTGAAGCTCTTCCGCCAATGATCGACATATGTGGATTCTTCCATTAAATACTTTTTCTATAGAACGTGTGATGAGTGTTTGGTTTCAAAAACAGCTTATGAGGAATTTGGGGCTCTCATCTGGAACTGATCGCTCGCAATTTGGGGGTTCACGGTCTTGCATCTGTTCTGCATTATCCACCTACTGGCCAACCATGTGTTTGATAAATTGTCCGAGTGTCGTTGCTGCTCCTTACGGTTACTGTTGCTTTCTACTTGCTAGTTGCACATTTGCGTCATTCCGTTGAACTGCTCTCGCTGATCCTTTGATCTGTTGAGCTACACTCGCCGTCTGCGCTTAGGTTTTGCACTTTCGCTCGACAACCCGTTCGCTCTTAGCACTCGTTCTCATATTGACGTTTGCGCTTGACGACCCGTCCGCGCTCAGTGTTCGTACTTGCACTCGATGACCCGTCCACGCATTTCTGCGTCGTGCCATCTTATGCACCGCACCGCATCACATCACGTGCATTAGATGCTCGATATTGCTGCCATCTTTTTTGAGCTAGGGTCTATTTTTCAGCTCTTGCTTCGGAGTTAGGATTGATTTTCTGGCTCCTCTTTCTTCGGTTGTGACGATCGAGATCTCCTAAAAGATGTCAGGCGCTTGCTTTGGCTGAGTGCTTGCCGCATTTGGGATCTCATCCGTCCTCCTTTTTCGGTTCCAAATTTTCGCCGGTTGCCTCCGCTTAGCTCTTCCTCTAGCCGTACTTGCTTCTTCCCGCGTTGTTGCTCTTCATTGAGTTGTGCTTTTCTTCGCCATAGGGCCTCTTTATCCTACAAACCTCCATTATGAAGGTCGCTGTTTGTGGTTTTTATAGCCTTCAATGCTGTCGTTTTATCTTGCAGTCCTCCATTATGGAGGTCGCTGTTCGTGGCTCATAACCTTTAGTATTGTCGATTGTAGATTCATTCCCTGGTTTGTTCGTAATCATGCTTTTTTCAGCATGTTTTGTGGACTCTTCGCCCACTTCTTCCGCTATCTTTTTTGGTTTTGCTATGCTACTCTCGACATATCTCTTTTTATGTCGGTGATCTATTGTTCTGTCTTTCTCTAGGAGAGGGGGGCGTTCTAGATGTCAATAGGTTTATCAGTTTTCAGATCGACTTGCTTACAAGTCCTCCGGGTTCCTTGGGCGTTCTAGATGTCAGTAGGTTTATCAGTTTTCAGATCGACTTGCTTAGAAGTCCTCCGGGTTCCTTGTTTGTCATGCTTGTAGGTCAATCGAGTTTCCAGGTCGGTTTGCTTATAGTTCAGTTTGACATTTTTTACTTTACTTCTTCTGCAAACTCATGTGGACCCCCGCCTTGAGTTTGAAGAGTGTGTGCGTGTGTTAAGAGTAGTTATCTTTACTTTATATGTCTTTCTATTAGATGTATTTTTCCTTTACATTGTGTTTAAATTATTGGCCTTTGACCCTATTACATTTGAGCATTCCCCTTTGAGGGTTTCTCCCATGGTGTGTCCTTTGGGCTTCTTCCCATGCTAACATGTGGGACCATAATCCATGTAATAATTGTAGACCGTTAATTCTTTGGCAAGTGTAAGAGAAAATTGTGGTCCATGTGAGTCAATAGAACCTTGTACTTTTGTCTCAAAAAGGATTTTGTTTTGATATATGGAGACCTAAGTCTAGGAACTTGGATTATATTAGGCTAAAAGAGAGGAAGCATGAAAGTATTACGAGTAAGAGGGGATCATGGATGTGGTGTTTGGAATTGAAGGTAATAAGGCTTGTCTTTGTTTTGGTTCCGTCTCGGTTTTCACCAAAGATTATAGATTTATGACACAATTAAGTGGCATTTGATTTGCACACTTTAATTAATCATGCTTTAAAGAGAATTCAATCTGGATATACATAAAATTGCTGGGCATTAGTCATTACATAATTTAGTTCGACTTACTGATGCTAGACTTGGAGCTGGGAATGATGCTCCTATTGTCTCTCATGCCTGCCCGCTCGTTACCGTGATGTAATTTGGAGATATGTTTTGCTCTTCAGGTTCCACTTTTCAACATATTAAAGAAGTTTGACGGCGAGTCGGTCACGGAAGTCGTGAGGCCTTGTATAGCGAGGATGAGGTATCACGTCACCAGGCTGCCGAAGTATCTGATCCTTCACATGCGGCGGTTCACCAAAAACAACTTCTTTATCGAAAAGAATCCTACCCTCGGTATGCCACCTACTCTGGTGTACAAATTAAGTTCAAGTTCTCCCTATTTCTACTACGTGTTTACGATCAGGTACAATCTTGTGCGATCAGTTAACTTCCCCGTGAAGAATCTTGAGCTGAAGGATTACATTCCGTTGCCCGCACGCAAGGAGAACGAGAAGTTGCGGTCGAAGTACGATCTTATCGCGAACATCGTTCATGATGGGAAGCCGGGCGAAGGAAGTTACCGAGTTTTCGTGCAGCGGAAATCTGAAGAGTTATGGTATGTGAATTCGACTTGGTGAAGTGCTATATCCTGTGTATCAAAGCATTTGATGAGTCTGACTTTATTCTTGGTAATAAGGTACGAGATGCAAGACCTACATGTGACGGAAACACTTCCTCAAATGGTTGCGCTCTCTGAGACCTACATGCAGATTTATGAGCAGCAAGAGTGACCTTGAGATGCTGTTGTTTTTGGGTTTAGCTGGATCAAAAGTGCCTTAACCGTCCGATAGATAAGGGGATGATCGTTGCGATCGAAAACTTGTGTGGTGGTCCGAATTGTTGATATTATTACCAGTCTATTTATCTCGTTGAGTCCCATTTATACTTTT
Source organism: Chamaelirium japonicum (assembly GCA_947650365.1). Taxonomy (NCBI): domain Eukaryota; kingdom Viridiplantae; phylum Streptophyta; class Magnoliopsida; order Liliales; family Melanthiaceae; genus Chamaelirium; species Chamaelirium japonicum. The sequence goes on from OX393552.1 coordinate 70,102,668, forward strand.
TGAGGCTGCAGTGTTACATTGTAATTGTCGGAAAATCATCAAGTGTAGACTTTCAAGAGGATACTACCAGAATATAGAGGCTTTGTAATCTTGAAGAATATCCTTCTACTCACTACTAAGGATTGATGGTCCAATTGCACTCCAATTGGATCTTAGGAGGGTGGAAATTCACTTGGATGGACAAAAGGGGCATCCTTACTTTGCTCGCTTGGACTGATTCCTGATTTCGGATGATTGGGATTCCCTGGACCCTAACCGCAGTTAGTCAGCTACATGCTTTTGTCTCGGATCATGTGCCCATTTTTCATGACTGTCATTTGTTCAATGGCCTCGCTGTAGGTTTGTATTTGTTGCTTGTGTTGGGCGTGACGGTTCCTCAATGTGTGTTGGTCATGACGGTTCCTAAAAACCTGGTTATGTCTGAGTCATTCTATCAGTATCAGGGCAGACCCTGAGCATGGGCGACTGCCTTGGGCCTCGCAATCAAGGGGGTCTGAAATTTTTTTTTTAATGTATACTATCAATCTTGGCGCTAGCAGGGACTGAGAAAGGGTTCAAAGGAGGACCGTCCTACTTTGGGCTTTTGTCTTGTATTTGGGCTCAAAAACCAAACAAACAGTTATATGATCTGCAAGGGGCTTCAGTGTGCAAAAAAATTCTGTATGTTATTCATGAAAATTGTTCATTCTTGAAATGGCGAAACGTCAGTGTCGAAAATCTGTAAGGTTACAAAAAAAATCTTGCCTCTCTCTCTCTCTCTCTGACTTCTATATGTTTTTCGGCCATTTAAGGCCCGCTGTCCTCGACTCCTCTGGGTCCTCTTGCCGACTCATCGGTGTTCTCTCTCGCTCTCGTCGTCGCGTAGTGTGACCGCCCATGGACGTCAGACTGGATGGTAGCCCCACAGCCACAAGTGATAAGCCATAGGCCCACAACCTTTTTGTGTGTGTGTTTTTGACCGACTACTAGCGACCACTCACAGCTCCCCCTGACTGTATTGTCCATCTCTTGTTAAAAAAGAGTTTAGGGACCTTATCTATGAATGAATATTTTGAGACATCAACATCGATTCTTACTTCTCTTTCTGTTATAGTTCTTGGTGTATACAGTAACCATGTGCAACTTGGAGAGGTGTAAGAATGGTTATAAGTGTCATTTCTTAAAAAAAAAAAGATTTATTTGGATGAATATGCTATTTTTGTTGTCTAAAAAATTTAAAAAGATATATAAAATGATTGTATGTTAGTTATAAATTATTTTCTATAATTTTGTTTTCTAAACTTTTTAATTATGTTAGTTTTAATTCAACATGATATATAAAGTAATACTTTGCTTCAATTGATTTTTTTTACTTCTATGTTTGTTTTGTGTCTATTAGTATGTATAAGAGGACCATATTTTCGATCTTCACCTTAGGCCCCAAAAATCTTAGGACCGGCCCTTATTAGTATTTTCAGCACATTTATTGTGATGTAGTTTCATATCCATCTTGGCTGAGATCATTAACTTGGTCACTATTGGTTAATTCCTCTTTGCAGAGGATCCACTCTGGGTTAGGTTAACCTTAATTTATGAGAGTAATCCAGAGTTAGTTGGTTGATTTAAGGTGATTTGGAAGCAAATCCCCTTAATTTCTAAATGCTTTCATGCTAAGATTCAAATCAATCAAATTTTGGCCCTGTTTGGTTCGCTGCAGTTGGAAGGCGGGAGTCAACACTATGTCCTGCCTGTTGTTTGGTTGTTTGTAGTTTTCGAAAATCACGTTAGTTCCAACTCTCACATATACAAAATCCTATACAAAAATGTGTAGTCGGAACACGCAGCAAAAGGCTAGGTTCCAAAAGCACATGTTACGTCGTCCCCACTGCACTGTGTAGTGAAAATGGAGGATGGAAAGCTCCAACCACCATCCGCTAAATGGGAATCTTTCTCCATTTTGTTTATAATTTTTTTAATTACCAATTCTATCCCTTGTCTCATTCACTTTTATCCCTCTTGACATCTATGTCCCCAATTTAATGTAAATACCTGGTTTGCCCTCTATCCTATATTTAATTTTAAAATGATGCAAAAGTCAAACTGTCAATATTTCATAGTTGTATAAAATATTGGGGGTAAACTAAAATTTTTGATTAAGTATGGGACATGGATGTCAAAAGGTGAATAAGACAAGGGGGTGAAATAGGAATAAGAGAAAAGTAAACAAGAAAAAATGTAGGATGATGTTTCAATCTCCAAATTTGAAGGATGGGGACAAAATGAAGGATGAGAGATGGAGATATGGAGTATGGTTGGAGTGCCACCATACTCTAAAATGGAGAAATGGAGTATGGTTGGAGATGCTCTTAGTGACTAGTTGGTTAGCCATCAATCAATTGGCATTTAATGTCATCGGTTGATGATCATTTGGATAAGGATTTGCAAGACAAAGCCTCTTTATAATGATAATTAACCGGGGATAAACGGTCATCAATCTGACTTTTTGGTGAGATTCTCCCCAACTTTTTTTTTTCTTCTTTTGATGATTATAAGGTGTCAGATGACAAATAAACCAAGAGAGCACATGACAATAATTAGATAAACCTAGATAGTTCTGTGTCTGGCCATCAAGAAGCCAGATTAGTATGTCACGGTTAAACTAAGATATATACGTGTGATGAACATGGCTTTTTGTCCCCTCTATCTAAGGTACTTAAAAAATACTACAAACATACCATTATGTCAGGATATATCTGATCGTCCAAAATATAAAGTGGGACCAGGATTTTGAAAAAGATGGGATGGAGGGAGAAGATAGAAAAGATGACATTGCGCTAGAGAGACCATGGTTAAAAACCCACCAACTACAGGAGTGTAAAGTTTTTTTTTTTACTTTGCCAAAGTTAGAGCCTTGTGTTTGCCAAAAAGTCTATCATGTTATTTATACGCCTCACGGCTTAAAACAAACCAGGATTCGATCCTATGACCATCATCGAGGGAAACACTAGGTTAACCACTAGAATACATCCATAGTTGTTATTTTATATTATTTTAAAAACATGCCTCACAAATATAGGTCCTATCAATGCTTGCCACATCGGGTTAAAATAATGTCCTTCCTGTAATATTACCGCACATGAATGCTTTTTAACAAACGCCATCACCAACCTTGATAGGTGACATCCGTTGATTCGTGGGACTATGGAGCATGTGATGAACCCTAACGGAATGCCACTACCATTGGCCGCCGACCACCAGTTGCCGCATCCTGCCAACGGAGGACTACCTATCAAGGTCGGTGATATGGATGTCAAAAGGTGGAAAAAAAAAAAAAAAAAAAAAAAAGGTGAATAAGACAATGGGTGAAATAGGAATTAGAGAAAAGTAAACAGAAAAAATGTGGGATGATGGTTCAGTCTCCAAATTTTGAAGGATGAGGACGAAGGAAAGGATGAGAGATTGGAGAAAGGTTGGAGCGCCGCATACTCCAAAATGGAGAAATGGAGTGTGATTGAAGATGCTCTCAGCGACTAGTGGATTAGCCCTCAATCTATGGGCATTTAACGTCATCGGTTGATGATTGTAGGCATCGGAAATTGATCTCGCAAATGCTCAGCCGACACACACAAGCCCAAAACCTGAACCCGACTCGACAGAGCCCAATTGGGCCCGCACCATACAATGGGGCCCACCGGACCCACTAAAACCGAGAAGGGGTTGGGTGGGACCATTTGCAAGCGGAGCCCACTCGGTATCCCTTTGTGAACCATGGCACCCTCCCTCGGGAGTGGTGTAGCCGGTTAGAAAAGAAGAAAAGGAAAGTAAAGAAAGAAGAAAAGTAAAGAAAAATTGCTATGTGTGGGGGAGTTTGCGTAGACGTTTATACAAACGTGAATCTACGTTGATCCCTTGATCCGATGGATAAGATAAAAGCTCCGTTTATCATCAATCAAATGTGCAAAATCAAATTAATTTTTTAAAAGATAGAGCTCATAAGTACCAAAAACAAAAAAAAAAGAAAGAAATAAGGATTGACTTCCCCAATAAAAGAAGGGATAAATCCTAGGTAGTTGTGGGGAGAGATATTAACGGGATTCAAATAAATCTTTCCATATCTCTCCCACACACCTTCGCCTATAAATAGAGGTTAGGGGGGAAGACTCAAGGGGTCGGTCATAAGTTGAAGACAAAGACGAAGGGATGTGGAGGCTTTGCAAAAAAGGAGGGTCGTGCTCGATGACCCAAGGTTTCACGAGACACGAGCAAGCTCATCCTACGAAAACGACTTAGTCCATAGAAAGCCCTCATCAATGTGAAGATCCTTGCACAAGAAGATCAAAGCCTCGACTTCGTGCACGAAGAAGAAAGCTTGGAGAATATGTCTTCAACTCCGCCAAATGCCAAAGAAGTCCATAGAAGAAGATTAAAACCGACGTCACAACCATCATTGCCAAAGCTTCATCCCCAAAAGGAGGAGGCCAAAGAAACAAAAGAATTTGGAGACACCGCCATCGTTTCTTAAAGTAAAGATCAAGCCAAAGCCGAAAACAAAAGCCGGAGTCTAAGCCAAAGCAAAGCAAAAGCAACGCCCAAGCTAAAGCAACACATGTGCCAAAGCCGACGAACTACGACGAATCACGGGCAAAACATGCCTTCTCGTCTATGTTCAAGCACAAGCGCCAAAGCCAAGCCAATGTCAAAGCCACGCCAAAGCCTAATCCTAAGCCTAGGCCAAAAGCAAGATCAATGTCGCGAACCGACGATTGAGGACGTCGTGGTCTAGCATGAGCCAAAAGATCCATAGCCAACAAAAGCTTGAAGCACAGAAGGGACAAAAGCAGCGATAAAAACTCCTTAACTTCTCAAGAAACCTGACACCTTATAAAGACCTCTGTCTTGGGCAACCCCTCCAGAGTCTCGCATGAAGAATCGTGGAGATGCAGATCAAAGGGACCCTTCAGAGGATATCTCCTATAATCTCCTGATAAACATCTTCACCATCCCGACTCACCACACCCGAGACCCGAGAGCGGATTTAATCTTGTGAGAAGCAATAAAGATGAACCATCTTTTTGCGACCACAATGATCATTTGGATAAGGTTTTGCAAGACAAAGCATTTTTATAATGATTATTAACCGGGGATAAACGATCATCAATCTGGCTACTTGGTAAAATTCTCTACAAATTCTCTTTTTTCTTCTTTTGATGATTATAATCTATCAGATGACAAATAAACCAAGAGAGTACGTGATAGATAAACCGGGATAGTTATGTGTCTGGCCATCAAGAAGCCGACTAGCATGTGACAGGTAAACCAAGATATATACATGTCATGAACATGGCTTTTTGTCCCCTTTATTTATAATACGTAGCAGGGAAGGCATTTCAAAAATATTACAAACATGCCACTATGTCAGGATATATCTGATCATCCAAAATGTAAAAAAGGATCATGATTTTGAGGGAGATGAAATGGAGGCCAAGGAGAAGATAGAGGACATACATTGAGGATACTTCGTTAAAATGGAGGGTAAATGGAAGATGTCATCAATGTGCCCCCCCTCTCGCCCAAATCTCTCTCTGCCGAAAAAGAGAAGGAATAATCCCCCCCCCCTGTGTGTGTGTGTGTGTGATGGAAACCAGGATGGCTGAAAAGCAATGCTATTTAGTTCATTTAACTATTAGAAGGTTACCCCTTAGCTGTGAGCTTAAACTGCACAATTGACAAGGTTGGTCTCCTTATTGATTACTTGGCCTCAAAGCTAGGTGTAGCCCTGGGTAGTGGGTGCGCTTGGTGACTTGTCAACCATTGCTATGATCATATGATTCATATCCCGCTTCTAAACTGAGCTCTATGGCCTACCGACATTCCCACACGATGATTCTACACTTGTAGGTCGTTTGGTTGCTGTACAAATGATGTGCGTACATTTGTTTACACATGTGACATATGCGATTAAAATTTTATATGTTTAGGTAAAATTTTATTTGCACAGTTTTATGTGCGAAAGTTGTACAAATTAAGCAAGTGTGCATCTATTTACATATGTCATACGCCAGTAACCAAATAACCCCAAACTATCTGCACATGTGTTTTTAGAATCACAGGTTAAAGACATAAGAACCAAACGATCCCGTAGGCTTTTCATATTTTGTATTTTTTTAAGGACATCCGGTCAGAGCGGCACCTATAAAAGACATTGTACTAGAGAGACCATGGTTCGAAGCCTGCCAACTACATGAGCGTAAATGTTTGTTTTTACTTCGCCAAAGACCGAGCCTTGTATTTGCCCATAAGTGCATCATGTTATTTATATGCCTCACGGCTTAAAACAAACCGGATTCGATCCTACGACAATCGGGGAGGGAAACACTGGGTTAACCACTGGGATACAACCGTAGTTGTTATTTTATATTATTTTTAAAACATGCCCCCCAAATATTGGTCTTATCAATACTTGCCACATCAGTATCCAAATAATGCCCTTCCTGTAATATTACCGCATAGGATCATGACCGCCACCAATACGAATGATGAATCCCTGACAATGTCAAAAGGTATGAATGCCATAAAGACGGGAGGAAAACCCACATGATTCGATACCACAACCTACCGAAAAGTAGGCATGCGCTTTACCACTGAGATACGACCTCAATCACTACTAAATGTGAACTTAGGAGCCTTTCATGGTTCCCTATTATATGTTGGGTTTTTTACTCTATTATGGCATGCAAACGATGACTAGCAAAATATTGAGAGGTTACAAATCTAGTGCTGAAAGTTGTAGATCAAAACTAGAGGGGTTTAGCATGCAAAGTTTAGCACAACAAACAAGTAAGGTTTAGGTTGTGTCCTAAGGCTGTCTACAGATATGGCAAAAAAGGTGGGGAGGAGGAAGAAGAACAATGGACTTAGCAGTAGTCGAGGCTTGTGCTAGCATAATGTCCTGAAAGCTATTTCGCCGCCTCGGTAGGTGCTTCAAGGCCTCCGACGAACGCTCCCCAGGATACAAGGATTGGACTCCTTTTCAGCACCGAAGGGAACCCCTTTGGGACTCTCAGCTTACTCTAGACAGCAAATGAATCACGAACAAGAGAGAAAGAAACAGAGAGAGTGGAGAGAGCTCTTTGCTTTTTGTGTGTCTTGTGGCTTCACATGACCCTCTCTTATATAGAACCCCGGTCCTTAGCCATAATGTTCCCATACTTACAGCCCATCGCATGCAGTAATGATTCCCGCACTGATGATTATTCACTGCTCTGTCGGGTGTAACGATTACATACGACAGTGTAGAGGTCCAGGTTCAACGAACCTAGCTTAGCCTCGTGAAGAGTGTAATGGAAGAAACACTTCTCTATTAAAAAATCAAAACGTAATGTAAAAGAAGGCCCAAAGCCCATTCACGTCCACGCGGCTCGTGAGCCGCGGCCCGAGCCCGTGCCCGACTCGACCCGACCCGGTGCGCGTGTGTGTGTGGTGCGCTATGGCTTGGCTCTTGGGAAGCTACAAAGCCCAATGAAGGGAGTTCTATTATAAATGCATTAAAAGATCTCCCCATGGGCAATATGGGACTAAATACAAAAACTGGTTTTTCATTCTCTTGTCAAAACCAATTTTTGTAAAAATCCCCCACAAGAATGAAAATATCGAAAAACAAATCAACAGAAGTAGTCTGGAGTACTTATAAGAAGTATACATAGACATAAGGTGTCTTTCGACTTGAACCTTTGCTTAGTGTAGACCTGCAGGACTTACTAGCTGACAGTGAACTTACGTCGTGAACTGTACATATATATATTGTAAGTCTAGTCGACAAGTCTCACCCATACTCTCATATACATCATAAAGTTCCATGCGGTTGTGCTTTTTATGGCTATGAGTATTCCCTAGTTTTCTTGAGTGTTCTAGAGAATTAGCCTCAATTCATATAGAAGTGGCTACACTTCTACACTCATATAGGTGCTTACTATCAAGAGTGCTCTATATCTATACACCCCACTAGTATACCAGCTATAGTTAGCATTAAGAGTCTAACACTCAGCCTCTCGGCGATATAGAATATACTATCACATCATAGGGAGGGGAAATTTTTTTTATAGCACCCCTCACAAATCCCTCGAATAACTTGTTTTTCCATTGAACCTTGATCTTGGGATCTCCAGTGACGTAGGTTGGGTTACTATTATCAGAGACTTATTAGCTTATAGGCCTCAACTCTATCCCCCTCGATGTATTTATATCTAACTCTCTAGCTAGTTCTTTAGTTAAGAGATCTGTTAAATTATCCTTTGACCTAATATAGTTGATAGCAATTATCCCATCTTTCAATATCTGTCGAACAGTATTATGTCTATGACGAATATGTCGTGACTTTCCATTATAGAAGTTATTCCTGGCCGTCATTATAGCTGCTTGGCTATCACAATGAATTGGGACAGCAGGAATAAGCTTTAGACAAAAGGGAATATCCATAATGAGATTCCTTAACCATTCACCCTCTTCACTAGATTATCTAGGGCTATGAACTCCGACTTCATAGTGGATCGGGCAATGTATATTTGTTTGGATGATTTCCAACAAATTGCATCCCCTCCAAGGGTAAACACATACCCACTAGTGGATTTGGTTCCTGAGGAATCCATAATCTAATTAGCATCGCTGTATCTCTTTAAGACAGTGGGATACCTACAATAGAAAATGCCATAATCTAATGTATGTTTTAAGTACCTCAAAACTCGGATTAGAGCATCTCAATGCTCTTGGTTAGGGTTAATAGTATATCTACTAAGTCTACCTATTGCATATGCAATATCGGGTCTCGTTCAGTTCATGATATACATGAGACTGCCAATTACTCTAAAATATTCTAGTTGTGATACACTAGGCCCTAAATTCTTTTTCAGGTGTACTGAAGGATTATATAACATTTTGGCAGGTCGACAATCAAAATGACCAAACTTCCTAAACACTTTCTCGATATCGTGGGATTGAGATAGAGCTATGCCATTGGAATCTCTCTTAATTTTGATTCCAAGAATGATATATGCAGCTCCTAAGTCCTTTATGTCGAAGTGCCTACTCAAGAAGTATTTGGTCTTGACCACTACTTCTAAGTTGGTTCTAAAGATTAACATATCATCTACATAGAGACATATGACCACATAAGTCAAGTTGTTGACCTTAGTGTAGATACATTTATCTGATTCATTAATCATGAACCCACTTGAAGTTAATACATGATCAAACTTCTCGTGCCATTGCTTTGGAGCCTGTTTGAGGCCATAAAGAGATTTCTTTAGTCTACAAACTTTCTTCTCCAAACCTTGCACTATGAAGCCTTCGGACTGATCCATATAGATCTTCCTCTAATTCTTCATTTAAGAATGCAGTCTTTACATCCATCTGGTGAATTACGAGGTTATAGATAGTGGTTATAGCTATAAGCAACCTAATAGATGTAACCCTAGTCACGGGCGAGTAAGTGTCTAAGAAGTCTACTTCCTCTCGCTGTTTATAGCCTTTAGCTACTAACCTAACCTTATATCTTACTATGGATCCGTCTACCCCAAGTTTCTTCTTGAATATCCATTTACATCCAACAGTTTTGCAACCAAGAGGTAGCTTAACTAGCTCCCAGGTGTAATTGTATGTTATGGACTCAAGCTCACTTGTTATAGCTTCCTTCCAAAAGATAGAGTCAGCTGAGGTCATGGCTTCATCATAACTAGTTGGATCGATCATCTTCCACTAGATATGTAATGAAGTCAGACCCAAATGAAGTATCAGTCCTAGCTCGCTTATTCCTTCTAGGTTCGGTCTCTTCATTATCTGAAGAGTCATCCCTCTGTCTAGGAGCAGGCCTCTCAAGCGTACTGGGCTCTGAGGTTTCTCAGACCTCTCTCTATAAGAAAACCGACTTTCAAAGAATTTAGCATCCCTAGTCTCGATGTATTATTATCTATGCATGGGTTTTCGGAATGTATTACTAAAAACCTATATGCACTACTGTTATGGGCATATCCTATGAACACAGATTTAACTGTTTTAGGACCCAGCTTGGTCCTCTTTGGGTTAGGTATGGATATCTTCGCTAAACAACCCACACTTTAAGGTATTTGTAGGATGGCTTCCTACCTTTTAAAATCTCATAAGGTGTATGCTCAGATTCCTTAAATGGGATCCTATTAAGAACATGTGCTGCTGAGAGCACAGCTTCCCCCCATAGGTTCGTAGGTACCTCTAAAATGATCATCATGGCATTGACCATGTCTTTTAAGGTCCTGTTCTTCCTCTCGGCTACTCCATTAGACTGAGGAGAATATGGAGTAGTGGTCTGATGAATTACACCGTTGTCTTTATAAAACTTAGTAAAGTCTCTGGACTTATATTTACCTCCTCTGTCCGACCTAAGGACTTTGATCCTCTTTCCTAACTGGTTTTCTATCTCAGACTTATAGGAGGACAAGCTCTCGTCCTTAGTCTTAAGGAGAAAGATTGAACAATGTCGGGAACAACCATCAATAAAAGTGATGAAGTATTTGTTCCCTCCTCTCGTCGTGTAACCTTTAAAGTCGCACATGTCTGAGTGGATCAAGTATAGGGTTTCTAGGCTACGCTCTACACTTTTAAAAGATTTCTTGGCATATTTTGTCTCTACGCATATGCCACACTTTTCATTTGATGATGGAACACATTTAGGTACACTACCTAGGTTAACTAATCTTTTAAGGGATTTAGAGTTAACGTGTCCTAATCTAACATGCCACAGATCAAAAGAATCACACAAGTAAGCAGAAGAAGATACTTAATTATCATTAATGAAAGAGGTTACATTCAGCTTAAACAAGCCATTATCAAGATAACCCTTTCCCACAAAAGACCCTCCCTTAGTCAGGATAAATTTGTCTGACTCAAATACAAGTTTGTAGTCTTTCTTGCTCAGTATTGCTCCGGAGATGGAGACCAGATTCTTCCGGATGTCTGGGACGTGCAGCACTTCTTTCAGAGTCAAAAGATTTCCAGAGGTGAACTTCAGAATCACATTCCCTTTCCCAGCGACTTGAGCAACTAAGGAGTTTCCCATTTATAGCGACTCTCCTTCTTCTATAGGTGTGTAGGTGGAGAAGCAGCTCTTCAACCCGCATATATATCAGGTAGCTCTCGTGTCCACCCACTAGTCTGTAAGGTTGCTGACTAAGTTGGCCTTAGTGACCACCACAGAGAAGTAACCGCTCTGAGCCACGTTCACCTCAGACTTATTCTTTGGTCGGTTAGCTGCATTGAAGTGACACTCTTTAGCTAGGTGGCTTGACTTGCCGCATATAAAGCAGTCTCCTTTCGGCTTCTTCTTGAACTGAGAATTGGAAAGCTTGTTCTTCTCCCAGGGCTTAGGAGCAAGAAAAGCCTTCTTTTTGGAAGACTTCCCCTCCACGAGGTTGGCCTTTCCTTTTATCATAGAGGCTCACTCCCTTTGCTTCGATACTTGGTTGTCCTCCTCTATACAGATTCGGACAACAAGGTCTTCCAGGGTCATCTCCTTCCTCTTGTGCTTTAAACTGCTCTTGTACTCCTTTCACGAGGGAGGCAACTTCTCTATGATAGTTGCCACTTGGAATCCCTTGCAGATTTTGTATCCCTCAGTGAGAACCTCATGGATGATAATTTGTATCTCCTCAAGTTGGGAGACCACATACTTTCTATCTTCCATCTTGAACTCCAATAGCTTCCCGACCATGAACTTCTTCGATCCGGCATCCTCTATGGCTTACTTCTTCTCTAAGGAGTTCCACAGGTCTTTGACGGACTTACAGGTGAAGTAGACATCATAGAGGTCGGGGATAAGGTAGTTGAGGATATAGTTCCTGTAACATCCACCCCAAACACTCAAGATATTATCCACTTTGCCTGTGCCCGCACAAGAACTTCCTAGGGAGGTCACCCATCCTAGTACTGCTCTTGCCCGAGCACGCTTAACTACGGAGTTCTTTCGAAATCTATAGCGGTGCACGGTTTTAAAACGCGTCTTCTATGTTTGGGAGGGGAAATTATATAAGTAGCTCAGGATCTCCTTCTCCCCAGGTGATGTGGGACTAACTCATGGTCTTATACACCTCACCTCACATCATCTCATCCATCTTGGCATCATAGCCTCAGGATTCTTGGATCTTGGCCTATTGGATCTTGGTCGTCATAATCCACCCCCTTAGGGCTACACATCCTTGTGTAGGGTTAGACCCCCCCATCCTGAGAAGAACCGGCTATAATACCATTTTGTAACATCCGCTCCAAACACACAAGATATTGTCCGCTTTGTCTGTGACCGTACTAGAATTTCTCAGGGAGGTCATCCATCCTAGTACTGCTCTTGCTTGAGCACGCTTAACTATGGAGTTCGTACGAAATCCGTAGCAGCGCATGGTTTTAAAACGTGTCTTCTATGTTTGGGAAGGGAACATATATAAGTAGCTCAGGATCTCCTTCTCTCCAGACGATATGGGGCAAACTCATGGCCCTGTACACCTCACCTCACCTTATCCATCTTGGTATCACAGCCTCAGGAGTTTTGGGTCTTGGCTCTTGGCCTATTGGATCTTGGTATCAAAGCCGATTATCCTCGGGATAGGGGGGTGGTCTAACCCTACACGAGGACGTGTAGCCCTAAGGGGGGTGGATTATGATGACCAAGATCCAATAGGCCAAGAGCCAAGAGTCAAGACTCCTGAGGCTGTGATGCCAAGATGGATGAGGTGAGGTGAGGTATACAAGGCCATGAGTTAGCCCCACATCGCCTCGAGAGAAGACGATCCTATGCTATTTATACAATTTCCCCTCCTAAACATAGAAGACGTGTTTTAAAACCGTGCGCCGCTATGGATTTCGTAAGAACTCCGTAGTTAAGCATGCTCGGGCGAGAGCAATACTAGGATGGGTGACCTCCATGGGAAATTCTCGTGCGGGCACAGGCAAAGCGGACAATATCTTGTGTGTTTTGGGCCCGGTCGGATGCCAAGGGTAGGCCTTGGGCTTGTTGAGTACCGAGGTGATGGTCACCTCGGACTTTGTTTTCGAATGCCAAGGACAAGGCCTTGGGCTTGTTGAGTGCCATGCCGATGGTTGCCTTGGACTTTGTCTTCGAATGCCAAGGGCAAAGCCTTGGGCTCATCGAGTGTCGAGGTGAAGGTCACCTAAGACTTTTTCTTCGAATACCAAGGGCAAGGCTTGGGCTTGTTGAGTGCCGAGGCGATGGTTGCCTTGGACTTTGTCTTCGAATACCAAGGGCAGGCCCTTGGGCTTATTGAGTGTGGAGATGATGGTAACCTTAGACTTTGTCTTCGAATGCAAAGGGCAGGGCCTTGGGCTTGTTGAGTGCCGAGACGATGGTTGCCTCGGACTTTGTCTTTGAATGCCAAGGACAGGTCGGCCTTGGGCTTGTTGAGTGCCAAGGCGATGATCGCCTCGAACTTAATTTGTCTTCGTAAGCCAAGGGTAGGGCCTTGGGCTTGTTGAGTGTCGAGGCAATGATCGTCTCGGACTTTGTCTTCGAATGCCAAGGGCAGGGCCTTGGGCTTGTGGAGTGTTGAGGCGGTGGTCACCTCGGACTTTATCTTCGAATGCAAATAGCAGGGCCTTAGGCTTATTGAGTGTCGAGGCGAAGGTTGCCTTGGACTTTGTCTTCGAATACCAAGGGCATAACCTTGGGCTTGTTGAGTGCCGAGGCGATGGTTGCCTCGGATTTTGTCTTCGAATGCTAAGGGTAGGGCATTGGACTTGTTGATTGATGGATATTTAGAATTTGGAGTGCTTAGTGTAGTGCCTTTGAATACTTGTTGATCATGGGGAGACCCAGTGCAATCAAACTAGTCTAGTCTTTGGTTGGTCGAGGCAAAGCACTTATCAATCCAACCAGTTGAGGGGTACATAGCAGGTGCCTTTGAATATCGTCTGATCGTGGGGAGACCCTAGGCGATCAAACCAGTGAAGGGATATCGGGCATGCACCACTGCGTTTGCTGGCTGATCGTGGGGTGACTCTATGTGATCAAACTAGTATTGTCTTCGGTTGATTGAGGCAAAGCTCTTATAGAACCAACCTGTTGCAGGGTACGTAGCATGTGCCTTTGAATACTGGCTGATCGTGGGGAGACCCTGTATGATCAAACCAACGAAAGGGACACTGGGCATGCACCTTTATGTTTGCTAGCTGATCGTGGGGAGACCCTGTGTGATCAAAGTATTTTTGTCTTCGGTTGGTTGAAGCAAAGCTCTAACTGACCCAACCGATTGTAGGGTACGTAGTAGGTGCCTTTGAATGCAAGTTGATCGTGGAGAGAGCTTATGTAATAAGACCAACGAAGGGACAGCGAACATGAACCTTTGCGTTTGCTAGCTGATCATGGGAAGACCCTGTGCGATCAAACTAGCCTTGTGGTCGGTTGGTCGAGGCCAAGCTCTTACCGACCCAACCGGTTATAGGGTATGTAGTAGGTGCCTTTGAACGCGCTGATCGTGGGGAGACCCTATGCGATCAAACCAGTGAAGGGACACGAAGCTTGTACCTTTGTGTTTGATCAGCCATGAAGTGCTGATTGTATAGGATTTGGAGTAGACTTAGTCTTTGAGTGTCAAGGCGATCTTCTTGGACTTTTTTGAGTACTGAGGTGGCAATGCCTATCTCGAACTTTGCCTTTGAGTGCCAAGGCTATCTCCTTGAACTTTTTGAGTGCTGAGACAGTGACGCCTACCTCAAACTTTGTCTTTGAGTGCCAAGGCTGTCTCCTTGGATTTTTTGAGCACCGAGGCAGCGACGCCCACCTTGGACTTTGCATTTGAGTGCCAAGGTTGTCTTCTTGGACTTTTTGAGTGCTGAGGCGACGACGCCTACCTCGGACTTTGTCTTTGAGTACCAAGGCTGTATCCTTGGATTTTTTGAGTACCGAGGCAGCAGTACCTACCTCACACTTTGTTTTTGACTGTCAAGGCTGTTTTCTTATATTTTTTGAGTGTCGAGGCGGCGACGCCTACCTCGGACTTTATGTTCGAGTGCCAAGGTTGTCACCTAGACTTTTTGAGTGCCGAGGCAGCGACGCCTACCTTAGACTTTATATTCGAGTGCCAAGGTTGTCTCCTTGGACTTTGTTGCATGCCGAGGCAATGAAGGTGTCTCGGACTTGATATTCAAGTGCCAAAGCCGTCTACTTGGACTTTGTTGCATGCCGAGGCAGTAAGAGCGTGTCGGACTTCCTTGATCAATGATTGAATCCTCGGGTGATCTACAATGATGAAGGATGCTCGAGGTTTGGCTATCTCCAAGTCCTTGGTTGTCGGTTGAATACTTGGGCGATCTGCAACGCTGAAGGATGCCCGAGGACTGCTGTCTCTAAGTCCTCGGTTGACGGTCATAGTTTTGAGCATTACTCCCGATGTAGGGATCAAAGAACGGGTCACCGACCGGTGGACGTTTGCTCCGTCATTGATACCGGCGGTTGACATCGGAGAATTTACCTCTAATGTTTGAATGTCTCGATTTAGATAACTTTCTTTTGACTAATCCATGGTTCGTGTCTTTGTCATTCTGGTATAGCAATGAAGACAGACGGGTTGCAATGAAGACAGAGAGTTAACAGATGATGTGGTGACGAAGTTTGGCCGAAGCCTATGTCTCCGTGCGGTAAGATACTGCCTTTGAATTCACTAACTCTGAGAAAGTATAGCTACTCTCGATAGGCCGAGGAGTGCTTATACTAATAGAAAGAGGGTCGAGTAGGCTTCACTAGAGTCTGATTACTAGAAGGGTCAAGGAGCTTTGAAAAACAGAAAGGGGAGTTGGGAATAACATCCCCGTTTTTTGAATATTTATCGGGTCTGCTATTTATAGAGGTTTAGGAATATTGGTGTTTTTGGTAAATATATAGTCGGGGGATTTACTAGACCCCAGATAGTATGTGTGTGCACAGGCAGTACTGACGGGTCCCATCGTTGTCTTTGTAGGCCCCAGGCAGGACTGGCGGGTCCCACCATTATCTTTGTAGGCTCCAGGCAGGGATGGCGGGTCCCAGGCCACTGTCAAGCGTTAGCTATATTTTGCACCAACAATAGTAATTTGTCATTTTTAACAGTTTCCTTTTAGGATAGTTGCCGACAATCTTTTCCTCTTAGTTAAGATTCATGTTTCACCTTTTAAATTGCAACAAGTCAATTAATTTCTAAAAGACTGAAATAGTTAGTATAAGTTATCGAATTGCCATTGCCTAAAAAACCGATCCCAATCCCTACGAAACGTCTAGTTTCGAAACCGATAGATGGATCGCTATAGCTGGTATAATGATTTATAGTAGCTATAGTGAAATCACTGTAGCTGCTATAGCGATTTCATATATCGTATATGCTAAAAACACTTTGCTACATTGAAATTACTGTAGCTCAATTTTATAAGAACGATACTCGATTCCTTACTTTAAAATCACTGTAGCGTTGAATATCATTTCATATATTTAAATGTATTCACTGTAGTAATACAATAATTTCACTGTAGGTATATTTATTTACTATGATACTCAGTTATATGAAAAGGTACTCAAAATCACTATATTGGTTTCAAATGGTACTCAAATATACAAAATAATACTCAATTAAATTGAATATTATTTGCATATAATTGAGTATCATTGCTATAATGATTTCATTGCAAGGAAGCCTTTTAACAACCACGACGAAAATCACTATAGCTATAATTAATAATTTCAAATGGTCTCAAATATATAAAATAATAATCAATTAAATTGAACATTATTTGTATATAATTGAGTATCATTGCTATAGTGATTTCACTGTAGGAACGTCTTTTAGCAGCCATGACGGAGATCACTATAGCCTCTAGCAGCTACGGTGGTTTTAAATGGTACTCAAATATATAAAATAATACTTAAGTAAATTAAATATTATTTGCATATAATTGAGTATCATTGATACAGTGATTTTATTGTAGAAAAGTTATTTTAGCAATCACGAAGAAAAATCGCTGTAGCAACTACAATGAATTCACGTTAGCTACTACAATGAAATCACTGTAGCAACTCGTGCCACTTTTCTCATAAAAATAAATATTTTCTTATATCATATTATGTTAATTAATATGGGAGGAATCCATGGGTATTTTTGGTATTTAAAAAAAAATCATCTAAAGCGGTTCGTAAATGATCTATTTGGTGCAAAAATCATGAGAGATGATCATACTTAAAAATATTTTGATTTGGTGATGTAGTACTATACTTTTTCTTGATGCTATACGTTAGATATTAATTTTTTTAACATCCTGACGTGGCATTTGATCACAGCCGCACTAGGCAAAGGGAATATCTTAGGTGTTTGTTGTCAGCCACTGATTAGTGGGGTGTAGCTGGGTGGAGATAGACAAGATCGTGTGGTTTGGCCTCCATGTGGACATTGTGGAGTGGACAGTCAGACCGCCCGCCGCCACGTGCTCGTTATTTTTACGCACGTGGGGGCACTCCAGTCAACACATTGCAGGCCCAGCTGGGATGGTCCCCACCGGCGGTCGGAGGTGCCGTCCTTTTCTGCTGTTTGAGAGGCATGGCCCACCAGCAGTGGCCACCAGTCAGCTGGTGACACAACTTGGAATCGCACCACCACGAGGATTCGAGGATAGCCGACCCTGTACGGCTTCCACACAGGCTGCACGGAATACAAGTTGTCTACTGCACGGAATTCGGATCTCCTCGGTCGTCCCCGGTCGGTGGGCCCGTCGAGCATCACAACCGCACATGGTTGCTTCATTGCGATTCACTTTAAATTGTCAGAGATTGTGCGGTTATGATGCTCACCGGATCCATCCACCAGCTGCTTGAGACGAGAATACTGGACTCCAACTACGGCTGGCGATGGGTCGGATCGGGTCGTATTCGTGTACTAATCATGTCTAGAATCTAAGTCTATACCTGATCCGTTTATAAACGGGTATACCCGCTAAGACCCGATAAAATCAATTTAAATATTTTTTTATTTTTAATTTTATATTTCGTTGCAAGTCACCATCATGGTGTTGGGAATTCAACCACGAGAGTTCATGCCGACTATCCCTCTACCGAGACGATTCAGAGATGAGATAATAAGGATAAAAATAAATCACAGCAAAAACCAATCAAAATACAAGAGAGAGACGAGATTTAAGTGGAAACCCTTGCGGAAAAAACCACTGTCGAGCAATCGCATCAGAAAAGCTTCACTATCAAAGAGGCAAATAAGAACGAAGTACACCCGACTCCTCTTCTTCTTCCTCCAATCTAGATCCAACTATTCCCTTTAGGGTTCAACAACCGACACCCTAGAAAGCTTCGAAAACTCATCTTCTGATGAAGTTTCGATTCTATTGATCTGACGTCGATAAATCCCTGATGGTTTCCTCTTCCAACATGGTAGAGAAACCTCCTCTATCTCCTTTGATGGTCAGCCGTCGTCGTCTTAAAAAACGTCCTTAACCCTAAAAGAGGAAAAAAATCCCTTTTATAGGTTCAAAACCCGAACACTGAAACCCGTAGCCCATGTGAGCTTCGCCCAGGGCGCTGTTGACTTGGAGCCCCCGACCCCCATGCCTGGAGGTTGGCGCCCAGGGCACCATCGACTGTGCGCCCTAGGCGCTAACCCGAGTAGGGCTCCGATCTTGGCGCCCGCCAGTGACCGGACGTCGCTCAACCGGCACCCAGGGTGCCAATTGCCTGAAGGCACGCCCTGGGCCTGGGGCTGCGCTGCTCCGTCTTCTCTGAAGCTGGGCCAAGCTGCACCACCTCCACCATGGGGATGGAACCTCACCACATGGGTGTCTTGATCACAGCCGTCCGTTGAACCCATCACAGACTAGTGAATCACATAATGGCTACATCTATGCTGGGTAGACCCGATCGGACCCGATCCATTGCTTTTAAATGAGTCAAAAGGGTCGGAGACAAAACCCGAACCTGGCCTGTTTACTAAACGGGTTAGTTGTGTCGACCCATTTACGACCCGAACTAGTTTAACCCAGACCAAGATCTGCTAATTTTATGTCGGGTTGTGTCGGGTCTACCGTGTCGGGTTCAAAATTGACAGCCCTAGCTCCAACCATAGCAACAATACTTGCACCTTGATGTGCGTCGGTGTGGTGTTTTCTGTCGGTGATAGTGGTCTCTCCCTCTGGCTTACACCGGTATGTGGAGTCACCCGAAGGTCTGATTGTGACCTCCTCTTTTGAAGTACCAAAAAAAAACCCTATAGTAATGGGTACAACAACTGATGTGGTGATTAGGGATAGAGCCGGGATTTTTTATCCCAGGGGACAAATATAGCAACTATAAAGTATAAAAACTTACATTCCCAAAATAAAATTCAAATTTGATAAATCTAGATGCTTTTGATAATATGAAGGAATGTCTACACATACAATTATACAAATGACAAAACGAGAATAAAAAAGGGGTTATTTGGCCGTGGTCCTTGGTCAAAAGTACAGATTGTGTAAAAGACAAGAAATATGTGTATTTGTTGTACAGTCCCTGGCTTAAAGTAACAAACACGTGGGATCCTATGACCCAGATATCCGTTACATTCCATCTCATTAGGTGTGATCCCCTACAACATGTGATATTAATATAAATATTAATGATAAAAACACTCATAAACCATATATATCGAAGACAGCTTATAGAAAATAATAGAATTTTATTACGATTTAAAAGTGACATATTATACAGGCACTTGTCCTTTTTTTTAGAGATCTTTTGACCTATTATCCACTCCTAATAGGTGGATATCACTTGTTGAGATATCCCAGCCACTCAAATATATTTCCAAAAGTTGATGTGACGCTGGGAGCTCCCAACCTTTTAGATAGTTGGAATAGATCTGGGGGCTCCTAACGAGCGGTCCTCATTTGGTTTTTTACTATTTTATCCTTATTTATTTACATATCAGTCCCAAGTGAATTGTTTGTACTTTTTTTTTTACCGTTTTGCCCTCCCTGTTTGGAGATTGTTGGAGACCACCCATCACTCTACCATCTCTCATCCTATGAGGTCGCATTTGGATCTCTCAGCCTACGGATAGATTTGAAGATACTCTAATATCCCTATACAAAAATTATTTTCTCCTCCCCCAATGATTATATTTTATATATGTGTGTGTTTGTCATGATGTTACAATCATATTTTTCATTTACAGTAATCTGTATTGAAAAATTAAATAGTAACTTTTTTTATTTAAATAATAATATTTTAAAATTACTTAATAAATAATAATTTAAAAGTGATTTTTAATTTTTTTTATTATCTAATGATATATTAAAAATAGTAATATTTACTATTGATATATTAAAAATAAATTCAGACTAGGTATGTTATCTAAAATGAAGAACACAATGAGTCATTATATTTATTTAATCTGAATCTTAATTGATTATATTTTATAAAAATTCATGTTAGTTCTCATGAAGCTTAATGTGTGTTCATTATATTAGATATTAGCTTTTGATATATCGAACATATAAACATGTTAGTTATACAATATAATAGCATATTATATCGAACAATAACTTTCATATTTGAATAATAACTTTTTGAATTTACATGGTCAACTAAATGGTTAGATCTTATATATATATATATATATATATATATATATATATATATAAATTATTAATCATATATTATTATTAAATTATATTAAAAATTAAAAATAATAATTTATTTTGTAAAATTATATTATAAAACCAAATAATGACTTTTTATCTTTGAATAGTAATTTTTATAGTTTTCGATATATTTGATTATGAGAGCATTATATATGATATTTACTGATTAATGCGTATTGCAATAAATTATTAAGGACTAAGATAATGCATAAATAATAATAGCTTATTAATATCAGGTCTTATAAAATAATTAGTATCTTTAATAAAATAAATAGTAACTTTTCATGTATATTGTATACTTATTATTGATGATCAAATATACATGTTATATATAATTAAGAATAATATATTATAACATAGTAGTTCAGTTTTAATTTAAAATATAATATAAATGAATTGATAAAGTGACTGAGCATTGTACTCTTCTTGTCAAAATAATTCTTAGTATTTGTTATCAAGAAAATCATGTATCGTGGTTAAATAAACACGCACAATATCGATATAATAAAAAGTAATTTTCTAAAAATAAATAATAACTTTTAGGTCTTTTATATTTCCTTCATAAATTTAGTTGTTATATGATTAATAATATTTTAAAGATAATTAAAGAGATATAAAAAACAGAGGTTAATGATTTTGCAATGATAACACTACTAATTTGAATAGTAACCTTTTTATTAAATAATATATTTTCTAAAATTTTTTTTTATCTTGTATTGATTGATCATTTTTGTCAAAATAGATAAACATTATATATATTTTTATAAAAAAGTTATAATTCGTGTAACATAAATTTTTCAAAAACGGAACAAAAAATATTAATATTTTAATAAACGGAACAAAGGTTTTGAAATAGGAAAAAATGGAATAGTACGCCATTTCAAATGGCGTAAAACATTTACACTATTTGAGATGGCGTAAAAATGAAGTGGTGATTTTAAATATCAAAAGTGCCCTTAGGTTTAAAGAATTTACGCCATCTCAAATGGCGTAAAGCCTTTGAGTAAATAAAGAAGGGTTATTTTGACTTTACCCCCCAAATTTTGCCTTGAATTAGACTTTACCCCCCATATTTTCATTAATTAGACTTTACCCCCCAAAACTAACTTTCCGTCAACTCACCATCTAAGAGAAAGGGTGAGCTGACGGAAAAGAAATAAAGTTTTGGGGGGTGAGCTGACGGAGCAGTTAGTTTTGGGGGGTAAAGTCCAATTAATGAAAATATGGGGGGTAAAGTCTAATTTAAGGCAAAATTTGGGGGGTAAAGTCAAAATAACCCTTCTTTTTTTACTCAAAGGCTTTACGCCATAGCCTTTAAGTAAATAAAGAAGGGTTATTTTGACTTTACCCCCCAAATTTTGCCTTGAATTAGATTTTGCCCCCCATATTTTCATTAATTAGACTTTACCCCCCAAAACTAACTTTCCGTCAACTCACCATCTAAGAGAAAGGGTGAGCTGAAAGAAAAGAAATAAAGTTTTGGGGGGTGAGTTGACGGAGCAGTTAGTTTTGGGGGGTAAAGTTTAATTAATAAAAATATAACCCAATAAAGAATTTAAGAGGAGTTAAAGAATTTAAGGCCTTAAATTCTTAAGGCTTTACGCCATTTGAGATGGCGTAAAATAAGGGCATTTTTGGTATTTAAAATCTTCATTTTATTTTTACGCCATCTCAAATGGCGTAAATGCTTTACGCCATTTGAGATGGCGTATTATTCCGTTTTTTCTTATTTTAAAACTTTTGTTTTGTTTATTAAAATATTAATATTTTTTGTTCTGTTTCTGAAAAATTTCTGTTCGTGTAATCCAAAAATTACTATTTATCTAAATATTAATTTATAGTAGATTTTATAAGTTAAATAAATAAATATCAGATGTTTTTATATAAAAGTTATACTTTATTCAATCTAAAAGTTACTATACATCTGAATGTTAATTCATAACATATTTAACAAGTTAAATCTAAGAATATCAGATGCTTTTATAAAAAAAATTATATTTTATTCAATTTAAAAGTTACTATTCATATGAATGTTTGTTTATAGTAAATTTTATAAGAAAATCAGTTTTGATTTATTTATGTGTATATGGAATATGAATATATTTAATAGAAGTAACAATTGATTTTTAGATTTGATTTTTAAAATTAAAAATTAGGATTTTGTATATTTTTAATTTATACCATATTTAGTTAAAAAAAAGTAATCCACTATTTTATAATAAAAATTTAATTATTTTTTATCATGTATATATATTTATGACTACTATTATTTATATTATAAATTTAAAAAAGAAATTTCAGAAAGAAGTTACCTTCGATTTGATCAGTTCTGACATTTTTTATTGGATTCCTATAAAAAATTTTAGGTTATATTGCATAATTTTAAAATCCAATTTCAAATCATGTTTTAGACGAGAGGGATCTGATTAAAATTGGGGGTTTTAAGAAAAAGATACATTGGGTTCTCGAACAACAGTTTTAATGATGGATAGTGGTAATTAGTTATAAA
Organism: Chamaelirium japonicum; assembly: GCA_947650365.1. NCBI lineage: Eukaryota > Viridiplantae > Streptophyta > Magnoliopsida > Liliales > Melanthiaceae > Chamaelirium > Chamaelirium japonicum. The sequence continues at coordinate 70,125,835 of OX393552.1, forward strand.
TTAAAATAACAGTTAGGGGCACATGGGTAAATTTATCAGTCTTTGAAACCAACGGTGGCAATTTGGTAGTAAATATTGTTTTTAGTGGATGATACACTAAATATCAACATTACTATCTCGAACGCGGTTTGTTCGGAGTCGGGAGGATAAGTTGGTTTTTTGCCATGATTTAACTGTTGATTTGACACTGTTTCTTGCAGACATTTTGAAACTTTTAGCAAAGATTGCAAAGTAAATGGCTATTTTGATTGTCCTTTAGCCTTCTTGCATCTTTTAATAGGGACGTTAGGCTACGTCCTCCATAAAAAAAGTGTTTGTAAAGTTAACATAAGCTTGACTTTTAAAAGAAGGAGACGAGAACATTGAGGGATTTAAAAAAAAAAAAAGACAAGGACTTGGAGGGATTTTTCTTATGTAAAAATCAATTTAGAGCTGTATGCAGCTTGTTTAGAGCCACATCTTCAACAGGGGGGTAGTTGCCCCCTCAGTCCCTATATGGCTCTGGCCATGATTGATGATCAACTATTTACCCATATACCATCTATATTATAATGAGTAATGCTATTGAACAATCTCGATCCATCGACAAAAAACTATGGCAAAACAGACCATGCCCCGGTGACTGGGCCCCGGGCTCAATGCATCGGTCATCGTTTGTCGGACCCTACAAACGCTCTCGTTGATCCCCTTCAGAACATCACAATTATGAAGTAGAGAAAACCCCAACACAAGAGATCCAAAAAATGTCGAAAGGTCTCGCAAGATGAGAGCGCCCACCGAAATAAAAGCCGAAGTAGATGCACTGAGAATTCGTAGACGAACCCCCTTCTTCTCTTCTCACCCCTTCTCTCTCTCTCTCTCTCCATTATCTTCCTTTTCTTATCTTTGCAACTCAAGAAACCCTAATCGGGCTTTGCCTTGCTTTCTCTCTGTCTAGCCTTCCCTCTAATTTCGGATCAAACCATAGGCCAGCCATACCCTCCTTAAATAGGAGAGCAAACATAAACACATCGGAGATAAAAAATCATTCAAAATCATGACCGAAAACAACTTGAACACGCTGCACAATAATTCAAACCCGTGCCCAGAATTTTGGGTGCCCAGGCTCTAAAAATAGATGACCGGGTGAATACCTATAGCTCCCAACCTGGTTCTACCAGGCTGGGCGCCCGGGCACCCCCAAAATTGCACTCGGGTGAAGTGGCAGCACTCAATCGTGTTCTGGTTCAGTCCTTCAAGTCTCTGGTTCGGTCCTTCGATCGGTGTGTGGGCTTTATTGGGCCAAATACAACAATCTCAACCTTGGCCTTTGAAATCCCAATACCTCGAAGAATCCCTCACGCCATCACTATTACAGTTGCCGTCGAAAATATTGTGATAATCCTTGTCATCTTTGTCGCACTTTATGGTCGCCCTACATCGGGCGCCTGGACGACGACCGGGTGCCCAATCATCTAGAGTCGTTGATCGACCATCCAAATTAGCTTTGGACTTGACCGAAACCCATCTTTTTTGTGTTCCGTGCTTCCAAGCTTGCTCCACCTACAAAATTGTTCCCTACCCAACCAACTGCTGCCTGAACCGCACTCGCTGTGACTTTGTACAAGCCTCCCCTATAGATTCCCTCCTAGAACGAAGAAGTGTCATCCATGACTTTAGGGGTCCACTTGAACCGGTGATCTCATGCCCAAAAGAATCTAATATGGAAAGAGAGATTAGATTTGCTCACATATCTGGAACATCACAAACTTCCATGAGGGTTTTATTGGAGTCATCAGACACCCTCATGCGAATATTTCTGACTCCCCTGGTCAGCATCCTGAAGCCATCGCTGATCATCAAGCTTCCATCCTCACACTCTGCATAGGTGTAAAAACCTACACAATGTGAGCAAACGTGATGTGTGAGGTCACTATTAAGTATCCAATCTTGGTTTTATACTTAGAGGTTGCCAAGATTGCTATCTCTTAATCATATTCAAGTATCGATACACGATGAGCATTTTCCTCAGCCTCGACATCTCCATTACCATTGGATTACTTGAAGCCCTTTCTGCAACTTGTTCCACCTTTCCATCTTCACTTACTTTTTATGTACCTAGACTTCTTGCACCTCCAACAAGTAACCCTATTCATGGTCTTTGCACTCGACCTCATCACCATCACATGGATATAAGCACCATAGAAGTACCTAAACTCTTCTTACATGTTTCTTCAGTCAGTAGAGTCCTCACCATATCTTCAAGCTTCATCTTTGTTGGACCGAAAGAATTGCTAACCACTGTAACGTGATCATCCCAACTATTAGGAAGTACTGACAAGATTAATACAACTCTGATTTCATCGTTAAAGTGGATTCTAACAGTTTCTAGTTGGCTCATAATTCCAATGAAGTTGTTAACATGCTCTGCTATGCTTCTGCCAATGAATATCCACATACTGAACACATTTTTTATGAGAAAAACCTTATTTAAGGCTGAATGTTTCTCGTACATACCGGATAATGCTTTCTATCAAGCCCGTCGTGGTCTTCTCCATGGAGATGTTGAAGGGCATCGTTGAAGTCAAAGAGACACGAATCAAACCCAGCGCCTTCCTGTCGTACTGCTCAATCATTTTCAGACATCTTCTACGACTTGCTCGCCAGACCGACCATAGGCAAATATAGATCCTTATGATATAGGACATCCTCTGTCTATATCTTTCAATAAATGAAGTTTGTACCATTAAATTTCTCGATTCTCATATTTCAATCTGCCATGACTCCATCCACCTCGAATCGTTACACTGAACCTTTGCTCTGATACCACTTGTTGTGGTTAACGAAGGTCGATTCGCTGTCTTGTGCATAATAACCGAGAAGCAACGATAGTGTTCAGAGAATCGAGGATTGAAAACCTACAGAAATCAAAGAAATTAAAGCACGGCACAACAATACGAATGACATGATATCACCAGCAATCAAGGATTTGACTAACAAGATCAAGAGAAATACATGTAACATGCCACTGTTTGTCTGACCCTAAAACCCTCTCGTTGATCCCTCTCCGAACACCAAAATCATAAAGTAGAGAAAACCCTTGCACAAGAGATTCCGTAAATATTGAAAGTTTCCGAGAGATGAGAACGCCTGTCAAAATCGAAGTCATGATAGACACGCCAAAAATCCGTAGACGAACCCCCTTCTTTTTCTCTCTCTCTCTCTCTCTCTCTCTCTCTTCCCTTCCCTTCTATCTCTCTATCTCTTCTCTTCGTGCCTCAAGAAACCCTATACTAGGCTTTTCCTTGCTATCTCTTCGTCTTGCCCTCTCTCTTATTTGGATCAAACCCTAGGCCACCTATACCACCCATAAATAAGAGAGCAAGTGTAAAAAATGAGAGACAAAAAAACAATCAAAATCCTGGCCAAAACAACTTGAACACGCTACCAACCTTCTGAACCCGTGCCTAGATTTCTGGGCGCCCCGAGATCCAAAAATCGACGCCCGAGTGAACACCTGGAGCCCTCTATCTGAGATTTACTTTACTAGATCTTGTTTTTTTTTAATACAAACATGCCCTAAAGGACTTTTTGGCTACCCAATTGATACATTTTGCTTTTTTGGTAAAGAAGTTTTGTTGACAATCTTTACCTATCCCTTAGTTGTATCTGATTGCATGACGGGCTAAGGTATGTGCTATTAGGTTTTGGGGTGGCAGGTCACAGGGGTTCACCAGGGTGCCGATTGGGTTTTTCCGGGTGCCCAGAGTTGCCAGTTGGGGGCTTTGCTAGGAAGTTCACTCGGGCTCCCACAAGGTTTCGTCCGGGTGCCTAGGGGCTGAGCAGAGGCAGGATCAGTGCAAGCATTTCACTCGGGTGCCATTTTTGGCCACTTAGGGACAAAGCTGACGGGTTTAACTCAAGTTTTGTCCTGATTTTGGGTATGAAGCTTCGATTTTGGATCTCCCATCGGTACATGACGATCAACCCTAACTCTAGGCTATATAAGGGGAAGGAGAGGAAGCTTGTAAAAGAAAAACACAAACAAGAATGCAAGTTGAGATTGTGGGTGCAAAATTTAGCCAACGCCCTGAGACGGGACCCACCGGCCTTGCCTAGGGTCCCACAAAGATGACGACATGATCCACTAGCCCTACCAGGGGGTCCACAAAGACGATGGTGAGGCCCACCAGCCCTGCCTGGAGCTTATCGAAGCAACTACAAAAACAACCCTGGACTCCAAAACTTTTCCAAACCTTTATAAATAGCAGACCAGATGAATATTCTAGATCGATCTTTGATTTCCAGATCAAACTTTTGAAAACCAGAGCTCAGACATCCCTATACCTCTTGTAAGACAAGTGACACTCGGTTTGTTGAGGTCACTACTTTTCAAGTGCTAGTGAATTTAGGTTGCACTTCATAGCATGGAGACGTAGGCTTCGGCTGAACTCCGATATCACATCCTGTGTCAACTCTCTTCTTAACTATTTCTAAACCTAAGTTTATAGACCTTCAACTACTAAGCTCAAGCTAAAGACACCAATGCTCGAACCACAACCTTCAAATCGATTGACTGTTGGGGAGAGTCCTCGGGTCGGCACGAGGATCATCCCCCACAGAGATCATCTACGAAGAAGGGCAACCGATTCTTTTCTCTTGGAGGAACCCTAGGGGGGCGCTCAAGAGGAAAGAGCCACTGGAAAGAACAGAGGATCGGGAGGGGGGATGGAAATGCTTGCCGACGAGGGAGCATAGCGGTAGGTGAACATGGTGAAGTAGATCTTCAATCGTAGAGGAGAGAAGGCAAGATGGTGAGAGAGCGACAAGGAGACCCAGCCTAGGGTTCTTATTGGTCATTGCGAAGAGAGAAGTGAAGGAAGTAGGAGAGAAAGAGAAAAGGGAAGAGAAGAAAGAAAGAAAAGGAAGAGAAGGGAGAGGAGAGGAGAGAGGAGTGGTTTGTATACACAATCTGGCTTCGATTATCTTTTGATTCTCCTTCGGGTTTCTAGGCGCATTTACCTTAGCAGGTGCTTTCATCTCTTGATCGATCATTCGGTAAATCTCTGTGTGTGCGGTGTTCTGAGAGGATCTACGAGTTTTTTTTTATTTTGGGGGGGTGGGGGTGGGGGTGGGGGGGAGGGGTGGTTCCACCAAACAGTGACCCACTTCACTTGTAACGTCTTGATAGTGATAATCCATATCATGGATTGTCAGTAATATCATTTTGTTCGTATGATTGTGTGGTTGCTTCAAATTCTCTTTGTTTGTTGTTGGGCGTGTCTTCGCAAGGGTTCGATTCTCGATCCGTAGTCTGTATGACCTTGGAGGTTTCCACAAAAATGGTATCAGAGCCTGATTCTTGGTTCTCAAGGGACATACTTAACATGTGACGACCAAGATTCAATAGGCCAATAGTCAAGAGCCAAGACTCCTGAGGCGGGATTGTAACATCCGCCCCAAACACACAAGATATTGTCTGCTTTGCCTGTACCCGCACGAGAACTTCCTAGGGTGGTCACCCATCCTAGTACTGCTCTTGCCCGAGCACACTTAACTACGGAGTTCTTACGAATTCCGTAGCGGCGCACGGTTTTAAAACGCGTCTTCTATTTTTAGGAGGGGAAATTATATAAGTAGCTCAGGATCTCATTCTCTCTAGGCGATATGAGGCAAACTCATTGCCTTGTACACCTTACCTCACCTCATCCATCTTGGCATTCCCGCCTCAGGAGTCTTTGCTCTTGGCTATTGGATCTTGGTCGTCACAATCCACCTCCCTTAGGGCTACACGTCCTCGTGTAGGGTTAGACCCTCCCATCACGAGGAGAACCGGCTCTGATACCATTTTGTAACATCCGCCCCAAATACACAAGATATTATCTGCTTTGCCCGTGCCCGCACGAGAACTTCCCAGGATGGTCACCCGTTCTAGTATTGCTCTCGCCTAAGCACGCTTAACTACGGAGTTCTTACGAATTCCATAGTGGCACACGGTTTTAAAACGCATCTTTTATGTTTGGGAGGGAAAATTATATAAGTAGCTCAGGATCTCCTTCTCTCTAGGCGATGTGGGGCAAACTCATGGCCTTGTACACCTCACCTCACTTACCTCACCTCATTCATCTTGGCATTCCCGCCTCAGGAGTCTTGGCTCTTGGCTATTGGATCTTGGTCATTACAATCATTTTATAATATCCGCCCCAAACACATAAGATTTTGTCTGCTTTGCCTGTGACCGCATGAGAACTTACCAGGGGGGTTATCCATCCTGGTACTACTCTCGCCCGAGCAAGCTTAACTACGGAGTTCTAACGAATTCCGTAACGGCGCACGGTTTTAAAACGCGTCATCTATGTTTGGGAGGGGAAATTATATAAGTAGCTCAGGATCTCATTCTCTCTAGGCGACGTGGGGCTAACTCGTGACCTTGTATACCTTACCTCATCCATCTTGGCATCCCCACCTCAGGAACTTGGCTCTTGGCTATTGGCCTATTGGATCTTGGTTGTCACAATCCATAGGAGAATCGGCTCTGATACTATTTTGTAACATCCGCCCCATACACACAAGATTTTGTCCGCTTTGCCCGTGCCCGCACGAGAACTTCCCAGAGGGTCACCTATCCTGGTACTACTCTCGCTTGAGCATGCTTAACTACGGAGTTCTAACGAATTCCGTAGCGACGCACGGTTTTAAAACGCGTCTTCTATGTTTGGGAGGAGAAATTATATAAGTAGCTCAGGATCTCCTTCTCTCCAGGCGATGTGGGGCTAACTCGTGGCCTTGTACACCTTACCTCACCTCACCTCATCCATCTTGGCATCCCCGCTTCAGGAGTCTTGGCTCTTGGCTATTGGCCTATTGGATCTTGGTCGTCACAATCCACCCCCCTTAGGGCTATATGTCCTCGTGTAGGGTTAGACCCCCCCATCCCGAGGAGAACCAGCTCTGACATCATTTTGTAACATCCGCCCCAAACACACATGATATTGTCTGTTTTGCCCGTGCCCGCACGAGAACCTCCCAGGGGATCACCCATCCTGGTACTACTCTCGCCCGAGCACGCTTAACTACGGAATTCTTTTATTTGTTTACTCTAAATATGCTATTGTGACGACCAAGATCCAATAGGCCAATAGCCAAGAGCCAAGACTCCTGAGACGGGAATGCCAAGATAAATGAGGTGAGGTGAGGTGTACAAGGCCACGAGTTAGCCCCACATCGCCTGGAGAGAAGGAGATCCTGAGCTACTTATATAATTTCCCCTCCCAAACATAGAAGACACGTTTTAAAACTGTGCGCCGTTACGGAATTCTTTAGAACTCCGTAGTTAAGCGTGCTCGGGTGAGAGTAGTACCAGGATGGGTGACCCCTTGGGAAGTTCTCATGCGGGCACGGGTAAAGCGAAAAAAATCTTGTTTGTTTGGGGTGGATGTTTCAAAATGGTATCAGAGCCGGTTCTCCTCGGGATGGGGGGGGGGGGTCTAATCCTATTCGAGGACGTGTAGCCCTAAGGGGGGGTGGATTGTGACGACCAAGACCCAATAGCCAAGAGCCAAGACTCCCGAGGCGGGAATGCCAAGATGGATGAGGTGAGGTGAGGTGTTCAAGGCCATGAGTTAGCCCCACATCGCCTAGAGAGAAGGAGATCCTGAGCTACTTATATAATTTTCTTTTCCAAATATAAAAGATGCATTTTAAAACTGTGCGCTGCTACGGATTTCGTAAGAACTCCGTAGTTAAGCGTGCTCGGGCGGGAGTAGTACCAGTATGGGTGACCCCCTGGGAAGTTCTCATTCGGGCACAGGCAAAGCTGACAATATCTTGTGTGTTTGGGGCGGATGTTACATAACAAGTCTTTAATCTTCACTTGAATACTTCTGCAGCCTGCTACGAGCGAACGTTGACGCCAACGAGACGATGACTCCTTCGACTAAATATTTGAGAGTTTTTTTTATTCACTTGTCCTTCTCAATGAATGCCTCTCAGATTGGAAAAATTGATCGAGTTTTTTTAGTCATTTGTTGAAGATTTCTTTATATCGGCCTAGGTGTGTGTGTTCAAAGCAAAGAAGAAACATTTTCTATTTCAAGAAATCCAACCCCCGCTAGGCAAGACCATGGTTTTTAGATGGTTAGATTCGGATAATAGAAGAGAGTGCAATGCCTCCATTAGAACTGAATTTCAAGTATAGCTCTAAATAGCAGCCAAGATTAAAAATATTCCAATTCTAGCCCATGATGATGCCATGCATACTGCTCGTTGGGGTCGTTATCAATCAGCCAAGTATAGCTCTAAGGTGGCGTATCAAATCTTAACGTCCGAGAAGATGATCATCAGAACCCTCAGGGGTAACGATTTGCTGTCTGATGTTGCTATCAACACCCACAACGTCAGTAGTCATTCTGATTCTTGTGCTTGGAGATACTTGTGGGAGTGTAGTGCTTCTCCCCGGGCCCTTGCCTTTGGGTGGAAACTCCTGAGGAGACATATCCCGACAAAAAATCTTCTTATTAAACAGGGTATGACCCTAGATCCTCCATGCAGTCGATGCGCGGAATCATCTGAAGATGCGGACCATGCTTTATTCCGCTATCCCAAAGCGAAGAGTGTTTGGACGCATCTGCAACTTCCTTTTTCCCCACCGAATTCCATTGATCAATGGATGGCCCTAATCCTTAAGGCTTTACAATCTCAAAAATAAGGAAAACTTCTCTCGGGATTGCTAGTCGATGTGGTTTGGAGGATCTGGCTAGATAGGAACATGGAAGTATTTGAGGGGCGATCTATGGCCCCGGTCTACATTGCCAAATCTTGTTGGTTTCACTTGGCTAAATTCCTCGAAGCTAAATGAGGTATCTTTCTTTGCAGATGCGTCGGGCTTCCTCTGTAATTATTAAATGGGTGGCACCGAATATGGGGAAGTTGAAGATCAACTTCGATGGGGCGTTGGATCATTCTTCTTCCTACGGAGGAGGGAGTTTTGTCTTTTGTAATCATACGGGTTGCATTCTGTGGGCGGGTGCAATTCCATTCACAACAAGCCCAATCATTGACACGGAGGTTCGTGCGTTATGGGAAGCTATCCGGGATGTGGAGACTAGCAACGTGGACCAGCCTATGTGGATAGAGGGTGACTCCCTCGCAGTGATTCAATGGATTAAAACAGGCGACGGGGAGCACTTCCTCATCAAAGACATATGTAGCCGGTTGCGTCGATTCCATTCCATTCGAATTTTCCACGCGTTTTGTGAAGCTAATAGAGTAGCCCATATTCTGGCAACTAAGGCAAAGGGTGCACTTCTTCCTACTTTCTAGTCATCTAAATTTTCTATGGACGCTGTTATGGCCGCTGCTTGTGATGTATCTTCTTTTTTTCTAGAGTAATATAAGTTCTAAATCTTAATTCCCAAAAAAAAAAACTAAATTTCAAGGACCCAAGCAATCATCCCACCGTTCTAAGGAATCTCTCTCTCTCTCTCTCTCTCTCTCTCTCTCTCTCTCTCCTCACACAAATGCGATATACATATAAGGATAAATTACACATAGACCCCCTATAATTTGATCAATTATCACTTACACCTCCTCATGTTTAAACCCTACAAATGTCCCTTTATAGTTTGAAAAGCCATACACATAGATCCCTTGGAGGAGGTGCAAGTGCCTTTTTTTTTATGTTTTTCAAACTATAAGAGAGCATTTGTAGGGTTTTAACCATGAAAAGGTGTAAGTGATAATCGGTCAAACTACAGGGGGTATATGTGTAATTTACCCTACATATAAACATGTGAATTTGCTTGGTGCCGCTGTCCCCCCCCCCCCCCCCCCCCCGTCATCATCAAACTTACGTGTCATATATTGTTGTAGTGTGAACGCGCGTGTTCATGGGTGTGCAGAGCGATAATTGCCCGCTACCACGTGTGCAGGGGCTTGTGCAGAGGCCCGATATATCTAGAGCACGGTGAGGTGACGTGCATGTATTGATAAAGATTAATAAGAATGGAGTATAGGTTGGAGAGCGAATATATATTATATAAAAAAAATATTTACCTTTTAAATCACACGTTGCCCAATACCTACATGCCACCTCACTATGCAGGCATGTTGTAGAAAGATGATATGTGGATTAGAGAATGTATGAAGATAATCAATCATCTTTGGCGGCAATACACACCCTATCTTCGGCGGCATCGGCACTGTAGCTACTGTTTTCAACGACTAAACCTACAAACCATACCCAATACCTACACGCCACCTATCCTTGCAGGTATGTTGTACAGAGATGATATATGGATTAAAGACTAGGTAATTTTTTTGGGCAAAAAGTGGTTTGAAAATTTATGGGCACACGCCACACGCGTAAGTATGGCTCAAAATCAGGAACATCCCGTGAACAATGGAAAGTGTATTCAATATAAATTGATTCGAATAAACCAAAAAGAAAAAAAAGGATAACATTTCGAGCAAACGTGATGTGTGACGTCGCTATCAAGTATCCAATCTTGGTTTTATACTCAGAGGCTGTCAAGTTTGCTACCTCTTCATCAGATTCAAGTATCGATACTTGATGAGCATTTCTCTCAGCCTCGACATATCCATTACCATTGGCCGACCCAGAGCCCTTTCTACTATTGGGATTTTACTCTATTGTAGCATGCAAATGATGACTAGCAAGATAGTAACGAGGCTACAAATCTAGTTTAGAGAAACAGTAGAACAACATTTGAGGGATTTAGCATGCAAAGGTTGACACAACAATCAAACAAGGTTTAGGTAGGATCTTAAGGTCTTCTATAGATATGACAAAAGGGGAAGAGAGGGAATGAGAAAAGGTAGACTTAGCGGTTGTCAAGGCTTGTGCTTGCATAATGCCCTGAAAACTATTTTGTCACCTCGATAGGTGTTTGAAAGGCTTTGGTTAACGCTTCCCAGGGTATAACAAATGGACTCATCTTCAGCATCGAAGGGAACCCCTTTGGGACTCTCAGCGTTCTCCAGACAACAACTGAATCTCGAACGAGAGAGAAAGACATAGAGAGAATGAAGAGAGCTCTTGGCTTTTGGTGTGTGTTCTGTGGCTTCACTGGACCCTCTCTTATATAGAGGTCCTTAGTTGTAACATTCCTGCAATCACATCTCATCGCATGCAGCAACGGTTCCCACACTGAAGAACATTCATTGCTTTATCGGGTGTAACGGTTACATGCGACAACGCAGAGGTCTAGGTTCAATAAACATCACTCAGCCTCGTGAAGTGTGTAACGGTAGGAATAACTCTTCATTAAAAATTAAAATTTAATATAAAAGAAGGCCCAAAGCCTATTTGCGTCCATGCAGCTCACGAGCCACGACCTCAGCCCGTGCCCGACCCTACTTGGCTTAGCACGAGCGTGCGTGTATGGTAGGCTATGTCATGGCTTTTGGGAAGCTACAAAGCCCAATAGAGGGAGATCTATTAAATATGCATTAAATGTTCTCCTCCATGGAAATATGGAACTAAACACAAAAATCGATTTTTTTCATTCTTTTATCAAAACCAATTTTTGTAACAATCCCTCACAAGAATGAAAATATCGAAAATCAAATCGAAAGAAGTTGTCTGGAGTACTTATGAGAAATTTGTATAGACATAAGGTGTCTTTTGACTTGAACCTTTGCTTAGTGTATATCGACATGCAAGACTTACAAGCTGACAGTGAACATACGTCTTGAATTGTATAGCTATATATTATAAATCTAGTAAATAGGTCTAAACCATACCCTCAAAATTATTATTGAGTCCCATTCGATTGTGCTCTTTATGGCCATGAGCCATCCCAAGTTTTCTTAAGTGTTATAGAGGTTGGCCTCAATTCTGATAGAAGCAGCTATATTTCTACACTCATATATGTGTTTACTATCAGGAGTGCTATATATCTATGCACCCCATTGGTATACCAGCTATAGTTAGCATTAAGAGTTTAAAACTCAGCCTCTTGGCGATACAAAATGTACTATCACATCATAGGAAGGGGTAAAAGGTTTGACAGTATCCCCACAAGTCCCTTGTATACTTATTTTTCTATTGAACATCGATATTGGGATCTTCAATCACGTAGGTTGGGTTATCGTTATCGGAGACTTATTAGTTTATAGGCTTCAGGCCCATCCCCTTCGATGTATTTAGAACTAACTCTCTAGCTAGTTCTTTAGTTAAGGGATCTGCTAAATTATCCTTTGACCTAACATAGTCAATAATAATTATCCCGTCTTTCAATATCTGTCAAATAGTTTTAGATATACGATGAATATGTCATGATTTTCCATTATAGGAGTTATTCCTGACCCTCATTATAACTGCTTGACTATCACAATGAATTGAGACAACAATAATATACTTTGGCCAAAAGAGAATATCATAATAAGATTTTATAGCCATTTACCCTCTTCACTAGCCTTATTTAGGGCTATGAACTCTGACTCCATAGTGGATCGGGCAATGTATGTTTGTTTAGATGATTTTCAATAAACTACACCTCCTCCAAGGGTAAATACATAACCACTAGTAGATTTGGTTTCTGAAGAATCCGCAATCAAGTTAGTATCGTTGTACCCCTCTAGGACAGTGGGATACCTACCATAGAAAATACCATAATTTAAGGTATATTTTTTGTATCTCAGAACTCGGATTAGAGTATCCCAATGCTCTTGATTAATGTTAATAGTGTATCTACCAAGTCTACCTATCGCATAGGCAATATCGAGACCCGTGCAGTTCATGATTACATGAGATTACCAATTATTCTAGAATATTAAAGTTGAAATACACTCGACCCTAAATTTTTCTTTAAGCATATTGAAGGATCATATGGCGTTCTGGTAAGTCGACAATCATACTGATCAAACTTCCTAAGTGCTTTCTTGATATAGTAGGATTGAGATAGAGCTATGCCATTGAAATCTCTCTTGATTTTGATTCTAAGAATAACATATGTAGTTCGTAAATCCTTCATATTGAAGTGCTTCTCAAGAAGTCCTTGGTCTTGACCACTACTTCTAAATTGGTTCCAAAGATCAACATATCATCTACACAGAGACATGACCACACAAGTCAAGTTATTGACCTTAGTGTATATATATTTTCTGATTCATTAATCTTGAACCCACTTAAAGTTAACACCTAGTCAAGCTTCTCGTGCCATTGCTTTGAAGCTTATTTGAGACCATAAAGAGATTTTTTTAGTCTACAAACCTTATTCTCCAAGGCTTACAATATGAAACCTTCATATTGATCCATATAGATCTCTTCCTCTAATTCTCCATTCAGGAATGCAGTCTTTACATCCGTGAGTTATAAGGTTATGGATAGCGGCTATATCTATAATCATCCTGATAGATGTAATCCTGATCACTAGCAAGTGTCAAAGAAATCCAGTCCCTCTTGCTATTTATAGCATTTAGCTACTAACCTAGCCTTATATATTTATATGGATCCATCTGTCCTAAGCTTTTTATTGCATATCCATTTGCACCCAACAGTTTTGCAACTAGGAGGTAGCTCATTTCCAGATATTATTGGATGTTAGAATTAAATCCTTTTATCAGAGTCGCAACATAAGCAAAAGATAGATCCGAGGATCTCATGGTGTATGTTTTATTACAATCTATCTTTTAAATAATCTACATGCGAATCTATGATCCTTGCATATATACGGATACCCTAGAGGCATACTACGATCTACGGAAGATATGCATGTATCTAATTAAGTGTTTAGAATCATTATACCTTCTGGATCTTTTATCCGAGGAGAACAGAATGATGGTTGATGATGAATTTTACAAAAATCGAGAGGGAAGCTATCGAATAGCACCTTGTCCTTTGTGAATGAAGAAACCCACGATGTTCTATCTCTGAGTGCAAGGATGACGCACCGACGAAGGGTTGCACGTAACGAAGAAGATGAAGCGCCTCGAAGACATCCTCTTCTCTTTCTCTCTTCTTCTTCCTTCTTCTTTCCTTCCTTCTTTCTTTCTTTTTTATTTTTCCTCTTTTTCTTGACCGAAACCACAAAGGGAAGATAGAGGGATTGGATTTTTGGAGAGGGAGAGGGGAAAAACCAACTAAGGCTAGCCCTTTCCCCTTATTATGCCTTTATAGGGCAGTCACCAAGTTGCTTGCGCTAGCGCAAACTACTTGTGGTGGGCCCTATGATGGCCACAAGAAAGGGGGAGGTGGATTTCTCCAAAGGGATAAGGCAAGGGATAGAGCTTTCCCTTATTTCCATGACACTTTGGATGAAAATGCCCTTTTATTGGGATACCACTGATAGAGAGATAGAGTGAGGTACGCTGGTCGGAATCGAGTTTTGTTTGCGCCTATGAGCTCCTGGAATTATTCTGCTAATTTTAAGATCCATATTAAATATATTATGAATTATATTTTAATATTTATCAAAATACCCTTATGGTCCTTTAATATATATGAATTAGGTTCTTAGGCTTCGGGTTTGTGCTCCATCGTGGTACTTCACATCTAACGTGTCCAACTGAGTTGGGGAACAATTCCTATACGCAACAATAGGGTGGAACCTTCAGGGTTCAATATTTTTAGCTCCAGTTGAATATCTGATTAACTGTTTCAGTGACACACTGACAGTTCCGCTAATCAGCCCTAATCCAATTAACTCGTGTAGCCACCCAGAGTGCGACGAGAGTTGAACTCTAGTAATCCTAAACATATATTACTCCCTCATAACCCTGTTCTCTACTATACTCTGATAATCTCTCACCCCTCATGTTACTGGTGCCATAATTCGATTCAGACGGTGGAAAGCACCGTCAGATCCCGATCGATTATATGACTAGGATTTGATGACTTGTCATCTATAACATCACACACCTTCCAGTGCTATGCTTAGCATCCAGAACATCGTCAGTCATACTGACAATCACCAGACCTAGAGTAATTGTGTGGACGGATTGACTCAACAAAACACACACATCCAACTTTAGACGCCGGATAACCTGTAGGGATTGCATGCCACTCTAGTGTAGTCGGGTAACCCAACGTACCATGGTTTTAGATTATGGTAGGTCCGTACACATTGGCACATCAAAGCACCACACAATTGATTGGCTTAGTGTACATGGTCCCCTAGGGTTAAGGACAAATTATCTATAGTAGTAAGTTGGTTTATACACCAGCATCTGAATCACTGATATGTGTACCATCTTGGTTCCTATTCAACACGATCATCGTACTTGGTCAGGTGAATAGGAATCTAATATTCCCGTGGGAAAGACTTCACCACATCCTCTACCTGCCAATAACTTAGTCTCGGTGAAGCGATCAGTATCACCAAACCTGTGAACTCAGTTCTAGGTCTACACAGAATCGGTCCACTGGGTCTCTCAAGCATGGACCCACCATACACCTTAGTAGCCTACTATATTCCCTAGATTCTTTTATTATATATGAATTAACATATACCAAAACAGTATTCTAATTAAAAAAATAACCAAAGTCATCTTTATTAATGTTAATACAGAAAATCCACCCTCAGGACACACGAACTACAACAATGGACTCAAGCTCACTAGTTACAGCTTTGTTCCAAAATATAGAGTCAGCTGAGGTCATGGATTCATCATAACTAGTTGGATCCTCTTCCATTAGATATGTGATGAAGTCAGGCCTAAATGAGGTACCAGTCCTAGCTCGCTTGCTCCTTCTAAGTTCGATCTATTTATTATCTGAAGAGTTATCTCTCTGTCTAAGAGCAGGCCTCTCGAGTGTATTGAGCTCTTGAGGTCTCTTAAACCTCTCTCTATAAGGAAATTGACCTATAAAGTACTCGACATCCTTAGTCTTTATAATGGATTACTAAAAACCTATACACCCTACTGTTTTGGGCATATCCTATAAACACAGAGTCAACTGTTTTAGGACCCAGCTTGGTCCTATTGGGGTCAGGTATAGATACCTTAGCTAAATACCCCCACACTTTGAGGTGTTTGTAGGTTGACTTTCTACCTCTCAAAATCTTATAAGGTGTCCGCTCAGACTCCTTAAATAGGATCCTATTAAGGACATATATTGCTGAAAGCACATCATCCCCCCATTGGTTCATAGGTACCCCTGAACTGATCATCATGGCATTGACTATATCCTTTAAGGTTCTGTTCTTCTTCTTAGCTCCTCTATTAGACTAAGAAAAATATAGAGCAGTAATCTAATGAATTACATCGTTGTTTTTATAGAATTTAGTGAAGTTTCCGAACTCATATTTATCTCCTCTGTCCGACCTAAGGATTTTGATCCTCTTCCTTAATTGATTTTTCATTTCAAACTTTTAAGTAATGAACTTGGACAAGCTTTCATCCTTACTCTTAAGGAGAAATATTAAACAGTGTCAGGAACAATCATCTATAAAAGTGATGACATATTTGTTCCCTCTTCTTATTGTGTAACCCTTAAGGTTACACATGTTGAGTGGATCAAGTCGATCTAGGATTTCTAGGCTACACTCTACACTCTTAAAATGTTTCTTGGTATATTTTGCCTCTACGCATATAACATACTTTCCATATGAAGATGGAACACATTTAAGTATATATGCTACCTAAGTTAACTAATATTTTTAAGTGATTTAGAGTTAACGTGTCCTAGTCTAGCATGCCACAGATCAAAAGATTCACACAAGTAAGCAGAAGTAAAAGCTTTATTATCATTAGGAGAGGTTACATTAAGCTTAAATAGACCCTCATCAAGATACCCCTTCCCTACAAAAGACTCACCCTTAGTCAGGACAAATTTGTCTGACTCAAATTCTAGCTTATAGCCCTTCTTGCTCAGCATCGCTCCAGAGACTAGATTCTTCCGAATGTCTGGGATGTGCAACACCTCCTTCAGAGTCAAAAGATTTCTGAATATGAACTTTAGGATCACATTTCCTTTCCCAGCAACTTGAGCAACTGAGGAGTTCCCTATGTACAATGACTCTCCTTCTTCTGCAGGTGTGTAGGTGGAGAAGCAGCTCTTTGACCCACAGATTTATCAGGTAGCTCCCGTGTCCACCCACCAGTCTGTAAGATTGTTGACTAGGTTGACCTTTGTTACCATCGCAGTGAGGTAACCACTTTGGGCCATATTTACCTCGGATCTGTTCTTCGGCCGGTTAGCTGTATTGAAGTGACACTCCTTAGCCAGGTGGCCTGACTTGCCGCATACGAAGCAGTCTCCCTTTGATTTTTTTTTGAACTAAGGCTTGGAAAGCTAGTTTTTCTCATAGGTCTTAGGAGTTTAAGCTTTCTTCTTGGAAGACTTTTTCTCTATGAGGTTGGCCTTTTATTTCAGCTCATTGACTCGCTCCTTCTTTTCAGAGACTCGGTTATCCTCCTCGATATGGATTCGGTCTACCAGGTCTTCTAGGTGTGCATCAAGTTATTCTTGTACTACTTCCAAGAGGAAGATAGCTTCTCAATAATAGTTGGCACTTGAAATCCTTCGCAGATAGAGTAACCCTCTACGAGGACCTCATGAATGATTATCTGTATCTCCTCAAGTTAGGAGACTACAGACTTTTTGTCCTCCATCTTGAACTCCAACAGCTTCCCGACCATGAACTTCTTTGATCCGGCGTCCTCTATGGCATGCTTCTTCTTTAAGGAGTTCCACAGGTCGATCTTTAGTGGACTTACAGGTGAAGTACACATTGTAGAGGTCGGGGACTAGGCAGTTAAGGATATAATTCATACACAGGTAGCCCTGTCTTTTCTAGGGTTCTAAATTGGTTTGGTTAGAGAAGCCATTATCCTTAGTGGTTAGGGTAGGCTTCTCTAAAGAGATAAGGCCGACAACCTTAAGGACAGTCAGATAGAACCTTTCATCTACTATATCTTAAAGTTCTTCCTATCAAATGGTTCAGGTTTCTCACTAGACTTGCTAGGCTTCCTCTCTATCTCAATAGTCATCAAGGAAGAACTCTTTTTGACTTTTCAAAACCCAGGCCAGCTCCAGGATAGAGGTGGAGTACTTGGCTTACTTAAATACTAGAGTTAACAAGAGACTAGATCTAAACACTCTCAAATAAGATCTAGATCTAATCGGAATAGAATAGAATGAAATAAAATAGCTTTCAGATTGTTGGGATTCTACTCTATTGTAGCATGCAAATGATGACTAGCAAGATAGTAACGAGGTTACAAATCTAGTTTAGAAAAATAGTAGAATAACGTTTGAGGGGTTTAGTATACAAATATTGACACAATAATTAAACAAGGTTTAGGTGGGATCCTAAGGCCTTCTACAGATATAGCAAAAGGGAAAGAGAGGGAATGAGAAAAGATAGACTTCGCGGTTGTCAAGACTTGTGCTAGCACAATACCCTGAAAGCTATTTCGCCTCCTCGGTAGGTGCTTAAAGGTCTCCGACGAACTTTTCCCAAGGTACAACGATTGGGCTCCTCTTTAGCACCGAAGAGAACCCCTTTGGGACTCTCAGCGTCCTCGAGACAGTAACCGAATCATGAATGAGAGAGAAAGAAATAGAGAGAGTGGAGAGAGCTCTTGGCATTTGGTGTGTGTTCTCTGGATTCACTGGACCCTCTCTTATATAGAGGTCCTTAGTCGTAACGTTCCTCACACTCACAGCCCATCGCATGCAGTAAAGATTCCTGCACTAAAGAGCATTCACTGCTCTGTTGGGTGTAACGGTTGCATGCGACAGCATAGAGATCCAGGTTCAATGAACCTTACTAAGCCTCGTGAAGTATGTAACAGTAGGAATAACTCTCCAATAAAAATTAAAATTCAATGTAAAAGAAGGCCCAAAGCCCATTCGCGCCCAAGTGGCTCGTGAGCCGTGGCCTCGACCCGAGCCCGTACTCGACCCAACCCGACATGGCTCGGCTCGGTTCGGCGCATGCATGCGTGTGTGTGGTGATCTATGGCATAGCTCTTGGGATGCTACAAAGCCCAATGGAGGGAGATCTATTAAATATGCATTAAAGGTTCTCCCCCCGGACAATACGGGACTAAACACAAAAACCAGTTTTTTCATTCTCTTATCAAAACCAATTTTTGTAACATCTAGAACTTGTTCCACCTTTCCATCTTCACTTACTTTTTATGTACCTGGACTTCTTGCACCTCCAACAAGTAACCCCATTCATGCTCTTCGCACCCGACCTCACCACCATCACATGGACATAAGACACCTTAGAAGTACCTGAACTCTTCTGACATATTTCTTCACTCAGTAGAGTTTCCACCATATCTTCAAACTTTAAATTTGCTAGACCAGAAGAATTGCTAACCACCATAATGTGTGTGTGTGTGTGTGGGGGGGGGGGGGGGGGGGGGGAATCCTGCTGGCCATACTCGATCGTCAGATGGAGCTGGTCATCCTCCACCGTCTCCCCGCAGTACCTGCAAAAAGATCGAGGCTCACCTTCAAGCCAAGGTCCCTCTGACGTTCAAGGTAGGAAAGGGAGGGATGTGTGTAGTGTGGTCCTAGACGTCGGAAGCGAATTACTTCTCAAGAGTACGGATTGCTTCTCTAGAGTTCGAATTGCTTCTAAAGAGTTCGAATTGCTTACCTCACCGTGAAGGGGTAGGGTTTCTTTTATAGACCTACGTGCGCGCAATCGCTGCGATCTATCCTCCGATGATCTTAGGATGGTTATGGCGGATCCCCTCCGATCGAACGCCATTCAAACCTTTCCTTCTATGCTCCCATGGATTATGGGTGTTACACTTCATCGCGGGTAACCCACGATCCTAACGGGCGAGATATTATCGGGATTACCCATCCCAGTGGGTCTCCCGGTAGTTACAGCATCTTTCATTTTTTCCTCACCTGATAGCGGTTCTTTTGCATCGTTCAGGTCGGGCTACCCGTGCGCATGGGTAGTCGGGCTAGGTGCGCGACCTGTCCAACCTCATTTCCGACTAGGCCTTCGTCAGAGAGCTCAGGCTCCTTCAATCTTCTTTCTAGGCTTAGCCTTGAGTGGCCGGTACAGCCAGTGGACCGGGTCTGGTCGACCTGGACTAGGTCCCCCCTCGACTGGTACTTCGTCTCTCCGCGTGGGACCAAGCCGGGCGGTCCAGTTGTACACGTGTCATCATCCGGTGAGTGTGCCCCTTCTACAAAAGCTCCCTTTCGGTCTTTGGTCTGTAGACCACGGGCCGAAAGTCTCATTCGTTAGGGTTTTGCCACGCGTCCAGGATTGGGACCTTGTAGACGCGATGGGCGGTCATCATTTCCTTGCTCCAATTTCTGTGATGGAGGCTGCGATCCCGTCATCTTAAATATAGAGCTCAGTTGTCGAGATGGTTGACCTCCAAGCCATTGGATCTTCTTTCCCTCGACGCTTCAGATCATCCCGACGTTCTGGCTTCGTCTCTTCTGAAAAGCTGACGACTGTTCAAACCTTCAAATACCCTCTTCAGCACGCGAACAAGATGCCTGTCTTTCACAGCCTCTTCCCCTTCCCCTTCTTTCTTTGTTCTTCTGCAAACGCTCCCTTTGTGCGGCAATGGCTTGTCATGTGGACCTCTCGATGCTTCCTCCGGAAGAGTAACTTCTCATGCTGAGGGAGGAGTTGTCTTTCCTTCAACTGTGCGATGTACGACCTAATGACATTACCACCTCTACTGATCCTGATTACACTATCATATTCGGTGGGCAGCTGCGCACCGACCTGTCCCTGCCGCTGAGACCTTTCTCAGGTTACTTCTATCTTTCCTCCACCGCTGTCCTCATTAGTTGAGTGGGAACTCCTAACGGATTCTTCATTGCTATAATGTTCTTCACGCTTAGGGGGTAGCGGTCACTCTTGACTGGTTTTTTAGTAAATTCCTTGTAAAGAGGGTTCAGCTTCATAGAGTCACGGGGGTGTACTTCAATAGTTGTGGTGATGCAGTCCCGGCCTTTGACGGGCTTCCAAACTCTAACCCGACCTGGACAGTTGCTCTCTTGCATTTGACCGGTGATTGGCGAAGCAGGTTCTTGGTACCGAACTTCAGCTGCACCGTGCCCGATGCTATCTCTCGTCGCTGTTGGTCCCTCAAGGAGGACAAGGTGCTAGAGGAGTGGAGGCGTATCGATACCCAAATCACAATTCTCTATAGGTGTATGCCAGTCCGTTGGGAGGTCATCTTTGATTCCGACCTCGACTAGTCCGCAAAGGTCTCCATAGCTCAGGTTAGGAAAGTGCCTCAAGGCATTTTCGACAAGAGTAGTTGAGGGGGAGGGACACCTGGTGATGACGGTGATGACCATGGTGACGATGGTAGTAACGATGATGGTGATAGAGGAGATCCCCAAATTGACCCCTCGGGCCATTGCGACGGCGGCCGTGAGGGTGAAACCCATGGATCTCACTTGCGGGGAGAACCCGTGGCTCCCAGCCCCACGCGATCAGACTCTGGTGAGAGCTTGATGTGTCTGGGTGAAGGACCCATCCGACTCGATCTATCGGGTCGCCCTCCTATCGATTCTTCTGAAGTAGCCTCCTCTCGCTTGGATGGTGGCCACCTCCGGCTGAGCAGCCCTCATAGTGTTCAGGAAGGAAAGAGATCCCGTGAATCCCCTCCCGTTGAGCCCCTAGGACTCAGGGGGAAGAGTTCAGACTTGAAGGTGCCGCCTAAGTCTGCGTTCGAGGTGGGCACCGACAGCAGCCCCAAGGGTAGCTTGCCACTCTCTATCGAAGAGTTTGGCGCGGCTCTCTACCGGGCTCGTCTGTCCAAGAAGGTGCGTCTGTAGCAGGAGCAGTCAGGCGATTCTCGCGGTGGCCCGGGTGGCACTCCTGAAGCGCCGCCTGAGCGAGCTAGCTTGGAAGGTCCAAGCTTGGAGATCTTCTCGGCTTCGGTTCTTCATTGGAAGGACCTTGCTTGGAAGGGCCAGGTGCGGTCGAATCGGTAGCTTCTTTGGTTCCGGCGATCAGGCCGAATAGGCAAAGCGTGGCCTATGGCGATGTGAGCGTGGTGGCACTCATAGAGACAGAAATGGAGGTTCTTGTCGAGGAGGAAGCCTCAACAAAGGGCATCATCCCAGGCGCAGGAGATCAGCCCCCAAGTCCACGAGTAAGCCTTTGAATGACCTTTCAAATATCCTCCCCAGCATATTGAGTTCTTTATATCTTGTGCAGCCGGGGGCTGATGGTCTAGAGCTGAGGTCACCAAAGCTCAAGGTGGATCCTCTGGGACACGTTCGGTGACGAAAGTAGCCGAGCTAGGCGTCCTATCTTCCGGCCTTCTCTAGTCGTCCGAGAGGATGTCAGAGGGGGTCTTCCAATTCAGGTGGACGATCACTCCGCGGACCATCGGGTGGCTCTGGCACTGGCTCAGGGGTGCATCTTCCCTGAGGACTACAACGAAGATATGTCCGTGCCGTGGGCCCCCTTTTTACTGAGTTCGATCTCCCACCTTGTTCGGGTATGTATACCTCCCGAACTTCAATAAGGAACTGTGTCACTTGTGTCTAACTGCTTCCCTCCTTGCAGGGCCTTGTGGACCTCGTTCATAATGACGAGAGGGTGGGGTAGGAGACTCAAGAGCTTTATCCGCTTCCCGAGCTCACCACACATGCCTCGGGGTCTGACGTGTCCCTTCCAGTTGCTCAACTGGTCCACGAGCTTGCTTTTCTCACGGAGGAGGTGGAGAAGGAGAAGAGGCGCATCTACTGGGACGAAGCATGGCCCTTGAGAAGGTGATGAAATGGAACAAAGCGGTGGTGCAACTTTGGGGGGAGCTGCTTGGTCTCAGAGGATCTCTTATACAAAGAAGATCCAAGGTCGGGCCTCTTCAGACCAGAATAGCGCAGCTCGAATAGCAGGTCGTCGATCTTCAAGCGGACCTCGCCGAGCTCTGATCCTTGCTGGAGGCAAAGGAAAAAGAGCATGAGGTGGCGGGTATCCTCGCCCAGGGACTGCAGTCTAACCTAGATGGTGCAAAAGTGGCCTGCCTGAGCCTCCAGGCCAATCTTGCTACAGAGAAGGGAGCTCGCGTGGATGAAGTGACCGCCCTCCAGGAAGCGCATCGGGTCGATCTAGCAGCAAAGGACTAGGAGCGCACTACCGAGATCATAAAACTCAAACGGCGGTATCTTGAGATGGTCGAGTCACTTGACTGATTGTGACCCCCTGTGAGGCCAGTTTCGGTACTCAAGAATTTGAATGGAAAAAAAATCCTGCCTTTATCGATTATGCCAACGAGGTTGTGTCTTTGCTCACACCCATTGAGATCAGGGTTGCGCTTGGTTTCTAGCTTCATCTTTGCTCGCATCCAACAAGACTTGGGATGCGCTCGACCTTTGGCTGCGTCCTTGCTTGCACCCATTGAGGTTAGGGTTGTGCTTGATTTTCTTCTTAAGAGTTCGACCAATTCAGGCGTCTCACATCATCTTTGTGGAGGCATGTTGACCGTCATCGTTGCTTAGACTTCTTGCGTAGAAGTCTCTGGAACTTTATCTATCCGTGTAATCCCAAGGCGTTCGCGCCAAGGGATACGGTGAATTTCTGCTTTTAAAGCTAAGCGATTATGTCTACCGGCTTCTTTCGCATCCCTCCATAACTGCCCGCGTGGCTATAAGTAGCGTCGCCTCTCATTTATCTGTTGTCATCCCAATGAAGCCGAAGACTTCTTCTTCCTTCAAGCTGCATCAATGCTTTCCCCATCGAGTGCCGCACCGTGAATGGGATCCCGGACGAGTTGGAAGGCGATCTTCGTCAGAGGAGAGCAC
Organism: Chamaelirium japonicum; assembly: GCA_947650365.1. Classification (NCBI taxonomy): domain Eukaryota; kingdom Viridiplantae; phylum Streptophyta; class Magnoliopsida; order Liliales; family Melanthiaceae; genus Chamaelirium; species Chamaelirium japonicum. The sequence continues at coordinate 70,149,539 of OX393552.1, forward strand.
GTAGGGGGGGGGGGGGGTCATGCGTGTCCCCTGTGACTTTGTTCGTCACAGGAGGGCACTTAAGATCCTCCCACTTCTTGCAGCTCTTTGCCTGGCCGTGGTTTGCGGGGCTGGACTGATCTTCAGTCCATGCTTTTCCAAACTCCACGATGGATAGCCTGTGCTGTTCATGGTGCCGCCGCGGTGGTATCTTGGGCAGGCCACCGGAAGTCGAGGTCGAAGACGAGATCAGCCCCTGGCCCTGGTTTGACAATCCTAGCTAGTTGGCAGGAGGGTCATCCTGGATTGGCATCGAGATCGTCCACAAGTGCATCTGGCGGGGCTTCACGACTCAGAGGCCGGCGACGAGATCAGTAGTGGGCATCAATCTTTTTTCTTTTTCATCCACGGATTCGTGGTCTTCATTGTAACTTCTTGATGTAACCAATTTTGAGGAAATAAAATCTAAAATTTTCAATTTCCCCTGCTTTCAATTTTGTATTCTTCTTCTTCTGCCATCCGAATAGCGTGTAGGATGTGCTTTGCTAGATTCATAGGAACTCTTAGTCCCCAAGGGCGTGCTTTGTCCTGTCAAGGGCGTGATGAGGCGTGGCTCATCCTTAACGGTGGGGGACTTTGAAAAGTTTGACCCCTAGCCCCTAGGGGAATATTTTTATCTCTTGTGGCCACGGGGGGATGCTAAGGCATCAGACCTCACAGCTCTCATCTTCGACGGCCTTGGGGGATGCTGAGGCATTAGGCCCCTTGACTTTCTCCTTCGAACGGGCTATGAGGGGATGCTAGGGCATCAGGCCTCACAACTCTCATCTTCGACGGCCTCGGGGGGATGCTGAGGCATCAGACCCCTTAGCCTCTATGTCGAACGATCTACGGGGGATGCTCATGCATCAGACCCCCAGGTCTTCATCTCACACGACCTCAGAGGGAATGCTAAGGCATCAGGCCCCTTAGCCTTCAGGTCGAACGGCCCTCGGGGGCTGCTAAGGCAATCAGACCCCCAGGTTTCATCTTACACGGCCTCAGGGGGGATGCTAAGGCATCATGCCCCTTAGCCTTCAGGTCGAACGGCCTATGGGGGATGCTAAGGCATCGGGCCCCCAAGTTCTCATCTTGCACGGCCTCAGGGGTGATGCTAAGGTATTAGGCCCCTTAGCCTTCTGGTCGAATGGCCTGCGGAGGATGCTAAGGCATCGGACCCCCAGGTTTTCATCTTGCACGGCCTCAGGGGGATGCTAAGGCATCAGGCCCCTTAGCCTTCAGGTCAAATGGCTTGCGAGGGATGTTAAGGCATTGGACCCCTAGGTCATCATCTCGCATGGCCTTAGGGGGGATGCTAAGGCATCAAGCCCTTTAGCCTTCAGGGCAAGCGGCCTACGAGGGATGCTAAGGCATCGGACCCCCAGGTTTTCATCTCGCACGGCCTCAGGGGGGATGCTAAGGCATCAGGCCCTTTAGCCTTTTGGTCAAAAAGCCAGCGGGGGATGCTAAGGCATCGGACCCCCACGTCTTCATCTTGCATGGCCTCAGGGGTGATGCTAAGGTATCGGGCCCCTTAGCCTTCAGGTCGAGTGGCCTGCGGGGGATGCTAAGGCATCGGACCCCTAGGTTTTCATCTTGCACGACCTCAGGGGTGATGTTGAGACATCAGACCCCTTAGCATTCTATCTTTATCGTGCTCCGTACGATTTTGTCATCTTTGACTTTTGGCTTTACCTCGATGGTATGCTTCTTTATGTCTCGCTACTTCCGTTCTTCTAGGAGGTGTTCCATCCCAATGCTGTGGCTCGGTTCTTGAGCCTTGTCATCTTTCCCGATCAATCGTTTATAAATAGGCCTCCAAGAGAGGTCATTTACCATCGTGGCTAATTCCTTCCGGGCCTATCGTCTTCTCTTGATACTGCTACTTGTTGTCAGCACCATCTTCATCAGAGGAGAGCATATAATCGGGATGAGCCCGGCCTCCACCCTTGGCTGATCTCATAGAGCTCCTTGGATCTTTCGGCTTCCTCTTTCTGGAGCTCTAAAGAGCGAGGTGGCGATCGAGACCGGCGTTGCTGGGGAAAGAGGGGGGAGGTGTCAGGCTTGATCCTTTTTCTCTCCTTCATCCATGCTGAACCAGCCTGGAATTCGTCAGAGGTGGAGGAGCCCCTCTTGCTCCCATCACCTTCATGCTGAGCTGGAGTTGAAAGGTCTTGAACCAGTGTGCTGCGTCCGAGGGAGAGCAGCCCCTCTTGCTGTTCAATTCTGCCTCTTCTGGGTGCGGGGAAGATTTATTCTATGGTGGGTTCTTCCGCCAGGGCGAGAAGAACTCCTTTTTTCTTCCTCCTCGGTATGGGACGTCCTAGCGTGGAAGTGGTGGGGACTTTGACGATCGTCAAGCTTGACGTGTCAGGGCGACGAGTTCTTTGTGATACATGCTGTGAAACAGGCCTTGAGCCTTTCAAATGTAATCTTCATGAGAATGATGTACCTTGGTTCTATATGCATCTTTGAACGAAGTTACTTCTTGTATCCCATCTTGTGCAATCTTCCTTGCTTGTCTGGGTTTGATCTTCACTTCAGTATTGCAGAGCCTAAACTTCAGGCCTGGCCCTGGCCACTTCAACTGCTGCCCCACTGGGGCTTCAATCTTTCATCTCTATCAAGTCATAGCGTCGGTGAGGGTTCAGACTCACTACGCCTCAATCGCTTTGCCGGTTACCAGGCTAAAGCCTGTGTTTTGTCGTTCATCCTGTTATCACCGATGGGGAACCACATCTTGGACCCATCATGCCTCGATTGTTAGCTTCGAGCTAAGGCTCGGGTTTATCATCATCATCAGTTCTATCACCGAAGGGGAACCACAGTTCAGACCCCTCTTGCCTCGACCATTGGTACCAAGCTAAGGCTCGAGTTTATCATCATCCTCAGGTCTATCACCGAAGGAGAACCGCAGTTCAGACCCCTCATGCCTCGACCATTGGTACCGAGCTAAGACTTGGTTTATCATCATCATCAGGTCTTTCATCGAAGGGGAACTACAATTCAGACCCTTCGTGCCTCGACCTTTCCAACTTCTTTACTGATCTATCACCGACGAGGAGCCGCAACTCAGACTCGTCATGCTGGCTGCTTTCGTCTATCACCGGTAAGGAGCCGCAACTCAGCACTCACCGTGCCTTGACTGATTCGTCAGGTACCAAGCTAAGGCTTTGGGTTTTTCATTAGGTCAATCACCGGTGAGGAACAGTGGTTCAGGCTCACCATGCCTCAACCGTTTCCATCAATTACCGAGTTGTAATAGTCTCGAGCTTAGAGCAAGCACCCTGCTAAAGGAGAACTTGACCTATGGATTCAGAAAAAGAGATCCGATTGCTGACAAACCAATCGGACCCTAACTCTTAAGCACCATAGGGTTTTCGGGCGATGACTCGACCTTCAATTCTAAGAAGGGGGGCATGGTTTCTCTCTCATCGCGGAGAAACTGACCCCCTTGCAGAGAGTGGAGGATTTGTCTTGCAGCGAATAACAACTGACCTGAGTCACAACCGAAAACTATTGACGCAGGAATTGCCATTCTTTTATTTCAATCATCCCAGACTTCTTCGTTTCAACAATAGCATTTCTTCGTATTATTTGCGTTCCATGGATGAAGAAAATAGTGACCTATCGTGTTCTTCAAGTAGTAAGTTCCTTCGGGTACGGTTTGATCGATGATATAGGGGCCCTCCCATCTTGCTTTGAGTTTCCCATGTACTGGATTATTTATATGGGGGGTCATTTGTCGCCAAACAAGGTCGCCTTTCTGGAAGACTCTGGTCTTCACCCTCTTATTGTAGGCCTTCTTCAGCTGCTGGACATAGTTGGCTAGGTTAGCAGCAGCTCGGTCTCTTCTTTCATGCGGTAAGTCCAGGCTTCTTGCCATCTCTCATTGTTCATTCCCGAGCTAACGGCTCTGGATCTGGTCATCGGGTAGATCACCTTCGTTGGAATTGCTACTTTGGGCCCAAAGGTGAGGTTGAAGAAGGATTCTTGCATAGGTTGCCGAGGTGTCGTGTGGTAGGCCCAGAGTATGCCATTAAGGGCTTGATCCCAGAGCCCCTTTCACCCATCGAGCATCTTCTTCAGATTGGCAATGATAGTTTTGGTTGTCGCTTCTGCTTGACCGTTTGCTTGCGAGTAATAAGGCGAAGAGAACTGGATCTCTATGCCGTAATGGCTATAGTAGTCCTTTACTCGAGCCAAGGTGAATTGGGGCCTATTGTCTGCAATCAGGGTCTTGGGTATCTCGAACCTGGAGATGAGGTGTTCCATAGGAAGCGTTCCACGTCGATAGCCTTGACCGTCACAAGAGGGACAACCTCCACCCACTTTGTGAAGTAGTCCATCGCCATCAGTAGGAAGGAACCTTTTCTTGCTGGGAGTTACCGACAGAGGTCCCACTATGTTCAGCCCCACTGCTGGAAGGCCAAGGAACAAAGTGGCTCTGAAGGTCTTAAGCGGGCTGATGGGTGGCTGGTCCGTGCTTCTAGCATTGTTGGCACTTTCGGCTGAAGCTGATAGCGTCAGCTCCAAGAGTGGGCCAGTAGTAGCCCGCTCGGTTGACTTTGTGTGCCAGTAGTCTTCCTCCAGAGTGATTGACACATTCTCCCTCGTGTATCATCGATAGAATCCTGTGGGCCTCTTCCAGTCCCACGCACCTCAAGAGGGGCCCCTTGCTTGTTATTTGGTAGAGCACCCCCGTTGTGAACTGGAGCTTTTATGATCTTCTCTTCACTTTGTGTGTCATCTCCTAAACATCTTCCTCCACAGGGAAGTCACTCAGGAAATCCGCCAAAACTTGGCCCTTGATGGCCACTCGAGGCTCATACCGAATACAATACTGAAGCAGCTCGGTCGGCCACCTTCCTAGCCTTCCAGCTTCCTTCAAAGCCTACTTCAGCTGATACTCTGTTATTACCTGGAAGGGGTGAGAGATGAAGTACGGACGGAGCTTCCGTGTTGCATGGACCAAGGCGCTGATCACTTTTTCTATCCTCGTATAACGGGTTTCCGCGTCATTCATCATCCGGTTGATGAAATAGACGGGCTTCTCGACTTAGGCATCGACCTTGACTATCACTGCGCTGATAGCCACCGTGGTCGCCACCAGGTACAATCCGATCTCTTCTCTCGGGCTTGGTTGCGACAAGACCGGAGGTTTGCTCAGAATTGACTTTATTTTGTGGAATGTTGCTTCCTTCTCGTCGTTCCAACTGTAGCTTGACCCTTTGTGCAGGGCATCGAACATTGGTTTGCAGATGTCCGAGAGCTTGGAGACGAAGCACCGTAACGCCACGACTTGTTCGTTGAACGACTAGATCTCTATTATCATCCGTGGGGGAGGCATGGCGAGCAAAGCTTTAATTTGGTCTGGGTTAGCTTCTATTCCCTGGTGTGTCACCAGGAATCCCAGGAACTTCCCTAAGGAGACTCCGAATGCGTATTTTGTTAGGTTGAGCTTCAGATTAAATTTTTGGAGTATTACAAAGACCTCAGCAAGGTCCTCAATATGTCCCGGCCTGGTATGGCTCTTTACCACCTTGTCGTCAACGTAGACCTCGACTGTTAGGCCGATCTGGGCTGCGAACATCTTGGTTACCAATCGCTGGTATGTCGCTCTAACATTCTTCAGCCCAAAATGGTATCACCTTGTAGCAGTAAGTTCCTCACTTTGTGATGAACGTCGTCTTCTCTTGATCGTTTGGGTGCATTGGCACTTGATTGTACCCCGAGTATCCATCCATGAATGACAGCATCTACGCTCCCGCCATGGAATCGATTAGCACGTCAATCTGGGGCAGCGGTAAAGAATCTTTGGAACATGTCTCATTCAGGTTTGTAAAGTCGACGTTGACCCATACTTTCTTATTCTTCTTAGGCACCGCCACGATGTTAGCGAGCTAGTCCGGATATTCAACTTCCCAAATAAAGCCGAACTGGAGCAGCTTGTCGACCTCCGCATTCATGGCCTCTCCTTTGCGATAAGAGATATGCCATTTCTTTTGCTTGACAGGGATCGCATTTGTTCGAACATTCAGTCAGTGGCATGTGACCTCTGGGCTGACTCCCGTCATGTCGGCATGACTCCAGGCGAACACATCACGGTTCTCCTGGAGTAATCATAGTAACGATGCTTTCTCATCAGGGGACAGGGCGCTCCCTGTTGGAATTAAATCCTATTATCAGAGTCACATTGGAAGCAAAAGATAGATCTAAAGATCTCATGGTGTATGTTTCATTACAATTAATTCTACAAAACACTCTACATGCAAATCTATGATCTTAGCATATGTGCGGACACCTAGAGGCATACTACGATCTACGGAAGACATGCATGCATCTAGTTAGGTGTTTAGAATCATCATACCTTGTGGATCTCTGATCCGAAGAGAATGGAACGATGATGAACCGCACGTGAATCACAAGGGAAGCTGTCGGATGACACCTTGTCCTTTGCGAAGGGAGGAATCCTCGAAGTCCTATCTCTGAGTGCAAGGACTACAAGCCGACGGAGGAATTCATTGCGAAGACGACGATGAGCCGCGAGATCTCCTCCTTCTCTTTCTCTCTTCTTCCTTCTCCTTCCTTCCTCCTTCTTCATCCTCTTTCTTTCTTGGCCGAAACCACAAAGAGGGAGAGGAGAGAGGGGGGTTCGGGTTTTAGGAGAGGGAGGCACTTAGGGCCGGCCCCCTGTCCCTCCAATCCCTTTATAGGGCCGGCCCCAACTCACATACGCAAGATAGGGCCGACCCCCTAGAGATAGGGATAAGGAGGGAGGGGGGGGGGGGGGGGGGTTTTAGGGTTTCTCCATGTCTATCGTGAAGCTTGGACGAAAACGTCATTCATGAAAAGTAAAACACTGTAAGAGAGATTGAGTGAGGTGCGCTACTCGGAATCGAGTTCTGTCAGTGCCTATGAGCTCCTGGAATTATTCCACTCATTTTAAGATCTATATTTAATATGTTTTGAGCCATATTTCAGCATTTACCAAAATACCCTTACGACCTCTAATATATATGAATTAGGTTCTTAGGCTCTGGGCTTGCGCTCCATCGCGCTACTTCGCATACAACGTATCCAACTAGGTCAGAGAATAATTCCTATCTGCAACGACAAGGTGGAACCTTCAGGGTTGAAGATCTCTAGCTCTAACCGGATCCCTAATTAACTATTCCGGTAACACACCGAAAGTTTCGTTAATCAGCCCTAATCCGATTAACCCGCGTAGCCACCCAGAGTATGACGCGAGTTGAACTCTCGTGATCCTAAACTTATGTTACTCCCTCATAACCCTGTTCTCTACTATACTATGATAATCCTTAGTCCCTCCTATTACTGGTGCCATGATACGACTCAGGCGGTGAGGAGCACTGTCATATCTCGATCGATCATCTGACTAGGATTTGATGACTTATCATCTATAACACCATACACATTCCAGTGCTATGCCTAGCATCCGGAACGTCGTTAGTTATACTAACAACCACCAGGCCTGGGTTAATTGTGTGGACAGATTGACTCATCAAAACGTACCCATCCAACACTGGATTTTGGATAACCTATAGGATATATTGCATGCCACTCAAGCGCCAGCCGGATAACCCAACGTACCGTAGTATTGGATTATGAAAGGTCCGCACACGTTGGCACATCAAAGCACCACACAATTGGTTGGCCCAGTGTACTTGGTCCCTCAGGGTTAAGAACAGATTATCAATAGTAGTAAGACGGTTTATGCAACAGTGTCTGAATCATTGAACTGTGCATCGTCTTGGTTCCTGTTCAACATGATCATCGTGCTTGGTCAGGTGAATGGGAATCCCACGTTTCCGTGTTGGAGACTTCACCAGATCCTCTACCTGCCAACAGCTTATTCTCGGTGAAACGACCGACATCACCAAAACTGTGAATTGGTTCTAGGTCTACACAGAATTGGTCCATTGGGTCTCCCAAGCATGGATCCACTATGCGCCTCAGTGGCCTACTGTGTTCCCTAGGGTCCTTTATTATATGTGTATTAACATATACCAAAGTAGTAATCTAATTAAAGCAATAATCAAAGTCTTATTTATTAATGTTAATACAGAAAATCCACGCTCAGGACACACGAACTACAACATTAATGGCTTGCTGATGCAATGCCTGCCAGGTAACTCAGCACACCGTGTTATTGGATAGTATAATCGGCCCTCACACATTGGTGCACCAAAGTATCATGCAACTACTTAGTCCATCGAATATGGTTCCTCAGGGTTGAGAACCAACTACTCTAAGCATTAGCATAATTTAATATATTGATGTCTACTCATCGCTCTGTACACTGTGTTAGTTCGGTTCAACCCCAGCTCAACTGTCCCTGATTGATGACCATGGTGAAGACCCATCCTCTATCATCTGCAAATAGTTTATCATGAATAAAAGACCATCATAATCATAGCTATGAACCGATTTAGGTTAAGTGTAAGTGAATATAAGTACACTTAACTAGAGTCTGATTACCAGAAGGCTCAAGGAGCTCTAGAAAACAGAAAGTGGAGGTTGGAATAATAAATCCCTCATTTGAATATTTGTCGGATCTGCTATTTATAGAGGTTTGGAAATATCGAGGGTTTTGGTAAATACCCGAGAAAATTAAGCAGACCCCAGATAGTATATATGGGCCCCTGGCAGGGCTAGCGGGTCCCACCGTCAAACGTTAGCCAAATTTTGCACCCATAGTTACCCCTTTCATAGTTACCCCTCGCAGCTATGAACCAATTTAGGTGTAAGTGATAATCGATCAAACTATAGGGGGTATAAGTGAGGTGGAGTGCAATTGTAGTAGTGTGAACGCGCGTGTTCATGGGTGTGCCGAGGTCCCCCAATCATCATCAACCTCACATATAATTGTGCTTTAAAGAAATGGAGTAAAAAACATGTGACTTTGCTTGGTGCCGAGGTCCCCCAATCATCGTCAACCTCATGTGTAATTGTTGTAGTGTGAACGCGCGAGTTCATGGGTGTGCTGAACAATAATTGCCCGCTACCACTTGTGCCGGTCCTGATAGATCTAGAGCACAATGAGTTGGAGTGCATGTATTGATAAAGAATAGTAAGAATAGAATATATATATATATATATATATATATGTTAGGGAAGCCATGTACGAAATATTACAAACGTGCCATTCTGAGAGGACTATATATATATATATATATATATATATATATATATATATATATATATATATATATATATATATATATATATATATATATATTATAGAGAGAATATATATTATAAAAAAAATATTGGTTAAATCACACGTTGCCCAATACTTGCATGCTACATCACCATACAGGTACGTTGTAGAGAGATAATAGATGGATTAGAGAATGTATGAAGATAGTCTATCGTCTTTGATGGCAACACACACTCTGTCTTCGGCGGTATCGACAATACAACGACTGCCCTCAACAATTAAACCTACATACCACCCAATACCTGCACACGCCACCTCACCGTGTAGAGAGATGATATATGGATTAGAGACTAGGTAATTTTATTGGGCCAAAAGTGGTTTGAATTTTTATAGGCACACGGAACATGGGGTAGTTGAAAAGTAGGGATGGCAACGGGTCGGGTTTGGGGCGGGTCGGCCCTATCCCGAACCCGCCCCATTATATTTTATCCCGTCCATACCCGTCCCAAACCCGTGTCGGGTTTTGAGGGTAATTCCTAAACCCGTCCCAATTAGCATTGAAAAAACCCGTGCCCGCCCCGCCCCGCCCCGTTTATGCATTGCGGGTCGGGTCGGGTCGGGTCGGCTTCACCAAAACTGCATATTTAGCTTCTTGGACCCACCTAATTGCAGCCTACATGGAGAAGAGTATTGAGTAAAAATTCTGATAAGCTAAGAGCAATAGTAAGCATACTCATCAAAGGTATGCTTACTATTGGATGGAAGCATACTCATCAAAGGTATGCTTACTCATCAAAGACTCATATGATAGCCTGATAGGTTATATACCCGGGTCGGGTCGGGGCGGGTTGGAGTAAAACCCGAACCCGACCCGAACCCGACCGGGTTTTAAATGCAAATCCCAAACCCGTCCCAAACCCGTTTTTGAGCATCCCAAACCCGTCCCAATAGGGTCGGGTCGGGTCGGGTAGCCCGATAAACCCGAATAATTGCCATCCCTACTGAAAAGTATGGCTCAAAATCAGAAACATCCCTTGAATAATGGAAACTATATTCAATCTAAATTGATATGGATAAAGCAAAAAGAAAAAGGAGGAACACATTATGAGGAAATAATATCAAATATCACGAGTGTCCAAGCCACTTGTGCATTTATATGGCCTTAACATCAGGGAGGGAACCTAAATGGGCAAATGTCTTTTTTTTTTTTCCTTTCTTTTCCTTCTATTAGTCATATGTATAACATAGTGCACGTATCTTCTTTTTGTATATAAAGCTCACATGAGGACACTATATATTGGCCCATTGCAATTGACCCATATGAGAGCAAATCAGTCTCTCTCAAAACCCTTATATTTCTCTCTCTCTCTCTCTCTCTCTCTCTCTCTCTCTCTCTCTCTCTCTCTCTCTCTCTCTCTCTCTCTCTCTCTCTCTCTCTCTCTCTCTCTCTCTCTCTCTCTCTCTCTGTGTGCTAGAAGCCGATACACTTGGTCGACTCTTACTGGGTGCTCCATCCAGAGCACTCACTACTAGAAGACGGTACACTTGGTCGACTCTTACTGAGTGCCCATCCAGAGCAACATCAAGGATCATGGGACCGAGGCTGCCATATATCCTGCTGTTGCTGACTTGACCATTGTCTAGGCCAGTTCATATATATCTTCCCTTCGAGCCTCATATGAGGACTATATATATTTGCCCTGAGAGAACAAAACCATAGCCTCTCTCTCTCTCTCTCTCTCTCTCTCTCTCTCTCTCTCTCTCTCTCTCTCTCTCTCTCTCTCTCCTGGGGTCATTGGTGACATTTTCCATGAAGAGACTTCTCGGTCAACACATCACCTGCTACTTCTTAGAGCACAAGGCATATTAGAGTTCGAATCATGCCACGCCTGTAATATTTCATGCATGAACACAGATAAAGTAGGAAGTGGGATTGAAGAGCTCTCTAACAGACTCCTAAGTTTTTCCTATTTCTCTAGTGGGGTCTGATCTAGCGTCCGTTGCTGTAACATCCGCCCCAAACACACAAGATTTTATCCGCTTTGCCTGTACCCGCACGAGAACTTCCCAGGGTGGTCACCCATCCTAGTACTACTCTCGCCCGAGCACGCTTAACTACGGAGTTCTTACGAAATCCGTAGCGGCGCATGGTTTTAAAACGCGTCCTCTATGTTTGGGAGGCAAAATTATATAAGTAGCTCAGGATCTCCTTCTCTCCAAGCAATGTAGGGCTAACTCGTGGCCTTGTACACCTCACCTCATCCATCTTGGCATCACAGCCTCAGGAGTATTGGCTCTTGGCTCTTGGCTTATTAGATCTTGGTCGTCACAATCCACCCCCCTTAGGGCTACACGTCCTCGTGTAGGGTTAGACCCCCCCATTGCGAGGAGAACCGGCTCTGATACCATTTTGTAACATCCGCCCCAAACACATAAGATTTTGTCCGCTTTGCCCGTACCCGCACGAGAACTTCCCAGGGTGGTCACCCATTCTAGTACTACTCTCGCCCGAGCACGCTTAACTACGGAGTTCTTACGAAATCCGTAGCAGTGCACGGTTTTAAAATGCGTCCTCTATGTTTAGGAGGGGAAATTATATAAGTAGCTCATGATTTCCTTCTCTTTAGGCGATGTAGGGCTAACTCGTGACCTTGTACGCCTTACCTCATCTCAACTCACCTCATCCATCTTGGCATCACAGCCTCAGGAGTATTGGCTCTTGGCCTATTGGATCTTGGTCATCACAGTTGCACCATAGCTCGTTTTATGGGTTTTTACTGAGCGAGAAAATACCGTATAATCTGTGTAGTGACGATCAGTGGGGATCAACGATAACACGAGAATTCGATGATCAATCTATATAACAAGCTACGACGATCTACATGCTGACTAGACAAAACACACGATGACTAGACAAAAACTCTCTCTCTCTCTCTCTCTCTCTCTCTCTCTCTCTCTCCGTCTTTCTCTTCCCATGATCTCTCTCTCTCCTCCCCTAATCTCTCTCTCCGTCTCTCCATCTCTCTTCCCCCGATCTCTCTCTATCCGTCTCTCTCTCTTTTTGTTTCACTCTCTCGCTCTCTTTCTCTCTGTTTCTTTCTCTCTCCCTCTCTCTCTCTCTTTCCGTTTTACTCTCTCACTCACTCTCTCTTTCTCTCTCTCTCTCTCTCTCTCTCTCTCTCTTTCTCTCTCTCTCTCTTTCTTTCCATTTCTCTCTCTCTCTCTCTCTCCATCTCTCTCTCTCCGTCTCCCTCTCTCTCTCTCTCTTTTTGTTTCAATCTCTTTCTTTCTCTATCTCTCTCTCCATCTCTCTCTCTGTCTCTCTTTCTCTCCGGGTGGGGGGGGGGGGGGGGGGGGGGTTGGTCGGGCTGAAGGCGCCAGCTTCGTGCCAATTGGCATGGGCATACACTAGTTGATAACGAGCTAGCAAAAAGTTATATTTGAGAGCAATATAGAAGGCCGTTGGAGTCGGATTTTTTCCTCCCACCCTTATTTCCAAAAAAAAGAGTGGATCTTTGGAGCCTGTTGGAGATGGTCTAATAAGCTTCTCTTTTTCTCTGATGAAGACATGGGGAAAATTTTCATCACAACCGTTGTACCATACAACAATGGGGTCCATTGTGATTCAAGAGATATGGGTAGCGGGCCCTAGTATATGGAGGGTAGTGGGCCCTAGGGACGGAACTATGTATGATCCTAGGGGGGTCATGGCCCTCCCTCAATTATTAATATTTTTAAATTTTATATGACATAAATCTTTAATCTTTGTATATAATTTTATTTTGGTTCATGCTTTGGCCCTCCTAGATGAAATTATTATGCTTTGGACCCTCCTTTTAGAAAATCCTGATTCCTTCCCTGGTAGTGGCCCCCAACACTCAGAGCATGCTGATAGGCTCTGGGTGCAATGGGCCCTGTGGTTGTATGGTACAACAACAGTGCTGAAGATTTTCCGGAAGACATGGAACCTAAGCAGGTCATCTTCATAGATTTGAGGACCCACACCTGGTGGAGCCTATATGACTATATCTTAGTCTATATAAGAATCACACACTTTACTTTGATATAACTATCAAGAGAGTGCTATAATATCTTAGTCTATATGAGAATCATACACTTTGCTTTGATATAACTATCAAGAGTAGTGCTATTTGAACAAAATGGTTTGACAACTCATTGACAAACCAGACCCACGAAAGTGCTGGTGGGACCCAGGGCTCAGTGCATTGGCACTTGCACCAAACAGATTCCGTTGTGACATTTTCTCTATCCGAAAACCCATGCATTGAGATAAGGTCCCATCATACATATAAGAATCGTTTCCGCCCTCTACTTATCAAGGTAGAACTAATCCTCCAACACTACCCCTCATGTGCAGGCCAATCTTTTTGTGGTCATTGTCATGTGGATGATAGATGTGTGGGACCACACCCGGTATGCAGTGGTGGAGCCAAGATTTTTCCATGGCCCCGGGGGCACATAACAATTCAACAGTTAGAAAATAACTTTGGATAGTCAGATCAAATAATAGGAAAGATGAACTTCTCATAACGGTCATCTTAATGAAATAGAAGAAAAAATATATGAATGATTAATCATAGAACCATAAAGTTAACATTCGTAAAAATTAGACATTTCCATCAGACAGTTATAAAAATAAACCTTTTTTATTTGTTCAAGCAAATAGAGATTCTTTATTTCCACCAAAGTTCAATAAAAAAACTTTCTTGAAATTTGAAACAATACTCAAAATATGAATGGGTGATTTATCTCTTGTGAATTTGACCAACAAGAAATCGAGAGCCCAATCAGATCAAAAGAAAAACCAGTTCCGGGATTTCATAGAACAAAGAGGAAGAAGGGTTTGATGAATTGTTAGTTTATTTAGATCAAATTTTAAAGTTATTTTCAATCAAATAATGAACCCAATACCATTATCTATCAGAACCCATAACCCATTCATCGATGATAACCCAACACTAGTAACCCATCAAAATAATCAAATCAAGTGATTGATTGAACAACCAAAGAGGGAAAATATTCATCCACCTTGGGAAATCATTCAACAAGACTCAAAAGCTCAATTAGACAAAGATGAATGAGGCTTCGATGAATCAAACTCCTATCGGACAAAGCATCCTACCATTCACCAGTCGAAAGTTCGGAACCCAAGAATCTCTGCAAGACTGCAAGCATCGATGAGAACCAAACACGGAAAACCCATGAAATCGATCGAGTGCAAGACCAAGATAGTAGAGGAGGAAAGAGGATCGAGAGAGGGGAGGAGAGTCACCGAGTTACTACCTGTGAAACCTTGAAATCATCTAGGACGAATCAGATCTGATCATCTGTGGCTCCCAATCCGAGGACTTGGTCACATGGAGATCTGGGCAAGAGATCTATCAACAATGGCAACTACTTAACTAGCAAGTGCGGATTTTGAAGGATGTTGGCCCCAATCTCCGACAACAGATCTCTCAATCGCAGTCACACAGCCATGGATCTCGATTCTTACCGGACTAGTTCTTCTAAAGGTGAGACAAGAGTATCAGATTCATTCATCCCCAAATTTGTTAAAAAAAAAAAAAAATTTGGTGTCTAGTAGGAGGGGAATCCGGGACGGAGTGGACCTCCTGGAGGAGCTTACTGGAGGAGATGGGCCGGGCGAGGAGACGCTGCTCGGGCTCTAAGGTCGTGAGACTTGCGACGGCATTGGCAGCGGTGACAGCAGCGTGCAGAGGTGCAGGACTTGTTCTCAAAAAAATAATAATAAAAAAGATCGCGGCCTCACGGTTCTCGGTTCCATAGGTCACGCAGTATGCACTCATGCATCTAGCGCATAAGAGGGGGGGAGCACAAAAGTCATTTTAATTTTTTTAGGGTGCAATTGTGAAGCAATACTAACTGTTCGATCAAATTTTTTTTTTTTTTTTTTTTTTGGGGGGGGGGGGAGGAGCACACCCCCCCCCCCCCCCCCCCCCCCCACCCCCACCCCAAATTCGTCTCTATTGGTATGTGAGTGATACGATTAGGTTCTGATACCACGTGAGATTTTCTCTTTTCCAAAATCTAGGTATTGAGATTGGGTTTTATCATACATATAATAAATAGAAAAGCACAATATACTTTTTTTTTAAGTAGTTTAAAATATATTCCATGTATATGGAGAGAGGTGGATCTGGAGGGAGTTCGGATCTCCTCCAGTCGGTCGGCCCCGGTCTGTGGGCCCGTCGCATCACAGCCGCACGCACTTGACTGGAGTACGATTGACTTCGGGTCACCTGACATCGTACGGCTGTGATGTTCGCGAGCCTACGGACCGGGGCCACTGCCTGGAGATCTGAAATCATTAGGAGGGGCATCCAGCGACTCCACCTGTGACTTGCCGCTGGGCCCCCGCTTCCTGATGAGCACCCGGTACTCATCAAAGGTCATGGGCCGGTACAGCGCCGGCCGCTCCGGCGGCGCCACCAGCTCCGGCGCCGGACCCAGCAGAAGGTCGCTCTTTGGGTTGTAGAACAGGGCGATGGACATGCGCTCCGCCGCCGCGTTCACCAGCACCCGGTGCTCCACGCTCTGGTACGCCGCGTTGCTCAGCACCTGGACCTGGTCGCCGACGTTGATGACGAAGGCATCCGGCACCGTGTGGACAGTGACCCAGGCGCCGCCCTTGCGGACCTGGAGCCCCCTGACTCGGTCGTCGGGGAGGAGGACGGTGATGCCCCCGGGGTCGGAATGCGCCGAGAGGCCGAGGGCGAGGTCCGGCTGCGGGCACGGCGGGTAGAAGTTGGTCCTCATGCACACCCCGACGTCGTCCCTGCCGAACGCGCGCTGCAGGTATTCGGCCTCCAGCCCCAGCCCCACCGACATCATCCTCATCACCACCGCACACATCCTCACCACCGCCCGCCCGTACTCCTCCGTCGTCTCTCTGATCATCGACAACCCACGATTTAACGAGTAGGGATTGGATTACGATACCCCTGATCTCTGGGTTTTAGAAAGCCATTGCGGCATATAAGTCCCTACTAAAGTTTGATATCACAGAAAACCCCAACTCGAGCTATCCAAACTCCAAAGTCTGACCCGAGCTTGAAATTTTTTTCCCGGGCCGGACAATGCGGGTTGAAGGCCGGGCTGGATTGGTCATCAAATGGACCATATGGAAATTTTTTTTCTTTGTGATTTTGTAAGAGACAGGGGTTCTTTTGTAATATTAAACTTCTTTAGGAGTATATATGTAAACCTGAATATAATACCTCAAGCCAGGAGGGAGGACGGGCCATTTTTCGTGGCTCTTGAGGGATTCGGGTAGGAGGTGGAGGAAGTAGTAGTCGCCCCAGTCAAGGATGGCCCCCTTCTCGACGCCGAGGCGGCTGCCGTACCCCTCGTAGGTCTGGGGGCCGTTGGCGTAGGCCTGCTTGGCCTCCATGGGGAGGTAAAAGAACCCCCGCCACAGCTCCCGCGCCCGCCGCATCAGCTCCGGGCACACCCCGTGGTTCACCACCTGGAAGAACCCCCACTCCCTGCACGCGCCGGCGACGGCCTCCGCGGCGGCGTCGGACGCGAGGTCGACGACGGGGACGCTGAGATCGGGGGCGTGGTCCGGGTCCGAGGAGGGGCGCTCCTGCGGCGGCTTGACGTAGCGGTGGGGTATGACGGGCGCGCCGCTTCCGGACAAGGACTGGACGCGGACGATCGGCTCCGGCCAGTCTTGCACGCAATCCATGCGGGAAAGGGGGGGTTACTCAGCATGCAACAAGCAGCACACCAGAACAGTTCGAGGGCGATGGCATGGCCGTTCCACAGCTCCCTCGCGTCCATAAATATCAATAAAAAAAGACACGGGGACGGAGAAAAATTTAGAGAGAGAGAGAGAGAGAGAGAGAGAGAGTTGGATTGAGGCGCTAGCTATGCCTGTACTGCGCTAGGAAAGGGACGTAGACACAAAACGTGATAAAAATGTGAGTCTTGGGCTGCAATGCGGGTGCTTCGGTTTTGATTTGAGAGAGAGAGAGAGAGAGAGAGAGAGAGAGAGAGAGAGAGAGAGAGAGAGAGAGAGAGAGAGAGAGAGAGAGAGAGAGAGAGAGAGGTCTATTTGTGGTTTGTGAGGTTAACAGTGCCGACATGCACGCGCCAACGAGAAGGTGGGGATAGGATATAGGCGGGCGGATTCTTTCACACATGGTAAGTGGTTTTTATCTCTCTGCGGCTTTTTAACATAAGCCTTGTGTGCGCGTCGAGGAGAGACGTGGGGTAGGAAGGAAACCACGTGGGGCCCAGGACGGACAGTACGTGTGGGCGCCTATGCATCACATCGAAACAAAATTATCTCGATTAATCAATTTTTTCTATTCTTCATGTGGGAGACTAATGACTTGATCATTAATTAAAAAAATAAATAGAGTTTAAACATCTGTGAAAACCTTGTCATCGACTATGGGGTCGAAAATGGACATTTTTGTTATGGTGCTCCTAACCATAATCATAACTTTAGATTGACCATGGTGTTGTCCTCGGGCTTAATTATTTAGCATGCAACCCTAACATCCAGAATAAATTATATCTCATGTAATAAAACATCAAGAAAGAAAGTATAAAATATGCATGCTCATTGCCCTTGATCCACTCTACATAGAAAGAAAAAGGAACTGGAACTGGATCTAGAAGATACATTTTGTGTCTTCCCGAGTTGACCACCATGGTCTTCTTTCTTCCTCTTGCCGGTTCACATTTTTTCACCTATCACTACAAAAAAAACAGTTATTACCGACGGACAATATCCGTCGGTAATATTTTATAGCGACGGAAGATATTTTCGTCGCCAGCTGTCGGGAAAAAAGGTGTCGGGGAAAACAATACGACGGACCAAATATTACCGTCGGTAATAATAATTAATACCGACGGTAATATAAAAGCCGTCGGTAAGATTTAAACAATTAAAAATTAATATAATATATTATTACCGACGATACATAATAATCCGTCGGTAATATATAAGACTTTTACCGACGGTTATAATATTACCTGTCGATAATACTTTATATATTACCGACGAATACATAGTTCCCGTCGGTAATAATATATATATTACCGACGGCTATATATTTCCAGTCGGCAATAATATATATATTACCGACGGATATTATATTCCGTCGGCAACTTATTTATAATTTAAAAAAAAATAAAAACTTTAGTACCGACGGAATAATTAATTTTCGTCGGTAATAAGTATGTTTTTTTTTAATAAATTTACCTAAATAATGTTATTTAATTCCTGTGATTTACAACAATACCACAATATATTACCACAATTTATCAAATATTACCATAATTTATAAAATATTACCGCAAATTTTAAAATATTACCTAAATTGATAAAAAATTACAGTAAATTATCAAATAATAACCACATATTACAAAATAATATTTACACAATCCAAAATTGAGAGATGCCCTATCTCAACCACCCCCGCCCGTCACCAACGCTGGTGCTCTCATCGATCCCCTGACGCCGCCCTGCTCCTGCAATTAACATGTATTTGTTAAAAAAATGGTTTATATCTATAACTGAGTCTAAGTGTTAAAAAATCATAAGTTAGCGTGTTTCGGTTTTGAAATAGATTTGGATTCGATCGGATCGGCAGCCGATAATTCAAAGTTGGAATTATTCCGTATTTCGGACTTGCGAGCGGGTTCTAATTGGATATTTGACCAATTTACGCTCCGATTCACCGATTTAGAGTCGAATGTTGAAAAATCATAAGTTAGCGTGTTTCGGATATGAAATAGGTTAGGATTCGATCGGATCGTCATCGGATCGGCATCCGATTATTCCAAGTTGGAATTATTCCGTATTTCGGACTTGCGAGCGGGTTCTAATCGGATATTTGAACAATTTACGATCCGATTCACCGATTTAGAGTCTAAGTGTTGGAAAATCATAAGTTAGCGTGTTTCAGATATGAAATAGGTTTGGATTCGATCGGATCGTCATCGGATCGGCATCCGATAATTCGAACTTGGAATTATTCCGTATTTCGGACTTGCGAGCGGGTTCTAATTGGATATTTGACCAATTTACGATCCGATTCACCGATTTAGAGTCTAAGTGTTGGAAAATCATAAGTTAGCGTGTTTCGGATTTGAAATAGGTTTGGATTCGATCGGATCGTCATCGGATCGGCATCTGATAATTCGAACTTGGAATTATTCCGTATTTCGGACTTGCGAGCGGGTTATAATTGGATATTTGAACAATTTACGATCCGATTCACCGATTTAGAGTCTAAGTGTTGGAAAATCATAAGTTAGCGTGTTTCGGATATGAAATAGGTTTGGATTCGATCGGATCGTCATCGGATCGGCATCCGATAATACCAAATTAGAATTATTCTGTATTTCGGACTTGCGAGCGGGTTCTAATCGGATATTTGAACAATTTATGATCCGATTCACCGATTTAGAGTCTAAGTGTTGGAAAATCATAAGTTAGCGTGTTTCGGATATGAAATAGGTTTGGATTAATTCGATCGGATCGTCATCGGATCGGCATCCGATAATTCCAAGTTGGATTTATTCCGTATTTCGGACTTGCGAGCGGGTTATAATTGGATATTTGAACAATTTACGATCCGATTCACCGATATAGAGTCTAAGTGTTGGAAAATCATAAGTTAGCGTGTTTCGGATATGAAATAGGTTTGGATTCGATCGGATCGTCATCGGATCGGCATCCGATAATTCGAACTTGGAATTATTCCGTATTTCGGACTTGCGAGCGGGTTCTAATTGGATATTTGACCAATTTACGATCCGATTCACCGATTTAGAGTCTAAGTATTGGAAAATCATAAGTTAGCGTGTTTCGGATTTGAAATAGGTTTGGATTCGATCGGATCGTCATCGGATCGGCATCTGATAATTCGAACTTGGAATTATTCCGTATTTTGGACTTGCGAGCGGGTTCTAATTGGATATTTGAACAATTTACGATCCGATTCACCGATTTAGAGTCTAAGTGTTGGAAAATCATAAGTTAGCGTGTTTCGGATATGAAATAGGTTTGGATTCGATCGGATCGTCATCGGATCGGCATCCGATAATTCCAAATTGGAATTATTCCGTATTTCGGACTTGCGAGCGGGTTCTAATCGGATATTTGAACAATTTACGATCCGATTCATCGATTTAGAGTCTAAGTGTTGGAAAATCATAAGTTAGCGTGTTTCGGATATGAAATAGGTTTGGATTAATTCGATCGGATCGTCATCGGATCGACATCCGATAATTCCAAGTTGGAATTATTCCGTATTTCGGACTTGTGAGCGGGTTATAATTGGATATTTGAATAATTTACGATCCGATTCACCGATATAGAGTCTAAGTGTTGGAAAATCATAAGTTAGCGTGTTTCGGATATGAAATAGGTTTGGATTCGATCGGATCGTCATCGGATCGGCATCCGATAATTCGAACTTGGAATTATTCCGTATTTCGGACTTGCGAGCGGGTTCTAATTGGATATTTGACCAATTTACAATCCGATTCACCGATTTAGAGCTAAGTGTTGGAAAATCATAAGTTAGCCTGTTTCGGATTTGAAATAGGTTTGGATTCGATCGGATCGTTATCGGATCGGCATCCGATAATTCAAACTTGGAATTATTCCGTATTTCGGACTTGCGAGTGGGTTCTAATTGGATATTTGACTAATTTACGATCCGATTCACCGATTTAGAGTCTAAGTGTTGGAAAATCATAAGTTAGCGTGTTTCGGATTTGAAATAGGTTTGGATTCGATCGGATCGTCATCGGATCGACATCCGATAATTCGAAGTTGGAAATATTCCGTATTTCGGACTTGCGAGTGGGTTCTAATCGGATATTTGACCAATTTACGCTCCGATTCACCGATTTAGAGTCTAAGTATTGGAAAATCATAAGTTAGCTAGCGTGTTTCGAATATGAAATAGGTTTGGATTCGATCGGATCGTCATCGGATCGGCATCCGATAATTTCAAGTTGGAATTATTCCATATTTCGGACTTGCGAGCGGGTTCTAATCGGATATTTGAACAATTTATGATCTGATTCACCGATTTAGAGTCTAAGTGTTGGAAAATCATAAGTTAGCGTGTTTCGGATATGAAATAGGTTTGGATTAATTCGATCGGATCGTCATTGGATCGGCATCCGATAATTCCAAGTTGGAATTATTTCTTATTTCGGACTTGCGAGCGGGTTCTAATTGGATATTTGAACAATTTACGATCCGATTCACCGATTTAGAGTCTAAGTGTTGGAAAATCATACGTTAGCGTGTTTCGGATATGAAATAGGTTTGGATTCGATCGGATCGTCATCGGATCGGCATCCGATAATTCGAACTTGGAATTATTCTGTATTTCGGACTTGCGAGCGGGTTCTAATTGGATATTTGACCAATTTACGCTCCGATTCACCGATTTAGAGTTTAAGTGTTGGAAAATCATAAGTTAGCGTGTTTCGGATATGAAATAGGTTTGGATTCGATCGGATCGGCATCCGATAATTCGAAGTTGGAATTATTCCGTATTTCGGACTTGCGAGCAGGTTCTAATTGGATATTTGACCAATTTACGCTCCGATTCACCGATTTAGAGTCGAAGTGTTGAAAAATCATAAGTTAGCGTGTTTCGGATATGAAATTGGTTTGGATTCGATCGGATCGTCATCGGATCGGCATCCAATAATTCCAAATTGGAATTATTCCGTATTTCGGACTTGCGAGCGGGTTCTAATCGGATATTTGAACAATTTACGATCCGATTCACCGATTTAGAGTCTAAGTGTTGGAAAATCATAAGTTAGCGTGTTTCGGATATGAAATAGGTTTGGATTCGATCGGATCGTCATCGGATCGGCATCCGATAATTCCAAGTTGGAATTATTCTGTATTTCGGACTTGCGAGCGGGTTCTAATCGGATATTTGAACAATTTACGATCCGATTCACCGATTTAGAGTCTAAGTGTTGGAAAATCATAAGTTAGCGTGTTTCGGATATGAAATAGGTTTGGATTCGATCGGATCGTCATCGGATCGGCATCCGATAATATGAACTTGAAATTATTCCGTATTTCGGACTTACGAGCGGGTTCTAATCGGATATTTGAACAATTTACGATCCGATTCACCGATTTAGAGTCTAAGTGTTGGAAAATAATAAGTTAGCGTGTTTCGGATATGAAATAGTTTGGATTAATTCGATCGGATCGGCATTCGATAATTCCAAGTTGTAATTATTTCGTATTTCGGACTTGCGAGCGGGTTCTAATTGGATATTTGAACAATTTACGATCCGATTCACCGATATAGAGTCTAAGTGTTGGAAAATCATAAGTTAGCGTGTTTCGGATATGTAATAGGCTTGGATTCGATCGGATCGTCATCGGATCGGCATCCGATAATTCGAACTTGGAATTATTCCGTATTTCGGACTTGCGAGCGGGTTCTAATTGGATATTTGACCAATTTACAATCCGATTCACCGATTTAGAGCTAAGTGTTGGAAAATCATAAGTTAGCGTGTTTCGGATTTGAAATAGGTTTGGATTCGATCGGATCGTTATCGGATCGGCATCCGATAATTCGAACTTGGAATTATTCCGTATTTCGGACTTGCGAGCGGGTTCTAATTGGATATTTGACCAATTTACGATCCGATTCACCGATTTAGAGTCTAAGTGTTGGAAAATCATAAGTTAGCGTGTTTCAGATTTGAAATAGGTTTGGATTCGATCGGATCGTCATCGGATCGGCATCCGATAATTCGAAGTTGGAAATATTCCGCATTTCGGACTTGTGAGCGGGTTCTAATCGGATATTTGACCAATTTACGCTCCGATTCACCGATTTAGAGTCTAAGTATTGGAAAATCATAAGTTAGCTAGCGTGTTTCGAATATAAAATTGGTTTGGATTCGATCGGATCGTCATCGGATCGGCATCCGATAATTCCAAGTTGGAATTATTCCGTATTTCGGACTTGCGAGCGGGTTCTAATCGGATATTTGAACAATTTACGATCCGATTCACCGATTTAGAGTCTAAGTGTTGAAAAATCATAAGTTAGCGTGTTTCAGATATGAAATAGGTTTGGATTAATTCGATCGGATCGTCATCGGATCGGCATCCGATAATTCCAAGTTGGAATTATTCCGTATTTCGGACTTGCGAGCGGGTTCTAATTGGATATTTGAATAATTTACGATCCGATTCACCGATTTAGAGTCTAAGTGTTGGAAAATCATAAGTTAGCGTGTTTCGGATATGAAATAGGTTTGGATTCGATCGAATCGTCATCGGATCGGCATCCGATAATTCGAAGTTGGAATTATTCTGTATTTTGGACTTGCGAGCGGGTTCTAATTAGATATTTGACCAATTTACGCTCCGATTTACCGATTTAGAGTCGAAGTGTTGAATAATCATAAGTTAGCGTGTTTCGGATATGAAATAGGTTTGGATTCGATCGGATCGTCATCGGATCGGCATCCGATTATTCCAAGTTGGAATTATTCCGTATTTCGGACTTGCGAGCGGGTTCTAATCGGATATTTGAACAATTTACGATCCGATTCACCGATTTAGAGTCTAAGTGTTGGAAAATCATAAATTAGCGTGTTTCGGATATGGAATAGGTTTGGATTCGATCGGATCATCATCGGATCGGCATCCGTTAATTCAAACTTGGAATTATTCCGTATTTCGGACTTGCGAGCGGGTTCTAATTGGATATTTGACCAATTTACGATCCGATTCACCGATTTAGAGTCTAAGTGTTGGAAAATCATAAGTTAGCGTGTTTCGGATTTTAAATAGGTTTGGATTCGATCAGATCGTCATCGGATCGGCATCCGATAATTCGAACTTGGAATTATTCCGTATTTCGGACTTGCGAGCGGGTTCTAATTGGATATTTGAATAATTTACGATCCGATTCACCGATTTAGAGTCTAAGTGTTGGAAAATCATAAGTGTGATAATATGATCTAAACTCAAATTAGTGATTCATATTTTTTGCTAATATTATAAAGATTAGTAAGTACCTGATCATGAGGATGAGCCACCGCTAGACCGGCTTATGAATTCATAAAATTTACACTCCAGTTCCCTGCGAGCTTCTCTTTCCTCATCGAGGGCCTTCTTCTCCGCCTCAACCCTCTGCTCGAGGGCCTGCCTCTGCTCTCGCTCCGCCTCAATCCTCTGCTCGAGGGCCTGCCTCTGCTCTCGCTCCGCGTCTAGCGCAGACTGCAGCTGAGTGATAGCATCGGTCTGGGTGTCCCGTGCCCTCGAGCGCATACCCTCTCGTCCAAAGTAGGAGAAGGGCGTGACTCCAAGGCCCGTACAGAGGACACGGTTGTGCGTGGCAGGTCTCAGCACAGTATCCATCGCTGAGTCGACAGATACTGAGCGGAAGGAGGAGCCGGCCTCGCCCGACGGGATCACCGAAATCTATAACCGTTCACGATATAACCATCGTACGATATTGCGTCTTGCAAAGGACTACAAGATAAGCGCCAGAGATCCTCATTTATCAGCGGATCATGGTTGTCGTGCAGCTCTTATGCCCATAATAACCACATGACATTTATGATATGAACACATAATTATTGTTCGGTAATGGATGTCAATGAAATTCAGTAATGATGTGAATACTTACGTATTTCTCGAACCACGATGGGAATTCACGATCATGAATTTGGGGAGCATTTCGAGTACCCCGATTATTAATGATGGCTTTATGCTTCCTGTTTTACAGGTTATGAATTAGATTATAATTAGCACATATACTTAATGAATGGACTGAAAGAATGAGTAAATGATCGTAAAATGTTTACTCAATGAATGACCACACTTCATCACATTGGCACAACACATACATATGTGCCTGTTGAATCTCATCTACAGACAATCGATGGGTTTTGCCTCCTCCTACAGGTCTACCCATTTCGGCAAATATAGACAGACCCCCATCGAAGTCTATTGGACCACCGTCATAGTTCCGCTCAAGTTGATTGAATCGCGTGTCTATACCATGTAGGTATCTTGAGCAGAATGTTAGACATTCTTCTGCTAGGTATCCTTCAGCAATTGATCCCTCCGGACGACTTTTATTACGAACATATGATTTCAATGTTCGCAAGTACCTAATTTGAGAAAAAAATATTTGGATGAATATATCAAGAACGATCAAATACATTGTGCGAATGAGACGAGACGATTACCTCTCGATAAAATACATCCAGTGGTAATGAACTGGGCCGCCGAGTTTGGCCTCATTTGCCAAGTGAACAGTCAAATGCACCATGACATCAAAGAAGGAAGGTGGTAATATCATCTCTAGCTTACACAATGTGAGCGCAATATCCCTCTCCATCTGTTCAAGTTGGTCGTCCACTCTAAGTACCTTCGAGCACAACTGTCTGAAAAAAGTGCTGAGCTCAATTAACGGACCGGACACCTGTTCGGTTAAATTCTCACGTATAGCAAGAGATAACAATCGCTGTATAAGAACATGACAATCGTGGCTCTTTAATCCAGACAACTTCCGGCCGTTCTCTTGCACGCATCGTACGATATTTGAAGAATAACCGTCTGGTGTTTTCACAGACCGTAGGAATGCACATAAGGCTGCCTTTTGCTGTGAGCTCATGGTGTAGCATGCAACTGGCAACACATACTTATCCCCAATCTCTTGGGGATGAAGTGATTTTCGGATGCCAAACTCCTTAAGATCGAGACGAGATTTAAGATTATCCTTCGTCTTACCGTCGAGATTTAGCAGTGTTCCTATAATGTTGTCACACACATTTTTCTCGATATGCATGACATCCAAGTTATGCCGCAAGAGTAGGCTACTCCAGTACGGTAGTTTAAAGAAAATACTCTTCTTCTTCCAGTTATGCTCACGCGTAGAATCTTCATGCGTTCTCTTCTTTTTACCTTTCCCAAGTGCCACGGTATCAAGCTGATCCAATTCGCACAAGACTTCTATCCCCGAAAGCTGCTCCGGGGCCTTTGCAAGTTCCTTCTTGCCGTTGAAAGCTCTTTTGTTCTGCCTTCACTTATGGCCGTCAACAGGGAATCTTCGATGGCCCATATAACAGAACTTGCCTCCGTTCTTCAACCGTAATGAATCTGTCTCCTTATTGCATGTAGGGCATGCCAATTTTCCTTTAGTACTCCACCCGGATAAGTTGGCATATGCAGGAAAATCGTTGATGGTCCATAGAAGTGCCGCATGCATCCGAAAATTCTGGCGCAATGAGGCATCATACGTATCGGCCCCAACTTCCCATAACTCGTTCAACTCCTCAATCAACGGCTGCAAGTAAACATCAATATCATTACCAGGTGACCTGGGTCCGGGAATGAGCAAGGAGAGCATTGTGTATGGCTTTTTTAAGCACATCCAGGGAGGCAAATTGTATGGAACTAGGACAACTGGCCAAATGTTGTACGACACACTCATATTCCCAAAGGGATTGAAGCCATCGCTAGCAAGCCCTAACCTGACGTTGCGAACTTCACATGCGAATTCAGGATATGTATGATCAAAATCTTTGCACGTCAGAGAGTCGGCCGGATGTCTCATAATCCCGTCATCTGTACGTTCTCGTGCATGCCACCTCATGTGCTCAGTAGTCTTCGATGACATAAACAACCTTTGAAGCCTGTCCCTAAGCGGGAAGTACAGGAGAACCTTTGCAGATATATTTTTCTTCCTTCGACTGGTACTAGACTTGGCATCCGTCTCTTTATATCTCGTTGCTCCGCATATGTGGCATGACCGCGCATGTTCGTACTCTTTCCGGTACAACATACAATCGTTCACGCATGCATCAATTTTCTCATAACCCAGATCGAGATCTTTAATTGTCTTCTTCGCCTCGTAGAATGATTTCGGTACTGTCTCACCCATAGGAAAAGCCTCTTTCAGCAACTCTACCAACATATTAAATGACTTATTACTCCAACCATTGAGGCACTTCAAATGAAGAAACTTTACAGTGAAAGAGAGTTTTGAAAACTTCTCACACCCCGGGTATAGAGGTTGTTCGGCATCTTTAAGCAATCTGTAGAACTTGTCCGCTTCGATATTGGGCTGATCACCTGACGGTGTTTCCGTGCCTATTCCACCTTACAAATCATGTATCATACCCTGCATGTCATCATCATCGTCTGTATTAATATTATCATCAGCGATCACTGTGTTTGAAGTTTCACCGTGAGCTGCCATGAGGACTGCATCTAGCTCCTCACCGTGCGAGAACCAACGGGTATAGCTAATGTCAATGCCACGCATTACCAGATCAACCTCACATTCCTCTCGAACCTTCCTAATCACCCTTCCGCAGTCTATACAGGGACACACAATTTTTCCATCAAGCGGTGCAAGACGCTCAAATGCAAAATCCAGAAATTTTCTGACTCCTTCTCTGTACTCTTGGCTCATGCGATTCGAATTACGCATCCAACTCTTATCGATCGAAGACATCTTCGTCTATCTGGCTATACAACACCTGACATATAATTTCAAACAATGTTAGAAGACTCCGCACAATTTCGGTTTCGGTTCCCGGGTATGGAATACCGAACCAAAACTTCTACAGGCCATCCACATCCCTAATGGATGGGTGTATTATGATGAGTAGACTAGTCACATAGTAAACCTAGGGTTGGTGGCCAGCATTTGAACTGCTGATAGTTCGAATGCTAGGCATAGCACCAAAGTTATGCGACAGTAAGCCAACAAGTCAGGGAGCCTCATCAAGTAAACACTTGGGGTTTGACGGTTCTCTCTGTCGTCGAGTAGATTTATCGCTTTAGCATACCTCATATCACACCGAACCGACAAAAACCGACCATTTCGGTTTCGGTTTCGGTTTTGATTTTTCATAAACCGAAAAAAATATAACCGACAAAACCCACACCGAAACCGACCGACAAAACCGACGCTCACCCTAGTCTAAAAACTACATTTTGCCCCCCATTCCCCCATTCAATTCAGTTTTGATAGGATAAAAATCAATGTTTTAAAACACGAAAACTCGACTTGACTCGAAACCTTAATGAGTCGAGTAGACTCGACAACTCGACTAAAACCCGACAAAACTCGAGTCGGATCGAAACTCAGCCGAGTCGGATCGAAACTCGAGTTTTGGACCGAGTCGGATCGAAACTTAGCCGAGTCGAGTCGACTCGGCCGAGTTTCGAGTCGACTCGGCGAGTTTTAAAATAGTGTAAAAATTACCAAATGAGGGAATTAACCAGTTTTGATAAGATAAAAATTACTCATATGAATGAATTGGAATAACTCATATGAATCGTATGATAATAACTCATATGAATAAATCGTATGAATGGATACATTCCCATTCGATTCCCCCCATTCAATTCAGTTTTGATAAGATAAAAATTATCAAATAAGTATGCAATTTTCATAAGGGAATTCAATCGATGACAACATTAGTATGCAATTTTGATAAGATAACATTTCAAACTTTAGTATGCAATTTGGAACAAATTAACCTAAGGGGGAAAGGGAGGAGGAGGAGGAGCTCACCAGCGATGGTCGGCAGGCCTCGAGAAGGAGGAGGAGCACTGGTGTCGCAGTCGGTGGCGCGAGAAAGGGGAGGGGTGGCCGGCTGGAGGGGGGGTTTAGATCGAGAGAGAGAGAGAGGTGAGGGGAGGAAGTAGAGAGAGAGAGAGAGAGAGAGAGAGAGAGAGAGAGAGAGAGAGAGAGAGAGAGAGAGAGAGAGAGAGAGAAGGCTAGGGAGGCCGGGGAGGGGGGGAGGAAATAGAGAGAGAGGGCTGGGAGGCCAGGGAGGGGCGGAGGTCGGGAGGGGGATGGGTGGCCGGGAGGGGGATGGGTGACCGGAGGGGATCGCGGGGCTGCCGGAGGGGGACGGGGTCGCCGGACATGGTCGGGTCGGTGAGAGAGAGAGAGAGAGATTGAGAGAGGGGCGCCGGAGGAGTTCGGTCAAAACACAAAAAGAAACGGGTGGCTGCGATGTATATTAGAAGGGTTTTTACTGACGGAACTTATAAGTTCCGTCGGTATAATTACTTTATACCGACGGTAGGATAATTTCCGTCGGTAAAAATCAACGACAAAACTCAGGGTTCCATTTTTTTCCAGAGGCTCGGTTTTCACCCTGAGTTTCGTTGTGAAATTTTACCGACGGATATTTAATTCCCGTCGGTATCGTGCCGACGGCCATATAATTTCCGTCGGTATAATTCGTTATACCGACGGAAATATAACGTCCGTCGGTAAAAATCAACGACGAAACTCAGGGTTCCATTTTTTTCCAAAGGCTCGGTTTTCACCCTGAGTTTCGTCGTGAAATTTTACCGACGGATATTTAATTCCCATCGGTATTGTGCCGACGACCATATAATTTCCATCGGTATAATTCGTTATACCGACGGAAATATAACGTCCGTCGGTAAAAATCGACGACGAAACTCAGGGTTTCATTTTTTCCAGAGGCTCGGTTTTTACCCTGAGTTTCGTCGGTTTTTCCCATCGGTATTGTGCCGACGGACATATTATTTCTGTCGGTAAAATTAGTTATACCGACGGAAATATAATGTCCGTCGGTACAATATCACGACGAAACACAGGGTGCCTTTTTTTTCCAGAGACTCGGTTTTTACCCTGAGTTTTGTCGTAACATTGTACCGACGGACTTTATTTAGCCGTCGGTATAAAGTATTGTATCAACGGAGATATATATACCGTCGGTATAAAGCATTTTACCGACGAATACTATGTGACCGTCGGTAATAAATGTGCAAAAAAAATTAAAAAAATTGAAGTTATAATACCGACGGATATTATAGTCACTGTCGGTAAAAAGTATATTATTACCGACGGTGATAATAATGTCCGTCGGTAAAGAACCTATTTCTTGTAGTGTATAGATCTAATTTCATGCTCCATGGTACATGGTGCTCCGGGTCTTCGTACGTGTTCTCTGATATAGTTTCGAAAGAAACAAAGTATCTACTTAGATTCCTATACCCTCATACTGGAGCTTCCAAGAGAATTAATAAAAAAAAAGGTCTAGCTAGGAAAACAAAGTCTTCATACTTGCCCTTTACATATGGCCAAAGAACTAATAAGCAAAGAATAACACATGAGAGAGATCATACATAACTCCATATATGACAAGATACATGATGAACATGCATGCATTATATCCATGCAAGCATGTAAACATTACAAATTTAGCATAAAATCTACTATCTCATAACAGAACAAGCATGGTAATCCTAGCAATGTTATTAATGAACGTATGATTGAAAATCAGAGTAGCATGGCAGAAGTAATGCAATTTGATCATTTAGATGATGATATTATGGCTTCAAAATTTTCATTATCTAGATCACAAGATTGAGACTGGGCTAGCATCTATTACGTTGGTATCAGATTTCCCACACTGAGCTTAGGCTCTGATACCAGCTAGTTATGATATGAGGCTCTCGCACAGCGGAAGGAGCACGGGCACGACGTGCGAAGAAACGTCTCGGAGAAGACAAAGGTCACCACCACTGAGAAGATTGAACAAAGAAACAAGCACAAGCAATCACACATGATATTTTGATAACGACGATTAATGGATTTATTAGAGTAAAGGAAACAAAGAGTACATATATGTTTGTCCTCTCACCAATGCCTCTTCTACCAACAAAGAGATACCCCCTAAGAGAAGAGATCTTGTAACATCCGCTCCAAACACACAAGATATTGTCCGCTTAGCCCGTGCCCGCACGAGAACTTCCCAGGGAGTCACCCATCCTAGTACTACTCTCGCCCGAGCACGTTTAACTACGGAGTTGTGACGACCAAGATCCAATAGGCCAATAGCCAAGAGCCAAGACTCCTGAGGCGGGAATGCCAAGGTGGATGAGGTGAGGTGAGGTGAGGTGAGGTGTACAAGGCCATGAGTTAACCCCACATCGCTTGGAGAGAAGGAGATCTTGAGCTACTTATATAATTTCCCCTCCCAAACATAGGAGACGCGTTCTAGGTGGTTCGATGGTAATCACGCTAGTGCAAAACCTTGAGGTTGAGGGTTCGATACCCAATAGACCAATAGAGGACAATATCTTGTGTTTGGGGGCTCACCACCTTTCCTGCCAAGACGCGTTTTAAAACCGTGCGCTACTATGGATTTCGTAAGAACTCCGTAGTTAAGCGTGCTCGGGCGAGAGTAGTACCAGGATGGGTGACCTCCCTGGGAAGTTCTTGTGCGGGCACGGGCAAAGCGGACAATATCTTGTGTGTTTGGGGCGGATGTTACAAAATGGTATCAGAGCCGGTTCTCCTCAGGATGGGGGGGGGTCTAACCCTACACGAGGACGTGTAGCCCTAAGGGGGGTGGATTGTGACGACCAAGATCCAATAGGCCAATAGCCAAGAGCCAAGACTCCTGAGGCGGGAATGCCAAGATGGATGAGGTGAGGTGAGGTGAGGTGAGGTGTACAAGGCCATGAGTTAACCCCACATCGCTTGGAGAGAAGGAGATCTTGAGCTACTTATATAATTTCCCCTCCCAAACATAGGAGACGCGTTCTAGGTGGTTCGATGGTAACCACGCTAGTGCAAAACCTTGAGGTTGAGGGTTTGATACCCAATAGACCAATAGAGGACAATATCTTGTGTTTGGGGGCTCACCACCTTTCCTGCCAAGACGTGTTTTAAAACCGTGCGCTACTATGGATTTCGTAAGAACTTCGTAGTTAAGCGTGCTCGGGCGAGAGTAGTACCAGGATGGGTGACCTCCCTTGGAAGTTCTTGTGCGGGCACGGGCAAAGCGGACAATATCTTGTGTGTTTGGGGCGGATGTTACAGATCTCACAACCCTTCACCCCGAAGAGCAAAGAAGAAACCCTTCTCTAAACCCTTGAGCCTCCAATGGGTTTCCCCCATTCCCCCTTGATGATAGCCACTCTCTAAACCCTTATAGATTCTTCTTATCTCCCTAGGTTTGTTCTAGAACCTTATATTTATAGGCATACATTTGTATCCGACTTGTTGGAGGGATCCCACACGAAACCATTGGCAGAACCGTTTCAATCCGTGCTGCCAGAGTCGATCGTGAGCACGACCTGGGTAGATCATGCACCGAATCTACATGTCGGTTGCTTGTCCGACTTTTCTGCCAATGCATGTCGTGCACACGACTTGGGAAGATCATGCACACAATATGCCTAATAGACAATCATTGCTTTGTCTTTCACCGTTCCTTCACGCACAAACCTTGGACTTGTATGTGGCTTGTTTGAAGCCACATCTTTAACAATATGGTCAAGTTTTCCATATCCATTCACAAACAAATTTATGTTGAAATAATAGTGGCTGTAATAACACATAAATAAAAGAAAATCTTGGATGAAATCCCTTACCTAAGTAAACGATGAAGAAGTTGCCGGCAATATCTTCTATTCTATTTAGGTTTTGCCCCGAATAATTGACATTCTACATCAGATTATGGTGATCATTGTTTTACAACATAAGTAGGTTAGGATTCCTATGCCGAGCTTTAGGTTTAATTATCACGAGTTCGTGACCATAGATGGAATTAAAGTAGGGTGCATCTACCCCAAGTTATGGTTAGTTTACTCAAAATGTTGTTTGGTCAATTTGTTCTTGCTATGGCCAGCTCTCCCTAAAGTAGAATATGTTTCTCTGCCACGTATTTGTGTCCGCAATCGGAATTCGATTCCGAGTCCTATTGCTCTAGTTATGGCTGAAAAGGCCGTCTAGATCATATAAGGCTGGTGGGTTGCCTTTAGTAGTATTCTTGGGTTGCCTTTATCAGTTGGCAGGTTGTAATTTGGGTTGGGCTTAATAGTATACGGGTTGGCCCAATTTTGTTACTAGGCTTTAGTGGGTACTTAAATGGGCTTGGCCTAACAGTAAATTGGATGGCCCTAGCACATGCTGTCCCTAAACTTAATGGATATTAAATGTGTTTGGCCCACTAGTGAAGAATCCAAATCCTCTGCCCTATTTCTCTGCCCCCTAAGTCACAGCCATTCGATGCATCCATACCCGATCGGTTCCCAACTGGCAGGCAAAAAAATGGCTCAGATTGGCCCAGCGACATAGGCACCAGCTTGTACCTGATCACTGCCGTCCCTTTGCCTACTGGTTGGGGTGAGTGCGATGCATCAGTTGGGTATAGCTACAATGAACGTCTGTGACTTGGGGGACAGAGGATTTTGATTCCACTAGTGAATGGGTTGGGCCCAACTTCTATTAACGATAAATGTGGTTGGGGCCCACACCTAGTGTGAGCGGGGTCGGGTTCGTGGTACTGGTGGTCCTGTGGTACGGGACGGTGATCCGATGGGTAGTGGTCGGCGGTCCAACCGTCGGTGATCGGAGATCTGGCGAGTGTTGACCTGGGGCCCGAGAGTGGAATTAATGCATAGGAACATGCAACCTTACCAAGATCGAAGGAGGAGGTTCCGTCAATCTGGGTGATCCAACCAAAAGTTTTTGAAGTGAAAAGGTTTGGGAGCGGAGGAGATGGGCGGGCAAAGCGAAATGGACAATGTACAATGATAAGATGTTGGTGAAAATAGAATGGATAACACAGAGATAAAATAAGAATGAAAAACAAGGAAATGATCCGAGGCACGCTTGGCGCTGACTTAAGAATAGATATTGCCGCCTTTAAGTGCACAGGCTTATTTGGCAAACTACTCCCAAGATACAATGGACCGTCAGATTCCTTAACGTGCACAAGAACTAAGGAATCTCCGAACTCAAGGATTGCAATCACAACTGTTGTCCAAGACTCAAAAAATCAGAAAGAAAACAAAAACTCTATGTCTCGGTTTTCCCGTATCTCTTTCCAAAGCCCTATTAGTCCCTATAAAGTTACGAACAGTGCACATAGCATCCATTCACCTATTGGATAGAGGTGTGACCCTTCATAGGGATGTGTCCCTCGTATTGGGATGCAAATTCAAGAGATGCTATTCCCAACTCCTGAAGAGTCGCACGAAAACCCATTGGACCAAAAGGTGCATTGGTTCACTAGAGACTCACAAAAACCCATTGGACCAAAAGGTGCATTGATTCACTAGTGGCTCACCGTACCATAGCACTCAAGTGCTGTACTTTGGTTGGCCTAAAGAATATAAAGTGAATTCAATATTCAAACACCCTCATAAAAGAGTGTGTGTACCAAGTCAAACAAGTACACCACCATAACAAGACTTGTGGGACCCTATTTCCACTTACAAAATAAATAACACTCAAAAGATTCAGCCAAAAGAGACAAAAGCATAAAAGGGTTTGGATTCCCAAAATCATATACAATAAAATTATAAATATTAAAATCAACCAACATTTCCCCACATGATTTAAATATTTAAAACAATAAAATTTGACAACAGTACAATATGTTTTCAAAGATGGGTATCTTTTGGATTTGAACCCACTTCTAGTTGATAAAATTCCATCTATGCAAGTTCTAAGTAACCGAAGTTTTGAACTTGAACCCATATACATAGATTTTATTATATCGAACATCATACTGTAAGATCGAGCTTGAGTTCTATCAGTGGTTCGCATTACGGCCTTGCGACAGTATCTTGAATTCATGAGTGGTCTAGAGAATAAGCCTCTCAAATTCTCATAGACTGCGGCCTCACAGTCACACTCATATAGGTGTTTGTCTCCAAGGATATCCTGCCATATCCTGCCTTAAAGGCCTTGACAACATTTAGACATTAGTCTTCCTTAACATCTGCAGGTGAGCATAGAATATTAGGAGGATTATTTTGTGCTCCACTGGTCACCCAATTAGCTTGTTTTTCCCATTGAACCTTAATCCCGGGATCTCCGTTCAATAAGGTTGGGTTTCTGCTAACGGTGATTTATGATATAGGCTTTAGGTCTTTAAGACCTATCCTCCTAGAAGAATTAAGGACTTGTCCTCTTGACAATCCTTTAGTAAGATGATCTGCTAAATTATCCTCCGACTTTGTATAAATTAGAGTTATTACCCCAGTCGTATCTAGCTTTCTCAAAATCTTATACCTTAACTCTATATGTCTAGAATTTTTAGAGTTATGGTTCTTACTCTTAATCTTTGCTAGAGTGGCTTGGTTATCACAGTGTATGAGAACCCCAGGAATTGGCTTATCTATACCAGGTAGCTCGGATAATAATCCCTTAAGCCATTCAGCCTCACTTCCAGCTAACTCGAGAGCCACTAACTCGGCCTCCATTGTCGACCTTGTAATTATGGTCTGTTTAGAAGATCTCCAAGCCACTGCTGCACCTCCTAAAGTGAATACATATCCACTAGTGGCCTTGGTTTCTTCAGAATCTGAGATCCAATTAGCATCACTGTACCCCTCAAGCACAGTTGGATCTCCAGTATATAATATACTATACTCCATGGTTCCTTTAAGGTACCTTACGAGTCTAATTAGTACAGCCCAATGAGAATCATCAGGATTATTAGTGTATCTACTTAATCTTCCTACAGCATAGGAGATGTCTGGTCTTCCAGAATTAGCCAGATACATTAAACTTCCTATTAGCTGTGAATATTTAAGTTGTGATACAGCATCCCCACAATTTTTCTTTAATTTTAAGCTTGCGTCATAAGGAGTACTTATTAGCTTATAATCATAGAAACCAAATCTTTTTAGAACCTTTTCCACATAATGAGATTGATGTAGAGATATACCACTTGTAGTTCTTGTAAGCTTGATACCTAAGATTACATTTGCAACTCCAAGATCCTTCATCTCAAAGTTAGTACTCAATAATATTTTAGTTTTCTTTATATGATCAATATTATTGCCAAATATTAGAATATCATCTACATATAAGCACATAATAACAAAAGAAGAACCAAAATATTTCCAATATACACATTTATCAGATTCACATATAGAAAAACCATTGGAAAGAATTACACTATCAAACTTTTCATGCCATTGTTTTGGTGCCTGTTTTAACCCATATAGAGACTTCACTAATTTACATACTTTCTCTTCCTGTCCTTTGACTACATATCCTTCTGGCTGTTCCATATAAATTTCTTCCTCTAAAACCCCATTAAGAAATGCGGTCTTAACATCCATTTGATGTATCTCGAGGTGATATGATGCAGCTATTGCAATTAGCACTCGAATGGTAGTCATCCTAGTTACAGGAGAATATGTATCAAAATAATCAATACCTTCCTTCTGCTTAAACCCTTTAGCCACTAGTCTAGCTTTGTACTTATTTATGGATCCGTCTGAATTGAGTTTCCTTTTAAAGATCCATTTGCATCCAATTGGTTTGATCCCAATAGGAAGATCTGTCAAATCCCAAGTACCATGAGCCATTATAGAGTCCATTTCACTCTTGATGGCTTCTTTCCAAAATGAAACTTCAGAGCTAGACATGGCTTCTCCATAGGTTATAGGCTCACTCTCAAGAGAAAATGTATAAAACTCATCACCGAAGTTTTTCTCAACCCTAGGTCTTTTGGACCTTCTAGGTTCAAGACATAATTCCGGCTCTCTAGTTTCTACAGTTTTCTCAGAAGATTTTGAAAGAGAGGAAGTCGTAGATATGGAAGAATTATTCGTATTAAGCATAGGAAATATATTTTCAAAAAATACAGCATCATTAGATTCCTTAATAGAGTTAGGAGCATACTCAGGATTATCAGATTTTAAAATAAGAAATCTATATGCATGACTATGAAAAGCATAACCAATAAAAATGCCATCAAAAGTTCTTGGTCCTAGTTTGTCAATCTTAGAGTTAGGGATTTTTACCTTAGCAAGGCATCCCCATACTCTCAAAAAATTCAAACTAGGTTTTCTACCAAACCAAAGTTCGAAAGGGGTTTTGTCCTGCTTTTTGAAAGGAACTCGATTTAGAACATTATTAGATGCATATAATGCTTCTCCCCACAAGTTCTTGGGTAAACCAGAACAAGTTAACAAAGAGTTTATCATCTCTATAAATGTTCTATTCTTTCTTTCTGCCACACCATTAGATTGTGGCGAATAAGGTGCTGTGGTTTCATGGATTATCCCATTACTTTCACAAAACTTATTAAATTCAGCAGAGCAAAACTCACCTCCCCGATCGGTTCTTAACCGCTTAATTTTCTTTTCGGTTTGGTTTTCCACTTCAGACTTAAAATTACAAAATTTTAGAAATGCTTCATCTTTTGATTTTATCAAATACACATGACAATATCTAGAAAAGTCATCTATAAAAGTTATGAAATACCTTCTACCTCC
Source organism: Chamaelirium japonicum (assembly GCA_947650365.1). Lineage (NCBI taxonomy): Eukaryota > Viridiplantae > Streptophyta > Magnoliopsida > Liliales > Melanthiaceae > Chamaelirium > Chamaelirium japonicum. Next base: position 70,187,071 of record OX393552.1, read on the forward strand.
CCTTGTTAGGACTCCATTTAACTCGCATATATCACTATGAACGAGTTCTAGCAATGTAGTAGAACGACAAACAGAATAAAATGATTTTCTAGATTGTTTTGCTTGTACGCAAATCTCACATTTAGAATCAACTATAATATTAGACATAGGAATTAAACCTAATTTCATCATTCTTCTAATAGTATGAAAATTAACATGCCCCAGTCTAATATGCCAAATATCAGAAGATTCCACATTTAAAAGCATAGACGATGAATCATGCTTAATTTTATTAGATAGAATACTCAATTTAAACAAGCCATTACACAAATATCCAAGACCAATAAAATTATTATTTTTAGAAATAACAAATTTGTTCGACTCAAATACAAGTTTATAGCCTTCTTGGCTTAAGACCACACCACTAACAAGATTCTTCCGAATTTCAGGCACATATTGCACGTTGTGAAGAGTAATTACGTTCCCAGATGTGAAGCGTAGATTCACATTCCCTTCTCCTAACACGTATGCAATAGTGGAGTTCCCCATGGTCACAGTTCTTCCTCGGGTATCCTGATATGATATAAATGAGGAGAATTCATAACACACATGAATATTTGCACCTGTATCAACCCACCAATCAGTAGGTTGATAAGTCAAATTTACTTCAGGTTTAGATATTTCTAACCTTAAATTTGATACCCCAGTGGTAGTGCTGCATATCATATTTGCCTGAGGAGTAAGAGCAATACTTCGAGATTGTTCTCCAATCTCCTTATCCTTCCTTTGTCGGCATTGTTTGGCAAAGTGACCAGACTTGCCGCACACCCAACAAGTCTTCTTGTTTTGATCTTTCTGGATCTTGCCAATTGACTTGAACTTGTTTTTTCCTTTCTTGGATTTCTTTGGAAAGGACTTATTCTTAGATTGAATAAAATTAGCCATACCTCCTTGCTCATGAGTAGAAAGCGGTTTGTGCTTGATTCGATGCTTCTCCTCTATCTGAATCGCCATTATGAGATCATCCAGTGTCATTGCTTCTCTTTTATGCTTGAGAAGGATTTGGAAGTCACTCCAGGATGGCGGAAGCTTGTCGATCAATGCCGGTACTTGAATACGTTCATCGATGGGAATACCTTTGGCTATGATCTTCGTCACCAAGTTTTGAACTTGATGTACTTGCTCTATCACGGGCTGATCATTGACCATCTTGAAGTCAAAGTACTCTCCCACTACATACTTCTCTTCTCCAGCATTCTCTTGCCCATATTTCTTCTCGAGGGTTTCCCACAACTCTTTGGAAGAAGGTGTCTCACAATAAAGATCATAAAGAGAATCACTCATAGCACTCAGAATATGTCCATGACAAGAATAATCATCTAGATTGAATTTGACAATCTTCTCGGAATCGGATTTAACAGTTTCACCATTTTCAGAAAGTGTTGGAACACTAGAAGGTGTGGGATCAGATATCACATAGAAGATATTCAAAGATGAAAGCCAAAACTTCATACGGCGTTGCCACCGTTTGAAATCTTTGCCATCAAAAATTTTGGGTTTGAGGGACCTATCAATCTTATCGGATCTCTTGGCACAATTATCCATACTAGCCATAGAAGGCAGTATCTATTCTTAAATTGTTGGTGAAAATAGAATGGATAACACAGAGATAAAATAAGAATGAAAAACAAGGAAATGATCCGAGGCACGCTTGGCGCTGACTTAAGAATAGATATTGCCGCCTTTAAGTGCACAGGCTTATTTGGCAAACTACTCCCAAGATACAATGGACCGTCAGATTCCTTAACGTGCACAAGAACTAAGGAATCTCCGAACTCAAGGATTGCAATCACAACTGTTGTCCAAGACTCAAAAAATCAGAAAGAAAACAAAAACTCTATGTCTCGGTTTTCCCGTATCTCTTTCCAAAGCCCTATTAGTCCCTATAAAGTTACGAACAGTGCACATAGCATCCATTCACCTATTGGATAGAGGTGTGACCCTTCATAGGGATGTGTCCCTCGTATTGGGATGCAAATTCAAGAGATGCTATTCCCAACTCCTGAAGAGTCGCACGAAAACCCATTGGACCAAAAGGTGCATTGGTTCACTAGAGACTCACAAAAACCCATTGGACCAAAAGGTGCATTGATTCACTAGTGGCTCACCGTACCATAGCACTCAAGTGCTGTACTTTGGTTGGCCTAAAGAATATAAAGTGAATTCAATATTCAAACACCCTCATAAAAGAGTGTGTGTACCAAGTCAAACAAGTACACCACCATAACAAGACTTGTGGGACCCTATTTCCACTTACAAAATAAATAACACTCAAAAGATTCAGCCAAAAGAGACAAAAGCATAAAAGGGTTTGGATTCCCAAAATCATATACAATAAAATTATAAATATTAAAATCAACCAACATAAGAGGCTACCCGAGGAAGATGGGAAACAAAAGCCTCGGAGAATGCATCCAACCAAGACGCCGTACAAAAGACCCGATCCAGCCTTCCGAGGATGTGGGAGTCTGCCTCCTGGTTGTTGCACCTTGAAATGGGTGCCCCCCCCCTTCTTTTCCGTGAGCCTGTCGCCGAAGATGATTGCCGGAGCTCGTCCACATCAGAATCGAGGCAAATGGAAGCCCACCCAGTTTGTCCTCTGGTTGAAGAATAACATTGAAGTTGCTCACATGTAGGGATGGCAGGAGGTCGGGGTTTGGTTTTAAATTTCTATTCTAAACGGGGCGGGTTCGGGATGGGCCTATTCAAAAATCATAAAAATTAATCTCTATATCTGTCCCATTGCCATAGCTACCCACATGAGTGTGTTTTGCTCCCAATGCTCAGTGAGGAATCTGCACCACAGTGGGCCCGACTGTAAAAAATTAAAATATACCTGAGATCAATTTAATGATAAAGACTGACAAAAAAATGCTCTAGTTATAGATCCCTCCGTTCGAAAAATATCCACTTTACCCCTACATGCAGTGGTAATAGGAATCACATGATGAGTAACAATTTGGTAAAAAAGAGTAACTATTTACCGTTGATGTATTTTTTTCCAACAAGATTTTTCAAAATTTTTTTGGCTATAGTGAAATCACTATAGCAATTGTTACATTTTATCACCGAATTGTTACACTTTCTACCACTATAACAATTGTTACTCTTTATTACCGAATTGACAGTGATATCAATGTAGTAAATTTTTTTTTATCGAGATTTATCAAAAAAAAAAAAAACTTTAATGATTTCATTGTATCAAAGAGTAACAATTGCAGATTAATTATAACTCTTTTGCTACAGTGAAGAGTAGCATTTGTGATTTTAGTAATAGGGACAATTTTGGTATTTAAAGGGGGAGAAAAGTCTAACGAAAGGACTTGCTTTAAATTCATCTTCTTCTTTTTTTTTTCTTTTTTTTTTCCGGAGGGTCCTATTGCAAAACCATCTTATTGTCTATCATTTAGTTATGAACAATCTTTTGAAAAGAACTTATTGTTAAGTCCCCCCCCCCCCCCCCCCCCCCCTGCCGAAATAAAAAAAGTCTCCCAAACTCGATTAGGGTTGTTAATGGGCCGGATTCGGATCGGGCCACCCCATGCCTAGGCCCGTCTCGATCCGAATCAAACTTATGAGTGTGTGATCATACCCGGCCTGAGCCAGGTCTTGTCCAAACTTATGATTGTGTGCGCATATCAAGCCTGAGCCTAAATTTAAATTTTCAAGCTTAGTCTAAAACCAACAAACCTTTCTATAAAGTCCAAGTCCAAACTTGACCCAAATTAAGCCTAGATTTCTAGCGTGGCATTTGCCTAAATCCTTTTTTCTTCTCTTATAGCATTGATTATGAAATACATTAAAAGGATGCTTGTGAAATAAAGCTCTTAAAGTCGAGCATTAACGTTTGAAAGTGGGCACTTTTAAAATTATATATTCATTGCATATAAAAATAAAAATTAAATAGTTTGGGCTTTAGTTTGGACTTTTGGGTCGGGTTAGTGGTTGTCCATACCCGATCCATAACACAATCGGGCTTGAATGTTCGAGCCTAGTTGGGCCCAAACCCAAGCAAATTTGCCCAAAGTAGGCCCAAATCGGGTCCTGCCCGATGGGCCTTGGGCTGGCCTGAGCCCATGAACACCCCTAACCCTGATCCTCTTCCAATTCCTCCATCGGTACAAGTACAACCCCTATCCTCCTCCTCTGATCTGGTGGCAACAAAACCCCCCTCGTCGGCCACTGTCATCCCCACTAGGGGTGCAACTTGGGCGAATCCGACCCAACCCAAATTTTGGGCAGGTTTGGGTTGATGTTTTTGAAGATTGGGTCTGGTTAGGGTTGAAAAAATACATCCTGAGTTGAATTTGGGTCGGGCTCGGGTTGAGGGGTTGGGTAACCTGACCCAACCCGAACCTGAGTACTCATGTATATCTACGAGTTGTGATATATAGGTAACAATCACAGCTATCCCAAGCACTTATACGTTGAGGGTTGCAGTGATGGTCATCCGTTTCACCCAGTTCCATATTATTTATTTGTTTCTTGCTTATCAAAAAAAGGCATTATCTAATGATATAGTAAATTGAATGGATAGAAATGCACAAAAAGTGGTATGGTAGTGTTAGCAAGTATAAGTTTTTTTTAGATTTTAATCTTCTAAGGTTAAATTTTTAAATAATAAGTATACTCGAACCTGTACAACCTGACCCGTCCTACCAACTTGGGCTGGGCATCTCGGGTTGGAGGTTGGGTTGGATTGGGGTTTCAGTACTTAGGTTGGTCTTGGGTTGACTCTCAACCCGACCCAACCCGCCTGAGTTGCAGCCCTAATCCCCACCCATATTTATCTGAAGGACTCCCTAACGAGGCAAAAACATGTGTTGATTCCCGGAGAAGGTTTTCGTTGCAAATTATTGCCGTTTGAGACGGTCGATGGAGGGCCATGAAAGGTTGGTTGCTGCCGGTGAGCCATCGGTGCTGGAGGAGAAGGATCGAAATATTTGGTGAAAACTTCTTTTCAGGAGATGCTTTTAAGCTTCACTCCCGACAATGTGTTGGTTTGAGCTAAAATCCCTCCCGAAAAATCACTTTTACATTAAGCCCATTAAGCCCTTGTTGACGTTTCAACCCCTATCAAATGACAAAAAACCCCCCTTCCATTGCCCCTCGTGCAACAGAGAATCAATAGTGTACTAACAATTTTGGAGTATCAATCCGGGCAAAGTATCAACTCGAATGCTACAATGAAATCACTGTGGCAACCGAAGATACTCAAGAATTTGTTAATCACCTACAGTGATTTTGGAGTATCAATTCGGTTGCTACAATGAAATCTCTGTAGCAAACCGAATTGATACTCTATTGTCCCGAATTGATACTCCGGAATAATTATTGCTACAGTAAAATAATTACAACAACTATAGTGTTTTGGATCTATTATTGAGGATTTTATTGGACAACGCATGTTAAAAAAATTATTCATCGATTTTTTACCGCTCTACATCTTTTATAAGGGTAAAATAATTATTTAAAAAAAAAGAGAGGGAGGAATTTAATGCTAAACGCGATATATACAGGGTTTATCGTACGACAGGAGCAATTAGAAGGGTCTTAGTCTAAAAACACCTTCATTGTATTTTAACTTTTTTGGTGGGCCCCGCCATTGGTAAATGCTATCGGTATGAATAGCATTTCTCCAACTTCCCCCAATCAACGGATGTGATTCTGCTGCTCTCTCCCCGCATACAAAGGATGAACTATGGAAGCCCTTTGCCTAAACATAAAAATAATGTGTTTTCCCTCCTCCTCTTAGGTAGAACAGATTTTCTATGCTTTCATTGTTTTGCAAGGAAAATGTGAAATTTTTTTTCTTTTTCTTTAAACCTTGGATTTCTTAGGTGATTTACTATACAATTGTTGTGTTTTTTTTTTTTTACTTGTGTAATTTTTTTTTTCATCTGCTAATCGAATCTTTGCTTTAGGCAACCATGAAATTCCATGATTATCTACTTTGCATTTTTTTTTTGTTTTTTAAATTTATTTGCTAATAAGATTTTTGATCAGATCTCTCTGGAATTGGGATCCTTAGTGGCTATTCTAACTATGAAATTCTTTGAGCATTTAGTTTTTAATTTTCAGTTTTTATATTTTATTTTCCATTGCCTTATAGATCTTTGCTTAGATCTCTTGAGGATTGGGATCATTGGGGGCTATGTATGCTACCAACTAATTTTTTTTATCAGTTACTTTTTTTATATTATGTCTTTTTTTTTTATCTCCTAATGGATAATTGCTAAGACTTTTCTTCTCCTAATGAATCTTTGCTCTGCTGACAATCAAATTCTATGTCAACACATTAAAAAGAAGATGTTTTTATTCTTTGATGATTTGAATTTCAAAATTTACCCCCTTTCATCTGTTGATGGAATCATTGGTCATGTCTATATGTAGGGAAAAAAAGGAAAATTAATTTTTTTTTACTTGTGTTGATAAGATCATAGCTTGGATATAATTGGATCCATTGCGGCAATAATCATGAAATATCTCTTTATTCTTCAAATTGGTGTGTTTATTGTTGGTATTATATAAGGAAACTACAGGGTTTTTTTTATTCTTGTGCTAATTTCGTGTTCCAATGTAGGTACATACTCGATCAAATTCGCATATGGAATCATTTTAAACGTATTAAAAAATATTGTGCTAAGTTTATTCGATTGTTGTGCTTCTGCCAGAAGGTCTAGGCAATAGGCATCAATCACATCCTTACCTTTCAAAAAAAAGATTTAGTACGTGCATCCTTTGCAGATTGGGCATTTTTCTTGTTGTTGGTGGATCCACAATTTAATTTTTGTTTGTTGTTATTCAGATTTCATCCAATGATATAAGCTCACATTCATTCAACTTGAAGTTACACCATCATAAGTATAAAGTTTACTAGTTCATCAATTTTACTTGAGAGAGTTGTAGCCGTGCACTCCCCCTGGTCGTGTGCCCGCTTGCCAAAAAGCGCGGGGGGGGGGGGTGAGGATCGGATGGCTGTGATGACTCAAGCCACTGACTAGAGCTATCAAGACCCTGAGGGAGATGTCAGATGCTAGTCTGCTGGCATCAATGGTGGCATATGGAGCTCCTAGCATGATTAGGGCGCCGTGGTTCGAATCCAATGGTAGGAATTGCTCATAGGAGTGATCTTGGCCAAGTGGAGCCCATCCAACGACAGATGTCACCTCTAGGAGGGGCTACTGTGCTACCATGTGTCATCCTTTGCTCTTGCCGCGAGGACAATGAGCAGGTGATAGTTTTGGCACGAAGAAGAGTAACGGGGTAGGAACTCCGATCACGCACCTCACGAACGAGCAAGTTTTCGTTATGTTTCTTTACCTGTCCACATCCACGATCACAACTGTTGGGGGACAGAGATCATGGAGAGAGAGAGAGGACCCCCCCCAATATTAATTTTGTATTGTCTGGATCCGCCATTGGAGTGAGAGATGGGGTCATGCAATTACAGAGAGAGAAACCCCGGTGGATCACACTCACCCCAACAGGTTAAATCGAATGGTTACAAAATATAAATTGTTTCTTCTTGTATCACAGTCGCCAGCATAGTCCCTTATTATATAAGATAAATTACAGTAATTGTATATTTTGACGAACATTTCTTTGTTTTGATCAATATTTTCTAAATGAGAAATGCTATTCAACCCGAATGTTTTTCTGATTTTGCCGGCCCAATTGACATGGTAGCGTGCAACTAGTGTTGTTAAAGATTTTAAAATCGCTAGTGGGTTTCAGCCACCAGTTGCACGCTGCCACGTCAATCGGGCCGGCGAAATCGGGACAAACCTTTGGGCTGAATAACATTTCTCTTTCTAAATACTTCTTGATATCACAGCTCACACTTTCTGTCTGTTAGGAGACGACGGCTAGGGTTTGGAGAGGAACAGAATGATTCCATTGAGGGACTCAATGGAGAGGAACATAATGATTCCATTGAGGGACTCAAGCCCAATATATGTACAGTAAACCCGACCCGACTATACAGTAAACCCGACCCATTACATTTACATTAACACTCCCCCTCAAACTCACGGTGGATCATGAACCGAGAGTTTGCCTAGAAAATGTCTGAAGCGAGGTCGTCAGTGGCTTCGTCAGAAAATCAGCAGTCTGCTCCGATGAGGGAATGAAAGGCAGGGAGATGATGTGATCGATAAACGCCTGGCGAACATAATGACAGTCAACTTCAATATGCTTTGTTCGCTCATGGAAGACCGGATTGCTAGCAATCTGAATAGCACTCCGGTTGTCACAGAAGAGAGGGGTCGGCCCGGATATCACCACTCCCAAGTCAAGCAGAAGACGGCGAAGCCAGACAATCTCGGCGGTGGTGGAAGCCATAGCCCTGTATTCGGCTTCGGTGCTGGAGCGAGCAACAGACTCCTGCTTCTTGCTGCGCCACGAAATCAGTGAGTCACCCAGAAACACACAGTATCCTGTAGTAGATCGACGAGTGTCTGCATCTCCTGCCCAATCTACATCTGAGTAGGCGCGCAGCACCAACGGAGAGGTGGAGGGAAACAGTAGTGAACGGGTGATGGTGCCCCGAAGGTAGCGGATAATCCGGAGAACAGCTGCATGGTGTACTGACCGTGGAGCCTGAACAAACTGACTGACAATGCCAACAGCATGGGCAATGTCTGGCCGGGTCATGGTGAGATAGACAAGCATCCCAACCAACCTCTGGTAGCGGGAGACATCCTGGAGCGGCTCACCATCTGTAGCTAGAAGCTTCAAATTGAGCTCCATGGGTGTGTCAGCAGTACGTGTGTCAGTAAGCGCAGCATCAGCAAGGATGTCGGAGATATACTTCTGCTGTGAGACCAACAGACCACGGGATGACCTGGCAATCTCAAGACCCAGAAAGTAGCGAAGAGAGCCCAGATCTTTCATCTCAAACTGACTCTGGAGGTGCCGCTGGAGAGAGGCGATGGTGGCATTGTCATCCCCAGTAATGATCATATCATCCACATAGAGGAGAAGAACTGCAATGCCCTGACTGGAGGAGCGAGTGAACAAGGCATAGTCGGAGTGACGCTCAACAAACCCGGCGACCAGAACTGCACTGCGAAATCGCTCAAACCAGGCACGAGGGGCCTGCTTGAGCCCATAGATGGCTCGGCGCAACCGACACACGTGCCCTGGAGGAACTGAAGTGCCCGGAGGAGGAGCCATGTAGACTTCCTCGGAGAGATCACCGTGGAGAAACGCATTGGTGACATCCATCTGATGGAGAGGCCACCCTCGAGCAGCTGCCACAGCTAAGAGGGTGCGCACAGTAGTCATCCGAGCAACCGGAGCAAATGTCTCCTCGTAGTCAATCCCATACTCCTGGGAGAAGCCACGAGCAACGAGGCGAGCCTTGTGCCGCTCAATGGATCCATCAGGCCGAGTCTTGACCTTGAATATCCACTTGCAGCTAACAGGCACCACCCCGGAGGGACAAGGCACCAACTCCCAGGTCTGTGTCCGCTGAAAAGCCTCATGCTCAACTGACATGGCCTGCCGCCACTCTGGATGTAATGCTGCCTCACGGTACGATCGGGGCTCCCGATGGTTATGTATAGCAGTAAGAAAGGCCTGAAAGGATGGTGAATAGGAGACACTGGCAGAGTAGCCAGAAGAGTCAGGAGAGTCAGAGGGAGAAACAGAGTAGCCAAACCTGTCAGGAGAGTAGTCGTATCTGGCAGGAGGGTGCTGTTCGCGCGCTGGGTAGCGCCGAACAGGAGCAGGATCCACGACCGGGGAGGAGGGGGCAACAGCATCAGGGGAGGGAGTACCAGTGTGAACCGACGCTGGAGGAGGAGCTGCAGACCGACGAACATATACACGAGTAACAGGTGGTGGTGGAGGTGGCGTGGGGGACTGAGGAGGTGGTGGTGGTGGTGGAGGTAGCGATGGAGACTGAGGAGGTGGTGGTGGTGGTGGAGTAGGCGTGGATGGGGCAATAGAAATCGGGGGTAGAACAGGGATGTGGAGATGTGAGGGGGGCGAGGAGGATGACGAGGGAGGCAAGGAAAGATCCCGAGACTCAGGTGCAAAATACGGGACATCCTCAACAAAGGAAACGTGACGGGAGACACGGATCCGACGAGCTAAGGGATCATAGCAGCGATACCCCTTGTGCTCACGACTGAGCCCCAAGTGAACACACCTAACAGACCTCGCAGAAAGTTTGGTGCGCTCATGGGGAGGAAGAAGAACGAAGCACGTGCAGCCAAACGTGCGAAGAAGAGAGTAGTCAGGTGGACTGGAGTGAAGACGCTCGTGAGGGGTGGAACCGGATAGAGCAGACGACGGAGTGATATTGATAAGGTGAACAGCCGTCATGACAGCTTCAGCCCAGTAGGAGTGAGGAACAGACGCAGAGAGAAGCAAGGCTCGTGCAGTCTCAAGGACATGACGATGCTTGCGTTCGGCAATTCCGTTCTGCTCATGGGTGTGGGGACAGGACTGCTGGTGGAGAGTGCCGTGAGACTGAAGAATCTCACGCATCTCAGAGGAGAGATACTCCTTGGCACAATCAGACCGAAAGGTCTTGATTCACCGACCAAACTGGGTGTGTATCATAGTGGTGAAACACCTAAAGATGTGAGGAATTTCAGACCGATGACGCATGAGATAGACCCAGGTGCACCTAGAATAGTCATCGATAAAACAAACATAATACATATAACCAGATAGAGATGCAACAGGAGCAGGACCCCAAATATCCGAATGAACTAAATTGAATAAAGCATTAGACTGGGAAGTACTAGCAGAAAAAGGAAGAGCTAGATGCTTTGCCAGTCGACAACCCGTACAAACCGATAGGGGGGAGAAAGACGCTCGACCCAAAGCGCCCGAGCGGAATACGCTTTTGAGTCGATCACTCGATATATGACCTAACCTTCTGTGCCACAGGTCGGCATCAGATGTGACAGACATGACAGACGCAACTGAAGACACATGGAGATGGTCCAACTGGTAGAGTCCTACTGCCCTACGGCCCAGCCCAATCCTCTGACCCGTCCGCGAATCCTGCACAACACAAACAGAAGGGGTGAAGGTGACAGTCAGGCCAGAGTCGCAAAGAGAACTGATAGAAATCAAATTAATATTAAGACGGGGGGCATGATGGACATGAGATAGGGTCAGGCAACCAGAAGGGTCAGAGGTGGTGGTGATGGAGCCACATTGCGGAATAGGGACGAGAGTCCCATCCGCAGTGCGAACCTCCTGGTGGGTGGTAGTGGGAGAGCAGTCCGTGAGGACAGTAGGGTCAAAAGTAAGGTGACAGGAGGCACCCGAATCGAAGATCCATGGAGCAGTAGTACCAGAGTTGGCAGACAAGCCGTGCGCAGTCGCGGAGCCGGTGGAGGCGATGTGGCGAAGAAGGAGCTCTTCGAGGCGCTGAAGACGGTCCGGCTCAGGCGGCGAAGGAGCTGTGGGAGCAGTGGGGAGCGTCGATGCCTCTACAGTAGCCGCTGTACCACCAAAGTGGCGGAAATAAGACGAACCACGTCCACGGTTCCGTCCACCACGACCGCCGCGTCGATCATCGCGTGAAGACGAAGTCCAGCGTGATGCTCTCTCGTCCGGACCCCAGCGGGGGTTGCGAGGAGGACGAGTAGGGCATTTGCGCTTCATGTGACCGGGCTCCTTGCAGTAGTGACAGAAGACAGCCTCATCGGAGAACCCGGCTGCCAGGACAGAGTCGGAGCTAGGAGCAAGTGGAGGAGGACGAGCGCCCTGAGTCTGAAGGCGGGTCTCCTCGTCGACCAAGGCGAGCAGAGCATCCTCGAGTCGAGGGAGTGGCTCACGGTGCAGGAGCTGGGCAGCTATGAGAGCAAAGTCCGGTCGAAGCGCTGCCAGGAACTGGTGCAGGTGGCCCTCGTCGAGGTAGCGCTGGAAATCCCGGGAGCGGGGGCAGGCACACTGCGCCGGGATCCGTGAGTCCAGCTCATGCCAGTAGGCACTCATCTGACTGAAGAAGTCCTGAATGGTACGCTCCCCCTGTCGTGCAGACTGCGAGTCACAGATGAGCTGATGCCAGCGGGCGCCTCCGCGCGGGAGAAAACGGTCCCGGAGATACTCCCACATCGCGCGCGCTGTCGGAAGGCGGCCGATGGGAGCGAGGAGCGGACGAGCAACCGAGTCCAGGAGGTACGCCCGGATGGCCTGATCGTGGCGGCGCCACGTAAGAGCAGTAACGGTGATGGCTGTGGTAGCAGTCGCTACAGAAGATGCAGCACTGCTGGTGACAGAGGACGAGCCGGAGTAGTCAGTGGGCGGAGGATCCTCGCCGGTGATGTGACCCCACAGATCACGACTGGAGAGGGCGGCCTCGACGGTGAGGGACCAGTCAGGCCAGTCGCTGGCCGACGACAACTGGAACGCGACCGCCTTCAGCGGTGGAGAGATCGCAACGACGGGCGGTACAGCTGGAGAGGCCATGGAGGAGGCTGGAGGGTGTCGGGAGGGAATCGGGTGGGCTGTAGGGGATCGGGTGGGCTGTAGGGAGGGGATCGGGTGGCCTGAAGGGGGGATCGGGTGGCCTGAAGGTGGGCTGTAGGGGATCGGGTGGCCTGAAGGACTGTAGGGAGGGGATCGGGTGGCCTGAAGGGCTGTAGGGAGGGGTTCGGAGGGCCGGCGGTGACTGGAGGGGGTGCGGGGGAGGTCAGAGGAGGTGCGGGGTGGGCTGAAGGGGGTGCGGGGGAGGTCGGCGGTGACTGGAGGGGCCGGGGGGGGTTCGGGAGGGGTTCGGGTGGGGTCGGGGGGGGGCCGGCGGTGACTGGAGGGGCCGGGGGGGGGGGTTCGGGAGGGGTTCGGGTGGGGTCGGGGGGGGCCGGCGGTGACTGGGAGGGGGGGCGGCGGTTGCTGTAGGCCGGAGGGGGGGCTGCCGATCAGGTGAAGGTGGCCGGAGGGCTGCTGATCAGATGAAGGAGGCCGGAGGGGGTTGCCGGAGGTGCTGCCGTCGCCCTAGAGCTCTGATATCATGTTAGGAGACGACGGCTAGGGTTTGGAGAGGAACAGAATGATTCCATTGAGGGACTCAAGCCCAATATATGTACAGTAAACCCGACCCGACTATACAGTAAACCCGACCCATTACATTTACATTAACACTGTCACTTTGGGGATGTGGTGACGTCCATTCCTACTGGATGGGAGTCTCTTCATCCACTAGGCACACCTTGTGCTGACTGTATAGGTGGTTCTCATTTCTGCAACATGTTTCTTAGTCCTGATGTATCTATGCTTTGGCCTACCTTTCCTGGTGTTGGATGACGACAAGATAGTTACCGAGTCCCATATATTACGGGAGGCTGTTCTGCTCCCATTTTCCTTGGTCTACCATGTGCTACCACAGGATCTAGCCCCAGCTTCGGCACTGGCATTGTAGACACTCATAGCTTTTGTGATGGGGATCCCAACAGTGCCAGCACTAGCACCGTTATGGATTATGCAGCATCGATAGACATTAGCTGATGATTGATCACCAGCTAATGTTTATCGATGTTGCATAGTCCAGAATAGTGTTGGTGCAAGCACTGTTGGGATCCCCATCACAAAAGCTATGAGCGTCTGCAGTGGTAGGGCCTGGGTTGGGCTAGGTCTAATGGTAGCACATGGTATCAAATGCGAGCAGAACAGTCTCCCATTATGTATGGGTAACTATCGTCTTGTCATCCAACACTAGGAAAGGTAGGCCGAAGCATCGATACATCAGCTAATATCTATCGATGCTGCATAGTCCAGAACGGTGCATTGGGATCTCCATCACAAAAGCTATGAGCGTCTGTAGTGTGGGCTATGGCCTATGGTAGCACATGATAGAACAAAACGAATGTGAGTAGAACAGTTACCCAAAATGTATGGGTCTCGATAACTATCGGATCGTCATCCACTACCAGGGAAGACAGGCCGAATCATAGATACATCGAGGCTAAGAAACCTGCTGCAGAAATGAGAATCAGTGTTCTCGAGCCACTCCTTAATTCTATGATGAATCTTGTTAGGGTTGGCAAGACGTCCCTGATGAATCAGTATTCTCGAGCCCCTCGTTAACTCTACGATGAATGTTTGTATTTGTCTTGATGAGCATTTTTGGCCTAACAACTGCGTTGAGATATGCGAATCCCAAGTTTAGCAATCAGTACAATGCAACCATAGGAGCTGATTTCTTAACAAAAGAAATCCAGTTTGAAGACACGTTGTTCACACTGCAGGTGAGTCGCTCTCTCCTCAACTCCTAAGGCACAATGGATCTAATGTTACTCTCTTTTCATTGTTGGGATGAGTATTCTTGGATACATTAAATTTCCATGGCCAATGACTTGCCAAATACCAGTCCTAAGGAACTCTCTGAGGAACTGTAATCTCTCTCTCTCTCTCTCTCTCTCTCTCTCTCTCTCTCTCTCTCTCTCTTCCTGAGTCCTGGTTGATTTTCATGCTTGGATTGCTTTATCTCTCTTTTTTCTCAAAAGCACTATTATAATTTTGTTTTGTTTCTATTTTTTTGCGAGTTAACATAAGGTGACGAAGACTGTCATTGATAAAAAGCTGAATCCATATATATAGAAAACTCAAAGGCTTTCGTTTCTGTGATCGAAAGGAAACTTTTACCTTTCAATTTTATTTAAGTTACTACGCTAATCCATATATCTATATCCGAAAATAGGGATTTTGATATGTTTTTACTTTTTCCTAATTATGTTTGCTGCCTTTAATCTATCATGTCACCTTCATGAAGGTGGGATGCCTGCTCGCCATACCGTTTAAGCCACCGTAGCCGCCATTATCAAAGGTTTTCTTGAATTTTCACGGATTTTAATTCTAATTGTATTTTCTCCAATCGATTTTAATTTTATGTGAACATGAAAATAGCTTGCTCAAATCTACATGAAATTATGGAAGAAATAATGTTTATATTAATGTGATATTAACTAGAATTTATGTTGTCTTATCTACTTGTACTTTATTGTTCATTCAAAGTTACTTAGAATTTATATCGTCTTGTCTGCATAGACTGCATGCCAACATCTATTCAATTCTATTAAACCAAGATGAGAGAGAAAAAAGGAATAGGAGAAATACAGCATAAACTTGAGCCATCTAGGTTAAAACTTAACCTGCAAAAAATCATGTGCGGTGCATATATAGGGAGAAAAGGGGTGTCATCGTTTGTTACCAAAAACTCTGATTTTTTAAACAAGTCTCGATTAAAACATAACTTATTCAATAAACGTTCGCTACATGACTCTTTTCTAATTTTAGAAAATATTTATATTCAGTAAAACGTAAAAATTATAAATTTTTCATAAAATATGTTCTAAAATTCTATATATATAAATATGTTCTACCGTTTGTTTTAAAGAGTCGGAAAGGTCGGAAAAGAGTGGGAAAACAAATTAGGTCGGAAATGTCAACTTAAAGAGTCGGAAAGGTCGGAAAAGGTCGGAACATCTATATATATATAAATATGTTCTAAAATTCTACCGTTTGTTTTCCGACTCTTTTCCAATCTTTCCGACTTTTTTCCGATTTTTCAAACTTAGACCCTACTCGATTTTTTCCCAGCTTCCGACTTGGTAACTATGGTGTGGGCCCATGGAACAAGGACGTGGGTGTGATCATGGATATGAGGATGGTTGATAAAGTGGAGAAGAGGGAGCGTGTCGGGATACAATTGCCATTAGGGCGGGTCGGGTCGGGTCAAGTTGGATCGAGTGGTAGAACCCTCAACCAATGAACCAATCCTACCTGACCTTTAACCCATGCTGGCCAACCCATGAATAAATTTTCAATCTCGACTTAGTGCAGTCGGTGGGCGTCTACACCAAATGTGGGGGCCGCCGCTGCCGACTTTTGTCACACCCGTCAAATGTATTTTGCGGCCGAAGGGGACCGCTACACGCGGATAGTCACATACATGCTTTGGTAACTCATTTAATACACTCATTTTTTTCATGTCGTTCAACTTGGTCATACTGGAATTTGAAGTTGAGTACCAAAAATTTAAAAATGATGTTTTTGATGTTCAATATACCTAATTTTTTAGTTAGTACATTTCTTATGTTTGCAGTGGAAGAGGACCAAGATCGCCTCTATTTCTTAATTGGGTTATTTTGACTTTGCCCCCAAATTTTGCCTTGAATTAGGCTTTACCCCTCATTTTTCATTAAGTAGACTTTACCCCCCAAAACTAACTGTTCCGTCAGCTCACACCCCAAAATATTATTTCTTTTCCGTCAGCTCACCCTTTCTCTTAGATGGTGAGCTGACGGAACAGTTAGTTTTGTGGGGTAAAGCCTAATTAATGAAAATATGGAGGGTAAAGTCTAATTCAAGGTAAAGTTGGGGGGCAAAGTCAAAATAACCCTTCTTGATTTGTACTCTATGACTGCATTCCGGACTGAGTTACCATTTTTTGACATGTTGTGTGAAACAAGATTTTATTTCAACCTGAATGAATTTGTCTGAGGGCAAAGCGAGTCGATGGAGATGGTGAGTACACTGCTCACCTGTGTCATCTTCATCCTGGTGATCTCCATCGCATGCTCCTCCGCCCTGCCAGCACACCATATAGTGAAGATGAAAATGACACTCCTCCACCATCTCCGATCGCCACTTCTCCATTGCCATCGATCAGTGGCTGAGATGGAGAAGTGGCGATCAGATGTGGTGTAGGGGTGTTCATGGTTCGGGTTGGTTCGGTTTTTTGATAAATTTGAAACCGAACCGAAGTTGATCGGTTCTCTAGAAAATAGAACCGAACCAAACCATTCCTTGGTATAATCCGAACCAAATAAAACCGGAAAAGTTCGGTTTGGTTCGGTTCGGTTCTGCGGGTCTTTCAAATCGCTCGTCATCACACCGTGAGGCGTGCATGGTTGAGCCGCTGAGTTGGTTCAGATTTCATGTTTAAGCCTTTAACTTTGGGTGCAGCTATTTGCCTCTATAGAATTACTAGTAACACCCTTAATTTTTTACTTTGAGATATTTCATAAGTTGGGATTTGGAAGTGCTAGTAATTATGTGGGTAACACCTTTCTCTTTTCAGTTTCATCACACCGTTGAATACTTGAAAGTTTTGAATGCACCGAATGGTGATAATTGGGGTCACCACCATGTAATGTACAATATTAATGAGACTGTACACTATATAGTAGTAACTACTGAGGTTATAATACCAATGGTTCGGGTTGGGTTGGTTCGGGTTAAAAAACTCACAACCCAGACCCGAACCGACCATAGCGGGTTTTTTTTTTGGAACCGAACCAAACCGAACGGTCAAAAATACCCGATCCAAACCGAACCAAATAGATCCGTTCGGTTCGGTTTGGCGGGTCAACTCGAACCGATGAACACCCCTAATGTGGTGGACGAGCGTCATTTTCATCTTCACTATATGGCGTGCTGGTAGGGTGGAGGAGCATGCGATGGCGATCACCACGACGAAGATGACGCGGGTGAGCAGTGTCCTCATCATCTTCACTATATGGCGATTACCAGGAGAATGCGGTTCGGATGGATTGAGTTCAGACAGGATTGAATCTGACTTGGTTAAGCTGAACCTAATCTGAATCGGACCACAATAGGTTGAATCGTCTAAATGAAATTCAAATTTCTATTTTTTTAATAGGGCTATTTTCAAATCGACTGTTGGAACTTAGGGTGCGTTTGGCATTGGTTTTGAAATTTTAGGTTTTGATTTTGGAATATCAAGAACTAGTTTTGTGCAAAACCAGTTTTAGCGTATCGAAAACTAGTTCTAGAATTATCAACATTTGAGCATTTGGCAATAAAACCAGTTTTGAGCCTAAAACTAGTTTTGCAGTTATTTTTATAAAATGTTCTATCCAATATTTTCTCTCTAAGATATTTTCTTTCTACAATATTTTCTCTCCAACATTACCTTTATGATATTCTCTTTATAATATTTTCTCTTCTCATTACGTCATTTTCTATCTAAAATACTCTCATTCTACAATATTTTCTCTCTACAATATTTTCTCTCTAAATATACTCATTCTATAATATTTTCTCTCTCTAAAATATTCTCTTGCTATAATATTTTTTCTCTCTAAAAATATTCTCTCTATAACACTTTCTCTAATATTTTCTCTCTATAATATTATTTCTCCTCTCTCTACCCTATTTTTTCTTTTGATGATATTTTCTCTCTATAATATTTTCTCTCATTCAGTTTCTCTTTAAATATTTGTTCTTTAAAATATTTTATCTTTACAATATTTTCTCTCTAAAATATTTTTTTGTATAATATTTTTTCTCTCTCTATAATATTCTCTTTATAATATTTTCTTTTATAAAATATTATCTTTCTATAACATTTTTTCTATCTGCAATATCTTCGATCCCTTTCAACAATATTTTTTTTCTATCCTATTTTTTCTCTATGATATTTCCCCTGTATAATATTTTTTTCCCTTTATGTCATTTTCTCTCACTACAATATTTTCTTTCTAAAATATTCTCTCTCTATAATATTTTCTCTCTCTAAAATATTCTCTTTCTATAAAATTTTCTCTCTAAAATATCATATTCTATAATATTTTCTCTCTACAATATTTCTCTCTCTAAATATTCTCACTATTTTCTCCCTCTAAAATATTCTTTCTATAATATTTTCTCTCTTGAATATTTTCTCTTTCTATGATATCTTCTCTCTCTATAATTAATATTTTTCTCTCCTCTATGTTATTTTCTCTCTCTAAATATTTCTTTTCTAAATTTTACTCTCTATAATATATTCTCTCTCTAAAATATTCTCTTTCTATAATATTTTATCTCTATAAACTATTCTCTTTCTATAATATTTTCTCTCTCTATAATATTTTTTCTTTCTAAAATATTCTCTCTCTAAAATATTATCTTTCTATAATATTTTCTTTCTCTAAAATATCCTATTTCTAGAAAGTTTCCTCTCTATAATATTTCTCTCTCTAAATTATTCTATTTTTATAATATTTTCACTCTCTAAAATATTCTATTTCTATTATATCTTTTCTCTTTATGATATCTTGTCTCTCTATTATTAATATTTTTCTTCTCTTTATGTTTTTTTCTCTTTCTACAATATTTTCTATCTAAACTACTCTCTATAACATATTATTTCGCTAAAATATTATCTTTCTATAATATTTTCTCGCTAAAATATTCTCTTTCTATAAAATTTTTCAATGTTTTCTCTCTATAACATTTCTCTCTCTAAAATATTCTCTTTATATACTATTTTCTCTCTCTAAAATATTCTTTCTATAATATTTTCTCTCTTGAACATTTTCTCTCTCTATGATATCTTCTCTCTCTATAATTAATATTTTTCTCCCCTCTACGTTATTTTCTCTCTCTATAATATTTCTTTTCTAAATTTCTTTCTATAATAAATTCTCTTTCTATAATATTTAATCTCTATAAAATATTCTCTTTCTATAAATTTTCTCTCTCTATAATATTTTTTCTTTCTAAAATATTATCTTTCTATAATATTTTCTCTCTCTAAAATATTATATTTCTACAAAGTTTCTGCTCTATAATATTTCTCTCTCTAAATTATTCTCTTTTTATAATATTTTATCTTTCTAAAATATTCTATTTCTATTATATTTTCTCTCTCTATGAATCTTCTCTCTCTATTATTAATATTTTTCTCCACTTTATGTTTTTTTCTCTCTCTATAATATTTTCTATCTAAACTACTCTCTATAACATATTATTTCTCTAAAATATTATCTTTCTATAATATTTTCTCTCTAAAATATTCTTTCTATAACATTTTCTCTCTCTATAATATTTTTTTTTCTATAATATTTTCTCTCTCTATAATATATCTTCTCTATACTATTTTTTTATCTTCAATATTTTCTCTCACTACATATTTATTTATTTAATACTCTCTATCTATATTCTTCTCTTGAGAATTTTCTCTCTATAATATTTTTATATCTATCATATATTTTCTCTAAAGTATTCTCTCTATAATAATTTTCTCTCTCTACAATATGATATGTATATATTCTTCCGGTTTTAATTTTTTCTCTTTACAGTAGTTTCTCTCTACAACATATATGTTATTCACAATAATTTTTTTTAATTATTGTTTTACCTTCTTGCCTCAAGAACCCAAAAGAAGAACCCCAAAACAGAAAATTTCTACTTTTGGGTTTTGATGATTTTCTGGTTTTGGTTTTGGAAAACTAATTTTCTAATCAAATCCCAAACGCAATAAATTCTTATACCAAAACCAGTTTGGCAAGCGGAACTAGTTTTGGCAAGCGGAACCAGTTTGGCAAGCGGAACCGATAAAAACTAGGTCTCCCTCCTTAAACATTCTCTGTCTCTGGTGCTTCGGAATCGTTTGGATGGCATGGAGTGGATGCTATCATCGGTTTATGGCCCCACGGATCATAGCAGGGGTGACGACTTTTGGACGGAGCTGTCATTGCTTAGGGCTGATTTTCGAGGGCCATGGGTCATCGCGGGGGATTTCAATGTCACTCGAGGATCGGGGGAGCGGCTTCGCAGTGGTGGGGACATCTCGGCTATGAGGGCTTTCTCCCATTTTATCCGGCACCAGGAGCTGATTGACCTTCCTTTGACCGGGCGTACCTTTACGTGGAGTAATAAGCGAGAGGATCCCATCCTGGCTAGGCTGGATAGGTTCTTGATCTCGTCGGGATGGGACGTGCTTTTTCCAGGTTCGATTCAGGCCGGACTGGCTTCCTGCGTTTCTGATCACGCTCCGATCCTCCTCTCGACCGACTCGATTGCTCCTGTCCGGCCACCCTTTAGGTTCGAGGCAATGTGGTCGATGGAGGAAGGTTTCAAGGGCATGCTGGCGGGTTGGTGGATTGAAGCAGGTCGAACTGAGAACTCGGCCTTGAACATGGCGAGGAAACTCAGGTTCGTTAAGAAGAAGTTACAGTGCTGGAGCAAGAGCCATTTTGGCAATGTTCTTAGGCAGAAGGCCTCAATCTTGGCGGAGATTCAGGCTCTGGAAGTGAAGGGGGAATCTGCCACCCTTACATTGCCGGAGTCAGTAAGGCTGAAGGAGCTGAATGAGAACCTAATGCTGGTCTTGAGGAAGGAGGAGGAGATGTGGCGGCAGCGCTCGAAGGAGCAATGGGTGAAGTTGGGGGATGCGAATACCTCCTACTTCCACAGAGTCGCTAACGCCCGGAGGAGGAAGAACTTTCTGACATCTTTGAGGCACGAGGAGAGAGAGTTGACGACCACGGCGGACATCTTAGAGGCAGCCACTTCCTTTTTCAAGTCTTCTTTCTTGGAATCGGAGGCTCCTACGGGGATTTCCTTTGATTGGAATGGTGCGGACTTTCCTAGGGTACCAGCTGCCTCAGGCATTAATGCTGATTTTACTGACGAGGATTTCCGGAGGGCTGTCTTTCAGTCCAAAGGAGATGGGGCCCCGGGTCCGGACGGGTTCCCCATGTCCTTCTACCAGGAGTACTGGAACATGTTGGAGAGCGACCTTTGCCGGCTGCTGCGGGACTTCTTCTCGGGTAAGGTGCGTCTCCACTGCCTGAATCACTCGTGGATTATCCTCCTTCCTAAGAAATCTTCTGCAGAGACTATTCGGGACTACAGGCCGATCTCCCTCTCTAACTGTCTCTACAAGATTATTTCGAAGGTCCTAGCCAATAGGCTAGCGGACAACATCTCCCTGCTTGTCTCTCCCTCCCAGACCGCTTTCATCAAGGGGCGTTTAATCCTGGACAGTGTAGCGGCGGCCCATGAGACGATCTTTCACCTCCGCGAGTCGGGAGAAGAAGGAGTTTTGCTGAAGATCGATTTTGAGAGGGCTTTTGATCAAATCAGGTGGGATTTCTTGCTTGACCTTTTGCGGACCAAAGGCTTCTCTAGCGGATGGCTGGGGTGGATTAGAGAAATCCTGGTTTCCTCCAAGTTGTCCTGTCTAATCAATGGGGAGCAAGGCAAGGACTTCAAGGTGTACAAGGGGTTGAAGCAGGGTTGCCCGTTATCCCCTTATTTGTTCATTTTGGTTGTAGACGCCTTTGATGCTGCAGTCCGTAAGGCGAACGCTGAGGGGCTGGTTAAGGGAGTGGGTGGTCACGGTTGGACTACGTCTAATCTGCACTATGCTGATGACTCTCTCTTGTTCACAGCGGCTTGCCCCTTCCAGATGGTCTCCCTCAAAATCCTCCTCTACGGTTTGGAGTTGACTTCGGGCCTGAGGATCAATTTCCAGAAGAGCAGCCTCTACTATATTGGTTCAGGGGATGCAGGTAGCGGGTTAGCTAGGCTTCTGAATTGTAAGGTAGCTTCCCTGCCTATGAAGTATTTAGGGCTGCCTATCAGTGACAGAGCCCTGCGGCGGGAGGATTGGGAGCAGCTAATTCTCAAGATCGAGAGGAGGCTGGAGGGATGGAAAGGTAGATTTCTTTCTTCGGGAGGCAGGCTGGTGCTGGTGAACTCAGTTCTTTCTTCTATTCCCTGCTACTATCTTTCCTTTTACTACCTGCCGTCTTGGGTAATCGACCGGATAGACAGGATTCGGCGATCATTCCTTTGGCATGGGGTTGATGCTAGCACAGGTGGCTACAACCTTATGAGATGGGATCAGGTTTGCCTTCCAAAGAAAATGGGTGGTCTGGGAGTCCTTGACCTGCGCAGATTCAATATCTCCATGTTGGGAAAATGGTGGTGGAGACTGCAGCAGGGAACACGTGGTTCCTGGCGGGACGTCATTTTGGCTAAGTATTTTAGGAGATTCTCTCCTCTGCAAGCGCGGGGACGACTGTCAGGCCGGATATCCCATTTTTTGGCGGGGCATTCTCAGGATCAAGGATCTCTACAGGGAGGCTACTACGCTTGTGCTAGGAGATGGGAGAGATATCAGATTCTGGAGGGATACTTGGCTGGGGGACAGACCTCTGGAGCAACTTTTCCCAGCACTTTTTGCTGTGGCCCGGAACAAGGGAGCTTCAGTCCGCTCCCAGGCTAGCAGGAGGCGAGGGTCTATCGGGTGGCGTTTGAGGTTCGCTGCCCCTTTGGATCAGGATGGTCAGCGTGAGCTGCAGGACCTGCTTTTGATTCTTCAGGCGGCTTCGTTCCGGCAAGTCAGGGATGAGGTTCGATGGAATGGTACTTCCTCAGGAGTATTCTCAGTTAGATCCTTCTACGATCATCTACTGCCTCGGGTGCAGCGGCATGGGCCGTCTAAGGCTATTTGGAAGTCGAAGGCTCCCTCGAAGGTCCAAATTTTCTCCTTGTTGGCTTCGAGGAATAAGATTCTGACGAAGTCCAACCTGATGAGGCGCCATCACCCCCAGGCAACGGATGCTTTGTGCACTTTCTGCGCCTCGGAGGAGGAGTCGTCCTCACATCTTCTGCTCGGGTGCCCTTTTGCAAGAGTCCTATGGGATCACTTCGAGAGCAAGGCAGGGCTTTCTTCGCATCCCAGGACCCTTAGAGGGCTATGGACTTCTTGGAGGAGGAGGAGAATTCCGGTGGAGATCCGGAAGCCATGGGACGTCTTGGTCATGGCAATCCTGTGGGTTATCTGGCTTGAGCGGAACAGCAGAATTTTCAATGGTAAGTCGGCAGGGCAGGATAAGTTGCGGCTTTCGGTGATCTCCTTTTTCCGCGCTTGGATTGTGCCATGGAGAGATAAACTAGGGGCGGAGGCTACCAGTTTTTGTAACAACCTGTTATCTTAGCTTTTAATGATTTCTGGTTGGGGTCCGCCAAACCCTCCCTCCTTTAGGAGGGGTTCTCAAAAAAAAAAAAAACGGTTTATACAAAAAAAAGTTGTTTTTTTTTTATCTGCTAATCGGATACTTGCTCAAATCCCTCTAGAATTGGTGTCCGTAAAAAAAAATTGTCGGCTAATTTCATATTTGCTTAGGCAACCCTCTAGAATTTCTGTGCTAATTTGGTGTTTCGATGTAGGAACATGCTCGATCAAATTTGCGCACGACCCCCCCCCCCCCCTCCTCATTCTCTGAGAGGGATTTCTCAAAAAAAAAAAATTTCACCAACGAAACTCCTTGGCATGAGAACTTGTCAATTAATGCAAATTTTTTTTTTATGCTAAATTTAAAGGATTGATGTGCTTTTGCTAGAAAATCTGGTGCATCCTTAGCATATTGAGCATTTTTGTTGTTGGTGGTGGATCCACAATTTACTTTCTGTTTGTTGTTATTAAGATTACATCCAATGATATAAGGTCACATTCATTCAACTTGAAGGTACACCATCATAAAGCATAGTGTCATGGTGGGGATCTACGATCGGAGTGATCAAGACAGGTGCTACGTCGAGTGCTTCGAGCGCTAGCCTACGAGCATTGGATGGTGGCATGGTGCTCCGAGCACGATCAGGGCATCGTGGCTCGAATCCAACAGTAGAAATTGCTCATAGGAGTAATCTGAGCCAAGTGGAACCCATCCGACAGCGTGTGTCACCTCTAGGGGTGGCTACCATGTGTCATCCTTTGCTCCGGCCACAAGGGAAATGAGCGGGTGATAGTTTTGTCACCAAGAAGTGTAGCGAGATAGAACCTCCGATCACGCATCTCACGAACAAACAATTTATCGTTCTGTTTCTTTACCCTTCCACATCTATGATCACAACCCACAGAGAGAGAGAGAGAGAGAGAGGAGAGAGAGAGGAGAGAGAGAGAGATGAGAGAGAGAGAAGAGAGAGAGAGAGAGAGAGAGAGAGAGAGAGAGGAGAGAGAGAGAGAGAGAGAGAGGAGAGAGAGAGAGAGAGAGAGAGAGTGTGGTGGATCACACTCACCCTAATAGGCTAAATCGTAGCACTATAGGGCTCCAAATTATAAATTGTTTGTCTAAATTGGATTAGGGCTGACAATTTTGGACCCGACACGGCAGACCCAGCACGAAGTTAACGGGTCTAGGTCAGGGTTTAAACAGGGTTTGGGTCGTAAACGGGTTGACACGATAGACCCGATTAATAAAAGGGTCGGGTCCGGGTGTAGGGTCCTGGACACGGTAAACTCGGGAAGACCCGTTTAAATATCAACGGGTCAGGTCAGGCCTACCCGTAATCTGATACTGTAATATGTAATACCAGCGGTTCTATCGGGTTAGTTCGGGTCGAGTCGGATTGAATCAACTGAATAGATCCGAGTGGTAAACGGGCTAGCGGGTCTTATGTGGTCTACCCGTTTATAAGCGGGTCGGGTCCAGGTTTAGGATTTATAGGGGTTTTAAACATGACCGAAAATAGACACGACATGAACCCGACCCCGACACGACCCATTGCCACCCCCTACATTGGATCACAGTCGCAAGCGTAGTCCTTTATTAAATAAGGCAAATTGCAGTAGATCCTATATTTTGACTAATACTTATTGTTTTGACTAATATTTCTGAAAAACTTCTTGATGTCACCCTTCTTTTGTTTTTCTTTACATCACCCACTTTCTGTAGAGAAAAAATTGGGTGATGTAAAGAAAAATAAAACAAGTGAATGTGTTATTAAGAAGTTTTGAGAAAATATTAGTCAAAAACAACAAATATTAGTCAAATATAAGATGGATTGCTATTTCTCTTCTATACCAAGGACTACAATATTGGATGTTGATCCAACACTATAAAACATCTTATATTTTATTAGTCCTACGATTTAGCCAGTTCGGGTGAGTGTCATCAACCGATTTTTCTTTCTGTAACCACTAAACCCATCTCTCTCTCTCTCTCTCTCTCTCTCTCTCTCCTCCTCTCTCTCTCTCTCTCTCTCTCTTCTCTCTCTCTCTCTCCTCTCTCTCTCTCTCTCCTCTCTCTCCCTCTCTCTCTCTCTCTCACTCTCTCTCTCTCTCTCTTCTCTCTCTCCATGATGATATCTCTCACGCAACAATTTTTTTTTTTTTGGTAGATTCAAGGGGGGGTCCCAATCGGACCTCTGGGAGGCATCACATACCGGCGCAGCAAGAGGTAGCACTACCACTGTATCCACAAACCACCACCAGGTGGAGGAAACACCAACCGCAACTCGACGGAGAAACAAACCCTGACCACTAGCTAGAGAGAGGGACTGTCACCATTTCGACGAACCACACTGACCACCGGAACTCCGGCAAGGAAAGTAAGAAAACCAGCCACCAAAAAGGAGCAAACAAACGTTCAAACCAGAAAACCCAAAAAAGAGGACTAACCAAAAGTGGATCAGCTTATCGACCCACCACCACAACCAGCTCCGGTACAAGGGAGTGGTGCCCGATGTACTCTGATCAGCCACGAACCAGCACTACCGCCTCGAATCATCAGATCCGTCACCGATCAACAAAGGGGACTGAAAACACAGGCCTTATTTCGGCCGGGTCCAGGATCCACCAAATCCAGCTCCAGCTGGCTTGGATGCCGTTGATTCGGCAGTGGAAGTCGTTGATCCGAGCTGGGGATCCCTCGTGCAGCCAGATCGACAAGAACAAAACACCTTCCAGGATTCGGCAGACCCCTATGTATAGGGGAGGGAGAGGAGTCTACTCCGACCCACAAGGAGGCGCCGATCCGGATCCCCTGCACCTCCCCAGTATCGCGCTAGCAAACGAAGAGGCCAAGGAGGGGAACCCTAACCCTACCGCAGCGAGAGAAAAGGGGGGAAAAGGCTCCTCCCAAAAGAATTCTTTCCCAACAGTTGTGATCATGGATGTGGACGGGTAAAGAAACATAACAAAAATTTGTTCATTGGAGAGATGCATGATCGGAGATCCCGCCGCGCTAGTCTCACCATCTCTTTCTTTCTGCATCGGCAAGGCAAAGTACATTATTATTGGATGCAAGTCGTTCTATTAAAAAATCAGGGTAAATGTTTGGTATGATAACATTGTCGTATTTGTCTCTCTCTCCCTTCAAGTCTCTCTCTTTTTTGTAAAATCCTCTATGTGAATAAGAGGGTTCGGCCTAGATCCTTACCGGTTTATTAAAATAGAATTTACAAATAGTATTTAAGAGGCAACGAACAACCAAAAAGAATCCGAACTAGCCCAAGTCTCTCTCTCTCTCTCTCTCTCTCTCTCTCTCTCTCTCTCTCTCTCTCTCTCTCTCTCTCTCTCATCTTCTAGTGGGAAGGGACATTAGATCCTTCGGTTTCGACGACCTAGGTTATGGATCTATGAGCGTGAATAATTTCGGATTTTTCATCTATGATTTCAAGTCATCAGATGTTAGGGTTAGGGTTTGAGTACCATAGGAGCTGATTTCTTAACAAAAAGAAGTCTAGTTTGAAGACAGGTTGTTCATGTTGGGGTTCCATCCCCATGGAGGAGACCCAAAGGGGAGGGGAGCATAGCTCCTTCCCAATCGGACTTGCACCCGAGTCACCCGGCGCGAGACCCGACTTGCCCGGGCGAGTTCCTTAGCCACAAATGAGCAGAAAATTCAGCAAACCCGCTTGGGCGAAGTCGGGTCGGATCTTTTTTCTGCAGACCCGTTTTGGGATGTTTTAAGGCTCTTTGAAGGGGCTTTTGGAGAGAGGTTTTTTTTTGGTTGGCTTTGAAAAACCTTGGAGAGGGCTTTGAGGGCTGATTTTCTAAGAAAGAAGGAGAGCTTTCTTCTACAAGGGAGGAGAAGATTTCCTTTGAGATCGATCTTCGGCGGATAGATCGGATCTAAGCTTGCAAGGAGGTATGTTCCTTGAGGCTTGCTAGGGTCTCTACTTGTTGAGCCCTAGAAAGGGAAAATGTGTAGATCTAGAAGGAGGAAGAAGAAGGAGTCGGGTTGTACTCTCGTCTTGCTTGCCGTCTTTGATAGTGAAGTCCTCCCCCGAGCATTTGCTCACCGTGATTTTTCCCGCAAGGGTTTCCACGTAAATCTCCGAGTCATCTTCTTTGCTTGTGATTGAATTATTTTGCATTTGTGATTGGATTGTTGTTTGGTCTCTTTGGTTCATCTCACGGGGAAGAGATCATCGGTTTCGTGGTTAAGCCGGTGCGGTTTTCCCATCAAGTGGTATCAGAGCACGGGTTGTGCACACAAGGTGTTTGTTCTTGTGTCTGTGAGAAATCAAAAATAGATGAGAGCGGCGGTAGCAAGAATGAAGGGATGTTTTGCTTCAATGGTACTAATTCATGGCCGATTTGGAAGGAGAAGATGGAAGATATCTTGTATTGCAAGGATTTATACTTGCCGTTAGGTGGAGATTCAAAGTGCCCGGAAAAGATGTCCGATGAGGAATGGCAGGTGTTGAATCGAAAATCATGCGGCACGATTCGCAAGTGGCTAGATGTTAGTGTTTGCCATCACGTCTCTGGAGTTACGTCTGCATTCGAGATGTGGACTCGGCTTCATGATTGGTATGAGAGGAAGACAGTTGGCAACAAGACCATGCTCATCCGCAAGCTTGTCAATTTGAAGTATCGGGATGGAACGTCGGTATCAGATCATTTGAACGAGTTCCAAAGCATAGTCAATCAATTGACCGTCACGAAGACAGTCTTGGAAGAGGAGCTTCAAGCTATGCTATTATTGAGTTCACTTCCAAATAGTTGGGAGACACTTGTTGTGTCGGTGAGCAACTCTTCCCCGGATGGTAAGTTGACATTGTCTATTGTGCATAGTGCTTTGCTAAATGAGGAAACAAGGCGGAAGGCGAATAGAGAAGACCATCCGCAAGCTTTGATGAATGAAGAGCGAGGACGGAGCAAGAGTAGGAAACCTCATTGGAGGGGGAAGTCGCAGGCTCGGTCAAAATCCAAAGGTAAATCATTGACGTGCTTGTATTGCAAGAAGGAGGGGCATTTTAAGAAAAATTGTTTCAAGTTCAAGAATGATCTCAAGGAGGGTAAGGTGAAGCCCAAGGAGGAGGAAGGTACATCCGCTACCATCACCGGTGATGATGGTGTAGTTGTCTTGTTGGACAATGGGGAGTGCTATCACACCTCCGCAAATGAGGTTGAATGGGTTGTCGACACGGGAGCATCATACCATGTCACACCCAGGAGGGACTTCTTTATGAGCTACCGGAGCGGCAATTTTGGCAATGTCAAAATGGGCAATAGTAGTGCGTCGAAGATTCAAGGTATTGGAGATGTCCAAGTGAAGACCAGTTTGGCATGCACCTTGATTCTGCGGGACGTAAGGCATGTCCCGGATCTTCGACTGAATTTGATGTCGGGATTGGTTCTTGATCGAGAAGGCTATGTGAGTGTCTTCGGTAACGGAGTGTGGAAGCTAAGCAAGGGTTCGTTGGTTGTTGCCAAAGGCAAGGCTTGTTGCACACTATACAAGACGGCCACAGAGGTGCACACTCAAGAAGGTAGTGTGAATGCTAGTGAGGCCACTCCAGGGCTATGGCATCGAAGGCTT
The DNA here is from genome assembly GCA_947650365.1 of Chamaelirium japonicum. Classification (NCBI taxonomy): domain Eukaryota; kingdom Viridiplantae; phylum Streptophyta; class Magnoliopsida; order Liliales; family Melanthiaceae; genus Chamaelirium; species Chamaelirium japonicum. Next base: position 70,216,428 of record OX393552.1, read on the forward strand.
GGTTACATGAGTGAAAAGGGCTTAGAAATCTTGAGGAAGCAGAAGCTCATCACACCTCAGGTTGGCTCTATGGCTTATGGAACTTGTGATGACTGTTTGATCGGGAAGCAACATAGGGTGTCATTCTCGGGGCACTCGGAGAGGAAGAAGGAAGTGTTGGAGCTTGTCCACTCGGACGTTTGCGGGCCCATGGATGTTGCTACTCTCGGGGGACGCCGCTATTTTCTTACCTTCATCGATGACTCATCTCGCAAGGTATGGGTCTACTTCCTAGCAAATAAAAATGATGTATTTGATGCTTTCTCTAAGTTTCATGCTAAGGTTGAGCGGGAGACAGAGAAGTAACTCAAATGTCTCCGTAGTGACAATGAAGGCGAGTATGTTTCAAAGGAATTCCAAGACTATTGTGCTAGGCATGAAATTCGGCACGAGAAGAGTGTACCCCGCACCCCTTAGCACAACGAGATAGCGGAGAGGATGAATCACACACTCATTGAGAAGGCACGTGCAATGCTATCTATGGCTAAGCCTCCTAAGACCTTTTGGGGGGAGGCAGTGGTGACCGCTTCCTACATCGTCAATCGGTCTCCCTCAGTTCCCTTGGAGGGTGGCATTTTGGAGAAGGTTTGGAGCGGCAAGGAAGTTAGCTACCGTCACATGAAGGTGTTTGGGTGTCGGGCTTTTGTGCACGTGCCAAAGGAGAATCGATCGAAGCTCGACGATCGGGGCACACCATGCGTGTTCATTGGCTATGGGGATGAAGAATTTGGGTATCGCCTCTATGATCCCAAGGCCAAGAAGATAGTGCGAAGTCGTGATGTTGTATTCTTTAAAGATGAAACCATTGTCTATTTGGAGAAGACCATGAAGGTCCATGGTGGAGGTGTAGAGGAATTCGATGATTCCACTCCCATCTCCTCTCCACCAAGCCAAGGGGTGGATGATGGAGAGGGGGAGACTCATGAAGACCCACCGGTTGTTGAACCGATCGGTGGAGGAGCCTATGAAGACCCGGTAGATGATGCTTCCACCGGTGATGAAGATGAGCTCCTACCTCCGGAAGTGCCTCAAGTTCGGAGGTCGACTAGGGTGCCTCAACCATCAAGAAGGTACTCCTCGGAGGAGTATATTATGGTGACAGATGAGGGGGAGCCTGAAGACTTCCTGGAGGCTCTTAGTGACAAGGAGGATGCAAATTGGAAGAAGGCAATGGATGAAGAAATGGCTTCTTTGGAGAAAAATCAAACATATGAGTTGGTAGAGGCTCCAAAGAGGGTGAAAGTATTGAAGAACAAATGGGTCTTCAAGCTTAAGCGAGACAATATCGGCAATATTGCAAAATACAAGGCGAGGTTGGTTGTCAAGGGCTTTAAGCAAAAGCAAGGTATTGACTACACCGAAATTTTCTCACCCATGGTGAAGATGACTTATATTCGGGTCGTGTTAGCATTGGCGGCGAGTCTTGATTTGGAGATCGAGCAACTTGATGTCAAGACTGCCTTCTTGCACTGAGATTTAAATGAGAAGATTTATATGATGCAGCCGGAAGATTATGAGGTAAAGGGCAAGGAGCACTTAGTGTGCCGCTTGAAGAAAAGCTTGTATGGGTTGAAGCAAGCACCGCGTCAGTGGTACAAGAAGTTTGACTCCTTTATGGCTTCTCAGAAGTATAAGCGGACATCGACAGATCACTGTGTCTACATCAAGAGATTCAAAGGAGGCAAGTTCTTTGTTCTTCTACTCTATGTGGATGATATGTTGATCGTGGGACAAGATGCTAGTTTGATCAAGGAGCTAAAGCGAGACTTGGCAAAGGCATTCGACATGAAGGACTTGGGTCCTGCTCAGCATATTTTGGGCATGAAGATCGAGAGGGATTGCAGCGGACGATGGCTTTGGTTATCTTAAGAGGCATATGTTGAGAAGATGCTCGAGATGTTCCACATAAAGGAGGCGAAGCCTGTGAGTACTCCTCTCGTAGGTCACTTCAAGCTATGCTTAGCCTTGTCACCGAAGACAGTGAAGGAGAAGAAGGAGATGGAGTTGATTCCATATATGTCTGCCATTGGTAGCCTCATGTATGATATGGTGTGCACGAGGCCCGATATTGCTCAAGTCGTAGGGATGTTGAGCAAATTCATGTCAAATCCGAGCAAGAGGCACTGGGAGGCTATGAAGTGGGTACTTAGATATTTGAAAGGGACTTCCAAATACCGGTTGTATTTTGGCAAGGGAAGTTCGACTCTTACAGGATATACAGATGCTGATATGGCAGGAGACATTGATAGCAAGAGGTCCACGTCCGACTATGTGTTTACCTTCTCAGGGGGAGCTGTGTCATGGCAGTCTCGTTTGCAGAAGTGTATGGCACTGTCAACCACCAAAGCAGAGTATATTGCCGTGAATGAGGCCGGCAAGGAACTTCTATGGCTGAAGAGGTTCCTCCTAGAGTTGGGGATGAAGCAAGAGGCTTATGAGCTCAATTGCGATAGCCAGAGCGCGATCGAGCTAAGCAAGAATGCTACCTACCATCTGAGGACCAAGCACATTGCAGTTCGTTATCACTGGATTCGGGATGTGCTTGAAAAGGATGAAATGGTGCTTGAGAAGATCCACACTAGCAAAAACCCGACAGATATGCTAACGAAGATGGTGACTCGAGATAAACATGAGCTCTGTTGTGAGCTCATTGGCGTCACTTGATGGCTTTGAAGACGTCTTCCTCTCTATGGGTCTGGAGGGGGAGATTGTTGGGGTTCCATCCCCATGGAGGAGACCCAAAGGGGAAGGGAGCATAGCTCCTTCCCAATCGGACTTGCACCCGAGTCACCCGGCGCGACACCCGACTCGCCCGGGCGAGTTCTTTAGCCACAAATGAGTAGAAAATTCAACAAACCCGCTTGGGCGAAGTCGGGTCGGATCTTTTTTCTGCAGACCCGTTTTGGGATGTTTTAAGGCTCTTTGAAGGGGCTTTTGGAGAGAGGTTTTTTTTGGTTGGCTTTGAAAAACCTTGGAGAGGGCTTTGAGGGCTGATTTTCTAAGGAAGAATGAGAGCTTGCTTCTACAAGGGAGGAGAAGATTTCCTTTGAGATCGATCTTCGACGGATAGATCGGATCTAAGCTTGCAAGGAGGTATGTTCCTTGAGGCTTGCTAGGGTCTTTACTTGTTGAGCCCTAGAAAGTGGAAAGGTGTAGATCTAGAAGGAGGAAGAAGAGGAGTCAGGTTGTACTCTCGTCTTGTTTGCCGTCTTTGATAGTGAAGCCCTCCTCTGAGCATTTGCTCACCGTGGTTTTTCCCGCAAGGGTTTCCACGTAAATCCCCGAGTCATCTTCTTTGCTTGTGATTGAATTATTTTGCATTTGTGATTGGATTGTTGTTTGCTCTCTTTGGTTCATCTCACGGGGAAGAGGATCATCGGTTTCGTGGTTGAGCCGGTGCAGTTTTCCCATCAGTTCACGTTGCAGGTGAGTCTAGCGTCTCTTTAACTCCTCAGGTGCAATGGATTGTGTCTTCTCTCGATAATTTGGAATACATGTGCAATGGACACTATATATATATATATATATATATATATATATATATATATATATATATATATATATATATATATATATATATATATGTGTATATATATATATATATATATATATATATATATATATACAGTTCGGCTCACCTACGGGACGTCCCGTAAAAAAACTTCCGCGACACTGTTCTGACCGTCCGATTCGGTTTTATCAGACGGTCGAGAAATGAGGCGAACTTCGCTCACAGGCTGTCAGTACAATTTGGGGTGTTGCTGACCGTCCGATTGAAGACAATCGGGCGGCTGAAAATCAACGCGGCTGTTTCAGGAGTCACGGGTGCTGACAATCAGTCATGGGTGCCTCTCGCGGGAAAATAATTTCCACTGACCGTCCGATTCTCTTCCATCGGACGGTCAAAAATTGAGCCCCCGGCCCCTCTCTCTCTAACCCCCAAACTGAGCCCCCGGCTAACCCCGATCTCGCCCTCCCTCTTCCTCACCCCTGCCCTCTCCACAGCCGCCGCCGCCCTCCCTCTTCCTCACCCTCGCCCTCTCCACCGCCGCCGCCCTCCCTCTTCCTCACCCCCGCCCTCTCCACCGCCGGCGAGATCAAGCGCCCCGGCTCTTCACCCCCGGCCCTCTTCACCCCCGGCCCCTCTCTCTCTCTAACCCCGATCTCGCCTTCCCTCCTCCTCACCGCACCTGAGGTCTCTTCACCGCGCCGGGCCTGAGGTCTCTTCACCGCACCGGACAAGAACAAGCGCCCCTCCTCCTCACCCCCGCCCCCTCTACCGTCGGCCAAGAACAAGCGCCCCGCCCCCGCCCTCTTCACCGCTCCGGCCAAGATCTGACCGGACCCCCGTCCTCTAGTGCTATCATCCCCGGCCCTCTTCACCCCGGCCCCTCTCTCTCTCTAACCCCGATCTCGCCTTCCCTCCTCTTCACTGCACCTGAGGTCTCTTTACCGCGCCGGGCCTGAGGTCTCTTCACCGCGCCGGACAAGAACAAGCCGGCCGACCCCCACCCTCTTCACCGCACCGCTCCGGCCAAGATCTGAAGCACCTCAGCTCCGGCGATGATCAACCACCTCGGTGCTCCGGCTAAGATCTGCACCCTGGCGCAGGCCAAAATCTGAATCCTCCCGCTCTGGCCAAGATCTGAATCCTATCGTGCGAAGTGTCTTCTTCACCCCGTCGTCGAAGGTCTGAAGTTCTCTTTTCTGGAATTTGTTTTTGTTGAAGTATTATCTCCGTCGCAAAGTAAGGATGGGAGAATTTCTCGAAGATTACCAGATCAGTCAAATAACCTCAGCATCAACTTAAACCATATAAAATTGCATTAGGGTACTCTATTTCATTAGCATTATTTCTTTTCTTTTTTTTTTTGAGAAATAATAAAATATTTGTTAACATTACAACAAAAGAGAAATCGGTTATCATAACAAACGATCTAGAGATCATTGTTACAAATCTACAAAACACCTTACCATTATCACATACTAGGGTTACTAACAATTTAAACCTAGCATGCACTGATCACTTATTGTTCCAGAATGCATTGTATCATACTGTTATTGCTGATATATATAAAATACATGGGTAGTTAAGTCGTGAAGCTGTAAGCCTATTGATGTGGGCATCACGTAGCGTAGTGTAACTGTGCAATATAAATATTTAGTTTGTTTTATACCTAAGTTGATATCTGGTTTATGGACTTCTTATGCCTCTTATTAATCCTGATGAACTAAACTATACATCGCATAGCATAGTGCCATATACATACTTAACTATTGTTTTTTTATTCCAATGTTGATTATAGTTTATGGATTTCGTATGACCATTATCCTATCTTAGTTATCATTATGAAATTCATTGAGGCCTTCATGTCGGTGTTATTTTAGATGGTGATTTATTACAAGTGCAGCAATTACATAATAAGACAGATTTGGTAGATTTTTTCTTCTGATCGTATTAAACAGCACATAGATTTAGTCCTTCAGTTAATGGGGACACTAAGGTACAAAAAAACCCTTAAGATACAAACGTATCTCTCTATTTTGTTATTATATGAATATAGGATGCATGCTTGTTCTTTTATGCATACCATACAAATTTATGTTGATGGTTTATGCTTCTGATACTGATACTCTTTATGGTACGGCATTTCAATCCATAAATACTAAGTTTGATGAAAAACTTTCATATATAATTCTAGTTGGCAAGCACGTGCGTTGCACATGCCCATTGGGAAAACGTTCCTAGCAAATCTTTTTTTAGAAAGGTTTACATCTGTAGTTTCATATATAATTCGTCATGGGTAGTTACACATTTAACTAATAAATGATTTTTATCTTCTTTCTATGAACTAGGAATGGAAGAACAATCTTCAACTGAGATATATAATCCACAAGTTGCAGATGATCTGAAACCGAAAATAAGGCAGGAATTCAATTCAGTAAATGATGCATATGCCTTTTACAATGCATATGCAAAGGAGGCTGGATTTAGCACGAGAATGGATTCAAGTAAATGGAGAAATAAAGAATTAACTTGGAAACAATTTGTTTGCTTTAAGGAAGGTGATACAGACGATACATATCAGAAAAAAAAATTAAAAAATATTGATCAAGGAGAATCTGAAAGAAACAGAGGAACGGTACGTGTAGGCTGTAAAGCAAGGCTCAGTGTTGTGAAACGAGAAACAAATTGGATTGTTAGTAAATTTATTGAAGCATATAACCATATACTTGCAACTCCAAGAAAGCTTCATTTACTAAAATCACATCGAAATGTTTCAAATGCAAAAAAAGTTTTGGCAAGACAGTTTACTGAGGCAAATGTATCAACCAGTCAACAAATCAGGATTATGGAAATTGAAGCTGGTGGAATTGAAAATGTTGGGTGCATTGGGAGAGACTTAAGAAACTATGAAAGAGATTTAAGAGAAGAACTGAAGGGACACGATGCAGATATTTTATATGAGTATTTCACTTCAGAAAAAGAAAAGAACCCTTCATTTTATTTCGAATTTGACCGAGATGAAGATAATAGAATGACCCGCTGCTTTTGGGCTGATTCCACATCAAGACGAGCATACAGTTTTTTTGGTGATGTAGTCGCGTTTGATACGACATACAACACCAATAAGTACAGTATGATATTTGCTCCATTGTTGGGAGTTAACCACCATGGTCAAACAATAATATTTGGTTGTGGTTTTTTAAATGATGAGACAACCGAGTCTTTTGTTTGGTTGTTCAAGCAATGGCTTCAATCTATGATAAAAGGTCCACCCAATATTATTATCACTGACCAAGATCCAGCAATGGCAAAGGCAATCGCTGAAGTTCTTCCTCATACCTTCCATCGCTATTGTATTTGGCATATCATGAATAAGTTTTCTGAGAAACTTGGACCTATCAACCATCGAGATTACTATTATTATTTTCAGTCTAGTGTGTGGAATTCTGACACTACTGAACAATTTGAAGCGAGCTGGAAGTATGTACTGCAAAGGAGTTCATTGCAAGATCTTGTTTGGTTATCCACAATGTATGAAATACGTGATAAATGGGTTCCTGCCTATATTAATCATATATTTTCTGCAGGGATGTCAAGCAGTCAGAGAGCTGAAAGCTCTCATTCTTTTTTTAAGAAGTATGTTTCTAAGAACAATTCATTAATGGATTTTGTGACACGTTTCAACATGGCAATTGGGCATCAACGACATCAAGAGTTGATTTCTGATCATATCGACATTAATGAAAAACCAAAGCTAAAATCTTTATTTCCTATGGAAAAACAGATGGTTGGTGTGTACACCAAAAAGATATTCAGAATTTTTCAAAACGAGCTGTTTGAAAGTAATGCCTATTTTTTAAAGCATGTTTGGGAAGATGAAATACATTGTGTTTATACGTTTGAGAGGGCAGAGGAATAGAATTCGAAGGTGCAACAGCTTGTTTTTTATAAAAGTTCAGATATTGCAAGATGTGGATGTCGTTTTTTTGAGTTTGAAGGAATCCCATGCTGGCACATTTTAGCATTTCTTCGATTGAAGCAAGTATTATATTTATCAAATCAATATATCTTGCATAGATGGACTAGAAACGCAAAAGCTGGAAGAATATGGGATGAAGATGGTGTTGAACTTAATGATATTTCAAATAAGTCAGTAATGTCCAGACATGTGAAGTTGTCACAACTGTGTTCAATTGTTGTTGATGAAGCATCTCTCTCAGAAGAAGGAACAGAATTTTTCAGAACGACAATGCAATCTGTCCATGAAAAAATTAAAGATCTTAATATAAGCAGTAGTGTTAGTGGAAAAAGAAGTATGAGTATTCCTGAGAATCGGATAATGAACGACCCACAACAGGTAAGGGCAAAGGGTTGTGGAAGTAGGTTGAAGTCATCCAAAGAAAAGGCAATGAATAAAGGAGGTGGTAGGCGTTGTCGTGGATGTGGACTACGTGGACAGTCACATGATAAACGAAATTGTCCATTGCTAAATAATTAGTAAGAACTTTATTTCCATTATTTACTTTATTATGTACAATTTATTTGATTCAAAATGTATAGTTATGTGTCACTTTTATTTTTTGTAGATTTAATATAAATGACGATAATGAATCTTTAGATGAATCGCAACAATCTGATGCCACTCCACTTACAGGTAATCTAAAATTGTATATCTTTTTAATCCCTCAAAATAAAAAAGTTGTTTTTTTTAATGCCGCTCCAATATAATTATTATATTTTGTATATCTTTTTAGGATTGGATTTTGATGGATCTTATTAGGAGCTGAGAAAATCATCTCAAGTAGCATGTGGTGAGAGTTTTCTAATGTTGTTATTACAGTCTGTGGTTAGAAAATCATCTCAAGTATGCAACTTTAAGTTGGTTGTTCTCTAAATTGTCGTTGTTATATGTATTTGATAATACAATCTTTGTTTGCAAGGGTTGCGAAAGAACTGAGAAAAGCATTTTGACCTGCGACCTCATAAGGATTGCATTGATATTCATGGTTGGCACCAATTGTAGGTGGGAGAGGGAGACCATGTAACTCTTCTTCATTCATTAGATATAGACCAATTGTAGGTGGGAGAGGGATACATACTTAACATGCATATTATGTGAATTAGAGAAGGTTGAGTATTGATATTTCTCTTTGATAAGACAGCTACAATGACATGCATTGTAATATAAGTCCTATGTCATTCATTATTAAGTTAGCTGATTTCTTGTTCAAAATTAGCTGGTTGTATCCTCTTTTTCATTGGACTTCTATGTTAATATATCTTCTTGCCTTCTGAACTTTCTAACTACTAAAGCTACATATAAACTTAACTTTTTGCAGTAGTTCCAACAGCTTTCGGAACTGCACTGGATATTAACCTGAGCAATGCTTCTCTTGTTTTCATATCTGTGACCTTTGCTACAATGGTTTATTGCTTGTTCATATGAGTAAAAATTTCCATTTTCTGCCTTCTGTTTTGTACTAAATAAGTAACTATGCTGTTACGTTCTAATCTGCTACTCTATATTCTGCTCTGCCCATCTTGTGCAGTGTAAATCTGCCTCTCCAATATTTCTTCTGCTGTTCGCTTTCGCATTTAGGTGGGTTTGGTTTGAACTAATATTTTCTTATCTTATAGGTTAATTTCACTTGAACAAATTCTTTTCTTATTTTGATACAATAATAAATAATATAGTCTCCTTTTGTAAATTGCAATGAAGTTCCTTTCTTTTCCATTTTATTACTAATTGGGCAAATGGGGTAATATTGGAATTAATTATTGCAGTTTTCTACATTTTTTTGGGTATTTATCCACACCAAGAAGTCAACTATTTTTTAAATATGTTTGTTCTTTTAACACCAGGCTGTCACAAAACGACACTTTTGCAAACAATTGGGTGAGGAATCTGGTGGTGGTAGGTGGCGTGAGAAATAATGATAGAGAAAGAGAGAGGAAGCGTGATAGAGGTGTAGGGTCTCCAGCGAGCATTGTAGTGGGTGTGCCATCACCATCTTGCATTTCCCTTTTTTATTTATTCTCTTTAAAATTCCATATATTTATAAAATATGTATATGTTTAGTTTAGAATATTTTATTGCAATCACACAAATAAAATAATTAGCTTTTATGTTTTTTTTAAAATAGCAATCACACATTTTTTAGTTTTTATGTTTTTTTTAAAATAGCGAATTCAAGGTACTTCTTTACATCAAGTATGCACTAAGCCATTCTTGGATCTTTCTAATGTTTTATCTTCTTTCGGTTAAGAGTTGATAAGAATTCAGAATCGTCGCCTAAGGTTGTAACTGAATTCAAAGGACTCGGTCAGTCCTTGATTTGATTGACGAATTGTGTGTATTTGTTCTAAAGGTTGTTAACCTTTGGATTGCAGTTTGCTGGAGGATTTGATGCAGAGACGATGCACGCGTTCGAGGAGCTGCGGAACCTTGCGCATGTAAGGAATAAGAAATAGAGAGAAGAGGGAATGAATGTGGGAAGAGAAGTTTAGTGCAGGCTTACCTTCTTTGTAAGCATCATATGTATTGCATCATAATTTTGGTGTTTTTGTGTTGAATGGGAGCTCCAAAGGTTGGTTTTTCTTGTACATGATGTAGCTAACTTGATTCAAGCCATGGCGAGAACTTTGTTAGGCTTTGTGTGCAGAAGTCCGATGAGAAATTGTGCTCATCGATTTCAAGATGTTTGTGTGTATTGTTATTAAGATTGATTGAAGTGGTTACTTGATTGAAGTGGCAAGCAGATTTCACCCCCTGGGCCTTGTTTTCTGTACTATCCGACAATGTGTAAAAGTTTCCTCCAACAGTGTGAACATGGCATTGTCTTCCATGAGTAATTTTGATTTGTTTGCCTTGTCTTCGAATTAGATGTGGTGGCCATCTATTTGGATACAGGTGCATACCTTGCTTATCTTAATTCTATCTATATATTAAATAAAATTTTCTTTAGACCTCCAGTACTTTGGACAATCTGAGGAGTGATTTTATCTGCTGAGACTGAAGAACATGTTCCATTCTATGCAATGAGTAGGTAAAGTCTAAACAAGATTCGTACTCACAGATCAACAAGGTCTACTCTACATCCACATCAACAAGAACGCATACAAACATGTCTAAACACATGATGCTGGCCAGCCAGGCCTTCAGGAGTTCCCCTAGCACCAAGCAATCCCAAAATTCGAGGTCTTTAATATCGCATGTAAGAATCAAAATAAAAAAGGCACTCAAACGCCAACGGCTATATTGAAGAGAGGATTTTGACTCGTGCGTGTGCCTCCCCTCCCAGATTTGATTGCTTCCGTGACCCCGACAATTTGGCCGCCACAGTCCCCTAAGCTGAGCAGCCCCCCCCCTCTTCTTCCATTGTTTCCCCCTTCTCTCAAATCGCGCCACCACCCAGCCGACGGTGCTGGGTGGTGCAGCAGGCTTTTATTAAATCAAGCTTTTACTAAATTTTTTACACAAATCTGAATGAAAATTTGAGCCATGTTTGGTTGGAGATGCTCTTATATAGAAACAAGTTCTGGAAGATTTTGATTGGAGCTGACGTGGCGTGCCCTGTGGTCAAAGGCCAATGATTCGTGCTGTTTATTGTTTCCTTAAATTTCTCACGACCTCCATATTGCATGCAGATGCAGGGAGTAGATTCAAGAAGGGGGAGTAGAAATATCAAATTGTGGGAAGTTCACATAAAAGAGGGTTTTTATGTTTTATACATAAACTTCTCCTGTCAAAAAAAAAAAAAACATAAACTTCAAATTACTTCATAGAACGCACAGCATCATACAAGAACTTCTCTGCTAGAAACAGAGGCCAAGTGATCGATGGAGAGCTAAAAAATCTATGAACTCAGCTAATAGAAGATCGATGTTTTCACCCCCTCTCTGTTTCTTTAACACCACAGGGCTTACAGATACCATAAGCCTCCCAATGGATTGAACCACCAAGCCTCACACTGGAAGGTTAATCTCAGTCTCCTCATCCCCCAACTTTTGGGTACCATTGATGCTCTTGTCGCCCTTCTGATGCCCATTGCCAATATTGCTCTCCTCACTGGGAGCCTGCAGCTTGAGTCTTGCCTTGAGAGTCTCCGAGCCCGGGGCTGGGCTCAGCTTAGCGATGGTGACTATGTGCTCGGATAGCGAGAATGGCATGAACTCCACGCTTTTCGTTCGAATGACAAGCCGCTAGCAACAAAATTTTATACTTAATTTAAAATGAATGAAATTTTGGGGAAGGAAACTTTTGAATCTTAAGACAGGTGAATTTTTGTTCTCACAATGATGCTCAAAGGAGCCGCAAAGACGCACACGGAGAAGCTAACACAGATCCATCCGAGGATTGCTACGCGGTCGGAGCCCTTTGCCAGCGTAAAAGTGAAGAGAACGATGAGAGCGAACAATCCCACATCCAAGAGCATGATTGACTTGGCAGCGTATATCTGCAACTCGAAAATTATAATGAGATCAAGCTTATGAACTCCACTAGAATTGTAAGTATCCAGTGTCGAAATAGGAGGACTTGAATTTTATATACAAGAGCTAGAATTCATGTACCTTGGCGCTCCTTGGGGCATAGGTGAGGTACATGGTGATGTATAATGTCTCGATGACGCAGCCGATCGAGTTGATGGTGATGAGAAGCCATGCTCAACAACAATAACTTTAATGATTAAGAGCTCCAAAAACGCTTCAGAATCGTAAAAACAAGCACATGCATTAAAGAATCTGGTTAACTCTTTGGATTATTCGGTGATATTGGGCGTGACAGAATGACTCGGGAATTGTTCAATGATTTTATAAACAATTCAAGAATGTATGTTTTTTATATGATACTTCCTTTATTTTAATTATAAATATATATTTTGATATCTATTTATATATAATTACTACTAAAATACGGTTTTTTTAAGGGGCCTCATGGTCAGTACATCACCGATTGGTGTTTGGGGCACAAGAAAGACAGGTTCGAATCTTACCTAGAAGCTGACGCATCGCCATTGCCTTCAGATTGGTAGGAGTCCATCTACAAAATAAAATAGAATTGATAACTATTATAAGGGTATTTAAGTTATGAGAACGAACAACACTTAATATTTTCAGAAATGTAAATGAAACCTCGTATCTGCTGTATCAAAAGATGAGCCAGACAATAGAAGAATTCTCCACATGTAACGTCCAGCCCATAACGTCTCTCATAGGTCCATCAAAAAAGAGTCCAGCACATATAATCAATTGGTTAAGAATCCTAATTAAGTAGGGAGGATGTAGGGTATCATAAAATATGCATTATCATAAAGCCTAATAATTATTTCATGTTCAGATCATAATAGACAAACATCATTCATATTATGATTACAATAATTAAAACACCAACTAGAGCCAAAATTACCCCTAAAATACAAAACGTAAAATCACGACTGGAAATAACATAACGGCCATCTGGAGGGCCAACATGAAGAGCATCATGAGGAGCAACAAGATGGGAATCAGAAGGGTATTCACGATAGGTATCAAGAGGGGCATCTCGACATTGAAACTTCAAAAATTGTGCTTCAGCCTCCTCCAATGAACCAAAGGAACGGTAACTTAATCCGCTGTACCTAATCACCTCTCGCTGACATTCCTCCCAACTCGAGTATATCCCGGGCCTCCGGCCTATAAAGACCACATAATATTTGTGCGCCATATCTATGAACCAGAAGAATAAGTCAACACACCGTCAAGTCAAGCATGACATAAAAGAGTAAATTTTTTTTATCAAAGTTATTACTAGGATATTTGCTAAATCAAATGTGAAAGATTGGTGATCGTTCTTACATATCACTTTGTTCTGAATACTTAAGTCATAAAACCGAATTTTATCAAATTTCAGAAAACTAGATAAGTCAATTGAAGCATGTAATTTAGTTGGTATGCTCAAAAGAAAACCAAATAAGTCAACTAAGGAAATTAAATTTGACAAGTTTGCAGTAGAACAACATATTGCATTGATAAGAGAGGCAAACAACGTAGGTGATTGAACAAATACTGGCAGACAATCCTTCTCCTTGAGGCAATCCTTCTCATGGTATATCCACTCATATAATGAAATTTCAATACAAGGGAGTAGGAATTAGCCATATAGTTGAAGTCAACTCATCCATACAGGATACATCATTAAACTAAAGGAGGAACTTAATTTAGGCATCCTTATCTTAATTAACCATTTAATTAGGCATACTTATCCAAATTAACCCTTCGATTAGGCATAGTAAGCACCCCAATTCAATTAGGCATAGTAATTAATTAGTATAGAATCTTCAATTAAAAACTATTTAATATCTAATTTTCGCTCAGAAAATCACTATTACATGTACTCTAAATTGCACCATAACCAATGACCTATGCTTACATAGTTACATGCAGGAAATAAATGGGAAGATGAGATGTTCCTTTAAAAAGGCTGTAAGAAAACCATGGAGAAGACTAGGGATTATGGCATGAAAATCATGATTAACAAAAGGTTTTGAACTAGTATAACAACATGAACAAGTGAACCATATTTTTGTGGTGATAACCGAACACTCATGGATCAAAACTCAAATAAGAGAAAGAGAAAAAGAGAGGAGAGGAGGGTCACTACAACAACTTCCGTTCGCGACCAGCTGTGCGCCACTTGCTGTCCTCCACCGATGGTAGATCTGAGCCCAGCTCGGAATTGGAACTCCAGCAAGGAGGTCTGAGCCCGGATCAACCAGCCGTGCGCCACCGCTGTCCTCTCGCCGACGGTAGATCTAGACTAATGAATAGAAACTCAAATGAGAGAGAGAGAGAGAGAGTACAACAACCTTGGTTCTGAGCTCAGCGTCAAGGGAGATCTGAGACCGGATGTCCTATCGCCGACAGTAGAGTCTTCGCTCGGCGTCGAGAGGGCGGGGGTCCGGTCAGATCTTGGCCGGAGCGGTGAAGAGGGCGGGGGCGGGGCGCTTGTTCTTGGCCGGCAGTAGAGGGGGCGGGGGTGAGGAGGAGGGGCGCTTGTTCTTGTCCGGTGCGGTGAAGAGACCTCAGGCCCGGCGCGGTGAAGAGACCTCAGGTGCGGTGAGGAGGAGGGAAGGCGAGATCGGGGTTAGAGAGAGAGAGGGGCCGGGGGTGAAGAGGGCCGGGGGTGAAGAGGGCCGGGGGTGAAGAGCCGGGGCGCTTGATCTCGCCGGCGGTGGAGAGGGCGGGGGTGAGGAAGAGGGAGGGCGGCGGCGGTGGAGAGGGCGAGGGTGAGGAAGAGGGAGGGCGGCGGCGGCGGTGGAGAGGGCGGGGGTGAGGAAGAGGGAGGGCGAGATCGGGGTTAGCCGGGGGCTCAGTTTGGGGGTTAGAGAGAGAGGGGCCGGGGGCTCAATTTTTGACCGTCCGATGGAAGAGAATCGGACGGTCAGTGGAAATTATTTTCCCGCGAGAGGCACCCGTGACTGATTGTCAGCACCCGTGACTCCTGAAACAGCCGCGTTGATTTTCAGCCGCCCGATTGTCTTCAATCGGACGGTCAGCAACACCCCAAATTGCACTGACAGCCTGTGAGCGAAGTTCGCCTCATTTCTCGACCGTCCGATAGAACCGAATCGGACGGTCAGAACAGTGTCGCGGAAGTTTTTTTACGGGACGTCCCGTAGGTGAGCCGAACTGTATATATATATATATATATATATATATATATATATATATATATATATATATATATATATATATATATATATATATATATATATATATATATATATATATATATATATATATATATATATATATATATATATATATATATATATATATATATATATATATATTTGTATTTTTGAAGGTCATACCTGTATAACCTTATGTCCTCATCGACGAGGCCGTACAAACCAAGGGGAAAATCGGACTCCCAACATCCTTCCCACCCAGAAACGCGGCAATCATTGGCAAGCCAATGGGCAGCGCTATTAGCATTCCGCAAAATCCATTCCACTGAAACCTCCTCCAGACGGTCTCAAGCCAACATGCAACACATAATCTGTGATCCGATATCCTCATTGCATCCCTTTTCAAGCACCAGTGCATCCCGCATTTTTGTGGCATCAGTAAACAACAAAACCTTACTAATCTACCTCCTCCCAAGTTCCCCCATGGCCGTCTAGACATTATGTTATTCTCGACCTTTTCATTGTTTTTTTGACAGCAGATCTTTTTATTGTTGGGATGCAACTTATAAAAGATATAAATGGATAGGAGCGATCGACTGAAGGGAAGAGGCTAAGACTTTCATGCGCCACTCACCTCCTCCATGAGGATGATCCACTAGATTCATTGCAACACCACGAATAATGGGGCGTCTACCTAACCACCGCGGCCTTGTCTTGTGGCATTATGAATGAGCCTGAGATGATGAGAATGAATGTACGACCTGCCTACAGGCGTCGCCGATTAACCCCCGATTTTCTTCGATAATGTCGTCCTGGAAGAAGCGCGAGTTGGGCGCAAGCCTCTGTTTTCTTGGATACATTGGATTTCCATGGCCAACGACTAATCTGTTTGTATCATGATGTATGTATGTATGTTTTTTTTTTATTCGATTGACTTGCATGTTGTTTAATGTTGCAAAAGATTTTTATGTGGCGGTCTTTGTGTCCTGAATCATTCTACAAAAGAAGAGTACTGTCAAAATTAGCACTCGAGTCAGCAATACTATCTTAAGAGTGTTTGATTATCTCATTAGTCCATAGAAGTTATCACCGGTTAGCAATTACAGCAAGGTTGAGGTTTGATAGCATTTGTTGTGATATCAGTTTTTTGTGGTTTCTATTGGATTCACATGTGGTAGAGTCATTATAGAAGTGAACAAATATGCATTGTCATGCCAAATACTAGTTGTAAGGAACACTCTGAGGAACTTTAAGATGTTTTTTCCAGAATGGCCCCCAACTCTTTCGTATTGTTAGGAATAGACCCAGTTGCTTTTTGTATTACTTTTCTGACCATTATTTTTATTTCGGACTAAAGTACCCTCGAAACTTATAAAGGCCTTCACTCCCACTTTCAGAAGGATTTGACTCTGCTCCAATGATGATCTGTCTCCCCTTTCGATCACTGACGCTGACGACGCCACCCCGTCGGCCGCCACCCGCCGTCGGCCACCACCCCCACCGACCACCAATTGCCGTCGACCACGGGCGGGCACCTCTCGTTGACGACGCCACCCCCGTCGGCCACCACCCTTTCACTGCAGGCGTCGATGCATTTCACTGATGTGCCCGTCGCTATCGACCACCGACGGGGCACCTCTCGCTGACGACGCCACCTCATCGGCCACCACCCACCACCGTCATCGTCAGCCACCACCCCCACCGACTGGGTGGCATCATCGGCGCACGTAGTGAAATGCGCCGGTGCCTGCAGTAAAATGTGATGGCGTAAGCAGTGATATGCGTTGGCGTCTGCAGTGAAATGGGCCGGTGCATGTCACTAAAGGCACCGGAACATATTGTGATATCAACGGATGAGTTTTGGATCAACGGAAGGGATTCACAAGAGATTTGGATCAACGGATGTGATTCAGTGGTTGTACACCAATAGGATAAAAAAAAAATCACTATTACTGTAGTTGCTACAGTAACAACGAATTTCTTTGTCCTATTTGCTCTACACCCACCACGAATCTCATCCGTTGAATTCCGATGGATCAACGGATGATATTCGTGGTGGGTTACAAAAAAAATTCACTGTTATTGTAGCAACTACAGTAATAGCGATTTTTTTACCTATTAGGTGTACAACCAGTAAATCCCATCTGTTGATCCAAATCTTATCCGTTGATCCGAATCCCATACAAGCGCCTGCAGTGAAGTGCACCGTCGCATTTCACTGCAGGCGCCGACGCATATCACTGCTTGTGCCGACGCATTGCACTGCAATCGACGGTGCATTTTTGTCCTATATGCTCTACACCCACCACGAATCTCACTGTGGCGCCGGCGCCCATTCACTGCCATCCATTCACTGTGGCCGGCACCCATTCACTGTGGCGCCGGCGCCCATTCACTGCCATCCATTCACTGTGGCCGGCACCCATTCACTGTGGCGCTGGTGCCCATTCACTGTGGCACCGGTGCCAATTCACTATAGTGCTGGTGCCCATTTACTGGCGCCGGCGCCCATTCACTATGGCCGGCGCGCAGAGAATAGAAACCAACACACAATAGTACACATTACAGAATATCACTGGCAATTAAAATTTTTGATTATCATCGATCAAGAGATTACACACACCAATAGGTCACCATTTGTAGGATCTTGTGAACCCTCTAGTTGATCCCTCTTACAGAACACACGTACGTAGTAGAGAACAACTCGTCCTGGGAATCAGAGATATACAAGAGGATATGCCAAGAGATGAAAGCGACCGAAGTAGAAGCCAAGGTAGATTCATCTAACAACACGAAAGAAGATTCACCCACCATATCCTCTTTCCCTTATTCTTTCTTCCTCTTCTCTTCTCTTCTCTCTCTCTCTCTCTCTCTCTCTCTCTCTCTCTCTCTCTCTCTCTCTCTCTCACTCTCACTCTCACTCTCACTCACTCTCTCTCTCTCTCTCTCTCTCTCTCTCTCTCTCTCTCTCTCTCTCTCTCTCTCTCTTATGGCAATCCCCGGGTTTCCTTTCTCTCTCTGCCCTCCAATTCGCTCTCTCAACTGTCTACCTTAGAAGAATCACTCTACTATGTCACCTTCGCCATGAGTCTCCAAGAACTCGGGAGGATCACCACGATCCTTTATTCTCACCGCGAACCTCCTTCTCCATAGACGATCTCGAGTACCACGTAGTCGTTGTAGACGATTCCCATTGGAGTTTTAATCTAACCCTACAACCACCCTTGGAGCCTTAAACAGGAGAGTAAGTGCAAACCCAGTGGAGACCAAAAAACCCAAATAAATATGGCTGAAACAACTTGATCCCACGGCCCAGCCCGAGTCAGTCGTGCGCACGATCTGTCAAACTCACCCCCCCCCCCCCCCCCCCCCCCCCCCCAAAAAAAAAAAAAAAAAAAAGAGAAACGGGTGTTAGGTCCTGGATAACATATCGATTTGATGAACATGATAGTCATAAGATCCCTTTAAGGGAAGGTCCCAAAATTATTTCATAAATCGGAAAATGCCCTCCTCCACTCAGTTGAAACTTTGAGGAAGAAGTATCTTTGGTTATAAACAGAATGATAATTTGATAAATATGACAACTATTCATAAACAAATGTATCTTTTCGTTCATCGTTGGATTTAATGCAATTTGTTTTTTAAATTTAGATTTATAACAGCATAACCGTTTTTTATCGAGACCTACACTTAGCGGAATGTTGTCATGAGGACCTTTTTGTCGAGACCTGATCTGTGCAATTCGACAAACTGTGATATATGAACTATCCCAGTGTCTTATCAATGAAGACCCAGGGATTAGAACAAGCCTCGGTACTGTGGGGGTGTCCGCCGGCACTCAGTGCATCGGGATTCACCCCAAATGGCACCGGGCACTGGCCGATGCGGTGATGCCCCACACCACCACGCTTTACTCTTAGAACGCAAGACCTCGACGATGATCTGAGACGAAGATTACCTCACATTTAGTCCTTTCTATGTGAGCTGGCTAACTTCATATCTGATCCTTGATGAAAGAAAATCTATGTACAATTTCATACTTCGATATTCCGACCGGAAAGTTCAGCCACCGTCTCGCAGAGAAGTGAGTCCAGTATCTCCAGCCCAACCAAAGCAGCAATCTCTCCAGAATCTGCGGAGTTCCAAATTCCCCTCGATACCCAGTTCGAAATCTTCACATCCTCCTTTGCCAAGCTGAGAACAAGTCCCCACATTTCGGAAATCCCATTGAAAGCTCGATCGGGCTTCCGCAATTTGTTTTCGTGTTCATCGATCGGCCGCATTCCTCGATCCTTGTAGGCCTTCGAAAGGTGAATGCTCGGAGATGGGTCGTTGCGATCCGCGAGGTCCGGTGAGAGCTTCATCCTCGAATCCCTTCGCTTCGGCTTCCGATCATCTCCTGCATCTTTCATTAAGACATGATTATCACACACAAGAACAATACAATCATAACAGGGAGCAGACTTGTGTAGCTGGCGAAGCATAGTTACCTGAGGCCGGAGAATCGGGGCTGTTCGGATCCTCGGCGTCGGTGTCCAATCTGGGATCAAGAACAGACACCGGACTTGAATTTTGGGAGCTGCATTCCAATTCCAATTTCCTGTTATTAAAAGCTAATTTCTTTCTTGTACTCATGGATCTCTCCGTCGTTGCCTCCCGGTGCTTCGCAGAGCCGTCTCTCTCCGCACGTCGACGGAGTTTTCTGTAAAGCTCCTTCTTTGGAGCAGGGGTTGAACCTTTAACATCGCCGCCGCGGTTTCTCTCCGATGTGTTTTCTCTACAACACTCCCGCCGCCGCCCGCTCTTCTTGACCACCTTCTTTCCACCCATCGTTCTCTCTGTTCTGCTTTCCTTCTTGTCTCTACTCTCACCCTCTGCCTTCACCTCGCTCAGTTCGCTGAAACCCATCTTGGGTTTCGTCCGGCTCGACGAGAAGGTCCCTTCGATGTCGTCAGGAGTGAAGCTTAGGAGGAGGAACTCCTCATTCTCCTCCCTCAACTGGGTGGGGACTTCACGGAACGACCGGGACGCCGGGCGGCCGCTCTTTCTCCGATCGGAGAGGAACCCGGGCCAGCTGTCGAGGGAGTTTGTAGAGCGGCTCCTCCTGATAGGCGGAGACACGGGCAAGGACTCAAGGCCCATAAGGCGTGCCACAATGCCGGGGGCCGGAGAAATCCGCGGCTCAGCAGGTTTCCACTCCGGTACATCTGCTGACTCGGCTTCCTCAGCATCTCTAGGAGTGGTGCGGCGGAGGCTCCCGCAGAGAAGGCGGCGAAGGATACCAGTGAGGCACCCGGCGGCGGCGGCGGCGTTTGAGAGGTGGAGGGAGGAGGAGGAGGAGGAAGAGAGATTCATGAGGGAGGAGAAGAGGATTAGCTGAGATGGGTGTGTGGAATTTAATGTCACTTGATGAGATTTGAAAGAGAAGAGGAGGGAAGAGAGGGAGTGATTGGGGGGTTGAAAGGGAAAGGAGGGGATCACTGTTGGGGCGGGCTCTGGATTTGAACAGACAAAAGGCTGATGGGAGCGGATTTTCCATTGAATGTTTGAAAAGAGTAATGCTATTTGAACATACAGCGGACAACCTCGAGGACAACCGGCGGTGGTGTGGACGGGGATGCTCGGTGTCTGGCCGGTGGTGCGGCGTGGGCGGCGGCCGGAGGTGGTGACACCCCCCTAGGGTTTATCCCATGGCCCATAGATCGTGGGAATTGAAGCCAGGATCGCCACATGTCGCTTCCTAAATCGGTAGTGATCGAAAGGGAAGATGATCATCAGTGGAGAGTAGTCGAATTCGGTGGTGTGAGGGCGTCACGTCAGTCAGGATAGGACCTGGCAAATGCCGACTTGGGGTGGGACTTGGGCGGGTTGAAGAGTCTGCTCATGCCCAACTCGACCTACACACATCTTAATCTGTTTTGCCCAATCTGTACTTGTCCTTTCGGGTTCCTTGGTGGGTTTGTTAGGCTGGACGAGTTGGCCAATTAGAAATGCTTGTGAAACAATTATAAATAAATAAATAAATATATATATATATAAAATTTATAAGATCAAAATCATTTGTTTGAAAATAAAGTTTACTAAGTCAGATCTATGTTCAATCTTTGTTAAATTCTGTGTTCAAACTTCAATAACTCTTTTTTTTTTTTTTTTTTTTTTGGGGGGGGGGGGAATAAGGAAGAAGCCCGTCTGTCTTAGAAGATCAATTCGAGCTGCAGTCCCGACAATCTTTCTATTTGAACTCAAACCCCTGTGGACAAAAATAACCCTCACCATACTTCGAATTTATGTTTGATGCCACTCATCCCCAGCTGCCCCCGCCCCTCGCCGCCACCACTACCGGACCGAACCGAACCCCATCCCGCCACTGTCGAATCGAATTGAACCCCACCCCGCCACTGTCGAATCGAACTGAACCCCACCCGCCGCCACCGTATCTAACCGTACCCCCACCCCATCATCGATGGACCTAACCGAACCCCCCATCGCCGCCGCCGAACCTAACCGAACCCCCCCCCCCCATCGGACCAAACCGATCTCCCTAACATGAGATTTACATGCCATGAGATGAACCCTAGACCTAGGAATACCAACCTAAACCAACCCCCGCTGTCTCTGCTACTTGTTGCTTGCGGCCGCCTCCGTCGCAGTCGTGCCTCCACCACCGACGCCGCTCACAGTCGCCCCCGCCGGACCAAGCGACCCCTCTGCCATGGTCGATCAAGAGGGGAGAAGGGGTGAGGGTGGTCTTGGGAATAAAAAAAAGAGAATGATTTATCTCAATATTGGATTGGTTAGAGCGGCTGGAGCACAAATGAAAAGTTTCACAAAATTTATCCTAATGCGGGGTTGGTTAGAGTGGTCTTAGATTAATAACCCTTATTTTTTAGAAAAAGTTTAATAACTCAAGTTATACATAATCTTGGTTAATAATACATCTATGAAACAAAATTATCTTTTAGTCCTATGTTTTAAAATTAGGGGACCTAGGCAACTAACCTTGCTTGCCTAGTGTCTACTCTAAGGGTCGGCCCCGATGCAAGTATGCCGTTGTAGCCGGGTTCCTCGGGTTGAGTAAGATAGGTGTCCAAATCCTTCCAAATTAAAATCGGAGTGATATTTTTTTGTCTAAACCAGTCAAAGTTTTCGACTAGTTTTGCACATTCTTATCCATTGTTCGGGTTGGGTTCGTGTTGGGCGGGTCACATCCGCCCAAGTCCCACTCTTGATGGTAGGGCTGGCAATTTTGGACCCGACACGACAGACCCAGTACGAAGTTAGCGGGTCTAGGTCAAGGTTAAACGGTTCGGGTCGTAAACGGGTCGACACGATAGATCCGTTTAATAAACAGGTCGGGTTCGGGTTTAGGGTATAGACACGGTAGACCTGAGAAGACCCGTTTAAAATTCAACGGGTTGTGTCGGGTCGGGTCTACCCGCAATCCGATACTGTAGTATATAGTACCAGTGGCTCTATCTGGTAACATTGGGTCGAGTCGGATCGGGTCAACTTAATAGACCCATGTGGTAAACGGGTCTAATAGGTCTTATCGGGTCTACCCGTTTATAAGTGGGTCAGGTACGGATTTAAGATCCAGAACGATTAGTTTAACGGGTCGGGTCCGGGTCTTGGGACTTTGGACCCGACCCGAAACTAGACCCGACACAAACCCGACCCGACAGACCCATTGCCACCCGGCCCACCCCTACTTGATGGCGAAGCGGATCACTGCGGGTTGTCCGCGAGGTTGTCGCCCAGAATGATCAAAAATCATGAAAAGGAATCATTGGAAAATTTGAGGGTGGGGTCCACTGGTGTTTTTTTTTTTTTTGACAAATTGGGGTCCACTGGTGTTAAAGATCACACTTGTTACGTTGGAGAAGAACATTACCGGCGGGTTCCGCGGTGTGCAGGCACCGGCCAATGTTTCGGACTTTGGAGGGGTCTTTGTGCAGTTGCGGTCAGTCGACGTCGGGGGGGCGTCATGCTCGTTCGCATTCGTACAGTCAAAAGAGCCGACTTGGGTTTGAAACGTCCGTCTGTCCGTCCGTCCACACGAGAAACTCGTTTCACATCAACTTCCGTTTAAAAAATATATATATATCTCCATAGGGAAATGCTATTAAATTTGAAGGTTTTTCCACTTAACCAGCGCGATTGACTTGGCACCAATTCAACTGGTGGCTGAAACCCACTGGCGGCATTTAAATCTTAGATTATTTTGACTTTGCCCTCCAAATTTTACCTTGAATTAGACTTTACCTTCCATACTTTCATTAATCAGACTTTACCCTCCAAAACTAATTGTTTCGTCAGCACACCATCTATGAGAAAGGATGAGTTAAAAAGAAATAAAGTTTTGGGGGGTGAGTTGACGGAACAGTTAGTTTTGGGGGGTAAAGTCTAATTAATGAAAATATGAGGTGTAAAGTCTAATTCAAGGCAAAATTTGGGGAACAAAGTCAAAATAACCCTTAAATCTTTTACACCACCAATTGCACGCTGTCACTTCAATTGGGCTGAGCAGAATTGGAAAAACCTTCGACCTGAATAGCATCTCGCATCTATATAACATGTTAAGGCGGATTGTGCTGACTAGGCAAAGATTATGCAGAGACAAATTAGCCATCCGATCTAATAGATATATGCGTGGGATACATCCGATCTTTCTCTCGCTTCCCCACGATCTCTCTCTCTTCCAACTGCTCTCTCTTCTCTTCATCTCTCTCTTTCTCCATCTCTCCCTCTTCCAACTGCTCTCTCTCTCTTCCAACTTTCTCTCTCTCTCTCTCTCTCTCTCTCTCTCTCTCTTCCAACTCTCTCTTCCAACCAC
The DNA here is from genome assembly GCA_947650365.1 of Chamaelirium japonicum. Taxonomy (NCBI): domain Eukaryota; kingdom Viridiplantae; phylum Streptophyta; class Magnoliopsida; order Liliales; family Melanthiaceae; genus Chamaelirium; species Chamaelirium japonicum. Next base: position 70,240,477 of record OX393552.1, read on the forward strand.
TCTCTCTACTCTTTGTCTCTATCTCTCTTTGTCTCTTCTCTTCCAACTATCTCTCTTTCTCTCTCTTCCAATCACTCACTCACTCTCTCTCTCTCTCTCTTCCAACTCTCTCTCTTCGTAGTTTCTCTCTCTCTCTTCCAACTGCTCTCTCTTCCAACTCTCTCTCTCTCTGCCCTGTTCCAATTCTCTATCTTTCTCTTTTCTGATCTCTCTTCCCTCGATCTCTCTCTCTCTCTCTCTTCCAATCGCTCTCTCCTTCTCTCTCCCTTCTAACTATCTCTTTCTCACTCCATCTCTCTCTCTTCCAACCACTCTGTCTCTCTCACAACGATCTATCTCTCTCTCTCCGTGTCGATCTCTCTCTTTCTCTCTCTATATCTCTCTCATCCAACCGCTTTCTCTCTCTCTCTCTTCCAACTATCTCTCTCCCCCTCTCCCCCTCTCCCAACGGCTCTCTCTCTTCCAACGATCTCTCTCTTTCTCCGTCTCTCTCTTCCAATGATTTCTCTCTCTTTTCCGGGGGGGGGGGGGGTCGCGCCGAAGGCACGAGCATCCACTAGTCTATATAATATGCTACAACAATCTGCCGAATAATTACAAGTGAGTCATGCTAACTAGAACACTTCAGAACGTCCGATGGTTGTTATGTAAGAATTTTAAGACCAATTCGCAGCGTCCCACGATCTCTCTCTCTTCCCCTCAATCTCTCTCTTCCCCATGATCTCTCTCTCTCTCTCTCTCCGTTTATCTCTTTTCCAACGATCTCTCTCTCTTCCAACAATCTCTCTCTTTCAATCGCTCTCTTTCTCTCTTCGTCTCTCTCTAACTGAATCCGATCACATCCATCCCCTTTCTCTTCCCCTGATCTCTCTCTCCGTCTCTCTCTTCCCCCAATCTCTCTCTATCTTCCCCCGATCTCTCTCTAATTAAATCCGATCACAACCATCCATTTCTCTCTCAATCTCTCTCTCGATTTCTGTGTGCACCTTGACGAATGGAGGCCGGCCATGCACTTCGCTCGCCCGAGACGGGTCGGCCGCGCGCTTCGCTCGTTCAGGATAGGCGGGTCGCGCGCTCCGTTTGTCCAAGTAAAAACCAGCTGTAAACTTCATCGCGGGCCGGCCGCGCACTTCGTTGCTAGCCGGCCACGCGCTTTGCTCTCCCAGGAAGGCCGGTCGCGCGCTTTGTCTGCTCGAGGGAGGGCCGGCTGCGCACTTCGGTTGCCCAAGTAGAGGATAGCTACAAACTTCGTCACGGGCCAGCCGCGCACTTTGTCGCTGGCCGGTCGCACACTTTGGTTGCCCGAGTGGAGGATGGCTGCAAACTTCATTGCGGGCCGACCGCGCACTTCGCTCGCCCGGGACAGGCTGGCCGCGCACTTTGTCTGCCCAAAGGAGGGTTGGCTGCGCACTTCGTTACTGGTCGGCTGCGCACTTCGTTACTGGTCGGCTGCGCACTTCGTTCGCCTCAGAAGGAACCGGCTGCACACCTCGTTATAGGCCAGCCACGCGCTTTGAAGGGAACCTGTTTTCTCCGACTCAGGGAAGTTCCGAAATTCACGCAATGAGTCCACTCAAAACCCATGTGCCAAGATCGTGCAGAAGCCATTTCCAAGAATCTCGGGCGGGCGATAGTTATGGGAAGGCAACCCACGCCCCAAGATTTTCGGTCGACCAGTATGGCAAGTAGCACCCCTACCTTAACTACTAAGCACCTGCTAGACAACTCGTCGCCCCCACGCAGACATTTGAGCAAGTTACGGGAGCGCGTCATCAATGCCGCCCCGCACAGAGCTCCCCAGCTGTCACCCCGAGGCACTATAAAAAGGAGACATACCCCTTCAGAAAAAATGGACCGAATTCTGGAGGAGGTGTTGCCCATTGCATTTTTTATTTTTCGAAGCTTGAGAGAAAGAGAGAGAGAGAGAGAGAGACTACATAGGTCGGCATTTTGGGAGGCCGGTCCTCTCTAGGTGTAATCGGGTCAGGGTGAGTGCTTGTAACTTGTTGTGGCTTACTAGTGCATTCTTGCCCCGCCCCGTGGTTTTTTCCCTTCGACGTTGTGAAGGGTTTTTCCACGTAAACTTGCTCTACTATGTTCCTTGGTTTGTTAGATTGTGCTTGCCAACTGAACTGCCCGACTCCAGAAAAACCCCCATAATCTTGGTGCCATTTGTGGGATTAGTCTTCGAGACTTCCTACTAGAATTCTTGATCGTCGACCCATGGGTGTCAACTGGTCAGTCATTCCATCTCGTTGTAGCCTCGATTACCCGACCTGTATCCTACTTGAAGCTACCGAAAGGCCGACCCGTGGGTGTCGACCGACCGGTAAGCTTAGAAGTCATCACCGCGACCACACGGTTGAAGAGTAATGGTAGGAGGACCATACCATACTCGTTCGACCTCGTAGCTTCAACCTCCCCCCAACTCGGATTGCACCACTCCTCTAGCAAACCCTACGCAGGGGGTCGGGGAACCGAGTCAAGCTCCGGTAGTAGCCATGGCCACCCCAGGAGGAGGCTTATATAAGGCTTTCATTGCTACCATGATGATGACCCACCAAGCTTTTATCGCACGACTCTAGACGATGCAACGTAACTACGAAAAGCGGTGCGACTTCGTTCGAGCATCACCGATGGAAGTCCCAGTAAACCCGGTCATACTGGCTCTAACTGGGCAAAGCCTCCTTGCTCAAGTTGCATAACCATTGCAAGTGCAGCCAAAATTGAAGCCTCAAGTTGAAGTCAGAGCAAATCGATCTGTGGAGGTTCAAAACGCGAATCCTGATGGAAGGGGATCAAGTAGCCCAGAGCCTGCCGAAAGAAACAAATGGACCCAAGCAGCATCGGCGCGCTCAGATGTCTGGTCCCGTCTCGGGGCACGCCCCCGACAGCCGCTCGCGTCCAAGCACTACTCGAAGACAGGCTCAGCTCAGCCCCACTATCCGACGCGAGAGGAGGGACATCATCGTCAACCGAGTGAAAGCCATCACTCTCATGTGACACCGTCTAGTCGGCAGCCAGCTCATACTACTGACAGAAGAAGCATCCATGATCGCACCAGGTTACCTGCTTCGGAGCGACTTAGAGATCAAGAAGAAATCCAGCGAGACCGACCAGGAGCCCGAGCTCCTGATCGGATAGAGGAGGTTGCCATCCGAGGAGCCCGCGATCATAACATATCAAAAAACTCCTTAAGGAGCCATTCCTATGCGGGTGAAATCCTCCACGCCTTCCCAAGTTTGATGGATCGAAGGACCCGATAGAGCACGTGCTGGCCTTCCGATATGCCCTGGTCCCCAACAAAGATGACCATAATCATCTGTCGGACCTTCGCCAATAGCTTGTCGGGAACTCCCCTTGAGTGGTTCCACAAGCTCAAACCCTCATCCATCTTATCTTTCTCGGAACTGAGCACATGGTACATCGATCAGTAACATTGCAACCGTTGAGAGCTGAAGACTCTGGAGTCACTCTTCGGAATGAGCATGACCCAGAAGGAGACATTGAGGCAATTCTACCACAGGTTCGGGGCAGAATACCTGAGCTGAGCAGATACCAACGGATAGGATCGCAGGGTGATCGCGGCCTTCAAAAATGCCATCCAGCCCAATCAACTTGTCAATGCCTTTCTCATCAAGGGCACGCCCGATACAATCGATGAGCTGTCTCATTGAGTCAAGAAGTACATCAAGATTGAAGACGTGGATCGCCAAAGGAAGGCTGCGGAAATCAGGACTCCACACCAAGGCTATGCTAAGCCAGGGGCAGTGAAAAATGTCAACAAGCAGCAAGGTGAGTCGTCTCAGTGAGATACGAAGCGACAAAGGCAAGACGGGCCTGCAAGGCCATAATTGAACAGGGAGTTCACAGTATTGAACACCCCTATCGGCCAGATCTTGGAAATGATCAAAGGCGAACCTTACTTCAAGTGGGTGCTACTGCTTGAACCGGGAGAAAGGGGAGCTAAAGACTCATCAAGGTATTGCGAATACCATCAAGGCCAAGGCCATATTACTGTACAGTGTCGGGCACTTAAACATCACATTGAGGATCTCATCGAAGCGGTTCATCTCGACTGCTTCATTGACCTGCCTCAACGCAAGGAAACCAAAGCCGTAGGAGAAGTCCATTGGGGATTGACAACAACGCGTCTTCCCGGTCCTCCACCCGAAAGACGCCAGCTCCGGAAAATCAATGCGGTCTACGGGTATCATGGCTCGATGCCGTCATCCAACTTTGTCGATTGTTAGGTCAGGCGTATAGAACAAGCACGTCAAGTTCACCATGTGGTACTTGACCCCATCATATGCCTGAGCCAAAGGTGGAAGCAACTGTGCAGTTTTCGATGGCTGATATAGTCGGGATTGAGAGGACCTATAATCATCCCCTAGTCATACGACTGCAAATAGCAGACTACTTAGTGAAAAGGATTTTGATCGATGTGGGAAGTTCAATAGATGTACTATTTCTCAGCGCTTTCAATGCCATGTAGCTAGATTATGGCCAGTTGACAGACTCATCGACAGCGATAACAAGTTTCACAAGAGAAGCTGCAAAGGTAGTTGGTGAGATCACCCTCCCGATCACAACATGGCACCTTACCAATTTCACCCGGTTTATCGTAATCGAAGCTAATTCCACATACAACATCATCCTTAGGAGACCGTGGCTTCACTATTTGGATGCAGTCCCCTCATTGGCCCACCAAGTCATTAAGTTTTGGACTGACCAAAGCGTGATGAGCATTCGAGACGACCAGTCCTCAGCAGCCAAGTGCGAGCTCAGCGCCATCCATATGAAGACGACGTGCCAGATCGAGGGAGGAGACTCAGGCGAAGGTGAAGCTGAATCATTCATTATCAACCTATGGACTATGAAACAGATTCAAGCAGCTCAAATAGTTGAGCACCTCGCCGAACCAAATTGGAGAACTCAAAAAAGTCAATCACCATAAAAGACCGGCCAGGTAGTTGAACTTAAAGAGCTGATCGAACCAAGGAACCTGTTAAAGACCGACCAGTCAGTTGAACTTAAAGTGCTGACTATATCGACGAACTCAAAGAAGACCGGCCAGATAGCTGAACTTAAAGAGCTGATCGAATCGAGGAACCTGTTGAAGACCGACTGGTCAGTTGAACTTAAAGAATTGACCGTGTCGACGAACTTAAAAAAGATCAGTCGGACAGTTGAATTTAAAGAGCTGAACTAGTCGATGTGCTTGCAGAAAACTGATCGACTGGTTAAATTTAAAGAATCAGTTGAGTCGAAGAAGTCAAGGATGACCGACCCGAACACTGAATGGGAGGCGTCACCTGCAGTCGAACCCATACTACCTGTGGATCTGGGGGAAACAGGGAATCCGAGGATCATGTTCCTTGTGTCGCAACTGCCAAAGCCCCATATTGAAGCGATGACGACCTTCCTCAAGGTAAACCAGGATGTGTTCGCATGGTCAGTCGAAGATATGCCAGGTATCAAGCCGGAGATAGCTTGCCATCACCTCAACATTCGGGAAGGAGCTACACCAGTCCGTCAAAAGCCCCGGTCGCTAGCGCTGGAGAAGGCAGCTGTTGTCAACGCAGAGATAGAAAAGTTACTACAGGCCGCATCATCCGAGAGGCCAAATATCCAAGTTGGATCGCTAATATGGTCACCATCTCCAAGAAGTCCGGAGCTATACAGGTCTGTATTGATTTCACAAATCTTAACCAGGCTTGCCCGAAGGACAGCTACCCTCTGCCTTGAATTGATGCCTTAGTCGATTCATGGCCGGGCATGAGAGACTCTCGTTCATGGTTGGGTACTCGGGTTATCACCAAATCCCTATGTACCCGGAGGACCAAGAACATATGACCTTCATCATCAGCCGAGGCCTTTACTGCTACAAAATGATGCCCTTCGGGTTGAAGCATACGGAAGTGACTTACCAAAGGATGGTCAACAAAATGTTCGTCGAGCAAATTAGGAGGAACGTGGAGGTCTATGTCGACGACTTACTCGTGAAGAGCCGGGCGAAGGAGATGCATGTGCAAGATTTGGAGGAAACATTTGCAACTCTGCGAAGGTATAACATGAAATTAAACCCGCCTTTGGCATGATGTCAAGGAAGTTCCTGGGCTACTTGGTTACTCAACGGGGGATTGAAGCCAACCTGGAGCAGATCCGAGCCTTGGTGGAGATGCTATCACCCAAGTCGCGAAAGGAAGTATAGAAGCTAATCGGCCGGATAAATGTCCTTAATCGTTTTATATCCAAATCCTCATACTGATATCGGCCCCTGTTCAAAAGGCTAGGCAAGCTTGTACCTTTCGATAGGGGTCAGTGTTGTGAAGTGGCCTTCCAAGAGCTGAAGTCATACCTCGGCCGACCTCCAATCCTAACAGCCCTGAAGTCTGGAACAACGCTGGGAGTGTATCTTTTAGTATCTAAAGCAACAATTAGTGCAATACTGATATATGAGCGAGACGAAGTAAAGAGACATGTCTACTACGTCAGTCGCATCATGACTTCGGTCGAGACTAGATATGCGCAAATTGAGAAAGTAGCTCGGCAGGTGTACGCATCTAGAAGGCTCTGCTCATACTTCGTTGCCCATCCTATTAGAGTCATCATTGGGCATCCGTTGAAGGAGGTATTAGACAACTCCATTCGAGCTGGTCGTCTGACCAAATGGGCTGCTGAGCTTCAAGAGTTTGGCCCAAGATACGTGCCTCAGAAAGCGATCAAAGGCCAAGCACTCACTGACTTCCTCAGCAACTTCCTAGCGGAAGACTCAACAACAGTGCTAGGGATATTAGAAGACCTATCGGTTACTGTCAGTCGACCCGTGGGAGTCAGAATGATAGAAGGATAGGAAGGGAATGAAGAGGAAGGGTGAATATTGTTCATTGATGGCTCGTCATGCGCAGCCGGAAGTGGCGTAGGGGTAGTATTGATTACTCCCGACCACACGAAGCTCGAGAAGTCAGTACGATTACTTTTCCCAGCAACAAACAATGAAGCCGAATATGAAGCAATGTTGACAAGGCTAGAGATGTCAGAAGTATTGGGGGTGACCAACTTGCAGGTCTACGGCGACTCCCAGCTTGTGATCAACCAGATCATTGGTAAGTATGAAGCCCGCTATGCCAGAATGATGGCTTACTTGAAGCTAGTGCGGAAATTGATGGCCAAGTTTGAGAGCATAAACATCCATCAATTCTTTCGAGTGGAGAACAAGCGAGCCGATGCCCTTGTTAATCTAGCATCAGTCCTTGGAGAAGATGAGGGGAAGTATGTCATCATCGAAGTACAGGCTAGGCCAAGAGTCATAGGCCATACTGAAGAAGGCTCCCACAATGAAGAGACCCGAGTCATTGAAATCGTCGACATCATCACTACAAGCGAGAACTGGGTGGCTAGCATGAGAGGCTACTTGCTCGACGGGATACTACTGGAGGACTCAGGGGAATAAAAAAGGATCAAGACTCATGCACCTAGGTACACCCTTATAGAGGACGAGCTCTACAAGCGTTCATTCGGTGGGCCTTACCTCAAGTGCCTTACCAAGGAACAAGCAGCAGAAGTCATGAGGGACGTTCATGAAGGCGGATGCGAGAATCATTCAAGAAGAAGATCAAACTGCAGGTCTATTAATGGCCCACTATGGAGAGCGACGCGGGAGAATTTGTGAAGAGTTGCGTTCAATGTCAGAGGTTTGCAACCAATATCCATCAACTGGTAGAAGAGCTCCATCCGGTTTCTAACCCTTGACCGTTCCAACAGTGGGGGTTGGACATCTTGGGTCCCTTCCCAATGTCTCCTAATCGTCAAAGGTTTCTACTTGTCGCTATTGACTACTTCACAAAGTGGGTAGAAGCGATACCACTCTTGAAGATCGGAGAAGTGCTGGTTGGTAAGTTCCTATGGAGCAACATCATCTGCTGATTCGGCTTGCTCAAGATATTTGTCGTTGATAATGGCCGCCAGTTCGACATAGAGTCGATCAATAAATTTTGTACTGATAACAGTATCGAACTATTTTTCTCAACCCCTCGGTACCCTCAGAGCAATGGGCAGGCAAAATCTTCGAATCGAGCTATCCTAAACATGTTGAAGAAGAAGTTAGGGCAGAAGAAGGGCCTAGAGAGGACGCTCTACCGGGAGTTCTATGGGCCTACCGCACATCACCCAAGAGGCTGACGGAAGAATCTCCGTTTAGCCTTACCTATGGTTTCAAAGCGGTCCTCCCCACTGAAGTGCTAGTGCCAACACTACGGACAGTTGTAGTTGCCGACCCGAAGGTGAACGATGAGCTCCTGCGCGATAACCTAGATCTGTTGGAGGAAAAAAGGAAAAGAGCTAGAGCCCGCTTGGCTAGTTACCACCAAACAATCAAGAGAGCGTATGACCGCAAAGTCAAGAAGCACATTTTCAAACAAGGGGACCTAGTCATGCGAAAGGTTTTCGAGAACACGAAGGAGCCAGGGAGTGGCAATCTGGGAGCTACTTGGAAAGGACCGTACATCATTCATAGTATGGGAAAGAATGGAGCCTATCGTTTGAAAACTCAAAATGGCGATATGCTGGTAAAACCATAGAATGCAACCAACTTGCGCAAGTTCTACTAAAGCAACTGATCGGGGGAAATGCTTGAAACCACTTTGTAGCTCAATTTCATTCAATAAAAATGCACTTTCTTGGTGCTTTTGTGCATGTGTAGTGGTGGTAATCGACTAGAACAATAAAAAACCAAGTTGTACATAACACTCCATCCGAGTTCTACACATGGCCGACCAGTTTACAGGTCCCTTCGCAGGGCATGACCGATCGGTGAACGCCTTGGAAGATCGGTCGACAGACCCCGTTTGGATACGAATAGTCAACTAACTAAAGTCAAGTGGTACATAATGTTCCAAGCGAGTTCTACCACATGGCCGACTGGTTGACAGGTCCCTCGGAGGGCATGACCGGCTAGTGAACACCTTGGAAGATCGGTCGACAGACCTCGCTTGGGTACGACTGGTTAACAAACTAAAACCAAGTGGTACATACAACTCCAAGCGAGTTTTACTACATGACCGACCGGTTGGCAGGTCCCTTCGCAGGGCATGACTGGCTGGTGAACGCCTTAGAAGACCAGTCGATAGACCCCGCTTGGGTATGATCGGTCAACTAACTTAAACCCAGAGATACATAACACTCCAATTGAGATCCCTTCATTGGGCGAGACCGGTTGATGTGCAATCAATACTAGGGGTTGATGAAATGAAGTCAAGTGCAAACAGAAACTAAAACAGAAAGATAGATAACCACGACTAGTTCTATTACAGTGAAGAAGATAGTTCATTGCATTACAAAAATAGCTCAACATAGGAAGATCAAGTACATCAGTCCCCTAGGGACCCTTCCCTTTTCCATTCAACAGTTGACCCCACAGCTTGTCGATCTTCTTCCTCTACTCGGCTACCTGTGTGTCAAGAGTTGCCTGTGCTTCTTTGTTGATCTCTTCAAACTGATGCGCTAGTGCAGCCTTGCGTAGCTCGGCCTGTTGCTCCGTGGCAAGTTGGTGAGAAGACTTTAATGCGGCGACTTCAGCCTCGTAAGCAGTTTTAGCTACTGAAGCCACCCTACGGAGCCTCCGGACCACGGTGCCCTGGTTAGTGAATCGAATATTCACCGCCGAGAGCTCCGACCATGCATCTTGAAGCACAAACTCCAGTTCAAGATGATCCACAGTGTGCTCCGCCTTAACAGACTCCAACTGGCTTTTAAGTTCGGTCACCTCCTCGGAGTAAAGCTTCCGGGCTTCAGACAAGGTATCTCGGGTTAGAACTAGCTCCTGTTGAGCAATCCTAAGAGAACGCTCAACTTTCGCAACTCGCTGCGCGCTGTCTGAAGAAAGCTGTCAGCTAGTCGACAGAGGCGACCACCCATCTCCAGACAATTTGTCCCAAGCTGTCAACGCCAAGGAATAGAAGCAGTGGGCATCATAGAGATAATGGAATGAATCATGGCTAAACATAAACCACGAACTCGAGAAGGTGCTGTTGGGATTGATGTGTTCTAAGCTTGTAAAACTTTATGTTTTGGTCTAATAAAGATTGATAGTTATTATATGAGATGCATATAGGTGCGTAACATAGTTACGTGTTCTTTAGGAAACAGAGAGCCATGGTTATATGGTAGTCCACTGAGTTGAAGACTAAGTGGATTGGTCCCGTATAACCTAAATAAGTTCGCAGCTATGATCAGGTTGGTCGCCTCATCATGATAAGCTGTTGGCGATGACAGTTCATGGGATGTCTTCACCATGGTCATCACCAGGCACAGTGTCTGTGGCTGAACGGAACTAACACGGTGTACAGATCAGTGAGCAGACACTGGTACACTAAGCCGTGTTTCTGCTTAGGGTAAAACGGTCCTAAACCCTGAGGAACCACGTTTGATGGACTAACCAGTTGCGTGGTGCTTTGGCGCACCAATGTGTGAGGATCCATATGCAGTGATCCAAAACCACGGTGTACTGGGTTACCCGGATGGCGTTGCATTAGCGTGTCACTCCTGCAGGCCATCCACACCCCTTAAGGGAGGTGCGTTCCTTGGTGTGACTTACACTGTACCAAACCTAGGCCTGGTGGTCATCAGTTTGACTGTTGACCGGGTTCGATTACTCGACGGGGTAATCAGAGGTACGATATATAGGTCAACCTGGAATGAACCAAGTCATATGATCATTCGAGTTTGACGGTAGTCTTCACCGCTCGAAGTGAATCATGGCATCAAGTGGAGGGACAGCGGGTTTACCACTACTAAGCGGAGAGCAGGGGTATGATGGAGAACATAGTAAGTCTGGGTGAATTGGAGTGCAGCCTGCGTCGCACTCTGGGTGGCTACGCAGGTTAACTCGAGCTCAGAGGATCGATGGTACACTCGGGTAGTGTATCGATCGAGCTTGAGTTGGAAGCCATGAACCCCGGTCCCTGATGGTTCCACCTTATCAACATTATGTACGGTTCTTGAACCGTCTCCTCGGAACACCATAAGTATAAGGAAGAAAGAAGTATACACTCCATGTGTGCTTGGCACTAGAGCACGGTAGATGCGTAACTACATACGAGTACTAAGGGTTGAGCCCGAGACTAGTGTAGAGTCGTATGTAGTAATCCCTAGCCATAAGTGAAATTCGCTGCATAGGTACGATGCACCGGGGTATGTTGCGAGTTGACTAGTTGACTTTGCTAGAGGCACCCTCCGGTGGTCTCAGTTAATAGTAGGTAACTAGTAAAGATCACTTAAGAAGTGGCCGCTAGGTATCGCACGCTAGAAATGGTCAAAATGAGACGTCGGGGTGTTTTGGTAAAAACCTCACTCTGCCGGACCTCACTGTTGGCCGACCCTAGTAGTGAGGCACCTTGCTAGAGCCGGCCCTATGATGTAGGGATAAGAATCCCCCATCTATAGGGCCGGCCATATAGATAGGGATAGGGCGATAAAACGGTTAAGATCGAGCCCTAAAAAGTGGGAAAACGGATAAATACAACGAGAGATAAAAAGGAGATAATGGAGAGATATCTGTGGGAGGTCTTTATCCCCTTGGATCCTTATCCAAGGGGGTTGGCCGGCCCTATAAAAGGGCCTATGGGGCGCCGGCCCTATAGTCCAGAAAAATCGAACCCCCCCTCCTATCATCTCTCTAGTTCTCTCCCGTTTTATCTCCCGTTTCCCGCTTGCTACTTCGTCTTCCTCGCGTGGAGTTCTGAAGAAGGAGAAGGGTCGTTCTTCGGAGGCACTCAGAGATCCGAGAGCGACGTTCCGTGCATCGTGTGAGATCGGGTGAACAAGAAGGTAACATCTCCATTCGTACCATCGGCATCTTCGCGAACGATCTTCCGTCTCCATCGACAAAGAAGACAATTCTCCGCGGTTAAAAGATCCGTACAAAAGGTATGTGTAATCTAACATGTAGATCTAGCGAGCATTATGATTTGCATGCATGCTAGTTAATCATTACGCTAGATTGCCGTTAGGGGTTTTCGATTCTCGTGCATACACATGCACACATATATAGATTAGTTTCTATGAAAAATTAAATAGTGTAACGTGCACCATGAACGGTCTTTCGACCGCCAAATCGCTTCCGCTGCGAGCCTCTGACCCGGATTAACATCCAATAATTGGTATCAGAGCCGCATTAGTGGTGTGCGTTTCATGTTTTTTTTATGAAACCAACATGTGTGCGCATGATGAATGCGTGAGATCATCGGGGTTCTTACGCTTAGATCATGCATATGTATAGATTGTGCTTGTTCTATTAATCATTCTTGCAGGGCGCCGCTATAAAAAATCTAGATCTATGATTTGTGCTTGCTACTGGGGGTCGGACCCCGAGTTAGCAATTGTCTGGATTTGCTTTCTGTGTGTGGATATATAATTGAGCCGTAGATTGGGCGAGTGATGGGGGTTGACCATCCTCGGTTTCCCATGGCCTTTTCCTAGGTGTGTTTTCTTTTCTTTCTAGGAAATTGTGTACGAGCGAGCACTTGCTCGAAGCGTACTAGACTTTTTCGGTTACAGATCGAGAAGAAAATTGTGCCAAAGAAATCCACCATCGAGAGCGGAAGCGGAACCCTGGAGGATGAAGACGATCCGGCAAAGTGTTTGCAAGCGCGACAAAGGAGCCGGACCGAGGAACCTTGCGAAGAGAGCTAGAGGCCTGCGCTGTGCTAATTAGGTTCAGGGGTTGGACCCTGAACTTAATTCAGTTTTAATGGTTGCTTTCTTTAATTAGTTCTTTATGCTTCATATCGAACCCCGATGAGATAATATGATTATCTGTTTTCAGAGGGATGCCTTTCCCTTCCGGTCCAAGCGACTGTTTGAGGATAGGATCCCGCTAGATGACGCCTATTATTTAGTTGATTTTTGATGTTAGTGGGATCCCATCACATATGGTTATGCCACCATTAGGTTAGCACCTGACTAGTCGGGTGTGCCTATTTGGCCAGCATCGAAATCAAAGATGAGATGGAGATCCATTGAACATCAATTGTCAAATTTATAAGCGAGGCGCCATGACTAGTGGGAGTCCTTTCCAGTGAGTCTGACTCTAAGATTAGCTCCAGAGCATTAGCGTGATAACCAATTTTGCAAAGCATCGATATTCTTGGAATATGTAATGTGACCCTTGAATGGAGAAATCCACTTGAGGCAGGGACTATGATATTCCGAGAGTGATTAATGCTATGCGAAGGGCTTGAACGCTAGTGGGAGCACGGTGTGACCAGGGTCTAGTATTTAGGAGGTCGCTACCTTTGCATTTGCATAAATTCATACTCGCAAAATAACCCTCATATATTTATAAGGGATGTAATAGAGGATTTTTAGAGATCCTCTGGCCTCCACGGCTAATCACTTCGTACTCGGGTGGAAGGGCATAACTCAACAACCCCCTCGGGTGAGAGCTGTGTTTTTCTATGCCAAGCTACTTAGTGATCTCCTTCGGGATATGGCGGTTACAGTGCCAAGTGTTCAGGCTTTACTCACCCTCGTGGGGGCCGTTAGAATTCCCGTGCCGTAATTGCCTAAGCTCGTGGGTAAGCATCCTAAGTACGCGTGAGGTATTCGTTGCGAAGACAACGGTGATCACGTGGTACTGGCCAAAAGATAACCATGGTCCATCAAAGCCCGTAGTTGGCAGATTTGGATAGGGTCAAGGGAAAGACCCGTGTAAGCGGAAGACCTGCACACTGCCCCCTCGGACAGGTGTAGCCTACTCCGAGATCTTACATACATGGTTAATTAATCCATGAGATGGCTTCGCTTGAGGGTAGCGTTGTCATATGGATATAATTAGTTTGTTTTAAAAATCCATAAAAATAAGTTTTCATGCATCTCATATATTTAGTCTTTGATTTTCAGATGACCAAGTTAGACCCCCTGTCCGCTATCCTAAATGACCACAAACTTACCGGTCCCAACTATGAGGACTGGAAGCGCAACCTGTACCTAGTCTTAAGGATAGGTAAACACATATCAGCCCTGAATGACCCTGTGCCAGATTTGCCAGGACCCTCTGCCACAGAGGCACAGTGTCAAGTCTCCAAATAACGCATTTTATCGCTTATTTCTTACTGCATTATCATCGCTTTCCTACGTAAAACTTGTCATATACTCGTAAAGCGCATCATTTTCTTTGCACCAATGCATAGTAGACTTTAATACGGACATAACGGTATATTGGTTCGCACTCATACGATACATGCATGAAAAATACGGATCCCAATAGTCCAAATTATCCTTTTATCGATAATCGCATTTGAATCTGATAAGTGTCATTTCATGTGTGTCTTTCAGGGAATGAATCCGGTTATTGGCGAAGCTAGCTCAAGAGCATCATGATAGAGTGATGAACATTTTCATGGAGAGTCGATGGAGCATGCACAGGCTGTTTGGAGGCTTTTCTGAAGATCAATGGAAAAAAGAATATCTATGATGATTCAGTCAAGGGAAGACTTCAACAAGCCGATCGATGCAATGCATGATACGAACTGGAGGAGGACTACAGACATACAAATAGGCGATGATGGGTTTGATGATGGATTCAGATTACGATGACCAAAGCCTGCTCAAGTTTCCCGCATGATCCCATTGCGCTTGAACCCAGTTGTACCTATTCCATTCCTATGCAAACAAACCCAAGCCCAACTCTGATCCACCAAGCCCATGCAAGCACCCACCGTCCGATCCATGACCTCATGCATGCAACCTAGCCGCGCAGCTCATCTCTAGAGTTGATCTCATCCATTGCATAAAATCGATCACAGCTGTCCATATACCCAGCTGTACCCGAGCCCCTTCTTTCCCGTTTCTCTAATTTCTTTTTAGTCCCAATTCATCCCAATCGTCCGATCAATGAACCCATCCGCAGCCCTCCGCCCAAGCCTCATCCCGACCGTCCAAACCCGGCTGTACCTATTCCGTCCATGCACATGCATGCATGCATGATGTGCCACGTGAAAACAAAACCAAGCATTCGATCACAGCAGCCCCTCTTCTTCCCACCATCCTAGCCGTCCGATCCTAGAACCAGAGCATGCAGCCCTCCAGCACACCGGATCCCACCGAACTCAGCTCTCTCTCCCGTTTCTTTCCTCTCTTTCTAAAAACCGAAACCCAGCTCCGGACTCCTCTCCCTCCAACCCGATCACAGCCGTCCGATGCCATGCAACCTTTAAAACCGGATCCCACGTACCGAACCACCCAGCCATGCGAGCCCGAACTTTTCTCTCTCCTCCTGGTTTTTCTCTCTCTAAAACTCCGCTTCTCTCTCCTCGTCACAACGCAGCAGCTCAGCACCGATCTTCTCTATCCTTTCCGACCTGATCGGCCTGCACCCGAATCTCTTTCTCTCTCTACGAGCTTCTCTCCCTATCTTTCCTTCAAACGAACCCACCGATCTTCTCTCTATCCTAACCGCACTTTTCTCTCTCTAAAACCGAACTTCTCTCCTCTCTCTTTCCTTATATCTCTCTCCACCCGATCGTTTCTCTCTCTCTTCATTACCATATCCGAGACCCACGACCCATCTTCTCTCTATCCCGTTCTCTTCTCTCTCTAAATCCCTCACGATCTCTCATCCGAACGTCTCTCTCTCTCCTTGCCTAAACCGGACCCCCTCTTCTCTATATATATAGGGGTGGCCGAACTTAACAAAAGGGGACGAACCATTAGACCACCACACGGAGGCCGAGCACCACCATCTAATACACCCGGACCACTACCAATCCATCACCCGAGGCCGAACCATCACGTTCCACCGAATCCGAACTTTTTCCACCATCTAAGCCCGAACCTTCATCACCACCACCCGAACCATCAACCCGAACATCATCAGACCATCTTCCATCACCCCCGGACTTTCATCGACCCTACATCGCCTCATCATCTTCACCACCATTCCGACCGAGCATCTACGAGCCACGCTTGCCGAAGTCACGCCGCACTCCATCATCCTTGCCGTGGAAGACAATCATCGCACGACACCGTCATCATCGTCGCACGTCGTCACCATCGCCGGAAGCTGTCGTCCACGAGCACCATTCTTCATATTTTTTCATTAATGGAGCTTGCACGCACTTATGCTTTTCTGTTGAATTTTATAAACATGCACGGCTAAACCCCTAGCTAAGGCTATGGGGGATGCCTAGTAGTTATTATGTGTTTCTTTGATCAGTAATAATGTTTTAATTGTCTTATGATTGAATCCTATATGAATGACACTATTCTAAGATGTATGGCATCTAGCTTGCAAATTTGTTTGATTTCGTATCGACTCCGGGCATACGTAATGCTTGCGAATCCCTGTGGCTTGATGTCACGAGCTTCACGAGTCTCTCGTCATATGCTTTTTAATCTATTTTAGTATGATAGATGCATATCTTTAGAAATCGATGCATGTGTACAAGTCCTTTTGATTGCACATCGACTCCGGGCATGTGCAATGCTTAAAGACCTCTGTAGCATGCGTCCGAACTTAATTTTCATGCTATCATCATATATAGTTACTGATCAAAAGAATGCATAAGATACTACTAGGTTGAACCCGGATGCCTTAGCCTCATCTCCATCGTAACCTTTTTTAATTAATTGCAATATTTAGTTCTAGTTAATTTAGTAACGTAGTTTCATTTTCTCGTGCTCCACTCTCAGTGGAAAACCCTGAATTACATTCACATTCACGCACTGTCATCACACTAGTTCCAATTAGTCCTTCAATCCCTGTGGAATCGACCTCGGACTCACCGAGATTACTACTTCGCTACACACCATATACTTGGGGTTAAATTGCACTTTTTAGTCCCTTAATTAGGACTACTTAAAGTTGTAGCAAGTTTTTGGCGCCGTTGCCGGGGATTGTAACGGACGAATAGGAACTTCGCATCCACGTTTTTCCTTTTAGTCTTTGTTTTTTCTGTACATTCAATATACTAAGTACTTCTTTTCTTTCTTTTCAGGTAAAAAAAAAAAGATCTGAAGCACAGTAGACTGTTGATTGTGAAGGAGGAGTACTACGCACTTGCCTGAATAAAGATCTGCTTATTCCTGGTACACTCGTTCTTTAAATTCTCTGTATTGGCTATCTCGCATCAACTTACGCTCTCGTGGGAAAGCTCGGCACATACGTCTCGGTGTAGGCGTATGTGTGTCTAGTCTGTTATCCCCTTCAAACGAAAGCGTTCGTATAGAAGGCTTTAGGTGGTGCATACATTGTTTTGTGATTATACTAGGCCACCTGTTCATTTCTAATTGTTCATTCTGAATGCTTAAATCCTAATTCATTTGAAATCATGACTAGGACTTTACGTGATTACTTGCAAAATGGCTCAACTTATTCAGACATGTATGATTCGAATGGGTGGAATAAATCTAATGCGAATAATTATCACGTGCCTTCTGCTTATGCTCCTTATGTGAGTTTACATATGAAGACTATTAATGATACATGTAAAGAACGCTTGCAAACTAATCAACATACTCTGCAATATTATCGTGAGCATTCTATGCATGATACTTATGTTCCACCATATAAGAAATCCCTTGAAGATACATTGCAATCATTTTTAAAGAATTCCACACAAATTATTCAAGATCTTCAAACACCAATTAACAGAAGTGATCAATCTTATCTTGACAATGACGAGGAAGAGATTTTGATCTCTCCACCTCAATTTAACCCCATGAATGATGAGGATAAGGGCAATGAGGAAAGCACAAGTGGCATCCCCATAGAAGGCAAGCTTTCTGAATTTGATTTTCTAAATCCTTTGGAAGCTTGTCTAACCAAGATTGATGACATTGATAATAACGTGAATTTTGGAGAAAACAATGTCATTCTAATTAACATTGATGACATCAATGAGGATGAGATCTCTGAGAAAAAAACTGCTCTTCTACTTAATATTGATGACATTAATAAGGATGTGAATTTTGCAGAAGTTAATTGTCTCCCATGTAATATTGATGATGATATTATTATTAAAAATACCAAATTTTCTATGTCTAAACTCAATAATGATATTATTACTCTCCATTCTGATATTGAAGAATCAAAACCTAACTTGCAAATTCAATCACCTGAGTCAGAGGATATATATTTGGGCCAAGAAAGATGTTCTATGATGATTTCCTATAAATCGAATATGGATTTTGAAACTAAATTAATGGATGAACATAAAGAAAATATAGGGTGGAATATAAATAAAATTTATATTCTCCAGTTTGAAGAGAATACAAATTCAGCTCATACACAACAATGTAATATTGCCCCTAATAGAAAGGATGTGGTGAGAGAATATAAGCAGTCATATTATATCTCCGGATATGCCTTCTTTATGCATGACTACTCTTTATTTTTTTTGAAAATTCCAAAAGATCTTATTTATAAAGATTGATCTTTTGCTTGTATATTAGTTTTGTTTTTCTTGTTATTCTATTTTCTTTCTAGTAAATGTCCTTGGAAAGCAGTAGAAATATGTGAAATCTTCTTTTCAGGTAATCTCTAACCCTTCTCCATGTTTTTCTTGCAAACTGATATATCCTTCATGTTTCTATATTTGAATCTCCATGAAATATCATTATGTGCATTATTTTTTTAAACATTGAGGACAATGTCATATTTAGGTTGGGGGGTGAGAATCCTGACGAATTCTAATTTTGTGCATTTTTTCTACTTCTCCAAATACCTATTTATTATGTTTATTCATTTTTCAAAAAAAAAAAAAAAAACTTTCTTTTCTTGCATATGATTATAAAATTTGTTAGTTTTTAATTTCTTGTCGACTATATAAAAAAAAATTATTATTTACTCTGGAAGTTTTGGAGTATAATTTTGTGTACTCTTGTTAGAATTATATGACACTTAGTGACATAGATTATAAAAGGCTTAAGTTCTAGTCGAAAGGTGTTGACGTTGAGCTCCCTTTATTAATTCCTTCTTATGGAGTGTCAGGTTAATTGTACTTTGAAAACTTCACTACACTTCTAGCTTGCACCTTTGGAGTCTAGGTTCGATAGGTTGTTGTTGATCTGATAATACTTAGAGGCCTGATGAACCACGACTGTCTTGTTCACTTAGTTTGCTCTATGGAGAGATAGGGTGAAAAAAAAAAAAAGGGCAACTAGTGGATTAGACCAGGTACAGCGAAAAGGACAACCTATTACAAGGTCTAGGGTCGAGTTATGTAGAAGTCCTAACTTACATGCAACTATATTAGTGAAGCATGGTGTATAGGGTTATGAGAATGATCCTATATACACATAGTGAATCTAATGTAGAAGCAACATGGGGATGGCTACCTGACTTATGAGAGCGTTGGCAGCGTGTCATGGGCACAGAGTGCAGCTACCATGGTGTAAATTAGGAAGCGATACATAGTTAGATCCTTAAAAAAGGAGACCTGAAAAAAAAAAAAAAAAAAAAGAAAAAAGAAAAAAGAAAAGAGATAGTGTGAAAGCCGTCGCTGTAAAAACACGAGTAAGCATGGAATATCACATATAAAGCCCTTGTGGTATTAAAGTGAACATCTACACCTCTCGTAAACCTGGACAGACAGCGGGGTTTTGAATCAGTGGTTAAGGTCGTTCGACTGTTCTTGGTGCTTATTAGTATTGATGCATCCTTGAAAACCAAATCTCTAGTCGTGTTAAGTCCAGATATCACCGAGCACTCGAGTACAGTCAGTTTGATATTTCCTACCGGAGGGTTAATAACCGGAACTCAATCGATGACTCGGTAAACTAGAAGTTAGCTAATATTAATCTATGAGCTTTGTGCCGTAGAATCTCTAGTCTTGAGTACTTTAAATTATTCATCAAAACTTTCCGTTAAATAAAAAAATATATATTGCTTTATGTTGTTTTACCATTTAATAAAAAAAAAAAACTTTTTGGGGATAGAAATCATGCATTATTATCGAAAATCTTTGCATTGAATTCTCGCTTATTTTGCTTGAGGACTAGCAAAAAGCTGGTTGGGGGGTGTGTCAAGTCTCCAAATAACGCATTTTATCGCTTATTTCTTACTGCATTATCATCGCTTTCCTACGTAAAACTTGTCATATACTCGTAAAGCGCATCATTTTCTTTGCACCAATGCATAGTAGACTTTAATACGGACATAACGGTATATTGGTTCGCACTCATACGATACATGCATGAAAAATACGGATCCCAATAGTCCAAATTATCCTTTTATCGATAATCGCATTTGAATCTGATAAGTGTCATTTCATGTGTGTCTTTCAGGGAATGAATCCGATTATTGGCGAAGCTAGCTCAAGAGCATCATGATAGAGTGATGAACATTTTCATGGAGAGTCGATGGAGCATGCACAGGCTGTTTGGAGGCTTTTCTGAAGATCAATGGGAAAAAGAATATCTATGATGATTCAGTCAAGGGAAGACTTCAACAAGCCGATCGATGCAATGCATGATACGAACTGGAGGAGGACTACAGACATACAAATAGGCGATGATGGGTTTGATGATGGATTCGGATTACGATGACCAAAGCCTGCTCAAGTTTCCCGCATGATCCCATTGCGCTTGAACCCAGTTGTACCTATTCCATTCCTATGCAAACAAACCCAAGCCCAACTCTGATCCACCAAGCCGATGCAAGCACCCACCTTCCGATCCATGACCTCATGCATGCAACCTAGCCGCGCAGCTCATCTCTAGAGTTGATCTCATCCATTGCATAAAATCGATCACAGCTGTCCATATACCCAGCTGTACCCGAGCCCCTTCTTTCCCGTTTCTCTAATTTCTTTTTAGTCCCAATTCATCCCAACCGTCCGATCAATGAACCCATCCACAGCCCTCCGCCCAAGCCTCATCCCGACCGTCCAAACCCGGCTGTACCTATTCCGTCCATGCACATGCATGCATGCATGATGTGCCACGTGAAAACAAAACCAAGCATTCGATCACAGCAGCCCCTCTTCTTCCCACCATCCTAGCCGTCCGATCCTAGAACCAGAGCATGCAGCCCTCCAGCACACCGGATCCCACCGAACTCAGCTCTCTCTCCCGTTTCTTTTCTCTCTTTCTAAAAACCGAAACCCAGCTCCGGACTCCTCTCCCTCCAACCCGATCACAGCCGTCCGATGCCATGCAACCTTTAAAACCGGATCCCACGTACCGAACCACCCAGCCATGCGAGCCCGAACTTTTCTCTCTCCTCCTAGTTTTTCTCTCTCTAAAACTCCGCTTCTCTCTCCTCGTCACAACGCAGCAGCTCAGCATCGATCTTCTCTGTCCTTTCCGACCCGATCGGCCTGCACCCGAATCTCTTTCTCTCTCTACGAGCTTCTCTCCCTATCTTTCCTTCAAACGAACCCACCGATCTTCTCTCTATCCTAACCGCACTTTTCTCTCTCTAAAACCGAATTTCTCTCCTCTCTCTTTCCTTATATCTCTCTCCACCCGATCGTTTCTCTGTCTCTTCATTACCATATCCGAGACCCACGACCCATCTTCTCTCTATCCCGTTCTCTTCTCTCTCTAAATCCCTCACGATCTCTCATCCGAACGTCTCTCTCTCTCCTTGCCTAAACCGGACCCCCTCTTCTCTATATATATAGGGGTGGCCGAACTTAACAAAAGGGGACGAACCATTAGACCACCACACGGAGGCCGAGCACCACCATCTAATACACCCGGACCACTACCAATCCATCACCCGAGGCCGAACCATCACGTTCCACCGAATCCGAACTTTTTCCACCATCTAAGCCCGAACCTTCATCACCACCACCCGAACCATCAACCCGAACATCATCAGACCATCTTCCATCACCCCCGGACTTTCATCGACCCTACATCGCCTCATCATCTTCACCACCATTCCGACCGAGCATCTACGAGCCACGCTTGCCGAAGTCACGCCGCACTCCATCATCCTTGCCGTGGAAGACAATCATCGCACGACACCGTCATCATCGTCGCACGTCGTCACCATCGCCGGAAGCTGTCGTCCACGAGCACCATTCTTCATATTTTTTCATTAATGGAGCTTGCACGCACTTATTCTTTTCTGTTGAATTTTATAAACATGCACGGCTAAACCCCTAGCTAAGGCTATGGGGGATGCCTAGTAGTTATTATGTGTTTCTTTGATCAGTAATAATGTTTTAATTGTCTTATGATTGAATCCTATATGAATGACACTATTCTAAGATGTATGGCATCTAGCTTGCAAATTTGTTTGATTTCGTATCGACTCCGGGCATACGTAATGCTTGCGAATCCCTGTGGCTTGATGTCACGAGCTTCACGAGTCTCTCGTCATATGCTTTTTAATCTATTTTAGTATGATAGATGCATATCTTTAGAAATCGATGCATGTGTACAAGTCCTTTTGATTGCACATCGACTCCGGGCATGTGCAATGCTTAAAGACCTCTGTAGCATGCGTCCGAACTTAATTTTCATGCTATCATCATATATAGTTACTGATCAAAAGAATGCATAAGATACTACTAGGTTGAACCCGGATGCCTTAGCCTCATCTCCATCGTAACCTTTTTTAATTAATTGCAATATTTAGTTCTAGTTAATTTAGTAACGTAGTTTCATTTTCTCGTGCTCCACTCTCAGTGGAAAACCCTGAATTACATTCACATTCACGCACTGTCATCACACTAGTTCCAATTAGTCCTTCAATCCCTGTGGAATCGACCTCGGACTCACCGAGATTACTACTTCGCTACACACCATATACTTGGGGTTAAATTGCACTTTTTAGTCCCTTAATTAGGACTACTTAAAGTTGTAGCAAGTTTTTGGCGCCGTTGCCGGGGATTGTAACGGACGAATAGGAACTTCGCATCCACGTTTTTCCTTTTAGTCTTTGTTTTTTCTGTACATTCAATATACTAAGTACTTCTTTTCTTTCTTTTCAGGTAAAAAAAAAAAGATCTGAAGCACAGTAGACTGTTGATTGTGAAGGAGGAGTACTACGCACTTGCCTGA
The DNA here is from genome assembly GCA_947650365.1 of Chamaelirium japonicum. NCBI lineage: Eukaryota > Viridiplantae > Streptophyta > Magnoliopsida > Liliales > Melanthiaceae > Chamaelirium > Chamaelirium japonicum. The sequence continues at coordinate 70,263,493 of OX393552.1, forward strand.
ATAAAGATCTGCTTATTCCTGGTACACTCGTTCTTTAAATTCTCTGTATTGGCTATCTCGCATCAACTTACGCTCTCGTGGGAAAGCTCGGCACATACGTCTCGGTGTAGGCGTATGTGTGTCTAGTCTGTTATCCCCTTCAAACGAAAGCGTTCGTATAGAAGGCTTTAGGTGGTGCATACATTGTTTTGTGATTATACTAGGCCACCTGTTCATTTCTAATTGTTCATTCTGAATGCTTAAATCCTAATTCATTTGAAATCATGACTAGGACTTTACGTGATTACTTGCAAAATGGCTCAACTTATTCAGACATGTATGATTCGAATGGGTGGAATAAATCTAATGCGAATAATTATCACGTGCCTTCTGCTTATGCTCCTTATGTGAGTTTACATATGAAGACTATTAATGATACATGTAAAGAACGCTTGCAAACTAATCAACATACTCTGCAATATTATCGTGAGCATTCTATGCATGATACTTATGTTCCACCATATAAGAAATCCCTTGAAGATACATTGCAATCATTTTTAAAGAATTCCACACAAATTATTCAAGATCTTCAAACACCAATTAACAGAAGTGATCAATCTTATCTTGACAATGACGAGGAAGAGATTTTGATCTCTCCACCTCAATTTAACCCCATGAATGATGAGGATAAGGGCAATGAGGAAAGCACAAGTGGCATCCCCATAGAAGGCAAGCTTTCTGAATTTGATTTTCTAAATCCTTTGGAAGCTTGTCTAACCAAGATTGATGACATTGATAATAACGTGAATTTTGGAGAAAACAATGTCATTCTAATTAACATTGATGACATCAATGAGGATGAGATCTCTGAGAAAAAAACTGCTCTTCTACTTAATATTGATGACATTAATAAGGATGTGAATTTTGCAGAAGTTAATTGTCTCCCATGTAATATTGATGATGATATTATTATTAAAAATACCAAATTTTCTATGTCTAAACTCAATAATGATATTATTACTCTCCATTCTGATATTGAAGAATCAAAACCTAACTTGCAAATTCAATCACCTGAGTCAGAGGATATATATTTGGGCCAAGAAAGATGTTCTATGATGATTTCCTATAAATCGAATATGGATTTTGAAACTAAATTAATGGATGAACATAAAGAAAATATAGGGTGGAATATAAATGAAATTTATATTCTCCAGTTTGAAGAGAATACAAATTCAGCTCATACATAACAATGTAATATTGCCCCTAATAGAAAGGATGTGGTGAGAGAATATAAGCAGCCATATTATATCTCCGGATATGCCTTCTTTATGCATGACTACTCTTTATTTTTTTTGAAAATTCCAAAAGATCTTATTTATAAATATTGATCGTTTGCTTGTATATTAGTTTTGTTTTTCTTGTTATTCTATTTTCTTTCTAGTAAATGTCCTTGGAAAGCAGTAGAAATATGTGAAATCTTCTTTTCAGGTAATCTCTAACCCTTCTCCATGTTTTTCTTGCAAACTGATATATCCTTCATGTTTCTATATTTGAATCTCCATGAAATATCATTATGTGCATTATTTTTTTAAACATTGAGGACAATGTCATATTTAGGTTGGGGGGTGAGAATCCTGACGAATTCTAATTTTGTGCATTTTTTCTACTTCTCCAAATACCTATTTATTATGTTTATTCATTTTTCAAAAAAAAAAAAAAACTTTCTTTTCTTGCATATGATTATAAAATTTGTTAGTTTTTAATTTCTTGTCGACTATATAAAAAAAAAAATTATTATTTACTCTGGAAGTTTTGGAGTATAATTTTGTGTACTCTTGTTAGAATTATATGACACTTAGTGACATAGATTATAAAAGGCTTAAGTTCTAGTCGAAAGGTGTTGACGTTGAGCTCCCTTTATTAATTCCTTCTTATGGAGTGTCAGGTTAATTGTACTTTGAAAACTTCACTACACTTCTGGCTTGCACCTTTGGAGTCTAGGTTCGATAGGTTGTTGTTGATCTGATAATACTTAGAGGCCTGATGAACCACGACTGTCTTGTTCACTTAGTTTGCTCTATGGAGAGATAGGGTGAAAAAAAAAAAAAAAGGGCAACTAGTGGATTAGACCAGGTACAGCGAAAAGGGCTACCTATTACAAGGTCTAGGGTCGAGTTATGTAGAAGTCCTAACTTACATGCAACTATATTAGTGAAGCATGGTGTATAGGGTTATGAGAATGATCCTATATACACATAGTGAATCTAATGTAGAAGCAACATGGGGATGGCTACCTGACTTATGAGAGCGTTGGCAGCGTGTCATGGGCACAGAGTGCAGCTACCATGGTGTAAATTAGGAAGGGATACATAGTTAGATCCTTAAAAAAGGAGACCTGAAAAAAAAAAAAAAAAAAGAAAAAAAGAAAAAAGAAAAGAGATAGTGTGAAAGCCGTCGCTGTAAAAACACGAGTAAGCATGGAATATCACATATAAAGCCCTTGTGGTATTAAAGTGAACATCTACACCTCTCGTAAACCTGGACAGACAGCGGGGTTTTGAATCAGTGGTTAAGGTCGTTCGACTGTTCTTGGTGCTTATTAGTATTGATGCATCCTTGAAAACCAAATCTCTAGTCGTGTTAAGTCCAGATATTGTTGGATGTGAATCCATGGCAGAGGCCCGTAGCGGAAGCAAAGTGATGGTCCGAGGACCGTAGGCGGTGTGCGTTACATATCAAAATTTTCATCGAAACGTTCTACATATGCGTGTATGAAACTAGCATGGCAACTACGCGAACCCCTAACGACGATCTAACGCAAAAGAACAATCTAGCATGAATGCATGTTCTAATTATGTTAGATCTACTTGTTAGAGATCATACCTGCATGCGGAATCTTTCACCGCGACAAATTTCTTCTTTGTCGATGGAGACGGGCTACGGATCTGCTCGATATAGCTTCGGTACGACAGCCATAACTTTCTGCTCCGAACTCTGATTGGGCTGAAATTTGGACTGCAAGTAGCCAGCTTCGAGACGCAACTTTTGAAACAAGTTTCACGTCGTTTGGACTTCTGTAGCTCCCGGAATCACAGAAACAACGCTGATTTTCTGTGCAGATTCTGGACAGCAAAAGGTTGCGGGAGACGCCTTCTAGTTCACCCGATCTCACACGATGCACGGCACCTCGTCGATGGATCTCTGAGTGCCTCCATACGATGAGTCTTCTCCTTCTACGAAACACCATGCGAGGAAGACGAGTCGCCATCCAATGGCGCAAGCGAGGGAGAGAGAGACGAGGGAGGAGATGCGAAGAGAGGAGAGGGGCTTCGGTTTCCCCATGGCTTGCATGGCCGGCCCTAGGGCTTGCCCATGCTACTAATTTCGTGCACCCTCTCTCTCCTTCTCATATATATAGCCGGCCTATCCATATGGATAAGGACAGTATGGATAAGGATGATTGATTCAAACCTTATCCCTATATATCTCTTCTTTATCTCTATCCTTTCCTTGTTTTCGAAAACAGTCAAAACCAGCCCGTTTTCTGCGCCTCATAACCGGCCCCTTCATCGGAGGCAACAACCTCCCGAAACTAATGGGGCCGGCCTTGACCAGTCTCTCAACACTTAGGGCCGGCCCCCTTAGTGCATAGTGGTGCATTGTATGACCAAAACGCCCTTATGCCACTAGTTGACCGTTCCTCGTGTACGAGACTTTACAAGGCACACATAAGTGAAGTGCAGCAGTGATTTCACTATTCTCTGAGGTTCCCGTAGGGTGCCCCTAGTGAAGTCAACTAGTCAACTCGCAACAAGTCCCGGTGCATCGCACCCATGTGGCAAAGTCCACTTATGGCAAGGAATTGCTACATGCGTCTCTGCACTAACCTAGGGTTTCCCCTTAGTGCACACACGTAGCTACGCATCTACCGTGCACTAGTGCGAAGCACTCACGGAGTGTATGCTTGGACTTCTCGCTTCCTCTAACTACGTTCTGTGTTTCGAGGAGATGGTATAAGAACCGTACATAATATCGATAAGGTGGAACCTTCAGGGACCAGGGTTCATGGCTTCCAACTCAGACTCGATCGACACACTACCCGAGTGTACCATCGATCCTCTGAGTCCGAGTTAACCTGCGTAGCCACCCAGAGTGCGACGCAGGCTGCACTCCAATCCCCCCGGACTTACTATGTTCTCCCACATACCCCTGCTCTCCGCTTAGTATGGTAAACTCGCTGTCCCTCCACTGGTGCCATGACGCAACTCGAGCGGTGGAGAATACCGTCAGACTCGAGTGCTCATATGACTCGGTTCCTTCCAGGTTGACCACGTACATCGTACCTCCGATAACTCTGCCGAGTAACCGGATCCGTCACCAGTCGAACTGATGACCACCTGGCCAGGGTTTAATACGACGTAGGTCAGACCAAGGAACGCACCTCCCGTTAGGGGTGTGGATAGCCTGCAGGAGTGACATGCTGATGCAACGCCAGCCGGGTAACCCAGTACACCGTGGTTTTGGATCACTGCATCCGGATCCTCACACATTGGTGCGCCAAAGCACCACACAACTGGTTAGTCCACCAGACATGGCTCCTCAGGGTTTAGGACCGTTTTACCCTAAGCAGAAACACGGTTTAGTGCACCGATATCTGCTCATCGATCTGTGCACCGTGTTGGTTCCGTTCGGCCACAGACACTGTGCCTGGTAATGACCGTGGTGGAGACACCCACACTCTGTCATCCCAACAGCTTAACCTGATAGGGCGACCAACCCTAATCAGAGCTGCGAACGTATTTAGGTTACATGGTACCAGTCCCTTGAGTCTCCCACTCAAGAGGATTACCATGTAGCCATGGCTCTCTGTTCTGTAATCAGAACACGTACTAAGGTACGTACCTAGATGCAATCTTATACTATGATCCATACATAGCTAAACTATAGGTTTTTACGAGCTATAGACCTCATCAATTCTAACAATCTCCCACTAGGTCTAACGAGGAATAACGGTGTTGAGCTCTGTAGCTTCTACATGCTACCCAAAAGCCTTTGCAGGAATTCCCTAATGGAATTGGCAACATTGTCTGTAGATTCCACCTCAGTACCGCTACTTGCATTTCCTCCTATAACTGTCAGATCAAGTGAAGTTTGTACTTGATGGGTTTCCCCTCACGGTGGTGCCTAGTCTCCTTGGACCTTGCTTACCGCTCTTCTGTTGCAACAACAGATAACTGAGCTTCTGGTACGCGTCCCAAGTTCTCTAAGAACTTCCTAAGCCTTACCACCTGATATATTACCTAGCACGCAACAACGTGCTAAGCCTCTGTAGTAGAGTCTGTGATTCACTCTTGCTTCACACTCTACCAACTACCGCTTCTAATCCCAAGATGAAAATAATCCCTGAAATCGATTCTCTGGAATACACATCTGACACTAAAGTTAGATCCTGTGTGTCCAATCGATATCAGGACCTGTGAAGTGCAAGCTAACTCACAATCCTTACTTAACGAGGATTTCTGAGTATACCCTTCACATCGGTCCAAAGATCTGGACCCAGGTTCGACTGAAACCGACCCATCTTCCTGCTGCGTAATAGATATCTAGCCTCGTAAAACGAATCTGGCTAGAATCTTATCTTCATGCGTAGCCTGTGACAGCAAGAGAATCTTGCTCTGGTTATCTAGAGTTACCTTGATTCCCAGAGCATAACTCGCCTCACTAGGGTCTTTCACATCGAATTGTGATGACTACAAACCTTTACCGTAAACAATATTCTTACGTCATTTTCAATCAGTAGGATATCGTTAACGTAAAGTACTACGTACACCCTTGTAGCTTTTTCACCTTTCTTGTACCCACTTGGTTTATCCTCATTCTGATCAAATCCGTGTGAGCGGATTCCCTTGATCAAAATAGACATTCCATCCTGGATGCTTGCATCAGTCCATAAATGGACCGTTGCAACTTGCATTTCATATCTTCCTAACCTACTGACACAAAGCCTGAGGCTACATCATCCATATGTCCTTTCCAAATTCCCGTTAGGGAATAACTGTCTTGACATCCATCAACCAGATCTCCCAAGTATAATGGGCTGTGATGGATTAAGAGAATCCGTTATAGACTTAGGCATAGCTATCAGTGAGATGGTTTTGACATAGTCAATCCCTTCTCCTTTGGTAACTAATCTAGCTACTTAAGTCTTAACCGGGTGCTCTTCTTATACACCTCCTACACCCTGAAGGGTGATAGTGCTATAAGTGTCAAGACTGTTCCAAGGGACATTGATGCATGCTTGCCTCCATGGTCTTTTGTCAGTCAGAGCTGTCGGAAGCTCCCACTACTTCTTCGTAGCTCTAGGGATCATCCTCCTGAAACTCTGGATTAACTATCAAAGTTTCTCCATAGTATCTTTCAGGAGCTCTGATAGTCCCACAACGACGAGGTGGTGGTGGTACAAAGGAAGCTCCCACTACTTCTTCGTAGCTCTAGGGATCATCCTCCTGAAACTCTGGATTAACTATCAAAGTTTCTCCATAGCATCTTTCAGGAGCTCTGACGGTCCCACAACGACGAAGTGGTGGTGGTACAAAAGTGAATTGTTTCTACAGTACCTGGTATACTAGTTTCTTGTATCATCTACTCCCACTACGTTTTCAGATGCGCACTCTCTACCAGTACCCAGTAGTTCACCCAGAACTACCTTACCGGTAAACTTATGGTCTATAATATAATCCTGGTCTAGGTAGATGGTATTCGTAGAAACGATTACCTTCCAAACCTCAAGATCATAGAACAGTCCACCTTATGCCTCCTAAGGGTAACCTACAAACAGATATACCTGGAACTACATCTCCATCTCATCCCTCTTGTCCTTTTGCACAAGTGCAGGACAACCCTATATCTCGAGACTCTATAGTGTCAGCTTTCGCTTAGACCATAGCTCTCTATAGGTCTGAGGCACTGATCTAGATGAGAGAGAGTTTCAGATATAAGCTATTGTTTTAAGGTACAACCCCATTAAAGGGTGGGTAGTACATTTGGCAATATTCATCAGACTACGGACCATGTCAAACAGGGTCCGATTCCTTCTCTCGGAAACTTTATTCTGACGTGTCATCCTTGGAGCATTTAACTGGGAGCTAATCCCATGCTCCATCAGGATCCTATGGAACCCATTCGATAGGTTCTTGTTTCCTCGATAAGTCGAAGAGACTCCTATCGTCTGGACGCTCTTGGAACCATAGACGTCAAAATTAACTAACTCCCATACCTTCATGGCCCTTTTAGTTATTCTGCCTTCCAGATTACACTCATAGGTTAGAAGGATCTCCGATGATTCTGTGAACAGAAACTCAGCCTTCTTTTACCTCTGAATTTATCTGAGGAAGAATATCTAAATCAGAGGGGTCACAAATGGGATAGCTTCTCCAAAGGATTTAGATGAATTTCAATTAGACGCTGCAGCTGTCATGAAATCTATTTCCGAATTCAGATTAAATACAAAGAGATTTTTCTGATTTATTCCTTTAACTATGAAGCTATCAATTTAGTCTAGGATACACACCTACGGTGCTATCTAAAACTAAAAAACTTCATTTACTAAGGAAGAAACAGAACTACATCTCTAAAAAACAAAATCTGTATTTCGGAAAAACTAAGACAATCATATCTAACAGCTTCCACAGCGGCTTATGACATCAGTACCTATGTTAGGATTACTTCACTATAAAGTAGCCTTCTGCTTTCCTTGAATCTCTGAAGACCCGAAGTCTACATTCTAAGAAGCATAAGAACTGCTACTAGATAGCGACTCAAATCCTAACATCCTGAGGCCATACTCAATCTTCAAATACCCCCTACACTCGCCAAAGCGGAAACACTTCCGTCCTTAGCGTTACCAGACTTAGGAGTCCACACTAGTTTCTGCACTAGAATAGTTTTCGATCTCTTATAAGTTACTCCCTTAGGTTCTTCTAAAGAAGACCTAGGTTAAGCACTAAAGGCTTTGCCTTTAATCTTGATCCCATCCTTTGTCTCTTAGAAATCTCCTTAGAAGTTCTGCGTTTATCATCTCTAGCTTGTTAAAGCTAAAGTCTCTGACAACGCCTTCGAGGTTCCAGACAAGGATGCAAGACATACGTCTTCCACCACCTCGTCATCTGGTACTATGTCTTTGGAATCTAGTTCGATCTGGAACTCAAGTATGTATTCCCGAACAAACATACCCTCAGACATCTCGGTACCGACAAGTATCTTGGTGGATAAGCGATGAGTCTACCGACTTCGCCTAGCAGACATCTTATGCAAGTAAAACTTTATTAGAGAAGACCCGGCATATCTCTGACTCGCTTCTAAAGAGTTGTCCGCAAGTCTGCTATAACATAGCACTTGCACATCTCCTTAGACTCTTGCTAGTCGTCATATGCCCTAGTTAGTGCCCTAGTGATATCTGGACCCGTTAGGTCTAGTACAGGGATATTTAGATTGGATACCAATGTACGTTTACTACCCTAAGCATAAGCTAAAGATAGCGCTTCCGCTCTACGTAGCTAGAGACCCGATAACTGGTTCTCTTATGGGATAGCGGATAGGGGAACTATTTGGTTGAATGAAAATGAATGCAGGAAAACTTATTTTATGGATTTTGAAAATAAGCTAATTATATCCAAATGTCAGCGCTACCCTCACAGCGAAGACACCTCTATGGATTAATTTAACCATGTATGTAAGATCTCGGAATAGGCTGCACCTGTCCGAGGGGGCAGTGTGCAGGTCATCCGCTTACACGGGTCTTTCCCTTGACCCTATCCAAATCTGCCAACTAAGGGCTTTGATGAACCATGGTTATCTTTTGGCCAGTACCACATGATCACCATTGTCTTCGCAACGAATACCTCACGTGTACTTCGGATGCTTAACCACGAGCCTAGGCAATTACGGAACGGAAGTTCTAACGGCCCCCACGAGGGTGAGTAAAAGCCTGAACCCTTGGCGCCGTAATCGCCATATCCCGAGGGAGATCACTAAGTAGCTTGGCATGGAAAAACACAGCTCTCACCCGAGGGGGTTGTTGAGTTATGCCCTCCCACCCGAGCACGAAGTGATTGGCCGTGGAGGCCAGAGGATCTCTAAAAGTCCTCTCTTGCATCCCTTATTAAATTTGAAGGTTATTTAATGCAAGTATGAGTGTATACTAAGGTCACGACAACCTATACACTAGACCCTGGTCATACCATGCTCCCACTAGCGTTTCAAGCCTTTCGCGAAGCATTAATCGATCTCGGAACATCATAGTCCCTGCCTCAAGTGGATTTCTCCACTCAAGGGTCACATTACATATCCCAAGAACATCGATGCTTTGCAAACTTGGCTATTACGCTAATGCCCTGGAGCCTAGCCTAAGGTCAGACTGACAGGAAAGGTCTTCCACTACCATGGCGCCTCGCTTATAAATTTGACGAATGATGTCATAGTAGAATTCTAACTCATTCTAGGTTTCGATGCTTGCCAAATAGGCACACCCGACTAATCGGGTGTTGACCTAATGGGGGCATAACCAAATGTGAGGAATTCATGCTATCATCAAGGGTCAATTAAATAATAGGCGTCACTAGTGGAATCCTATCCTAATAAGGTCGCTAGGACCCGAGGGGAAAGGGCATTCCTCTAACACAGATAATTAAATTATCGCATCGGGGTTCTCTACAGAAATATAAAGAACTACTGAAAGAAACAAGCACACAACTGAATCAAGTTCAGGGTCCGACCCCTGAACCTGATTGGCACAGCGCAGACTCTCTGTCTCCTTCGCAAGGCTCCTCGATCCGGTGCAAGCCTCTGTATACGATCTTCTGACGCTTTTTGCCCTTTGCCGTCATCGTGTACGCTTCGCCGGATCGCCATCGTCCTCCAAGGTTCCGCTCATCTTCCCAGTGGTGGATCTCCACGGCAAGTCCTCCTCTTCAATCTATAACCGAAAAAGATCTATTACGCTTCGAGCAAGTGCTCGCTCGTACACAATTTCCTAGAAAGAAAAGGAAAAACAAACCTAGCAAAAGCCTGGGAATCAAGGGTGGTAAATCTTCACCTCTTGCCCGACTATGGCTCTAACAACTATCCACACACAGAAGAAAAACATCCAGACAAAATCGCTAACACGGGGTCCGACCCCCGGTAGCAAGCAATCACATATCCAGAATAATTTTAGAAGCGGCGCCCTGCAAGAACGATTCATAGAACACACAAAATATACTATGCATGATCTACTCGTAGAACCCCGATGGCGGCACATACTATTCATGCGCGCACATGACGGTTTCATGAAAAAACATGAAACGCACACCACTAGTGTGCTCTGATACCAATTGTTGGATGTGAATCCATGGCAGAGGCCCGCAGCGGAAGCAAAGTGATGGTCCGAGGACCGTAGGCGGTGTGCGTTACATATCAAAATTTTCATCGAAATGTTCTACATATGCGTGTATGAAACTAGCATGGCAACTACGCGAACCCCTAACGACGATCTAACACAAAAGAACAATCTAGCATGAATGCATGTTCTAATTATGTTAGATCTACTTGTTAGAGATCATACCTGCGTGCGGAATCTTTCACCGCGACAAATTTCTTCTTTGTCGATGGAGACGGGCTACGGATCTGCTCGACATAGCTTCGGTACGACAGCCATAACTTTCTGTTCCGAACTCTGATTGGGCTGAAATTTGGACTGCAGGTAGCCAGCTTCGAGACGCAACTTTTGCAACAAGTTTTACGTCGTTTGGACTTCTGTAGCTCCCGGAATCACAGAAACAACACTGATTTTCTGTGCAGATTCTGGACAGCAAAAGGTTGCGGGAGACGCCTTCTAGTTCACCCGATCTCACACGATGCACGGCACCTCGTCGATGGATCTCTGAGTACCTCCATACGACGAGCCTTCTCCTTCTACGAAACACCATGCGAGGAAGACGAGTCGTCATCCAATGGCGCAAGCGAGGGAGAGAGAGACGAGGGAGGAGATGCGAAGAGAGGAGAGGGGCTTCGGTTTCCCCATGGCTTGCATGGCCGGCCCTAGGGCTTGCCCATGCTACTAATTTCGTGCACCCTCTCTCTCCTTCTCATATATATAGCCGGCCTATCCATATGGATAAGGACAGTATGGATAAGGATGATTGATTCAAACCTTATCCCTATATATCTCTTCTTTATCTCTATCCTTTCCTTGTTTTCGAAAACAGTCAAAACCAGCCCGTTTTCTGCGCCTCATAACCGGCCCCTTCATCGGAGGCAACAACCTCCCGAAACTAATGGGGCCGGCCTTGACCAGTCTCTCAACACTTAGGGCCGGCCCCCTTAGTGCATGGTGGCGCATGGTATGACCAAAACGCCCTTATGCCACTAGTTGACCGTTCCTCGTGTACGAGACTTTACAAGGCACACATAAGTGAAGTGCACCAGTGATTTCACTATTCTCTGAGGTTCCCGTAGGGTGCCCCTAGTAAAGTAAACTAGTCAACTCGCAACAAGTCCCGGTGCATCGCACCCATGTGGCAAAGTCCACTTATGGCAAGGAATTGCTACATGCGTCTTTGCACTAACCTAGGGTTTCCCCTTAGTGCACACACGTAGCTACGCATCTACCGTGCACTAGTGCGAAGCACTCACGGAGTGTATGCTTGGACTTCTCGCTTCCTCTAACTACGTTCTGTGTTTCGAGGAGATGGTATAAGAACCGTACATAATGTCGATAAGGTGGAACCTTCAGGGACCAGGGTTCATGGCTTCCAACTCAGACTCGATCGACACACTACCCGAGTGTACCATCGATCCTCTGAGTCCGAGTTAACCTGCGTAGCCACCCAGAGTGCGACGCAGGCTGCACTCCAATCCCCCCGGACTTACTATGTTCTCCCACATACCCCTTCTCTCCGCTTAGTATGGTAAACTCGCTGTCCCTCCACTGGTGCCATGACGCAACTCGAGCGGTGGAGAATACCGTCAGACTCGAGTGCTCATATGACTCGGTTCCTTCCAGGTTGACCACGTACATCGTACCTCCGATAACTCTGCCGAGTAACCGGATCCGTCACCAGTCGAACTGATGACCACCTGGCCAGGGTTTAATACGACGTAGGTCAGACCAAGGAACGCACCTCCCGTTAGGGGTGTGGATAGCCTGCAGGAGTGACATGCTGATGCAACACCAGCCGGGTAACCCAGTACACCGTGGTTTTGGATCACTGCATCCGGATCCTCACACATTGGTGCGCCAAAGCACCACACAACTGGTTAGTCCACCAGACATGGCTCCTCAGGGTTTAGGACCGTTTTACCCTAAGCAGAAACACGGTTTAGTGCACCGATGTCTGCTCATCGATCTGTGCACCGTGTTGGTTCCGTTCGGCCACAGACACTGTGCCTGGTAATGACCGTGGTGGAGACACCCACGCTCTGTCATCCCAACAGCTTAACTTGATAGGGCGACCAACCCTAATCAGAGCTGCGAACGTATTTAGGTTACATGGGACCAGTCCCTTGAGTCTCCCACTCAAGAGGATTACCATGTAGCCATGGCTCTCTGTTCTGTAATCAGAACACGTACTAAGGTACGTACCTAGATGCAATCTTATACTATCATCCATACATAGCTAAACTATAGGTTTTTACGAGCTATAGACCTCACCAATTCTAACAGATATCACCGAGCACTCGAGTACAGTCAGTTTGATATTTCCTACCGGAGGGTTAATAACCGGAACTCAATCGATGACTCGGTAAACTAGAAGTTAGCTAATATTAATCTATGAGCTTTGTGCCGTAGAATCTCTAGTCTTGAGTACTTTAAATTATTCATCAAAACTTTCCGTTAAATAAAAAAATATATATTGCTTTATGTTGTTTTACCATTTAATAAAAAAAAAAACTTTTTGGGGATAGAAATCATGCATTATTATCGAAAATCTTTGCATTGAATTCTCGCTTATTTTGCTTGAGGACTAGCAAAAAGCTGGTTGGGGGGTGTGTCAAGTCTCCAAATAACGCATTTTATCGCTTATTTCTTACTGCATTATCATCGCTTTCCTACGTAAAACTTGTCATATACTCGTAAAGTGCATCATTTTCTTTGCACCAATGCATAGTAGACTTTAATACGGACATAACGGTATATTGGTTCGCACTCATACGATACATGCATGAAAAATACGGATCCCAATAGTCCAAATTATCCTTTTATCGATAATCGCATTTGAATCTGATAAGTGTCATTTCATGTGTGTCTTTCAGGGAATGAATCCGGTTATTGGCGAAGCTAGCTCAAGAGCATCATGATAGAGTGATGAACATTTTCATGGAGAGTCGATGGAGCATGCACAGGCTGTTTGGAGGCTTTTCTGAAGATCAATGGGAAAAAGAATATCTATGATGATTCAGTCAAGGGAAGACTTCAACAAGCCGATCGATGCAATGCATGATACGAACTGGAGGAGGACTACAGACATACAAATAGGCGATGATGGGTTTGATGATGGATTCGGATTACGATGACCAAAGCCTGCTCAAGTTTCCCGCATGATCCCATTGCGCTTGAACCCAGTTGTACCTATTCCATTCCTATGCAAACAAACCCAAGCCCAACTCTGATCCACCAAGCCCATGCAAGCACCCACCGTCCGATCCATGACCTCATGCATGCAACCTAGCCACGCAGCTCATCTCTAGAGTTGATCTCATCCATTGCATAAAATCGATCACAGCTGTCCATATACCCAGCTGTACCCGAGCCCCTTCTTTCCCGTTTCTCTAATTTCTTTTTAGTCCCAATTCATCCCAACCGTCCGATCAATGAACCCATCCGCAGCCCTCCGCCCAAGCCTCATCCCGACCGTCCAAACCCGGCTGTACCTATTCCGTCCATGCACATGCATGCATGCATGATGTGCCACGTGAAAACAAAACCAAGCATTCGATCACAGCAGCCCCTCTTCTTCCCACCATCCTAGCCGTCCGATCCTAGAACCAGAGCATGCAGCCCTCCAGCACACCGGATCCCACCGAACTCAGCTCTCTCTCCCGTTTCTTTCCTCTCTTTCTAAAAACCGAAACCCAGCTCCGGACTCCTCTCCCTCCAACCCGATCACAGCCGTCCGATGCCATGCAACCTTTAAAACCGGATCCCACGTACCGAACCACCCAGCCATGCGAGCCCGAACTTTTCTCTCTCCTCCTGGTTTTTCTCTCTCTAAAACTCCGCTTCTCTCTCCTCGTCACAACGCAGCAGCTCAGCACCGATCTTCTCTGTCCTTTCCGACCCGATCGGCCTGCACCCGAATCTCTTTCTCTCTCTACGAGCTTCTCTCCCTATCTTTCCTTCAAACGAACCCACCGATCTTCTCTCTATCCTAACCGCACTTTTCTCTCTCTAAAACCAAACTTCTCTCCTCTCTCTTTCCTTATATCTCTCTCCACCCGATCGTTTCTCTCTCTCTTCATTACCATATCCGAGACCCACGACCCATCTTCTCTCTATCCCGTTCTCTTCTCTCTCTAAATCCCTCACGATCTCTCATCCGAACGTCTCTCTCTCTCCTTGCCTAAACCGGACCCCCTCTTCTCTATATATATAGGGGTGGCCGAACTTAACAAAAGGGGACAAACCATTAGACCACCACACGGAGGCCGAGCACCACCATCTAATACACCCGGACCACTACCAATCCATCACCCGAGGCCGAACCATCACGTTCCACCGAATCCGAACTTTTTCCACCATCTAAGCCCGAACCTTCATCACCACCACCCGAACCATCAACCCGAACATCATCAGACCATCTTCCATCACCCCCGGACTTTCATCGACCCTACATCGCCTCATCATCTTCACCACCATTCCGACCGAGCATCTACGAGCCACGCTTGCTGAAGTCACGCCGCACTCCATCATCCTTGCCGTGGAAGACAATCATCGCACGACACCGTCATCATCGTGTTAAAGGCTTTTACTGACTGGAAGGAATCTAATAAAATATATAAATGCTATATTATAGCATCCTTGCAAACAACTCTGCAGAAGCAAGTCGAGGAGATGCCCGACGCTTCTGACATGATGTTGTACTTGAAGGAGATGTTTGAAGGTCACAATCGCGTTAAGCGATACCTTACCATCAAGAAACTCGTCGGCACTAAGATGTCCAATGGGACGCTGGTTCGGGAACACATGATGAAATTGTTTGGGTTCCAGAACGAACTAGCTACCATGGACATTGTGCTAGAAGGCGAGGTGATGACAGACATCTTCCTCTCGTCACTGTCTGGAGCCTTTGAAGGCTTTGTCACCAACTTTAATTTAAACAAGTTGGCTATGACAAATGCAGAGCTTCTGGGAGCTCTCCAGGCAGCTGAGGATGGCTTCAAGCAGAAGGGCGAAGCACTTCACGTGCAACGCAGATCCTTCAAGAAGCCTGGTAAACCTCAAGGCAAGAAACATAAGAAGAAACCTAAGTCAGCGCCTGTGCAGGACTCTGATGGGGCCTCTGGGTCTGGAGAATCAAAGAAACCGGGCACGAAGTGTTTCCGGTGTGGCCAGAAGGGTCATTGGAAGAAGGACTGCAAGAAGCCTCAGAATGCTAGAGAAGGTAATCTACAACTCTTAGTTGTTGAATCATTTCTTTCAAGTAATAGTTCTTTTGCTAGTTGGATTGTGGATTCAGGATCCACTAACCATGCCTGTAACTCTCTTCAGGGGTTTCGGAAAAGCAGAAGGTTGCTTGATGGAGAGGTGACCTTGAGCATGGGAACTGAGGCCGTGGCTGCTGCTGAAGCTATAGGAGATGTTACTCTTATTTTTTCGAATAATAAGACTTTGACTCTTAGAGATGTCTTTTATGTACCGTCCTTGAGACGTAACTTAATTTCTGTTTCTTCTTTAGTTAATGAAGGTTATTCAGTTTATTTTGATACTTCTGGTGTGTCTTTTAAACTGAATGGAACTTTTATAATAAGAGGAATGGTTCAGAATCATCTCTATATTGTCAGTCCTAAATTTGAAAATGATAACATAATAACTTCAGCATTTAATGTTAATTCATCTAAGCGTAAGAAACCTTCGGAGAATTTAACCCAATTGTTGCACTTACGGCTTGGGCATATTGCCTTAGATAGGATCCATAGGTTGGTAAAGGCCGGGCTTCTGGAAACAGATCCTACAGAGATCCTTCCCACCTGTGAATCCTGCCTGGAAGGCAAGATGACCAAGAGGGCCTTCAAAGGCCAAGGAGTGAGAGCTACTGAGGTATTGGAGTTAATACATTCAGATGTATGTGGACCCATGAGCGTCAAGGCGATAGGAGGCCATAAGTACTTCATCACTTTTACTGATGATTACTCAAGATATGGTTACATTTACCTTATGCATCGGAAGTCAGAATCCTTTGACATGTTCAAAAAGTTCAGGGCTGAAGTAGAAAAGCAGACAGGTAAATATATAAAAACCCTTCGATCTGATCGAGGAGGTGAATACCTATCTGACGAGTTCCTTGGGTATTTGGTGGAGCATGGGATAACATCCCAGTTAACTGCTCCAGGTACCCCACAACAGAATGGAGTCTCTGAGAGAAGGAATCGAACCTTGTTGGACATGGTTCGAAGCATGATGAGTTATGCCTGTTTATCAACGACCTTTTGGGGATATGCCCTTGAGACAGCAGTATATGTTCTGAACCACGTTCCATCTAAATCAGTGCCTCAGACCCCTAGAGAACTGTGGTCAAGGCAAAAGCCAACACTACAGTATTTAAGAATATGGGGATGTCCTGCACATGTGCGGATAGACAAGAGGGAAAAGATGGAGCCAAAGTCCAAAGCATGTCTGTTTGTAGGGTATCCAAAAGAGACTAAAGGTGGACTATTTTATGATCCTGAGGAAAAGAAGGTAATCGTTTCAACGAATGCCATTTTCCTAGAACATGATTATGTTATGGACCACAAGCCTGCTAGTAAGGTAGTTCTGGATGAGCTACTGGGTACTAGATCAGAGAGCTCATCCGAAAGCATAGTGGGAGCTGACATTACAGATAATAATATACTAGATACTGTAGAACCTATTAATCCTGTAACACCACCACCACCTCGTCGCAGTGGGAGAAACATCAGAGCTCCTGAAAAATACTATGGAGAAACCTTATTGGTTGATCCAGAGGGTCAGGAGGATGACCCACTGAGCTACGATGAGGCAGTGGGAGCTTCTGACAGCTCTGACTGGCAAAAGACTATGGAGGCAGAAATTGAATCAATGTCCCATAACGCAGTCTGGACTCTTGTTACACCATTATCCAATATTAAACCTATTGGGTGTAAGTGGGTGTATAAGAAGGAGAGAGGATCCGATGGTACAATAGAGACTTATAAAGCTAGATTAGTTGCCAAGGGTTATACCCAGAGAGAAGGGATCGACTTTGACGAAACCTTCTCGCCGGTAGCTATAATAAAGTCTATTCGGATCCTCCTATCCATTGCAGCCCATTACAACTGGGAGATCTGGCAAATGGATGTCAAGACAGCATTCCTCAATGGAAATTTGGAAGAAGATATTTATATGATTCAGCCACCAGGCTTTGAGTCAGAGGGTCAGGAACATCTAGTTTGCAAGTTGCAGAAGTCCATTTATGGACTAAAGCAAGCATCTAGAAGTTGGAACATCCGTTTTGATCAGGCAATCCAGTCGTATGGATTTACTCAAAACGAGGATGAACCATGTGTATACAAGAGGACTGATAAGACCACAGTAGTATATTTAATACTTTACGTAGACGATATTCTACTCATTGGAAATGATGTAGGAACATTATCAACGGTAAAGGTCTGGTTGTCAACACAGTTCGATATGAAAGACCTAGGTGAAACGAGTTATGTTTTGGGGATCAAGGTAACACGTGATCGCCAGAACAGGATTCTCTCGCTATCACAGGCTGCGTATATAGATAAGGTTATGGCTAGATTTGACATGCAAAACTCCAAGAAGGGTTTTGTGCCATTTAGATATGGCGTAAAACTGTCTAAGGATCAATGTCCTAAGACACCTGAGGAGAGAGCAGAAATGCAGAAGATACCTTATGCTTCGGCATTAGGTAGTCTAATGTATGCTATGCATTGTACAAGGCCTGATATCTGTTTCGTAGTAGGAATGATGGGTCGGTTTCAGTCGAATCCGGGTCCAGATCACTGGACAACAGTAAAGTGTATACTCAAGTACCTTCGTAGAACAAGGGACTATGAGTTGGTTTACACTGCACAAGAACTGACGTCGATTGGATACACAGATTCTGACTTTATGTCAGATTTGGAATCCAGGAAGTCAACATCAGGTTTTGTGTTTATGCTAGGAGGAGCAGCGGTTAGTTAGCAGAGTGTGAAGCAAAAATGCATCGCAGACTCTACCACAGAGGCTGAGTACGTTGCAGCGTGCGAGGCAGCCAAAGAGGCGGTATGGCTCAAGAAATTCCTTACGGATTTGGGGTGCGTACTAGAGGCCCAGTTACCTATTGTGCTTTACTGCGACAATAGTGGGGTGGTAGCACAAGCAAAGAAGCCAAGACATCACCAAAAGGGGAAGCACATCGAGCGCAAGTTCCAATTGATTCGGCAGTTTCAAAAGCAAGGGCGAGTAGCGGTGACACAGATTGCATCTACAGATAATGTTACTGATCCTTTCACAAAGGCAATACCTACCAAGGCATTCGAGCGACATGTGGACGCGATAGGAGTCAAAACCGTTTTGCTTCGCTAGACCAAGTGGGAGATTGTTGGGATTGATGTGTTCTAAGCTTGTAAAACTTTATGTTTTGGTCTAATAAAGATTGATAGTTATTATATGAGATGCATATAGGTGCATAACATAGTTACGTGTTCTTTAGGGAACAGAGAGCCATGGTTATATGGTAGTCCACTGAGTTGAAGACTAAGTGGATTGGTCCCGTATAACCTAAATAAGTTCGCAGCTATGATCAGGTTGGTCGCCTCATCATGATAAGCTGTTGGCGATGACAGTTCATGGGATGTCTTCACCATGGTCATTACCAGGCACAGTGTCTGTGGCTGAACGGAACTAACACGGTGTACAGATCAGTGAGCAGACACTGGTACACTAAGCCGTATTTCTGCTTAGGGTAAAACGGTCCTAAACCCTGAGGAACCACGTCTGATGGACTAACCAGTTGCGTGGTGCTTTGGCGTACCAATGTGTGAGGATCCATATGCAGTGATCTAAAACCACGGTGTACTGGGTTACCCGACTGGCGTTGCATTAGCGTGTCACTCCTGCAGGCCATCCACACCCCTGAAGGGAGGTGCGTTCCTTGGTGTGACTTACACTGTACCAAACCCAGGCCTGGTGGTCTTCAGTTTGACTGTTGACCGGGTTCGATTACTCGACGGGGTAATCAGAGGTACGATGTATAGGTCAACCTGGAAGGAACCAAGTTATATGATCATTCGAGTCTGACGGTAGTCTTCACCGCTCGAAGTGAATCATGGCATCAAGTGGAGGGACAGCGGGTTTACCACTACTAAGCGGAGAGCAGGGGTATGATGGAGAACATAGTAAGTCTGGGTAAATTGGAGTGCAGCCTGCGTCGCACTCTGGGTGGCTACGCAGGTTAACTCGAGCTCAGAGGATCGATGGTACACTCGGGTAGTGTGTCGATCGAGCTTGAGTTGGAAGCCATGAACCCCGGTCCCTGATGGTTCCACCTTATCAACATTATGTACGGTTCTTGAACCGTCTCCTCGGAACACCATAAGCATGAGGAAGAAAGAAGTATACGCTCCGTGTGTGCTTGGCACTAGAGCACGGTAGATGCGTAACTACATACGAGTACTAAGGGTTGAGCCCGAGACTAGTGCAGAGTCGCATGTAGTAATCCCTAGCCATAAGTGAACTTCGCTGCATAGGTGCGATGCACCGGGGTATGTTGCGAGTTGACTAGTTGACTTTGCTAGAGGCACCCTCCGGTGGCCTCAGTTAATAGTAGGTAACTAGTAAAGATCATTTAAGAAGTGGCCGCTAGGTATCGCACGCTAGAAATGGTCAAAATGAGGCGTCGGGGCGTTTTGGTAAAAACCTCACTCTGCCGGACCTCACTGTTGGCCGACCCTAGTAGTGAGGCACTTTGCTAGGGCCGGCCCTATGATGTAGGGATAAGAATCCCTCATCTATAGGGTCGGCCATATAGATAGGGATAGGGCGATAAAACGGTTAAGATCGAGCCCTAAAAAGTGGGAAAACGGATAAATACAACGAGAGATATAAAGGAGATAATGGAGAGATATCTGTGGGAGGTCTTTATCCCCTTGGATCCTTATCCAAGGGGGTTGGCCGGCCCTATAAAAGGGCCTATGGGGCGTCGGCCCTATAGTCTAGAAAAACCGAACCCCCCCTCCTATCATCTCTCTAGTTCTCTCCCGTTTTATCTCCCGTTTCCCGCTTGCTACTTCGTCTTCCTCGCGTGGAGTTCTGAAGAAGGAGAAGGGTCGTTCTTCGGAGGCACTCAGAGATCCGAGAGCGACGTTCCGTGCATCGTGTGAGATCGGGTGAACAAGAAGGCAACATCTCCATTCGTACCATCGGCATCTTCGCGAACGATCTTCCGTCTCCATCGACAAAGAAGACAATTCTCCGCGGTTAAAAGATTCGTACGAAAGGTATGTGTAATCTAACATGTAGATCTAGCGAGCATTATGATTTGCATGCATGCTAGTTAATCATTACGCTAGATTGCCGTTAGGGGTATTCGATTCTCGTGCATACACATGCACACATATGTAGATTAGTTTCTATGAAAAATTAAATAGTGTAACATGCACCATGAACGGTCTTTCGACCGCCAAATCGCTTCCGCTGCGAGCCTCTGACCCGGATTAACTTCCAACAGGTGCCACCTCTTGGATGCCAGTTGACATGTCCTCCCAACCCGAACCTTCAGCAATCGCGCCCTTCCTCTCCTTCCTGGTAGAGTCAGCTAAGGTTTCTTCCTCCATCTCTGGATGGGTTGAAGCCTCTCCTAGACTGCCATGAGGAGTGGGACTGATAGACCTAGGAAGAAGAGATAAAAGAGGAGACCGCGCATCATAGGTCGAGATAGAAAGAGAGGGCGAAGGAAGACGAGCTCGTAGGCCCAGGTGACTTCCCGATGCAGCAGGTCCTGGAACAACATCTTCCCTCAGCACGGCAGCCCAGACTCTACGAGCGTCCACCGTGGGAACGTGGGTTGAAGTTTGAGCCTGGGAGTCGACAGAGTCAGAAGACACGACCCGTCCTTTTCACCCATAGGAAAGGGAGGGTGTGTAACCGTGTGATATCTTCGATGCATTTACCACGGGAGGGCTCGGACTCTGAGAAAGGAGTTCCTCATCCCAATCATCAGGAAGAGACCACAACACCTTGGACGCAGTCTGCCTCATGATGTGACCTCCTATTACATCATCCTCACCGACGGTGCTGGTAGACTCACCAAGCACAAGACGTCTCCTCGAATGCCCAATTGACGCTACCGTGCCTCCAGGGGCAACTGCTTTGCTACCCTTGCCTAGAGCTGGGGTAGATCTTGTGTAGTGCCTGAGGATTATGCAAAGTTTAGACACTGCGGTGTTGGGATTGTAGCGTCTAACAGAGTAGACGTACCTATCGGAAAGTCCCGTAGAGGAAGTATATCGGTCCCCTCCTCCACCAGTCAACGCTCGCGAGCTGACGGGGTATGTTGGATGCTTCCCTTTCTTAGGAGTTGACCTAGAATGATGAGCTCTAACTAGTGGAAGTTTTGGGAATAGCTGCCTCCAGTTGTCGTCACCTTTAGTGACCCTCTCGATTATCATATCCAAATCTTCTTCAACAAATTCGGGGCACTTGAGTTGTGCTCTATTCTATAGGCAAGATGGGAAGGAGTCACATAAACCTTTTAACGGCCTCTCCACGGTCCCCCAACCACAAGTGGGCACTCCTTCCAGCCCCTGACAGAGTCAGACAAGCCGCCAATAGGAGGACGGCAACCAACACGAGCTTGTAAGCTGAAGTAAGAATACATGGCACTAACGGTTACCTTATAATTCTTGATGAAGTATTTCCTGAGAAGATAAGCCACGAAGATTTGTTACCCCGTTATTTCTTCTATCGCTTCCACGCAACGTAGTATCCTCCAGTCGTTGCTTGCAATTTGACCAAGAGACACCCCCATGCGCTCCAATAGCCGACCGGAGAAGCTCACTAACGGAAGCCTTAGGCCACACCTCAACTGCTCCAAAGTAACGATCGTACGGTCGTCTGAAGGGTCCAAAGGACTCGTTGCAAATAAAAGCGAGATATCGGCGGGGATGCTGAATGCCAACCGAATCTCTTCTAGTAGGGGGAACTTCTTAGGAATTGAAAACCATCCGAAAGACATTGTCGATAGGGGAGAGACAATCCAGCATGTTAAAGCACACAGTCGATTGTAGGCAGCATCGAGACGCGCGGTCGACCATAAGCAGCAACGAGACGCGCGACCATATGCAAGCAGCAGCGAGGAGTGCGTGTGATGGTGGGCAGCAATAAGATGCATGGTCGACCGTAAGCAACAACGACACATACGGTCGACCGAGGATGCCCCATGAAACACGCGATCCTCCAAACAACGGAAGAAGAGGAAGAAATCTAGAGGAAACTTGAAGCCAATAGTGAAAATGAAGACCCTTGGAGCCTTATTTATAGGAAAACTTGGATCCTTGAAAGGCCAGTTCGCAAACTGAGGAGATAGGAGAGCATATAGGGATGCCATGTGGCGCATGAATGGGTGGCATTTCTCTTAAAACTCTCTTTCACGGTTTAGTTGTACCTCGTCTCTCTCATAAATGTCTCTCTCTTTCTTAACTCTTTCTCTCTCTCATAACTGTTTCTCTCATCCTTCTCCATGAAACTGATCACCGTCATTCGTGTCCCTCTCTTCTGTGATCCTCCTCCTCTAAAAATCTTACAAATTTCTCTCTCTCTTTGGATTCATCTCTTTCTCTTCCCCCGATTTCTCTCTTCCCCTGATCTCTCTCTCTGCACGAGGGGCGGGGGGTTTGGTCGCGCCGAAGGTGCCCGCTTCATGCCAATCGGCACAGGCCTGAACTAATCTATATAACATGTTAAGGTAGTTCGGGTTATTTACAACACTACCATCCATAATATTGCACAGAGTTAAGTTAGTCATCCGATCTAATCATATGGATAAAAAAAGATCTTCCTCCTAATCTCCCCCTCTCTCTCTCTCTTCCCCACGATCTTTCTATCTCTCCGTCTCTCTCTGTCTTTCGCCATCTTTCTCTCTCTCTTCCCCATGATCTCTCTCTCCGTCTGTCTCTCTCTCTCTCTTCCCCACGATCTCTCATTATCTCTCTTTGTCTCTCTTTCTTCCCCACGATCTCTCTCTCTCTCTCTCTCTCTCTCTCTCTCTCTCTCTCTCTCTCTCTCTCTCTCTCTCTCTCTCTCTCTCTCTCTCTCCGAGGGGGTGGGGGGATGGTGGTCGCGCCGAAGGAATCCGCTTCGTGTCAATCGACATGGGCATGCTCTAGTGGGTTAATATGTAAGAGGCCCTTGACAACAGATCCATCCTGTGAACAAGACCTGCTAAAGTTTCTTTTAACTTAAGGTCTGTCTTTTTTAATAAACCTGAAATTACCTTTTCCCTGCTATCTTCTCCCATCTCTTTCTTGATATGCCCATGTTCGGTGACATTGCAAAGAAATTTTGAAACACGGTAGAATTTTTGTTGGATTATGTGTTCAAACTTTAATATCTTTTTTTTTGTAGGAAAATCCTGCCACATTAGGAACTTGTGGCAGACTGCCGCCTATCGTTGCCATCGGTCCTATCAAACCCATCATTCGTCGTCTTCTCCTCCTTCTCCTCCTCTTTACCTACTTCCGCCTCTCTCTTCTCTTCTTCCTCCTAGGAATCATGACACTTGGTTATTTTAGGCAGTGCACTCAGCCATGGAGACCGAATGCACCAACAAAATATTTGACTGTTGGAATGCATTCGGACTCAAACGATCGAATTTGTAGTTGCTGCACTTGACCTCCATGGCCGAACAAACAATTCATTCTGCTAGGAATGATCAAGTCTCCCGATTTCCAATAGGAGGAGAAGGGGAGGAAAAATGAGGAGAAGAAGGGGAGGAAAAAAGAGGATAGAGGAAGAAAAAAGAGGGAGGATGAGGAATGCTGAGGAGAAGAAAAAAGAGGAAAGAGGACTGTGGGCATCGAAATTAGCCCACGGGTCGAACCCGATTTTTACACGAAAAATGGGCTTGCACTCGATGACCTTCGGTTCGAACCCGACTCGCTCATGCAACTTGGGCCCGCACACAACGGCCCGCATGCACACTCGGCCCGCACACAACGGCCCGCATGCACACTCGGCCCGCACACAACGGCTCGCATGCACACTCGGCCCACACACAACGGCCCTCATGCGAAATTGGGTCCGCACACGAATGGCCCGCATGCGAACTTGGCCCGCGTGCAAACCCAATTCGCGCATCGCGGCCCAACTCGAAGCAAACGGGTCCCACCGGACCCGCGACTCGAACACAAAGAGGGGGGCCCACCGGCCCCCCCTCTTGAAAACCGTGCCCCCCTCATCAAAGAAAGGTGGGGCCGGCCATAAAAGAAAAAGAAAAGAAAAGAAAAAGAAAAGAAAAGAAAAAGAAAAAGAAAAAGAAAAGAAAAGAAAAGAAGAAAAAAAATCAAAACCGCCTTGATGCGGGGGGAGGTGGCGTGGACGTCTACACAACCGTAGATCCGCGACGATCCCTCGATCCAACGGACAAGATGACGTTGTGTCGCCATCCGATCCAAAAGTGCAACAAGAATAACAACTCGATCTCTAAAGATCGAGTCACATCTAGCCCATAACCACTCCAACTAAAAAGGAGGAAATCGGGTTTGTTTCCCCAAATAAGGGAACGATATCTCGATGGTTATGAGGGGAGATATTGGAGGAAACAAAAAGATTTCAGCAATATCTCCCCCAACCGCCCCCCTTTGCCTATAAATAGAAGGGGTCGGGGAAGGCATCAAGGGTCCGAAAGCCGAAGACGAAAGAGCTTCGCAAGAGAAGCTCCAACGCTCGAAGACCGAAGGCTTCACGAGGCACGGCAAGCATATCCTACGAGAGTCCTTGGCCCTTCAAGTCCTCATCAACGTGAAGACCTTGCACTCGGAGATCAAAGCTTCGACTCCTCGCACGAAGAAGAAAGCGTGGAGAAGAAGACCCGGAGCCGTCATCACCCGATTGCTCCAACGATCTTCATCAGCTCCGAAGAAGCCATAAGCAAAGGCCGGAGAAGAAGATCGAAGCCGACAACACTCGTCATCTTCAATCAAGGCATCGACTCCTCACACGAAGAAGAAAGCCGGGAGAAGAAGGCCTGAAGCCGGTGCTACCCCTGCCGCCTTCGTCAACCAAAAGCCGATGCTACAACCGTCGTGCTAAAGCCGGTGCCACACCCGCCGTCTTCATCAACAAAAGCCGACGCTACAACCGTCGCACGAAGATCGGTGCTACACCCGCCGTCTTCATCAACGAAAGTCGACGCCACAACCGTCGCACAAGCATCGGTGCTACCCCCGCCGAAAAGCCAAAACCGACGCCACAACCGTCGAGGAAGCCGGAAGAGTAAAGAAGCCTTGAAGAGGTAACGCCAGTCGTTCGAGAAGAAGATCGAGTCGAAGCTAAAGTCAAAGCCGACGCAAGAAGCCAAAGCAAACGCACCGGTAAAGCCCGCGCTAAAGCAACGTACGTGCCAAAGCCAAGCAACTACGACGGTCACGAGCAAAGCACCGCACGTTCTAGCCGATACGACGCGAAGTCCGGAAGAACTAAAGCATCGCAAGTCTCTACCCGTCTACGTTCAAGCGCAAGCGCCAAAGCAAAGCAAAAGCCAGAGCCACGCCAAAGCTACGCCAAAGCCGAAAGCTAAAGCCAAAGCTGACGCCAAAAATACGATCGACGCCGCGAACCGACGATCAAGGACGCCGAGGTCGAGCAAGGATCGAGGAAGACACGAAGACCGAGGAACGAAGCCCAAAGCCTCCCTAGCCGAGAAAGCGCAAAGCACGGACGGGAAAAAATCAACAGCGGAAACTCCTTAGCCTCTCAAAAACCCTCACCCTGTAAAGACCTCTGTCCTGGGCAACCCCTTCAGAGCTCTCGCACGAATACCACGTGGAGACGCGGATCAAAGGGACCCTCCAGAGGATCTCTCCCACAATCTCCTGATCAAAGAAAATTTGTAATCTCGTGTGATCCGCAATAAAGACGACCCGAATCTTTTTCTGCGACCACAGATTTCTGGCACGCCCGGTGGGACAATCCTCTCCTTTCATCCATACGTTTGAAGGAGTTGCTTCAAGTTCGCCATGGCCGGAACGAACGACGATACGTTTGCTCCAACAAGCCTCTCACCTATCGCCGAGTCTCCACTACTCCAACACGGCGATCCAGAAAACCCGGTGGATGACATTCCCCCGGTAGTACGCGTTTACACTCGGCGTACTCAAACTCTTGCGGACTTCTTCACGCCAGAAACTGCTGCTGAAGGTGCTCGCCAAATCACCAATGAGGCCTTGGTGCATGAAGAAACAAGCCTCAATCCTGGAACATCTGTCCAGAAATTTGGGGAGGACCAGCCCCAACCCCGAACCCGTTCGGGTTCTCCAGCGGACTTTGCACCTCCCTTGCCGGGGGCAAACATCCGTCATCAAGCAGAAGCAAGTCAGCGTAACTACGTCTCCGACGACGATGGCGAGGGTGCGGGCGTGCAACATCGAGACGTCCTGCGACACCATCCTCCGTCCGCTCTCCAGCTCCAAGTCATGCAAATGGGTGAACACATGGCTCAGCTCACCCGACTAATGAAAGAGAAAGATCGTCACATCAACACCTTGCTTCAGAGACTGAGTGCCAGGGATGTCGCAACATTCGGTCAACCTCCTGCTTCTCCAGTAGCTGCTTCAGCCCCGTCTCCAACTCCTGCTCTGGCAGAAGTTGGCCCGGCAACACTAGTAATTACTCCTGCACTTTCCTCGGCTCCCGTGCCGGTCTCGATAGCCGCGCAACCTTTAGTGGCAGCAACGATGAATGCCCAGCAAATACAAGCACTAGTGGCTGACATGATGCGTTCCCACGGCGGTAGTCTACCTCCGATCACGGCAGCATATTCGAAGCCTTACACTACAAGGATCCAGCAGCTGCGCTTCCCTACCGGGTTCCAGCCACCAAAGTTCCAACACTTCGACGGAAAGGGGAACCCAAGGCAATATATTGCCCACTTCGTCGAAACTTGCAATAACGCCGGCACATACGGCGACGAGATGGTGAAGCAGTTCGTTCGCACACTCAAAGGTAATGCTTTTGACTGGTATGTTGATCTTCCTTCAGGATCCATTGACAGTTGGGATCAAATGGAAAGAGAATTCCTCAACCGCTTCTACAGTACTCGGCGCATCGTTAGCATGACCGAGCTTATTGCCGTCAAGCAAAGGAAGGACGAATCAGTAATCGACTACATCGATCGATGGAGGAATCTCGCCCTGAATTCACGAGACCGTTTGTCGGAAGACTCGGCTATCGAGATGTGCACCCAAGGCATGCACTGGGGCTTACTCTACATCCTCAAGGGGATCAAGCCTCGGTCCTTCGAAGAACTTGCAACTCGAGCCCATGACATGGAGCTCAGCTTAGCAAATCGCGGGGACTCAAAGACCAAAGACTTCCTGAAGGTGGAAAAGAAAGACAAACCGCCGGCACCCAAATCAAAGCAAGTTAATGTCGCCGACATCGCCTCGGCCTCCAAGCCACTCAAAATCAGCGATAAGTCAGATCAAGAAAAGGGAGCTGCCATACCACCGCCTCCATCTCAAAGGCAGTCGAAGATGACTCTAGAAGAACTTGAGGCCAAAGAGTATCCCTTTCCAGACTCAGAAGTCTCCTCCATGTTCGATCAACTGCTACAAGAAAAGATGATCGAGCTTCCTCCTTCAAAAAGGCCCGAACAGATGCATCGGGTCAACGATCCGCTCTTCTGCAAATACCACCGGCTGGTCAGCCATCCTATTGAGAAGTGTTTCGTCTTCAAAGAGAAGATCATGGCACTCGCAAAGCAAGGAAAAATCGAGATCGACTCCAGCGACGTTGCAACGGCAAACATGACATCCATCACCTTTGGTTCGTTTCAACCGGTACTCGTTGCTACCCACCAGAGAAGGCCCAAGTTGCGCATCAATCGCCAAAGGCCAATTGCGAAGTTAGCTCCACAACGGAGGATCTCAAGACGACAGCAGTACGCTCCTAAGCTCGCTGAGAAAGAAACGTCACTGCCCTGGGGGCAACCGTCGCCTACATCGACGTCTCTCTCAAACAAAGCTATGTCCCAACGGAATCTCCAGACAAGGTACGAGCAAGGAGACCCGGAGGTCGGTCTGTTAGGCCAGCCTTCAGGTAAATTCGACTACTACGTCCTCTACTCCAGACCTTCGCCTGTCTCAATAGAAGAAATCGAGCCCACCGGCTGGGAGTCAGAAGGCGAACCACCAAGGTCCCCAGAGGAGCAAGGCTCTCCAACTCATGGAGAACCTACAAATCTCCGGACAATGTACGAGCAAGGAGACCCGGAGGTCGGTCTGTTAGGCCAGCCTTCAGGTAAATTCGACTACTACGTCCTCTATTCCAAACCTTCGTCTGTCTCAATAGAAGAAATCAAGCCCACCGGCTGGGAGTCAGAAGGCGAACCACCAAGGTCCCCAGAGGAGCAGGTCTCCCCGACCCATGAAGGACCTACCACTCCCACTCCAGAGCTTCACCTTGGTAACGAAGAATCCACTGATGAAGATGCATGGGTCGTGTTGCCTCGCAGACGAAGGCCATGGACGCCAAGAAGTCACAAGTTCGATCGGGTAACAAGAAAGCTTCCGGAACGAAGAACTTACAAAAAGAAAAGCAAAGCTCCAGGAAGGAAGGCATTCAAAGTACCGCCAGCAGATCCTGATGATCTCCTCCTGCAAAACCCTCCAGAACCGACAACATTGCAACAGTTCTTCCCCGATTACTTCCTCCCAGCTAATCAGCAGCACGAAGCCTCATGTTGCATGGTTGAGATTCACATAGCGCCGGAAGAAGAAGATAGGATCAAGCCTTCCAAAGAAAGCAACACCGACAACGAGGAGGACGATTCCGACAAAGACAGTACTGCTGCTTACGATGAGGCAATCATGCACTTGCCACTCATAGAAGCACTACACCTCCCAGAGAAAGCTCGCCTAGCAATGGCCGAGGCTTTGACAGACCCAGACAGCTACAAGAAGAAAAACGCCGAGAAGGACAAAACTATTGTCTCATGTAACGCAGCAATAACCTTCTCGGACGAAGATCTGCAGCTCGGAGCACGACTGCACAATCGACCTGTCTATGTCTCGGGATACATCAACGAGAAGCCGGTAAATCGAATCCTGTTGGACTGTGGCTCCGCCGTCAACATCATGCCTATCCAAATAATGCGCCAGCTCGGCATCACCACCGACCAGCTCTCGCAAAGCCAGCTGGTCATTCAAGGGTTCAACCAAGGAGGACAGTCCACCATAGGGATCATTCGTCTAAAACTCTCTATCAGTCAGCTTGACACGACGGTTCTTTTCCACGTCATTGACTGTCAAACATCATACCACCTTTTGCTGGGAAGACCGTGGCTGCACGAAAACGGTGTCGTAGTGTCTACCTGGCACCAATGCCTCAAGTACTACGAGGAAGGTCTGGAAAAGTGCATTGTTGCAGACGACAAGCCATTCAATGAGGCGGAAGCGCACCTCGCCGATGCCAAATTTTACCAAGCAAGGGACCTTGTTGCAGAAGTCCTTCCAGCTAAAACTCCTCGAACTCAGAAAGCTAAAAGTATGGAGCAGGATGAAGCTCCGCCAACTCCAAATCCGGTACCACCATCTAAGGCGATACACGAAGTCAAAGAAGTGCTAGCGCCGAGACGAAGAATGCGCATCAGCTCCAAGCCAAGATCCATGAAGCACACTCCATTACCTGCCCAAGCTACGACAGTCTTACGCCTCACACCTCAGTGGCTTCGCAAAGATGAACCACCACCTTTTGCCTCGCCAAAAGGGATCGTCCAGCCGCTATCGGAAGCTAATGTCATCACTCTGCAAGAGATGACACTGCCACTACCCAGCCTGGGGCAAGCTTCAAGTTCACCAAAACCCATCAATCCCTTCGAATCCAGCCAACCCACATTCAAGCCAAAAGGAAGCTGGGGGCAAAATGCCGCCAAGCTGCTGTTCAAAGCTGGTTACGACAAAGGCAGTGCTGCACATATGAGTACGCTCCTGCCAGCTCCAATACCACACGGGATGACTAAGACTCAAGCCCATTTACTCCAGGGTGGCGAGCAGATCCCACCAAATCGGCGAGGCATCGGCTCTCGTCAAACCCCGGTGGTCATCAAGATAACAGGAGAGAAGACCTTCACCTCTAACTACATTGAGGTGAAGTTGGTGAATGAAGCGGAAGAGGGATCGTCAGCTTCCGATGCACGCTCTACCAATATTCATCCCGGTACAAAGGGCGCCAAAAGAAGGCGATATCGAGCTCGGCGTCGGACCGTACCTCAAAAGCAAAAAAAGAGCGTCAAAAACCAGGCAAGTCAAAATCCCATATCAGTATTCAAAAGACTTGGGCCAATCAGACAAGCAAAGCGAAGGTCAGTATTCGACCGCTTGGGAAAGCCACCCACTGAGGTGAGAAAAATCATTCCCACCCACCCACCCACATTCTTTCAAACTGCCAATGTTCCCAATATCATTCTGGTCTCTCTTAATCATATCACAATTGCCGACTCATCGGTCGACGACACTTCTACTTCGGACGACGAGTTGCCTAGTGCACCGCCAGTCCTCGAAGAAGGGGGGCAATCTACCGTCGACGATCTGAAAGAAATCAACTTGGGGACACAAGAGGCTCCTCGGCCTACATTCGTAAGTGCACTCCTGACTCCCGAAGAGGAAGCCGCGTACATCAAGCTACTCCAAGAATACAGAGATGTCTTCGCATGGTCCTACAAGGAAATGCCGGGACTTGATCCCAAGATCGCAGTACACCAGCTTGCTGTCAAGCACGGAGCTAGCGCCATCAAGCAAGGACAAAGACGTTACCGACCGGAACTGGTACCGCAAATAGAAGGCGAAGTCAACAAGCTCATTGAAGCCGGCTTTATCCGAGAAGTTAAGTATCCAACGTGGATCTCCAGCGTGGTCCCAGTCAAGAAGAAGAACGGCCAGATCAGAGTATGCGTGGACTTCAGGGACTTAAACAATGCATGCCCCAAAGATGACTTCCCACTGCCAATCACAGAACTAATGGTGGATGCAACAACAGGTCATGAAACACTAACCTTCATGGATGGATCCTCAGGCTACAACCAGATCCGGATGGCGCCCAAAGACGAAGAGCTTACGGCATTCCGCACGCCAAAAGGGATCTACTGCTACAAAGTCATGCCTTTCGGCTTGAAGAACGCAGGAGCCACTTACCAACGAGCCATGCAAAAAATTTTCGACGATATCCTTCACCAGAATGTAGAATGCTACGTCGACGACCTCGTGGTAAAATCAAGACAAAAGTCCACACATCTTCAAGACCTCGAGCTAATCTTCAAGCGACTTCGAAGGTACCAACTCCGCATGAACCCGCTTAAATGCGCATTTGGGGTCTCCTCGGGAAAGTTCCTCGGCTTTGTCGTA
The DNA here is from genome assembly GCA_947650365.1 of Chamaelirium japonicum. Lineage (NCBI taxonomy): Eukaryota > Viridiplantae > Streptophyta > Magnoliopsida > Liliales > Melanthiaceae > Chamaelirium > Chamaelirium japonicum. Next base: position 70,295,290 of record OX393552.1, read on the forward strand.
CGCCATCGAGGTATCGAAATAGATCAAACCAAGATAGATGCTATCCTCAATATGCCGATCCCGAAAACCGTGCGAGACCTCCGAGGTCTCCAAGGCCATCTAGCATATATCAGAAGGTTCATCGCCAACTTAGCTGGAAAATGCAGACCCTTCAGTCGCCTCATGAAGAAAGGAGCAGCATTCAAGTGGGATGAAGCTTGTCAGGAAGCCCTCCAAAACATCAGGGATTACTTACTCAAGCCCCCGGTTCTGACAGCACCAGTCCAAGGAAAGCCATTGGTCCTTTACATCAGCGCCCAGGAGCAGTCCTTGGGGGCACTCCTGGCTCAAGACAACGAGCTAGGCAAGGAAACAGCATGCTACTATTTGAGCCGCACTCTCGTCGGCGCGGAACTAAACTACTTCCCGATTGAGAAGGTCTGTCTGGCGCTCATCTTCGCTACAAAAAAGCTGCGACACTATATGTTAGCTCACGCCATCAGGCTCATCTCAAAAGCCGATCCGCTCAAATACATCATGTCAAGACCAGTGCTCTCCGGACGTCTGGCCAAGTGGGCTTTGCTCCTCCTTGAGTTTGACATCACCTTTGTCCCTCGTAAAGCGGTCAAGGGTCAAGCTCTCGCAGACCTCCTAGCAGAATACCCCCTTCCAGCAGAGTGGGAACTATCGGAAGATCTCCCAGACGAAGAAGTATTCTGCATCGACATCGCCCCTTCTTGGAAAATGTTCTTCGACGGTGCGGCCAGGCAAGATGTAGCAGGAGCGGGAGTTATATTCGTCACACCAAACGACGAAGTACTTCCCTTCTCGTTTCTACTATCAGAGCCATGCTCCAACAACAGGGCGGAATATCAAGCTCTGATCATTGGCCTCGAACTCGCCAATGATATGAAACTTCAAGGGCTCACAATTTTCGGCGACTCTCAACTCGTCATCCAACAAATATTGGGGGCATACGAGGTCAACAAAGAAGATCTCGTGCCATTGCACATACGAGCCCTGAAACTCCTTGGTACACTCAAAGATGCTTCAATCCAGCATGTCCCCAGAAACCTCAATCAGCAGGCTGATGCGCTTGCAAATTTAGCGGCTACACTTCCGTTCCCAGAAAAAAGCCAACTCATCATCCCTATCTGTAAAAGGATGGTAATCACCGAAGAGGACCTCCCTATGGGGATCCCAGACCAAGTCAATGCAGTACACGTTTTCGTGACCGACGAGCTAGACTGGAGACAACCATTCATAGACTTTCTTGTCTACGGAAAGCTTCCTGAAGACCCAAAGCGTAAGGTCGACATTCGCCGACGATCTCTGAAATTCTTCCACTTCAACAACGAGTTGTACCGTCAAAGCTACGATGGTGCGCTCCTGAGGTGTCTTGCGAAAGAAGAAGCGGAAACAGCACTAGAAGAAGTCCATGCCGGGATCTGTGGCTCACATCAGTCCGGGCCAAAGCTGCACTTCCGCATCAGGCGGATGGGGTACTACTGGCCCACTATGATCAAGGACTCCCTCGGGTTTGCAAAAAGATGCCACACTTGCCAGCTGCATGCGACTACATCCGTCAGCCTCCGGAACCTTTGCATCCAACCATCGCATCATGGCCCTTCGATGGATGGGGACTCGATATTGTCGGTCCGCTACCCAAGTCATCCAAGCAGCATCTTTATATCCTGGCGGCAACAGATTACTTCTCCAAGTGGGCTGAGGCAGTACCATTGCGAGAAGTCACCAGGCACTCTGTCATTAACTTCATCCAAAACGACATCATCTTCCGATACGGCATCCCTCGCTATATCGTTACGGACAACGGGAAGCAATTCAAGAACTCCGCTGTCAGCCAATTTTGCGCCAAGTTCGATATCAAGCAAAGGTGTTCAACCATGTACAACGCCTCTGCCAATGGCCTAGCTGAAGCTTTCAACAAAACACTCTGCAAACTTTTGGAGAAAGTCGTCTCAAAGTCGAAGAAAGACTGGCATGAACGCATGGGTGAAGCGCTGTGGGCATATCGCACCTCTTTTCGCACACCAACACAGGCGACTCCATACTCGCTGGTATACGGAGTAGAAGCTGTCCTCCCACTTGAACTCCAGATCCCGTCACTCAGGATAGCCATCCAGGAAGGCCTCGTCAACGGCAACAACACTCAACTTCGCCTAGCGGAATTAGAAGCCCTAGATGAAAAGCGTCTCGAAGCCCAGCAACGCCTGGAATGCTACCAAGCCAGGCTAACCCGAGCCTTCAACAAAAAGATTCGCCCTCGATCCTTCCAAGAAGGAGAATTGGTGCTCGCAGTCAAACGCCCCATCATCCTTTCGCATCGAGGAGGAAAGAAGTTCGACGCCAAGTGGGATGGACCGCACGTTGTCAAAGAGGTCTACTCCAACGGCGCATATCTTCTCACCACGCCAGAAGGGCTTACGCTCGGCCCTATCAACGGCAAGTACCTCAAAAGGTACTATGCCTAAAAGCAAGGCGACACCCCTTGCAAAAAAAAAAAAAAAAAAAAAGGAACTACGTGTGACTTGATCCCTCTCAGTAGGGTACGTAGGCAGCCTGTAAAGGTTCAGTCCAAACAAAAGAAAAACACAACCAAGCTCTGCCATTCCAGAATACAAGTCCAAAAAAAATAGATGCAGATAAAGAAAAACAGAACTACAAGTCTGTTCAGCAGAAATGACAAGAAAGAAAAGGAAATGCGACATGCTAGTAAAGCGAATCAAATCCTTTGAGACGTTGGAGCAGCTCGCCGTCAGTAACCTCCATGCGCTCCAACTCTGAAGACCGAGAAGCTACCCGCTCCCGATGCGCTGCCAGCTCGATACGCTGCTTTGCCAAGTCTGCTCCAGAAGACTTCTCGATCGTCTCAGCTTTCTCGAAAGATGCGCGAGCAGCCTCTAGCTTCTTCCGCGCCCGAACAAGGCTCGCAGCGGCAAGTGCATGCTGCGCCTCCAGTCGACGCTCCTCGTCCTCGGCCTTTGCCAGTATCAGGGGAAGGTCATCTTCCATCGAAGCCCGTTTCAAGCAATGAGCTTCACTATCCGCCAAGAGAACACGCATCTGTGCCTCAAACAAAGAGCCATCTACCTGGAAGGCCGCCAGACTTTTGCAAAACTCAGGCCCCTCGAGGACCCACCAGCTGCCCAAAGCGGCAAAGCCCTCTTCCTGGAAGGGTGCAAGCGTCGTCTGGATATACTTCCGACAGCTCTCCAAAAGAAGCACAGAGAGAAGGTCCCACGAACTGTACTTTCTCTTGTCTGCCTCTGAGTGCACGGGCAAGGTGGGCTCCGGCCCTGAAGGCTCAAGTAAAGGAACCGCCTCCTGGACCATCGCCGTGATAACAGTCAGCGGAACCACCGGAGCCGAAGGAGGAGGCACAGGCAAACCTTCCGACAAAACGACTGCGGGAGTAGCCTCTGCCGGAGTACCGGACCTAGCTGGAGGAGTCTGTTCTCTCCCTACACTGGAGACCTCATCCTCCTCCCCAAAGCCCAACTGCTCCACGTCAATATCATCCAGGTTGACAGCACTGCCGGTAAAGTCTGCTCCACACGCTCCCAAAAGCTCCAAGTTATCCCAGGGAACATCCAGCCCGCCACCTTCAATCAACGTTGCTCTGATGGGAGAGCACTCCTGCCCAACCCCCTTCGGGGCAGACTCGCAGTCCGGTCCAGCAGACCCTGCCAAAATAAGAGCTGGACAACTCAGCCAACGAAGTAAGAATACAAGCACAGAAATTTATGAGAAACTAAAAACAAGATATACCTGCAGCGTCCGACGAAGATACCCCAGAAGGAGGGATGACCCCATCGACAAAAAGCCCTGGCTCTCCGTCTCGAGCTGGCCCTGCCTCGCCAGCACCAGTCAAAGCTGCCTCACACAAGAGGTCCAACTTTCTCCTCTTGGGAAAAGCACCCCCACTCCAAGAAGCCTGAGTCTCAGGAAGGCCCTGAACCTTGGAGGACGGAGCCATCTCAACTTCTTGCACAGAAAGTGAAGCCTGGGAAGTACTCTCTCGACGGCCACAAGATTTCTCTAACCATCGCTCCTCGGACCAGAGACGGCGATCCTCTGACCCCGCCAAAGAGTCAAAAGGAAAGTCAGCCCGCTCGCTGCTAGCAAGGACGTCTAACGGAAGGCCAGCCAAGAGGGGAAGCACTGACCCGTTGACCCAGTGACGATACTCAGGAGTTGCGGCATCCTTGCCGCCCGACTTAATCCCCGGTGAGAAAGTACACCCAGTAAAACGATCGTAAAGTGCTCCCCAGAGGCGGTACGCCTCCTGCGGAGTGTAACGTAACCGCAGGCGCAAAGGAGTCCCAGGCAACTCCTGCCGAAAACCCTGCTGACGAGCAAACCGGTGGGGAGAGTACCGGGCCACCTCCACTATATCCCCACGGCGCCAAACAAGATACTCAGGCCTGCAACTCACCATGCTCTAGTACAAAGGATCGGACATCTCCGCCCCAACGCACACCAGGGATTTCATAGAAGGCGCCAGTGCATTTTCCGATACAAATTCGAAGTCAGAGGGGCCCATGCGCCGCAAACACTCTCGGGCACTAGGCTTCGGACGCTCCCATGCATAAAAAGCATTCATTACACCTCCCACACAAGGAAGAAAGGGCACCGAGGTCGAAGGTCCACGTGCCGCGAAGATCCCCTTCGGAAAGTGGAGCCCAATCCAACCATAGAGGTAATGCAGGGGGCAAAAGGAACTGGCTCTGCCTACTTCCCCTCTTGCATTACCCGCACTCGATAGACTCCAGTAAGTGCCGCTAAGCCCGCCATACAACGAGCAGAGGATCGCCGGTGCCAGATTAAGGAACTCTCCAGTCACCATCCGAGCAGCTGCAAGGAAGGTCCCAGGGCGTACCACATCCCCTTCCCAGGGTAAAGCAAAGCGGCAGAGAAAGAGTACTAACCCCGCAGACCAGTAAACAGCACGCCAGTCATCACTACACTCTTCAAGTCCCAAGACTTCCCAGGGACGCTGCGCCCCGGCCATGGAGCACCACTCTTTCTTCAGAGATTCGATCGGTCGCCGGAAGGTGCCAGGCGCCGGCTTCTTTGACGAGGCATATCTCCACATCGGGTGACTCGAAGGAGGAGCGTGACGATACTCTCCTCGAAACCAGAAGTCCACCCAATCCGAGTGAAGTACCCGGTCTGACCGCTCGTGCGCCGCTATAATAGCATACGCCTTAAAAAGCAAAAGGCAGAAGCTAGGAGATTCATCTGGGTCCGTCAAAACCTCCAGGGAAGGAACCTCCTCCTGATAATAGCTCCGAACTTCGGGACACCCAGATATGACGTGCACATCACGAAGGGTGATCCCGATTTCACCAGCTCCAGTCAAAAACGTATTGGTCTCGGGGCACCACTGCTCACACAAAGCCCGGTACATGCCGTCCGATCGACTGTACTCCCAACAAGCTGGCTCCACAAACCTCGCCAAACGCTCCATCCTTGGCTCTGCCTCCAACGCGCCGGACAGCTCTTTCATCCAGTCCCGAAAACCTCCCAGATAGGTGACATCTCCACGTGATTGAATCCCCACGCCCCAGCGCGTACGACGGGAGCATATCTTCAAAGCGACAACAGGGACCGGAACCGACTCCTCGCCAGTATGGTGGAACGGCAACCCCAAGCTCGGCCGGACAATTTGCCGAGAAGATCCTTCGTCAGTAAGGATGCGCTCGCCAAGTTTCAACACTCGACAAGAGCCGTCAGTCACGCCATCCTCGCAAACTCGCTCGTGCGTCAAAAGCTGAAGTACCGACAGTCCAGTCTCCTGTCTCGAAGAACGATGGTGGAAGACTTGTGCGAAAGGGAAGCGAAGATGCGTACTCCCGTGAGAGACCACATCAACGATCCAGCCGGAACCCGGAAAGCTCTCGTAACGACGAGACCTGAAAAAGAAAGAACACAAAGCCCTAGTCAGATGGATTCCGAGTACAGAAACAAAGAAATCAAAAGGGGGGGCCTTCAGCAAAATAAAGAAAGACAAAGGGGGGGGCCTTCAGCAAATAAAGAAAGACAGAGGGGGGTCACAGCAAAAAAAAAGCCATGACTCTATCTCCTCTCTCTTGTTAAAACTAGCAGGGAGGGGGCCTTCAGCAAATAAAGAAAGACAGAGGGGGGTCATGGTAAAAAAAAAAAAAAGCCACGACCCCCCCCCCCATCTCTCCTATTAAACTGCAGGGAGGGGGCCTTCAGCAAATAAAGAAAGAGAAAGGGGGGTCATGGCAAAAAGCCACGACCCCCTCTCTCTATCTCTCCTGTTTTACATGCAGAGGGGGGGGGGTGCGTTGTCCCCGCCTACGCCGCCGGCCTCCGCGCGCCCGCCCGCGCCCTCCTCCGCGCCCTGCCGCTCCGGCCCACGGCCCCCGCGCCGTGCCGCTCCGGCCCCCGCGCCCTGCCGCTCCGGCCCACGGCTGCCGCGCCGTGCCGCTCCGGCCCCCGCACCCTGCCGCGCCCTGCCGCTCCGCGCCGCTCCGGCCCCCCGCGTCGTGCCGCTCCGGCCCACGACCCCCGCGCTCTGCCGCTCCGGCCCACGGCCCCGACGCCATGCCGCTCCGGCCCCGCTCGCGCCCGGCTCCGGCCCCAGCGCCCTGCGCCCGCGCCGCCGGCCCCCGCGCCCTGCGCCCGCGCCGCCGGCCCCCGCGCCCTGCGCCCGCGCCGCCGGCCCCCGCGCAGCGTGCCGCTCCGGCCCCCGCGCCCTGCCGCTCCGGCCCGCAGCCTTGGCTGCGCCCGCCGCGCCCCGCGAACCCGGCCCCGCGCTCTGCGCCCCGTCTCCAGCCCACCCGCCGGCCGCACCACTCAGCCCCCGGCCGCATCCCACCTCCAGTCCTCCCGCGCGCCGGCCGCCACAGCAGCCCCCGGCCGCGCCTCGCACCCTCCGGCCCGCAGCCCCGGCCGCGCCTCGCGCGTCCCGCCACCGGCCACCGCACCGGCCCACGCCCACCATGCGAAGAAGAAGAAGAAGAAGAAGAAGAAGAAGGAGGAGGAGGAGGAGGAAGAAGACCCGCCTTGCTTGCGACCCTCCGCCGTCCACGGACCGGCGGTCTTCCCTCCTCCGCGAACCCCATGGCGTCACCATCTTCATCCTCCTCGGCATCGTTGCGAAGCAAGAAACCCTAGCAGAGCTCTCGACTCCAATCCGCCGGGAATCGCTGATAATGAAGAGAAACGAAAAACAGGGGTCCTTTTAAAGACCTAATCCCACACGAATACGCGACTCAAGTCCAACCGCTACGCGTTTCCCGCGGGCGCACTCGAACTTGAGGGGGCACTTGTGGGCATCGAAATTAGCCCACGGGTCGAACCCGATTTTTACACGAAAAATGGGCTTGCACTCGATGACCTTCGGGTCGAACCCGACTCGCTCATGCAACTTGGGCCCGCACACAACGGCCCGCATGCACACTCGGCCCGCACACAACGGCCCGCATGCACACTCGGCCCGCACACAACGGCCCGCATGCACACTCGGCCCACACACAACGGCCCTCATGCGAAATTGGGCCCGCACACGAATGGCCCGCATACGAACTCGGCCCGCGTGCAAACCCAATTCGCGCATCGCGGCCCAACTCGAAGCAAACGGGTCCCACCGGACCCGCGACTCGAACACAAAGAGGGGGGCCCACCGGCCCCCCCTCTTGAAAACCGTGCCCCCCTCATCAAAGAAAGGTGGGGCCGGCCATAAAAGAAAAAGAAAAGAAAAGAAAAAGAAAAGAAAAGAAAAAGAAAAAGAAAAAGAAAAGAAAAGAAAAGAAGAAAAAAAATCAAAACCGCCTTGATGCGGGGGGAGGTGGCGTGGACGTCTACACAACCGTAGATCCGCGACGATCCCTCGATCCAACGGACAAGATGACGTTGTGTCGCCATCCGATCCAAAAGTGCAACAAGAATAACAACTCGATCTCTAAAGATCGAGTCACATCTAGCCCATAACCACTCCAACTAAAAAGGAGGAAATCGGGTTTGTTTCCCCAAATAAGGGAACGATATCTCGATGGTTATGAGGGGAGATATTGGAGGAAACAAAAAGATTTCAGCAATATCTCCCCCAACCGCCCCCCTTTGCCTATAAATAGAAGGGGTCGGGGAAGGCATCAAGGGTCCGAAAGCCGAAGACGAAAGAGCTTCGCAAGAGAAGCTCCAACGCTCGAAGACCGAAGGCTTCACGAGGCACGGCAAGCATATCCTACGGGAGTCCTTGGCCCTTCAAGTCCTCATCAACGTGAAGACCTTGCACTCGGAGATCAAAGCTTCGACTCCTCGCACGAAGAAGAAAGCGTGGAGAAGAAGACCCGGAGCCGTCATCACCCGATTGCTCCAACGATCTTCATCAGCTCCGAAGAAGCCATAAGCAAAGGCCGGAGAAGAAGATCGAAGCCGACAACACTCGTCGTCTTCAATCAAGGCATCGACTCCTCGCACGAAGAAGAAAGCCGGGAGAAGAAGGCCTGAAGCCGGTGCTACCCCTGCCGCCTTCGTCAACCAAAAGCCGACGCTACAACCGTCGTGCTAAAGCCGGTGCCACACCCGCCGTCTTCATCAACAAAAGCCGACGCTACAACCGTCGCACGAAGATCGGTGCTACACCCGCCGTCTTCATCAACGAAAGTCGACGCCACAACCGTCGCACAAGCATCGGTGCTACCCCCGCCGAAAAGCCAAAACCGACGCCACAACCGTCGAGGAAGCCGGAAGAGTAAAGAAGCCTTGAAGAGGTAACGCCAGTCGTTCGAGAAGAAGATCGAGTCGAAGCTAAAGTCAAAGCCGACGCAAGAAGCCAAAGCAAACGCACCGGTAAAGCCCGCGCTAAAGCAACGCACGTGCCAAAGCCAAGCAACTACGACGGTCACGAGCAAAGCACCGCACGTTCTAGCCGATACGACGCGAAGTCCGGAAGAACTAAAGCATCGCAAGTCTCTACCCGTCTACGTTCAAGCGCAAGCGCCAAAGCAAAGCAAAAGCCAGAGCCACGCCAAAGCTACGCCAAAGCCGAAAGCTAAAGCCAAAGCTGACGCCAAAAATACGATCGACGCCGCGAACCGACGATCAAGGACGCCGAGGTCGAGCAAGGATCGAGGAAGACACGAAGACCGAGGAACGAAGCCCAAAGCCTCCCTAGCCGAGAAAGCGCGAAGCACGGACGGGACAAAATCAACGGCGGAAACTCCTTAGCCTCTCAAAAACCCTCACCCTGTAAAGACCTCTGTCCTGGGCAACCCCTTCAGAGCTCTCGCACGAATACCACGTGGAGACGCGGATCAAAGGGACCCTCCAGAGGATCTCTCCCACAATCTCCTGATCAAAGAAAATTTGTAATCTCGTGTGATCCGCAATAAAGACGACCCGAATCTTTTTCTGCGACCACAAGGACGTTACGGCAGTGGTGGGCAACAACTTACACATGGCCTACAAAGATAGTAATAGGTATGGGTTGCCCTTAGCAAAGAGCAGGGATGATGTGGCGATCAATGATTAGACCATAACTAGCTGATGTTGGGCCTACCAGTGAAGGGGCCCGACCCCCTTAATGCACCTCTTGGTCTCTCTCTCTCTCTCTTGCACGAGTGCGCACAAGCAGTTCGCCTAGGGTGGTGTGGTGGCGGCCACTACCGTGACGCCGTCGAAGTCCACTATTAACGAAATATTATTGTCACCCTCGAAATATTATCACCGTCTCGAAATGTTATGCTTCGCATCAAAATCTTGTATGTGCACTCGAAATCTTATCGTCAGGGTGTGTTGCTGCCGAAGGCGGGCCGTCTGAGTACCGACAAGCACGGGTATTACCAGTCTATGTATATTGTATATATACCCCATATTTGGATCCTATGTAATTAAAACAAAAACAAGGAAGGAAGTGTTGCATTCTTGCACTTCCCATTGTGGTCCTATAAAAATTACCCATATACCCTATCATTATTTCATGTGTCCATACCCTATACTAAAATAACTATTTTTAATTTGTTTACATATAAAAGGGTCCATAGATGAGCAACGCACGTGCCCAATGCCCTAGTTCAAATACAAGCCAATGGGCTAGTTCATTGCCTTATGTTCTTATTCACCACCTAACCCTATCGCTCCTTAGCTTAACTTTCTTTCACTTGAGAAATCCTGAGACACTAGTGAACATTTAAGACAATCAATCTAGCCTTCTACTCGAAAGGGTGGCCTCAATGTTGGATAGAGAACCCCCCTTGGAGAAACCCCTTGGAGTCCCTTAGAGTGTCGACTGTTTGCCAGGGTGCTCAGGTGCCAGTCTGGGGCAGCGCCGGGGTGAATTTTGGAAGCAGACAACAGAGACTGTCCAGGCCCGGTCGCCAAATAGGGGCACCTGGATGAATTCTCCCTGCGATGCAGGTTGGTCTGGATGGCCGCAGGCGCCCGTGAATCACTCAGGGGCAACCAAGCAAATCGGGGATGGGTTGTTGGGTTTAACCCTAAGTATTTAAGCCATGTTTAAGTGTTTCTTAGTAGAGATGAAAAAGGGAATTGTTGGGTTAGTCAGGAGAGCCGTCAGGAGAGCTTTAATCAAGGGTTTGGCAAACTTTATTGTAATCCTTTATTGATTGATAGTGGATCTTTCTCCATGACTTCGGTGGATGTAGGCAAGATTGCCGAACCACCTCTAGTGTTCTATGTGATGTATGTTTTTCTTCTCTCTCTTGTTTATTTTGATTGGGTTGTATCTTCCGTTTTGTTTGTGATTTACGCCATTGGTTTGAGCGAGACTCCATCACCGCTTCCGCTGGCACAGCACTCAATAAAATTCACCAATTCCTTATAGAAGAGAGAGAAATAGGCTTGGCGAAAGATGCATCATATAGATTTTCTTTTTCATTTCATTCCCAAGCAAAGAGTACACAACTTTCTTTTAATTTGTATTTTTACTCAAGGAAGTTGGGGAAGCATGGACGAATTGAATATCAGCCTGCTATTAAAGGGGGCTTTTTTTTAGTTTGGAAGGGGGGTCAACAACAAACCTTCGGAAGGCGTCACAACCCGGCGCAATTGGAAGATAAGGCAACAGCAAGATCACCCCTTAGCGGAACTACAACCACCACCGCTAGGCGAGGAGAAAGGCACGTCGCCACCCCCAACAGCCTCGCCACACTAGCAGGGGAGGGAAGGGCGCAAAGCCACAACACCAAAAACGGGCCACACCAGGCGTAAAGACAAGGAGCATCCGCCCCCGGAACAAAGAGAGATGCAAAAGCCCAAACAACAAAACACACACACAAAAAAAATCAATCCCACAAGTTCCAGAGAAGACCCATCACCAGCAGCGCACGACTACAGTTGAGGCGCCACTGACGAATCTCAATCTGCTGCTGATCCAACGCCGCCACCTCAAGCCGTCAGGATTCACCTCACCGAGCAGAGGAGGGGATCATGAAACCCTTGTCGGAATCTCCACCACCGGCGGGCCAGGGCCAGATTGCCACTCCGGCTGCTAACCGGGAATGGCTGCTACCTCAAAGCCGATCGTTGGCTTGAACCAAGCAATAGAGTGGGCACTGGTGACCGCTGCAGATAAACAGTCCTTGGATTGCAATGCGCGCACCGGTGACCGCTCGATTGCAATCCACAGATCCTCGGCATGTGGGCAGATATTTGCACCCACACATCACACAAGCCAAAGATCGGATGAATTTTTCATATTTTTTAATAAAATGTTTGGCAAAATTTTGTTGAATTTGGAATAAAGTTCGATCGATTTTGGTTTGGGCTCAAGCCCCTCCCGAAAAGACACTTTCACATTAAAACATTTTTTACCTATTCGACCACTATCAAATAATAAAAATGCCCTTTTCATTATCCTTATATAGCAACCGAATTTATACTATGCAAACCCGAATTGATACATCTAGGGCTGGCAATTTCGGACCCGACACGACAGACTCGGCACGACCCGACACGAAGTTAGCGGGTCTGGGTCAGGGCTAAACGGGTTCGGGTCATAAGACTCATAAATGGGTCGACACAATAGACCCGTTTAATAAACGGTTCGGGTCCGGGTCTTGGGTCTGGACACAGTAGACCCGGGAAGACCTGTTTAGTATTCAACGGGTCGTGTCGGGTCGGGTCTACCCGCAATCTGATACTATAATATATAATATCAGCGGGTCTTTCGGGTCAAGTCGGATCGAGTCGGATTGGGTCTGATCGGGTCAACAGAATAGACCCGGGTGGTAAACGGGTCTTACCGGGTCTTATCGTGTCTACCCGTTTATTAGCGGGTTGGGTACGGGTTTAGGTTCTAGACACGATTAGTTAAACGGGTCGGGCCCGGGTCTAAGGGTTTTGGACACGACAAGACACCAAACACGACACGAAGCCGACATAACCCAATGCCACCCCTAGATACCTCGGAATCTACTACAGTGATCTAGAGTCTCGATTCGGACAATAGAGTATCAATTCAGTTACTACTCCCAAATCATTATAGCTACACTGTACTCACTACAATGAAATCATTGTAGCAACAGAATTGATACTCTACTACTCAAGTTGATACTCCAGAATCCCAGTAACAACTACAATGATTTTGGAGTATCAATACTATTGCCTTGAATTAATACTCCATAATAATTATTTGCTATAGTGAAATCACTATAGAAGTTACAATGTTTGGGTTTAATATTGGGATTTCACTGAACCACGCATGTTGAAAATAAAAATTGGGTTATTATGACTTTACCCCCCAAGCTTTTCTTTGAATTAGATTTTACCCCCCAAAACCAACTGTTCCGCCAGCTCACCGTCTAAACCATCTTCGAGAAAGGGTGAGCTGACGGAAAAGAAATAAAGTTTTGCAGGGTGAGCTGACGAAGCAATTAGTTTTGGGGGGTAAAGTCTAATTAATGAAAATATGGGGGTAAAGTCTAATTCACAGCAAAAGTTGGGGGGCAAAGTCAAAATAACCCAAAAAAATTATATAAAGCGGTTTATTCTCACTGTACTGTTGCTATAGAAGCAAAATGGCAATTTAAAAATAAATAAATAAAGGAGGGGCTTAATGCTCTACTCAAAAGAAAAGAGGGGTTTATTACACTATAGGGATAGTTTGAGGGGCCTTGGACTGAAAAAAAAAAATCTGCAGAGTGCAGAGGACCAGGCCGACCAATCGGTCGGGAAGTTGATGCAACATCTGCCACTAGTATCGGTCCCTGCCATGTGCATTGCAATCTAAGGACCGTTATGAAAGGGACACCCATTTGTCCTCACGAGAAATGATATTCAGTCCAAAGGTTTTTCCGGTTCGGGTCGGATCCATTGATGTGGCCGTCTTTAAGTCTTCGTTGAATCTCAGCTAAGATATTTAAATCTCTACCCCCACCACTGGTACAGTCGTACACGGCCATGTCAATCGGGCCGAACAAAATCAAAAAAACCTTCGGGATGAATAGCATTTCTTTTGTCATTACATCTCCAAGGTGTCGTTGGATACATCAATCATTGGAATTGGAAAAAACAAAAAAACACATGCGTCACGAAATCTGTCCCAATCAGAATGGCATAGCAAAATTGATGTTTGAACCAGAGGTGTAGGAGTCAAAACAAATCCAACCAATCGATATTGATCGATTTCGACAGTCAATGGATTAGATTGGATTTGATTTTTGAAAACCGACATAATGGTTCAATTGGCAGATTTATAAATTTAAAACTAAAAAAACCGAGCCAAACCGATATAATGGTTCGGTTTGTGAGGATGATCACCTTACCCTAGAGAACACATCCACCAAAAATCACCAAATTCAAAAACTTCTAGGATGGCAAACAATACTTGAGGTGCAGCAACGACGCTACACCTCAGATCTAGACACCCTTTTCACTATATATATATATATATATATATATATATATATATATATATATATATAGAGAGAGAGAGAGAGAGAGAGAGAGAGAGAGAGAGAGAGAGAGAGGAATGTTACAGTGAGCTATGAGCTACGGAATGAGAAAATGAGCTACGATCATTTTGACCACCCTATAAGTTTTGGAATTTTGTGAAAATTGGTGGGTGTGTTGTCTATGATAACATGATCATCCTCACCAATTTTCATCAAATTCCTAAATTTCTAGAGTCATTAAATGGTAGAAGCAAAATTAATGGTTACTACGTACGGTGGATAAAGATTCTACCGTTTGATAACCCTAGAAGTTTTGGAATTTGATGAAAATTGGTAAGGATGATCATGTTACCATAGACAACACACCCACCAATTTTCACAAAATTCCAAAACTTATAGGGTGGTCAAAATGATCGTAGCACATTTTCTCCTTCCGTAGCTCATAGCTCGCTATAACCTCTCTCTCTCTCTCTCTCTCTCTCTCTCTCTCTCTCTCTCTATATATATATATATATATATATATATATATATATATATATATATATATATATATATATATATATATATATATATATATATATATATATATATATATATATATATATATATATATATATATATATCAGGTTCAATGGACACTGTTTTTGCACTCAATTTTTTACACCGATTTTCAAACTATTAGATAGAGGTTTTAGAATTTCTTGATTTTTTGTGAGCATAATCATCTTGTCTTAGATAACACATCTACAAAAAATCAGCACATTCTAAAGCCTCTAGACTTATTAAACGTGCTCTTCAAATTAACGATTAAAATGGACGGTTGATAAAGCCTTTTAGTTTTGATGTACTTGGAGGCTTTAGAATGTGCTAATTTTTTGTGGACGTGCTATCTAAGTCAAGGTGATTATGCTAACAAAAAATCAAGAAATTCTGAAACCTCTATCAAGTTGATTTGAAAATCGGTGTAAAAATTTAAGTGCAAAAACAGTGTTCATTGAACCTGACCCATATATATATATATATATATATATATATATATATATATATATATATATATATATATATATCATCTATTTAAAAGAGAACTTGTTATTTTTTATGAACATGAATATTATGAAAATGGTTGTTAAAATCTGATATTTAGTTTTTTTTTTTTTCTACTAATGATGATGGTATCTTGTATTGTTTTTATTGGTAACTTGACATTTGGTTAATAATGTGATGAAAAAAATTCAATGTAGTCTCATTTTGTAACTTCTGTAATATTGTAGGATGACTCAAAAATCAGTTAAAAATCTTATTTGGATACAATGACAATAGATACTTTTTTTAAGTTGAAGTTGGGCTCAAACAGAAATAAAAAAAAAAGTCCAATAAGCATATTGGCCAAAGCTTAAACCGGCCATCCAATCCAATCCAAACTAACTAATTAAATTGGATTCCAATCCTAGTTCAGTTTGGATCGGATTGAGAATCCTCAAAACCGACCAAGGTTAGACGGGTCAGAGACTTGCCTATATATATTGGTTTTGAACCGATGCACGCTCCTAGATGTTTTTTTCACCATCCTTCAGTTCCATGGAAATTAGGGTACCATTGGATGATAAAATGAGTGGAATGGAAATTCTCTATCAAACCCAATCAACAAACTCACCTCACCACTCCCCAATCCTAGCCACATCAGAACAAAAATCAAAGGAGGTAAGTAAATCAATTCCGAGCGAAACGGAGAATGCTTCAAAGAACTCCGTAAATCAATCTTGATGCACTTCTCAGAAATATATGGCTTGAAAGGAAGCCGGTAAATTCTATGACGCAAAATAATCTTATTGTGGTGAAGGATATAGAACGGGACCGAGATCAGCAGTCTTATAGGGACGCGATACATGAATCACAGATGAAATTTTGAATGTAGAACTTTTTGTGTTTGGGGAAGATAATTTCGCATGGTTTGGATTGAACACCATCCTTTCTCTTGTATTGTTTTGGCTGCCTCCCTCTCATGTCGACGACGTAGATGGTGGGCTGCTCTTGGTGTCGTCTATCTTAGAAGACTATTTTAGTTTTAATATTTACACTTATTAATATACAGGTTGGGGTCTGCCAAACCCCCTCCCACTATGGGATGCCAACTACTCAAAAAAAAAAAAAGGAATGCTTCAAAGTTGATAGAGATGCACAGTTTTGCATTTTGTGATGAAGGAATGAAATACACTAACATTGTTTAGCAGAGATTAAAAATGTAAATGAAGTATCAGCATAAAAACAAAAGTCTTTCTATTTCCTTGAACAATCTCCAAGAACTTTTGCCAAAAAAGAATTACAAGTTTGTTAATCGGAGACGGTATTCCTTAGACACAAAACAAATACAAATTTATGTATATTTCTATCATTGAGGGGGGAAAAAAATCATACCCAATTTCTTCCAAAAACAGGCATCAATGAACACTATGAAGCAACCCTTCCCCTTTGATTGGAAGGGAAAAGAATGCGCGGTGGGAGATAGGAGCCATGAGCAAAACCGTGGGCTTTTGAGGAATTCCCGCAAACCCAATAGCTTGTGAATTTGCAGTCCTCCCTCGTCTTCTAGCTAAGTCTGAGCTTCAATCAGACTTGTTTTGTGAATCCCTAATCAATTTAGGGTCGGTCTGATAGTACACGACGTCTCCAGTATCACTAACATAGTGATCAATGTTCAAGCTCCTCGCAAGAGCTCCAAACAGGTGAAATGGAAAAGGTCCAGACTTCTTCGGCTCTCTGTAGTACTTGCCAAGCACAGGCCTCGCAGCCTCCGTCTGATACATCAAAGGTTTTTGAAGAGCACTGGTTAGCACAACTTTCATCAACATTCATGCAAATATAGTTACCAAGTCGGAAGTAAAAGCGGCAAGGGGATAAGTTGGAAAATTTGGTAAAAAGCAGGGAAACAAAGGGTAAATTCTTAAGATATATTTATATAAAGATGTTCCAACAGGGATTAAAATACGATTATTCAGGATTAAAATGTGTAAATCGAGATTAAACCATGAAAATCGCGATGTTTTCACTAAATCGGGACATGTTTTAAAAATCTGGAAAGAGCCAAGTAGCAAATGTATACTGAATAAGTTGAGTTTTAATCGCAACATATTAAAAAAATCGGAGTTTTTTATAACATAGAAAGAATGGACAAAAATTAACAAAGGAGCAGTACTCACTGCTTCTACTAGATTGTAGTGAGGTATCTGAGGAAAGAGGTGGTGAATAACATGAGTCCCAATATCATGATGGATATTGTTAATCCATCCATAATCGCGATCGATTGTTGTCAGCCCTCCTCGCAGGTAACTCCATTCCTAAACATATACAAAACAAAATGTTTAGCTCATTGACACAATACCCTCCAAAAAATCCCAGCTCAGAATCAATCACGAGCTACTATCCGAAAATGCTGGTAGAAATTTGTGCCGAGATGCCTTTTAGGAAGCGTAGGAATTAAAGCTTGTTTGATTGCCCTCCCATACTAATAACACAGAGCTAGAAGGAGCACATAAAAGAATGACATGCTTCTATGCATGGGACAAATTTTGATCTTCCCAATAACAAAATGGAAAACAAATTCTTTATGTAGTGTTAAAGAAGGTTCTAATGTGTGGAGCAAATAAATTAAGTTTCTAAACATTAATTATCTGAATTTTCTTATCCTATATAATGGGAGTTCAAAAGAAGCCATGCTTCTATGAATAGCCCTTGAATGCGTTATGGAACAAATTATGACAAGTTTTTTGTTCTCATAAAAAAAATGCTGGTTTCAAGGTACAACCAAATGTAAACTGGTTTGTATTTTTGCCAATCCGATCCGAAGATTCCGAGCCGAAATATGCCCTGATTCAGATCCGGTTCAACCGTATAGGGTCAAGTTAGACCGATTCAAGCTTAATTCGAGTTTGAATAGGCTAAATAAGGCCAAATCAGCCGTATCAAATCTAAGTTTCTGTTTTCTTTTATGGTTTTTAATATTTTCGGCCGATAGGTCAAACCTTTTTGTTTGTTGCCTAGTCAGAACCTGAACTCTCAAACCGTGGGAAAAAAAATGGACTAACGAAAATTGTTCTGCTTGGTAACGATTCTATAATGTGGCCTGTATGAATTATGTTTCTAACCATATATTCTCTAGTTCTTCTCATTCTTAATGATTGGAGTTCCATACAAATGCAAATTCCATAAGAATTCACATTTCATGGGATTCTGCACGGACTTCATACCTTTCCACGGTACCAGGGAAGCTTCTCCTCATGCCCATGATGATGCAAGTAAGTCACAAAATCCAACCACAAAACAAATATCTGTATTCAACACCAGATTCATTTCAGTTTAAAACCCACATCAAGGTAAACACAAATGCATTAGAGTTCACAGAACCTACCCAATAGGGAACTCCATAAAGTTTGAGCATCTGAACAGGGCCCATTATCGAGCTTAACCCTACAAGCAATGCCACCATAGCCGTCCAACACACCGTCGACGTGATCACATCCTTCTTCTCACTTGGAACAAACAAAGAGCTACCAGGGTTGAAGTGCGATCCTTCCTTCCCCGGACTCCTCCCCCACTGTCAAGCTCACCAGATTAGGATTCCGCTAAAAAGGAAGCAGCCAATGTACATAATTCCTCAACCAATGGGACTGTAGGTGCTCACCAGGTAGAGGGGGTAAGCAAGCAATGGAAAAGGCACTTGGAACCGCAACTTCCGAGTAATCGAATCCAAACTCATGTATGTCTTCTCCGGTAACTGCAATTAAACCACAAATGATGATGACCCATTAACCAAAATGACCCCCCCCCCCAAAAAAAAAAAAAAATATACAGGAAGAAATCTCCAACACAACTTGGGGCAAGCTACTTACAGGGTGCCAGGACTCGTCATTCTCCACGTGCCCATGGTTCTGGTGGTGCGTTCTGTGGCTGATCCTCCTATTGAACCCAAAATACATCAGAGGTCCAAAGAATCAACGTTTATCACCCTTCCTAAAAATCCGAATTTTGATTCGGTAGCAAAAATTGGGAAAGAGTAACTTACCAGCCATGGTAGGGCACAAGGATGGCGGAATGGAGGAGATGGCCAACCACACTGTTCAGCTTTCGATTGTTCGAAAAACTCCCATGGCCACTGAGAAAGAAAAAAATCCAATTTTTTTAAAAAGAAAAATAAACAATTGGGCTCAATTTGAGAAAGAGGAGCAAAATTGGCGTCCATTGGGTAAAAAATCTATACCAGTCATGGCCGAGAACGAAGAGAGCCCAGAACATGGTCCCCTGGGCGAGCCAGTAGAGCGGCCACACGGCCCAGCTGTTGAGGTAGGCGGTGGCGGCCGCGAGCCCTAGGACGATGACGACATCCCTGACGACGTAGCTCATGGACCGCCACGGGTCCTTCACCCAGCAGTTCTTCGGGATGGCCGCCCGGATGTCCGCCAGCCCGAACGGCGGCGGCGACCCCGGATCGAACGACCCTTCTACCTCCTCCTCGGCTGCTTGACTCCTATCCTTCACCCCCTCTCCTTCGACTCTTTCCTCCTCTAGCAGCGCCACCCGAAAAGGCGCGCTGACCCTCAGAGGCCAGTCGCTGAGCATTGCACGCCGACCGACGGAGATCGGGTGGCGATAGGAATCGACGCCGCGGACGGCCGCGCAGGGGAGCTTGGGATTGTTGGGATGCGGCCGGGATTTGGGGCGGGGAAAGGCCGTCGGGAGCGGCCTCAGGCTGCACCCTTCCGAGAGGACCCAACTCGCCATCCCGACTGTCTCTCTCTCTCCTCTTCTCTCTCTCTCTCCTTTCCTTTGTTTTCTCTGACTCTCTCCTCTCTCTCTCCTTTTCCTTTGGTCTCTCTCCTCTCTCTCCCTGAGAATCGCAGGGGAGCCGGACATTTATAATCTCGGGGTTTTTACCGGATTGCCGTTTGATTTGACGTCGCTGCCACGTGCGAAATACCATGGTTGTGATTTAAAGGGCCGCTATTGGCTCTGGGGATCGGCCGCCGCACGTGCGTCACGAACACGGAGGCGGCTGGGGGTTTAGGACGGTGCGTGTTCCCATCTGGACCGTTGACACGGCTCCTCGTACGGTCCAACGCGGGAGGGCTCGGTCTAGTCCAGTAGTACACGTGTCGTATGGCTAGTGGGTGTTGTTTCTTTGGTCTCGCTGTCCGTAGCGAAAGAGGAAAGTTTGCCTTCCATTTACACAGAATGACGTGTCGAGATCACAGACGTCGATTTCGACAAGCATGGACCAGTGAGTCGCACTCAGACAGGAGAGCAAGGGAAAGGGACGCTGTGATTGGATGCCACGTCATTATCGTTGGGCTTCCGTGGAGTTTTTAAGTTCCTCTCTATCCTTTTCCGGTATGTGAGGTTCTAGGGGCCCGACCCACTAGATCCACTTCATAATTTAAGTGTTGGAGGGAAGTTTCACGTGGACCATGTTTGGAACGCAGACTTAATATCTAGTACATATCTAGTAAATGGAAAATAAGGTGTTTGGTGGAGTCCCAAATTGGCTAGGGGGTGGGCAGTGGTGTCTTTTTATATCCTTTGTGAACCTTTCTTTGTTATGGATGACAATGGTGCGGTTTTATACGATTTTGGTCAAACCAAAACCACACCGTTGCATTGAAACTGAAAACCGAAACAGCACCGCGACGGTGTTGTATTTTCGCAAACCAAAACCACATCATGTAGTGTGGTTTACCGTGGTTTTCGATTTTAATCCGTACCGTTGCAATCCCTACCGGTTACGACCTGGGTTTTGTGGTGGGAGGGTATCTAACAATGGTATCGGAGCGAGGTATTGTCCAGCCTATGATTTGGGAGGGGCCAGGTTGTGGCTCTTCCCGACGAGTGAGGGGCTGTCGGAGTCTATCCAGTGCTAGCCTTCTGGTGTTCAACACGAGAAGGTTCGATCTCGAATGTTTGGTTACGTGGATGTGTGCGATGTAGGCACAATTTAGGATTCTCATATAGGTGATCGAATCAATAAATTTGGATAAAGGGGGATAGATTCTTAAAATGAAAAGAAAATATTTCGTGATAGGGGAGTCGGGACGATGAATCCGCCCCATCTTTAAGGGGATAGGGTGGTGGATGAGGACGTACAAAGATTTCGATGAGAGAAAACCTCATGTTATAATTGTGTTATCCAATCCGAGGGATTCACTCTTGCCAAATCTACTAGTCTATATCTTAACGAGATCAAATTCAAATTTGATTTCCTTTCAGTTCACAAGCAGTGAATAGTTTACGACTCTATGTGCTTGTTGGAAAATTGGCTCGTGATACCAGTCCCCTATGCTTGCGGAAGCTTCGAAGGCGGTGCTCGACGTTCGAGGTCAAAGCTTTATAGAGATCGCACGACCCATACAGAGGATACGATACACAAAAAAATAGAAGAACACCACGGATTATAGACAATCAAAGACTTGGATTATCACTAACAAGATTACACCAAATAGTTGTCTCCGTTTGTCGGAGCCCACTAACCCATCTTGCTCCTCTCACACATCACATATGCACGAAGTAGAGAACCACCTGGTACCAAGAGATACCAGAGATTATCGAAGAATCACCAAGAGATGGAAACACCCAGGAGAAGAAACTCACGCCGAAGAACTCGGAGAAGATTCGTACACCGTATCCTCCTCCTTTCCTCGTCGATAGCGGAGCCAAAGAACTTGGAGAAAATCCACACACCGTATCCTTCTCATTTCTTATTCTTTTGCTCTTCCTCTTCAACTTCCTTATTCCTCTCTACTTTCTTTCTACTCTCAACACTATACACGGCAAACCCTATATCAGATTTTTGTTTTCTCCTCAACCATGACTTGATCTTCACCCTCTACCGATAAGAACCACTCATCGTGTCACTGCTGCCTTGAGACTCTAAGAGCTCGGGGGGAGCATCGTGTCGGCACCCCCCCGCCCCCAAATCCTTTACTTCTCCTCGCGACCTCCCCTTCTCGTAGATGATCTCTGATCAACACTCTTGTAGTCGTCATCGATGATCCCACAAGAGTTTCCTCATAACCTTGGAGTCACCCTTGCACCCCTTAAATAGAAGAGCAAACATATACCAAACAGAAACAAATAATCGTCTCAAAATTCGGCCAAAACTGCAACCCGTGACCAAATCCATGCAGCCAAGCCCAGGTTGTGCGCACGATCTCTCCAGAAAATTTTCACGACGTTTTTTCACTGATTCACCTACTCGTACGGTTTCTACAGAAATCATGTGCACGATCTGTTGAAGTCGTGTACACAATCAAGTATGGGCATTGGCTTTTGCAAGCCAAAACTCAAAATTGCTAGCTTTACGAGTATAAACTTTATGACGAAGATCGCATCCCTCGTTATGAGCTTGTACACACAATTATAAAACTACTCGATTAGCTAGGGATTCACTTCTAAAACCAAGTGTATTTCCTTAGGTGCCCTAGAGTTCCTTTACAGAACTATACTACAAAATTTTGCGTCGTTATTGTTTTATCTTATGATAGGGATTCACTTCTTAAAGGAACAAATGATAAGTGTGTTTATCCGTAAATATAAATAATCGTGCATAATTTTTATTTTAAAAAATCTATTAGATTAATAGATAAGTTTAATTAAATAAATAAGTTTTTTCATAAGCAATTTAAGTCTTTGGAAATGATTTTTCTATGTACGATTTAATGGTCATTTAAAGAGAAATAGTATTCAAGAACGATCACAAATAAGGTTACATCCAAGAGGTAAACTCATTGTTTCCCTCTTTGGACATCATATGATCGAATCCCGAATTTGTATTACGTTGCTATGGCATTAGAAAATTCAATGCTGGTCTCAAAAAAAATATTTGCTCTCCTGTGGTTGTTGCAGGATTCGAACCATGATCGAGAATGAATTGAAATGGTGTGTAAACACTAACAGGCACCACTCTAACCGGATAGGATTATCTCCGATAAAAAGTAAATATATTAAATAATGAATTGAAAATTTAAATTAGAATTTTTGATCGATTTTATAACATGCAATAATGATTACGTAAACTACAAATTAAAGAAAGTGTCTCCCATGTCGTCTGACGCCTCCAATACTACGAGAAAATATTCAGTGGAACGGAGGTACCACGTCAGCCATGTACCCCCCACACCCAATGCACTATCAATCTTTGGACAACAGTAGCTAAAATAGGAAGTTGAATTGCAGCATAGTAATAGTGCATGGGGGTGTGAGGGGGTACATGGTTCCCACTAAATACTTTCTCCATTACTACCCTAAAACCACTATTGAGCATGTGACTTATCTATCATTTTTTTTTTTTCCGGATTGCGACATTTACAAGAAATTACCACTTGCATAATGGTTCTGCTTCTTTGCCCTATACGAAATGTGTTATAGAGTAATATAACTGGGAGCATAGATTGCCTATCGTTCTTGTATAGATATACTAGTGCTGTCGGCACTCGGACTACCGCTTTCGACGGCAACACACTCCCCGCCACCTTCAGCATTGTAGTGACTGCCTTTGACATCCATCAAAACACTTTGGCGGGGACACCCACAGTCGGCGAGGGGCAAAAAAATTTGTTCGAAGGCCCCCACATTCAGTACGGGCGGCAATATTAGTTCGATGGTGCCCACATTCGACGGAGACCTCGTTCTTATCACACCCTTGGGTGATAGACCTTAATTATCTATTATTTGTGATTCAAAAGATAATCATATTAATGTCCCTTAATTTACATTTAATAGCAAATATAAACAGTCGGTGTCTGCCATTGCATGTATGGGTCTACTCCTCTCGATTCACTCTATTGGTGTTGCGATGAGAATTACATCTGTCCACTAGAGCCACAGTTGGTGCCTACCATTGCAAGACTAATACTAATGCGCGTGCTAGAAAAGGACGAACCGTAGATCGAGGAGTGGAACTCTACTCAAGATGTATGGTTCAAGTTGACTTTACCGGAAGAGCATTGCTATTTGAACATAAACTTAACACGAAAAAAATTTTCAATACAACCTCTGTATCATACTCACACTAGCAACAGCCTATAAGGGCTCCCATATTCCAAGAATCCAGCAATTTGCCAAAAAAAATTGGCAATGAGTAGTTCATTGGTTATCTGAACCTCACTTGATGGCCAACATATCCCAAATTGTTTTATCCTCAAGGGTGTTGAACACATGATTTGGGGCCACCGAGAGCTCCACGACCCTGATGCTTGTGTTCATATGACTGTCGATCTTTGACACAGTGTAGGCTATATCCGCCCTCGGCTCTACCACCAATTGCTTCGGATCCTACAGAGATCACATGCAATCCAATCAATCGATCAAACAAAAAAAACCCAAAATTGATCATCAAAGAAGAGGGTGAAGTAAGCTTCAACAATTTACCAAAAAAACCCAGAGCAATGATTTATTCTAAGCTGTAGAAATTTGTTCCAAAAAAAAAAAAATCAAAATTCAATGCTTGTGTTGTACTGCATACTTAGGAAAACAAAGATTTTCACCCAAAGTAAAAAAACAGAGAGAGGAAAAGGAAGAAGAAGATGGATTTGTATTGGTTGTGAAATTTTAGAAAAAAAAAATAGAATACATGGGATAGGATCATGATCTAGGGCTAAAAAAAGGGGAAAAAATCAAAAAAACAACAAGAAGAAGATGGGTGGTATCAAAATCTCGCATGGGTTGACAACTGAATTTGGGTTGGCTTCGAGATCTCGCAAAAAAATAAAAACAAATCAAAATTATAGAAAAATATGAAGATGTGTTGCCTTCGAGATCTTGCAAATAGGGAGTTGAGATGTTGCAAACAGGAATTGAGAAGATGGGTTGGGTTGTCTTCAAGATTTGACAAAAAGAAAAATCAGAAACAGGGAAAAGAGGATGTGTTGGCTTTGAAATCTTTCAAACATGAAATAGAAGATGATGTGTTACCTGATCCTTACAAATTTTGGTATGAAGTTGTGTTAATGTCTTCAAGATCTTGTCATCAACTTCGATCAGGCCGGCCTGAAGCATGCAGAGGAGTAGAGAGGAGAGAGGTCAGAGAGAGATCTCATGCGGTGAGGAGGAGAGGGGGGGGGGGGATCATGCATGAGTTCGTGCGGCAGGAATCGCAGGATCAATTATTTGGATTATGAGGATGGATTTGATCTGTGCGATTTGATAAGATGGATGAGTTATTTAGGTTATGAGGATGGCGATATGTTATTGATCCATTCGATTTGATTGGATGGATGGGTTGCCTCTGTGCAATTTTGAGGATGCAGGCATGACGGTCAGCCCTTAGCAGGGGGTCAGTAGACACAGTTGGAGACAACCAAGACGGATTCCTTCAGGTTGTACCTCAGAAACAACTTCCTTCTTTTGCTAAACCCTTGGGCACCGATCTACATCCCTAGCTTGCTAACTCCCTCGCTGGAGTACTACTACAGCCCATAATCGACCTCCCTCTGAGCTAAGACAATCCCCTCGCCCAATCCTTCGACGATGAGCACTCAGATGCAATGGTCAGCCCTTGCCAAGGGGTCAGCAGATGCGACGATCGGTCCCGAATAGCTAGTCGGTAGACAGAACTTTGGTCATCCCTTGGCAGGGGGTCGGCAAATTCGTTCCAAACACTCATCAAGCCACTTCTATATCGACAAACCAGTTTTGCACCATAGAGTCCCAGCCAGCTAGGTTAGCGCCTATCTAGTTGAGAGGGGGTAACCGTGGATATAAAATTTGGTTAAACAGCTGACGGTGGGACCCACCGGCTTTGCCTGGGCCCCACGAAGACGACGGTAGGACCCGCCAGCCCTGTCTGGGGCTCACAAAGACAATAGTGGGACCCGCCAGCCCTACCTG
Source organism: Chamaelirium japonicum (assembly GCA_947650365.1). Classification (NCBI taxonomy): domain Eukaryota; kingdom Viridiplantae; phylum Streptophyta; class Magnoliopsida; order Liliales; family Melanthiaceae; genus Chamaelirium; species Chamaelirium japonicum. The sequence continues at coordinate 70,321,047 of OX393552.1, forward strand.
GGACCCACACATACTATCTAAGGTTTGGTAAAAACCCCCCGAGTATTTACCAAAACCCCCGATATTCCCAAACCTCTATAAATATCAGACCCAACAAATAGACCAGGACCGGAATTCATTATTCCACATTCCACTTTCTGTTTTCCAGAGCTACTCGAGCCCTCTGATATTCAGACTCTACTCAAATCAACTCCACCCTCTGTCTACTTGTATAAGCACTCCTTGGCCTATCGAGAAGAGCTATACTTTTTCAGAGTTAGTAGATTCAAAGATTGCGTTTATCGCACGAAGACGTAGGCTTCGGCCAAACTTCGTCACTACATCATGTGTCAACTCTCAATCTCTATCTCTTTCTCTCTCTCTACTCAACAAAATCTGAGTGACACCTCAGCACATGACAGCTCAGCACTCCATAGTGCACCACAGTTATAATTCAACCCTCAATCGACTGTTAGAGGGGGGCCGTACAACAGCCTTAATCCCCCCCCAACGGCGACAATGTGGCTACCAAGGCGGAAACGGCAACCCATATGATGGCCCTTATGGTGGCTATGGAGGCTACAATGGCGGTCCTAGCAACTTCGGTAGAGGCTACCAAAATGGCGACAAAGACCGTGACTTCTGCATGAAGGTGGACCTGCTCGCCTTCACCGGCCACCTCAACATCGAAGAGTTCCTCGATTGGCTCTCTGAAATTGAGTGATTCTTTGATATATGGATACGGCGGAAGAGAAGAAGGTCAATATGGTGGCCTACAAACTCAAAGGAGGCACATCCACATGGTGGGAGCAATACCAACAATCTTGTGCCCAGATTAGAAAGAATCATATCCGTTCTCGATCACGAATGAATTGGCTCTTTCGCGTGTGTTTCCTCCCACCAGATTACAACTAGTTATTATTCAAACAATACCAAACATATAGGTAGGGACCCCGCGCTGTCAACGAGTACATAACAGAATTATTTGGTCTGGCGACCCGCAATAACCTGCAGGAGACCGACGCTCAGCAAGTAGCGCACTACATCGGGGGACTTCGATTAACAATCCATGACCTTGTCTATCTACAACCCGTTTACACCCTCCACATGGTGGTGCAACTAACCACGCATGTGGAGACGCAACTGGAGCAGAAGGCAAATCCCTAGACCAACTCCTTCAACCGAACACCCTCACCAACCCAAGCAAGCAATTCTTTGACAAATCAAGAAAAAAACTCCTAAGAAAGAAGGGATGGCTACTGCGAATAAAGGAGCCACCACTAGTCAAGCGAGGATGACCGGCACCACAAACCCCACATGAGCTCCGCCTAAAAACCCCTACGTTGCTCAAAGGGGAGACGAGTGCCACCGATGCAATCAAGTGGGGCACTACTACAATCAATGTCTATAATGGCACATGACGAACATTGCTGAAGCTGATAAAGGCTATGGTGAAGAAGTATCCGAAGAAGAAGCTGATAATAATGAGGAAGTCACGTACAATGATGAGTGAGACCATCTCTCACTTGTTATACGTAGACTTATGTATGCACCACGTAAAGATTCTGAATTCCAGCGATACCGTACGTATCTTCCAGACACGGTGTATCGTCTATGACAAGGTGTATGATGTCATCATCGATGGAGGAAGTAGTGAGAATATTATCTCCAGATCAATAGTGGATAAGCTCCAGATTCCTATGGAGGTACACCCGACGACCTACGATACTGGGTGGCTCAAAGACGTCAGCGGTATCAAGGTAACCTGATGGTGCACAATTCCTCTATCCATCAGCAAAACGTATAAAGATGACATCCAGTGTGATATTGTGGAAATGGATGCCTACCATATTCTACTTGGCATTCTATGGCAATTTGATTGGAATGTCATGCATAAGGGTCGGAAAAACATCTATGCCATTATCAAAGATGAACAGAAGGTCATCCTCGGGTCGATAAAGAAAAATGGTCATCCCAAAGCTTCTAAAGTGGAGGGGCGATTCATTTTTGTTACTTATTATTTTGGGCATGATCTGAAAGATACAGGTACCCTTTACGTACTAGTAGTGAAAGGAGAAGAAGCCGAGCATGTCGTCACCCCCGATACCATGAAACCTCTCTTGCAAGAGTTTCACCAAATTATGCTAGAAGATCTCCCAGATGAGCTACCACTGATGCGGATATCCAGCACCACATCGATCTCGTCCCCGGTTCAAATCTCTCGAACCTTTGATATTACCAAATAAACTCGAAGGAGTACAACATCCTGCAAGGTCAAGTGGAGTAACTCATCTGCAAAGGGCTAGTCTGTGAGAGCATGAGCTCGTGTTTGGTACTAGCACTGCCAACGCCAAAAAAAGACGAGAGCTGAAAGATGTGCATCGATAGTCGGGCGATCAACAAGATCACCACCAAGTACCAATTTTCGATCCTATACCTGGATGATCGACATGCTGGAAATGCTAGAGGGCATCAAAGTCTCTTCAAATATCGACCTCAAGAGCGGCTATCACAAGATCTGGATCTGACCCAGCATTCAAGACGAAGGGGGGGCTCTATAAGTGGCATGTTATGCCATTCAGTCTCTCCAATGCCCTGAGTTTTTTTATGAGACTGATGAACCAAATCCTGAAGCTATTCACAACCAAATTCGTTGTGGTCTGCTTTGATGATATTCTGGTATATATACAGCCAGATGGAGGGGGACCACATTCAACACTTACGATATATCTTGTCAACTCTTCAAGAAGCCAAGATCTACATAAATTTCAAAAAATATAGTTTCCTAATAACTAGCCTCATTTTTCTAGGCTATGTGATGAGCAATGAAGGGATCCGTGTCGATAAAGATACGGTGAAGGCTATCCATGAGTGGATTTCCCCAAATAGTACCACAAATGCTAGGAGATTTCACGGCCTAGAGACTTTCTACAGGCACTTTGTACGGAACTTCAACAGCATTGTCGCTCCCCTAACGAATTGCATGAAGAAGGGGAAGTTCCAGTGGACCGACGAGGCTGAGTAGAGCTTCAACACCATCAAAGATAAACTTATGACAGCCCCAGAGCTAACTCTCTCAAACTTCGAAAAGATATTCAAAATCGACTGCGATGCTTCTATGATAGGTGTTGGTACAAACTTGTCGCAAGAAGTGAGGCGAATAGCTTTCTACCACGAGAAGCTCAGCGAGGCAAGAACAAAGTGGTTGACCTATGAACTGGAACTATATGCGGTGATCCAGGCACTTCAGCATTGGAAACATTACCTCATTTAGAGGGAATTTCTTTTGCACACCGACTACCAAGCCCTTTGGTACCTCGACAGCTCGAAACATACTAATCATATGCACGGTCAGTAGTCCCGCATCAAAAAATTCAACTATATAATCAAGCACAAATCAAGAAAGTTAAACACAATGACTGATACTCTCAGCAGAAAGCAATCCTTCTCGTCACCATGCAGGCGAAGGTAGTAGACTTCAACTACCTCAAGGAATTGTATCAAGAAGAGGAAGACCTTCGAGACGTCTAAGAGTGATGCATCACTAACATGGCGAGCATCGGAGATTTCCACATCCAATAAGGATTTTTCTTTAAAGGTAATATACTTTGCATTCTCGACAGCTCTGTCCAAGAGCAATTGGTGTGAGATCCACATTGCGGAGGACTTGGAGGCCATCCAGGATGAGACAAGTCTCTCTCTCTCTCGTGGAGGATAGAAACTACTGGCCACAAGCGGGATACAAGCGACTTTATGCGGTGATGCTATACCTAACAAACCGCTAAAGGACAAGCGCAAAACACTGGGCTATACATGCCTCTTTCTGTCCCAGATGCCCCGTGGATCGATCTCTCCATGGACTTCGTTCTTGGACTTTCCCGCACCCAGAGAGGCGTTGACTCCATCTTTGTGGTAGTCGACCGCTTCTTAAAGATGAGTCATTTCGTGCCTTGCAAGACGATGCTGGACGCGATCAACATCATAAATCTTTTCTTTTCGGGAAGTCATTCGATTACATGGCATATCGAAGACGATCACCTCCGACAGGGACACCAAGTTCCTCAGCCATTTGTGAAGGACCCTCTCTAGAAGCGCCTTGGCACCACCCTTCAGTATAGCAGCACATGTTATCCGCAAACTGATGAAAAAACAGAGGTGGTGAACTGCACCTTAGGCAACATCCTCGATTAGGGTTTTAGCCTGGCTAGCCCAAGCCGAGTCCGCCTTCGACAATATGCCCAATAGGTCAACCGGCAAAACCCCGTTCGAGATCGCATATGGCCTATCTCCCACCCACACTCTGGATCTCATACAGCTTCTAAAACTCCCGGGCATGAATATTTCGGCAGACCATATAGTGAAGAAAATCTCTGATATTCATCTAAAGTAAAAGAAAAAAATATATATTGAAGAATTCAACGCCAAGCATAAGCAAACTGCCGACCATCATAGGTGAATAAAGAGCTTCAACGAAGGTGATCAAGTAATGGTCCATTTACAAAATGAGAGATCCCCGATGGGTACTTACAATAAGTTGAAGATGAAGAAAGTGAGCCCTTACAAGATCCTTGACAAAATCAGTGATAATGTCGTGGTCCTACCAAAGAACTACAAAATTTTGAAGACGTTCAACGTTAAAGATTTATACGATTTCCATGAGTCAAACTTTGTTTAGGAAAACTTAGGGCCGATTTCTTTTCAAGAGAAGGATCATGATACAGGAGATCGGCCCCCCATGATACAGGAGATCAAGCCTCTCCAAAAAAGACAGTTACAACCAGTCCATGCTTCTCTAAAAGAAACAAGTCATCATTCCTCCCTCCTAAAGATGGCAGCTACAACAACTTAGAAGGAAGGCCATCCGATTTCAAAAACGAAAGATGTTAATGGCGAAAAATCGGTATCTATGTGATCTTACACCAAGACCATAAATTGAGCCAGATTCATTAAAGGCTTTTAACGATTGTTATTAATTTTTTATTTTATTTTCTTCTTAGTACTAGGCTAAGCCCTATATAAAGACCCATTACTAGCATGTAATATGGCATCCATATTTTGATATTTTTAATGAAGTGATTGTTATTTCCAAAGTTTTTGCGTCTTATGAGATCCGTGAGAGTTCTTGAAAGAGGATCGTTGCATCCCTCTGTCATCAATTAAAGAAAATGTGATCCTCGTCAACCCCACTTCCGCTACGCCATATTTAATTAAGTGGAGGAATTGATTCATGTTCATTTCTAAATTCAAAGCTTTGATTAGCTTAATTACAACAAGCTATTGGCGGTTCACATACGTGTTGTTCATCGATCATTTGCAACTTGATAATTAACTTAAAATTGCTGAAGATAGCTCTATCATGGCAAAAGACATCGGTTTGATCACTTTGCACACAAACGTATTCCCCCGATGCGGGTTGGAATCTGAGATGGTAGATCGTGTGTTGTTTTAATGTCAGGTTTCAGTTGTCATATGGACACTTCTTTTCTCCTTTTTGCCATTCTCTCCGCTCTCTTCCACCACTGAACTATGCTCATTGCTTAACCATTTTCAGGGTGGGATTACAGACCATAACAACCCCAACTCACTGACTTTATTAGTGGCATGGCACATATGGAAATCCAACAATCGAACTTTGCTTGATTTACAGGTAACGCTTCCCCTTGTCACCTGGTGGAAAGCTTGCTCAGCCATTTTTGAGTTCCATCATGCTACGACACGCCTCCACCCTCAGGCCGGTGCTCAAGTGATGGCCCAGACATCTCTTTCGGTTCACTGGAAGCTGCCGGACACAGGGTTCATCAAGCTTAACTTCGATGGCTCTTTTAACCTGCGACAACTCCGAAGTGGGCCAGGGGTGGTGCTCAAGGATCACAGAGGGATCCTGCTGGTCGTAGATTATGTTGATTTCTATTGCTACTCTATATTTGAAGTTGAAATGCAGGCTCTTTGGACCGGTCTTTGATTGGTCAGCCACCAATGGCCTTTGGCAGCACTTCTCATTGAAGGATACTCGCAAGTGGTGCTAGCTAGCTTTGTCCCCTCCAAGCAGGCAGAGGCGATTGTTCAGGATTGTCGCTCTTTCGGGGCGTCATGGTCCGTGAATTCACACAAGTGTTTCAAAAGGGGAATACAGTTGCAAATTGTTAGGACAAGTGCATGTTTGGCCACCGTCGGTGAACTTCCCCAGGATCTTTCGCAACTAGTTATGTTGGATGCCTTAGGCGACCATGAGGTGCGTGGTGGCTAGTGCTATGGGTTTGGTCTTAAGGGCCCATTAATGTAACCAGGAAACCAAAAAAAAAAAGACATTAATCTTGGCACACTTTTGAAGATCGCAAAGGTGAAGCCCTACAAACATCACACACACACACAAGAGAGAGAGAGAGAGAGAGAGAGAGAGAGAGAGAGAGAGAGAGAGAGAGAGAGAGAGAGAGAGAGAGAGAGAGAGAGAGAGAGAGAGAGAGAGGAGGCACGAGTACATCGAAAAGTAGGAACAACGGTGCTATTTTCCCAAATGCATGGACGATTGACGATGAAGTCGAGGACGAAGCGTGGATCATTGGGTCATGGGCAGCACCTCGACGACACAAATTCGATCACGACGACGGATACTATGCTGACAATGTGCACAGAGATCAGTGGAGGAAAAATTGGGTTGAACGCGAAGGTCGGCGGTGCATCGAAGGGGGACGACGATGTGTTGGAACCTAGACATGTCACAAAGATCAGATCAAAATCGATCCTCCCAAGGATCAATCACGGAACACAACAACAATCTCGAGTACTAGAAGTAGCAAAGCATAAACATGAAAAATTCAAACACGAAGCAAAATCACATAAAGAAGAGACAAAGATTTTAAATGAAAACCCTTGCGGGAGAAAACCACAGGTGAAGACAATCAGATGAGCCATGATAATGGATAAATCAAGAAGTTACAAGTAATGACCAACTTCAAGAATATGATCCTCTTCATCTAGGGCACCTTCTCCTCTCAAGAATCTCACCACAAGTCTCTCTTTCACAAAAAGATGAATTTTGTTTGAAAAATATTTCTTTAAAAAAACCCTAAATACCCCTTTATATAGTAGGATAAGTTTCCCACTTAACCATCACCAAAACCCTCATCCAAAGATCCAGAATAACACAAAATAGGATAATCTTGAGCCAAGACGTTGGGTAGTGCACACACTACCCAGCACCACCTAGATAGAGCCGAACTAGGCACCTGGGAGCAAGTGGTGTGAACCGCGGTACGCACCACCTGTTGGGCAGACGCCCAATAATGATGTGTTGTCACTCCTCTTGATTTTCACTTCTTCTAGGGTTTCTCTTGAGAATGGTCCTTGTAAGCCATGCTCAGTATGGTGCGGGCTTGGGATTGGATTGCTGATTTGTGGCAGATTAGGATGCATGGTTGTCAGGCATCGGATGCCGATGTCAGGCCATTGTTGGACGGCAGATCGTGGTTTTGAGTGCAATGCATGGCTGCAAAGTCACCAACATGCGACTACTCCATACCTCGACGAACATTCTGATGTGGTTGCGAACGATTAGCCGGTGGAAGTGCCAACGGACACCAATGCGGAGGCACCAATGGGCGTGGTGACAACGACGAGCATAGCCACAGGCACACCTATAGTGCAGTAGGGTACAGATGTGAAAACATATGAGATGATGGGTGTAGCAAGGTGGGGCGATGCCGACAGGCACGGAGACGGCAACGGTTACAACCACGGTCACGTACACCTGCGCGATGTACAGGGTGCAGAGGCACCTAGTGATGCGGTGGCTATGGTGTGCATAGTCGCGGGCACACTTATAGTGTCTCAAGGTGTGGAGGCATCCACAGGCGCATGGTGTTGAGTGTTGTCGACAAGTGACAGTTTGGGAGCAAGGAGCGCGACGAAGTCCGATGCGGAGCACAGACCATGGTGTATGACAAAGATCGTTGATTTGATTGGCGATGGATTCTGATGGTAGGATCGATCGGAACACACAAGCATGGAGTACGGTTGGAAGAGAGGTAATCAATATTTTCTTGCAAATTAACCACCTCAATTTTATCAAAGTATTTGCATGAAGATTAATAACAACATAACAAACCAACTTAACTCATCTTTATGTTTTCAATCCAACAATTTCTGCTTGATCTCTTTGTTGTTTAAAACTGAACTCTTGAGGGAAACAACATGTCGTGTATCGTGAAGGATAGAGGAGCTCGGATCTCCTCCAGTCAGTCGCCCCGGTCGGTGGGCTCGGTGCACATCACAGCCGCACGTGGTTGGTTTGAAGGTGGGTGGAGGGAGCTGTTCTTCAGGTCAAGAAGCTGTCCATGGTTGCTGTCCTTCGGAGGGATGAACAAGCGGCCAATCTACAGGGATGCGATAGCACCATTGCGTGCAGAATATGTGGTAATGGTCTTAATATAGATGTTTGGCGAGATCCTTGGATCCCATCATTGCCTTTAGTGGATTGGGTCAATAGGGTGCATCCATTTCCAGGGTGGCTGATCTTATTGACCAAAAAACTAAAACTTGGAAGATCTCTCTCATCTCCCATATCTTTGATCATATAGTTAGGGAAGCTATTCTTAAGATTCCCTTGAGCAGCCTAGAAGTGGAGGATGAAGACTCTTGGTTCTAGAGTTTAACCAAGAAGGGAGTTTTCACGGTCAACTCAGCCTATAAAACCATTACTAGTGAGGCCACCAATGCCCCTAGATCCTCTTTGAGCCCCCGGGATGACTCTGTATAGCGTAAAATCTGGGCCGTTAAAAATCTGCTGTCAACAAAAATTCTTATGTTTATTTGGAGACTCTTATCCAATATCATTCCAAAAATAGATATTTTAAGAAGGAGGATCTCGTCTATGGATAATAGATGTCCATTTTGTTCCAATAACAAAGAAAAGATGGATCATCTATTCTTTTTATGCCCCTTTGCAGCAACCATTTGGTTTAGCTCACCCCTCTCGTTAGACACAAGATCAGTTCAATTATCGGCATGGGAATAGATTAAAAAATGGTTCACTACGAATTCCAATCCAAATTAATTACTTCTGCAGCTATAACGTTATGGCTCATTTGGAAAGCTCAATGCACAAAGATCTTTGATCACAAGGACACGAGTCCCATCCGAGTAATCCAAGGTACGTATTACTACCTCCTTCAATGATTATTCTAGAGCTGGGGAAGAAGAGTCCAACCCAGGTGAGAGATTCAACTCTCGATTCCAGAGAAATATAACAGTCACTACGTGGGTTTCTCTGAAGCAAGGAGAGCTTGAAATTAATATAGATGGAGCTACTAAACCTACTCATTCTGTAGCGACGGCTATTGTCAGAGATGTGAAAGGGCACCTAGTTTTTGGCTCCTCCACGAAGGTACCATCCTCTCTACAAGAACTTGTGGAAGCAGAGAGTTTCAAATTAGGGCTGATGCTACGCTCGAAGTTTGCCAATCCAGTCACTATTGAAAGAGATGCTCAATCAACTGCCATGATGATCAATGATAAAGAGGGAGTTATCCCTTGGAGGCTAATCTCAGTGATTAAAGAATGCAGATTACTGCTGAAGCAAAACCCAAACACTGAATCCAAGTTTGTACATTGACGAGGCAATGGTGCCGCCCACGGGCTTGCTAAATTTGTTGTTAACCCCTCCTTGTTTCAAGAGTGGTCGTCCTTCTCAACACCTATGTGTGTTCGAGATATCATTTGTAATGATGCTTTTGATTATCAATATAGCTCAACACCCTCTAGAACCCCTAATGATTCTTCGAATTAGGGACCTGGTGAACACAATAACCAGTCACATTAGGAGGATTCTTAGGATTTGTAAAGGAGAGTTGATTTCCAAACAAAAAAAGAGGCACAACCTCCCATGTCTGAGTCTACGCAAAGGCCTAAAACTCCTCAGCCATAGCCTGCCGCCATATAGGATACTGTAAGGCCTCTCTGTAAGACCTGGGTTCTCTTTCTGTGTGAAGGCTAGTAAGGTAGGCAAAGAACTGAGGTGAGTAGGCAGTGACTGCGGCAAAACCAAAGCAGTCAGGGGAGTAGCCAAAGTGGTCAGGGGGGGCGACGCTCGCACTGGGGGTAGCGTGGAGGAGTGCGAGGATCCACATCCAGGTGAGATAGGCTACTCGAAGCGGATGGAGTACCAGAGAAGTCACTGCCAGATGAAGGCGTAACAGGTAGTGAGTCAGATGGACGAGAAAAGGGAAAAACAGACAGAAGGGGCGAGGGATCCGAAGAGGATGAAGAACTCAAGCTAGGAGAATAAGCGACCATAGTATCTGAAGAAGAGAGGACTCAAGTTAAGAGAAGGGGTGACCACAGGAGCAGAAGGTAAAGACTCAAGAGCAGGGTAGGAGGAGGAGCTGTAGAAGATGGAGATGGTGTGACAGGAGGAGGCATGGTAGAGGAAGTGGGAGGAACTTCAAGAAAGGTAAGATCGTGAGACGCAAGCGAGTAGCAGGGAACATCCTCAACAAAAGAGATATGTCGAGAGTTGCAAAGATGACAATGCAGGGAGTCATAGTAACGATACCCCTTATGCTTAGAACTGATTTCCAAGAGCACACACTTAGTGGACTGAGCCGACAGTTTGTTACGCTCATGGGAAGGAAGAAGGACAAAACATGTGCACCCAAAGGTGCACAGCATGTTATAATCAGAAGGGGTGCCAAAAAGACACCCATGAGGTGAAACACCCGAGAGGACAGAGGAAGGGGTAATGTTCATATGGTTGACGGAGGTCAAAATGGCCTCCGCCCAGAAGGTGCAAGGAACACACGATAAGATAAGCTGAGCACGAGCTGTCTCAAGAATATAACGATGCTTTCACTCTGCAACATCGTTCTACTCATGAGTATGAGGATATAATTATTGGAAGAGAGTCACATGGGACTGAATGATAGAACGTATTGTAGAAGAGAGATATTCGTAGGTACAATTGAACCTAAAAGTTTTAATACGAGCATGGAACTTAGTATGAACCATGGCAGTGAAGGTCTGATAGACTTCAGGAATCTCAAAACGCTGACGAAGGAGATACACCCATGTGAAACATGAATAATCGTCAATAAATCTAACATAGTACAAATAGCCATTCATAGAAGAAAAAGATGCAGGACCCCAAATATCAGAGTGCACTAGATCAAACGGACTACAGGACTGTGACAAACTGATAAAAAAGGGGCTAGCAGAATGCTTAGCCAACTGATATCCTATGCGAAAAGAAAGATGAGAAAAGGAACCACGGCCTAAAGCACATGATCGGAAAAGACTTTTAAGCCGAGGTTCAAACATATGACCTAACCTCCTATGCCATAGATCAGTATCAAAAGAGACATCACTACAGACGACCGAAGGAGAGATATGAGGTAAATGAAGATACTCTAGGTGATATAGGCCACCAACCCTATGAGTAGCACCAATCCTCTGTCCAGAGTGTGGATCCTACACAACACAAGAAGAGGAAGAGAAAATAACTGTCAGGCTGGAATCACAAAAGCTGCTAATAAAGATCAAGTTCATACGAAGCTCAGGTGTATGTAAAATAAAATATAACGAAAGAAAACCAGAAGTGATGGACCCAGTCTGTGAGATGGATAGAAGAGAGCCATCCATAGTGTGGATCGGAGGAATACGGTAGGTAGGAGAACATGCAGTAAGAATGGAGTGGTCAGGGGTCATGTGGTGAGAGGCCCCAGAGTCCATAATCCAAGGTGCAGAGGTACCCGAGGTGGCAGAGAAGGCAGAGAGACCGGAGGAGCCAGAAGGACCAGAGCTTGGCTGCGGAGGAGCTGCTCAAGGTGTATCTCGAGATGTTGAAGGCGATCCGTCGTAGTAGCTACAGTAGAGATGGGGCTAGAAATAGTAGTGGTGGCGCTAGCAACTGCAGCAGCTGGGCGACCATGGTGAGGTAGACCAACATGCTTCTCCGGGTGAAGAAGCCAACAGGAGTCAATCGTGTGTCTCATCTTTCCATAGTAGGTGCACCACCGAGTATCAGGCAGACCGACGGGACGAGAGCCACCCCAAAAAGGAGGAACGACATGAGGAATTCTCGGGGGAGGAGTAGCAGCTAGAATCCCCTCAAAGCTAGAGGGTACAGGGACCCTGCGGGCAGACATGGTGCAAAGATAGCGCAGAGACAGTGCGGGATAGTGCAGATCCGGTATGGGATAGGTCTCCAGTACGGGATAGCCCAGACACGATGCGGGATAGGGCTCCGGTACGAGATAGCGCAGAGATGGTACAATATGTAGATCCAGTGCGGGATAGGCACAGGTACGAGATAGACGCAAGGTTCCGGTGCGGGATAGCTACAGGCTCCGGTGCAGGATGGTGCGGGATGGGTTCCGAGGCAGGCAAGTAGGGGCCGAACGGACGGTATCACACCGGCTCTAATACCATGTTACACGAGAGAGAGAGAGAGAGAGAGAGAGAGAGAGAGAGACGGCTAGAGTTTGGAGAACAACTGGCACTCTCATTAGGCACATAGCCAATCTATATATAGACATGCATGCGTATACTCGTGGGATACCCCGTGTGTAGCAGTGGGAGCCTATAATATACACACATAACACATATTCTAACACTCTAATTTTTAGACGTTGGAGTAGCTCTGTAGTGGAGGAGCGGGAGCTATTTGCAGCTATGCCATGTGGGTTACTCTTCCTAATCTCCCAGTCCCTTGGTGGTCTAAGAAGTCAATTAGCCGAATGGTTAGCACTATTGGCACCCCTCTTTTGACAGACGTCCCTACAGCCAATGGGCGAATGATATTTGCTCGTTGTCGTGTGAAGATTAAGGTCGGGGAAGATCTTCCTGATTCGGTGCGGGCTAGGAGAGAAGACGAGTCAATTCAATTCCAGCATCCCGTGTTGTATGATTGAACGCCGTTTGGTTGCAATATCCGTTGTACCTTCGGTCATAGTGAGAAGAGTTGTCTAGCTCATGCAAAGGCTTTGAATAGATGGGTAGCTTCATCTTTGCAAGGGGCTAGTACTCCTTTACAAGAATGGAAGCCGACTGGTAGACAAATTTGTCTAGCTATGGATGGGGGAGTGGTGCAAGGGAAACCTTTAGCATCCGTGCCAAAGCAGTCACAAGAAAATCGTTGGGTTTTTGTGAGGGTGGGAGAGACACACAAAGATAAGCAACCTATGCACCCCCCCCCCCCCCGTCCCCCTCCCCCCAGCAAATTCTAGCATATGGATCTCGCTTCTCTGCTTTGGTGGGTCTAGAGGAGGTGGATTTAGGCAATAATGTTGGTCGTGTGGCCCTTTATGTGAAGAACCCAACCTTGGATACCCACCTCCTCACAAAACTGGCTTGTCAGGGGAGGTCCAAGACCGATGTGGTACTAACCCGTGTGAGGCATGATCAACTCAACCCCCCCCCCCCCCCCCTCACGCGGGACACGCGTGACAAGGATACTATTGGGAGGAGCACCCGTAACGGGTCTGGCTCTGATACCATATCAAGAACCCAACCTTGGATACCCACCTCTTCACAAAACCGGCTTGTAAGGGGAGGTCCAAGACGGATATATAAGTAGCGATAACATATATGTGGTTATCTCACTTAACAACTGTGGTTACGTTGATAACCACAGATGATAACAGCTGTTAAGGATATCTGTTAAAGATCTGGATGTAATTAGTTATTCATAGATCCGGATGCAATTAGTTATTCACTATTTCTTATAAATAAACATGGACGGACTTGAGGTGGTTAACCCAAGTCAACCGGCCATCATTTACTTCTCTCTCAATCTCTCTTTCTCTTTCAATCTCTCTCTCTCAAAAGCTTTCATGGTATCAGAGCCTCGTTTTTGAGGTGTGCTAGATCTATATCTACCCTCAGTTTCTCAACCTTTTCTTCCAACCAATTTTTTTTTTTCTTTTCTTCTCCTAGGTAGCCTTCATCATGACAGATTCCTCCTCAACACAATCTTCTCCTCCCTCTTCTGCTCATCCTCTATCCTCGCTTTCTTCTCCAATGCTGCTCCTCATTAAAAACCTGAGCTCTCTGGTGACAATCAAACTCGATGACACCAATTTTATGACTTGGAAAGATCTCTTTCTCGGTGACCTATGTCCTTCATCTCCACTCTCAACTTCAGAAGCTTCAAAAAGGCACCCTTTCTTTATTCGCCTATGTTCAACAAATTCAAACTATCTGCGATAACCTGGCCGCGATCAGTGCTCCAGTCTCCGAGCTAGACGTTGTGCTCTATACCTTCGATGGCCTCCCTGCAGCATACAACAATATCAAGACGGCACTTCGTCTTCGCCCTGGTCCTTTGGCTATAGACAAGCTCTCTGCTCTCTTACATGCGGAGGAGAACTACCTTGAAGTGGCCTCCACTTCAACCACTTCCCCCGATCCCCACCTGTAACATCTATCCCAAACACATAAGATATTGTCCGCTTTGCCCGTGCCCACACGAGAACTTCCCAGGGTGATCACCTATCCTTATTTCTTGTCCGAGCACGCTTAACTACGGAGTTCTTACGAATTTCGTAGCGGCGCACGGTTTTAAAATACGTCTTCTATGTTTGGGAGGGGAAATTATATAAGTAACTCAGGATCTCCTTCTCTCCAAGCGATGTGGCACCTCACCTCATCCATCTTGGCATCCCAACCTCAGGAGTCTTGGCTATTGGCTATTGGTCGTCACACCACCTAACCCCGACCCCACCACCGGCCTCCTCTGCCTTTACGGCCAGTCGTGGGGGTGGTCGTCGTGAAAACCGTAGAGGTGGTGGTCGGTTTTATCATGGTCGTGATGGCCCAGATCGCAGTGGTTTTGACCACACCCGTGGTCATGGTATTCTCGGTGCATCTCCCTCCACAGTCTACCAGATATGATCCAGACCGGGTCACATCGCCCTCAATTGCTGGCATCGGACAAACATTGCTCTCTACCAAAGCCAGGGTCCTCCCCCCCCCCCCCCACCGCGGCGCTCTCTTCCCCTACACTGTTTGCGTCCACTCCTTCGATCACTCATAATCCGTGGTATGCAGACAGTGGCACGAGTAATCATCTGGCATCTGACTTCTCCAACCTCAGTCTTGCCTCTCCCTATAATGGTAATTACTCAGTTACCATTGGTAACGGTGCCTCCTTTCCTATCTCTCATTCTGGTCGTGGTATTCTATATACTCCTACGTCTTCCTTTCAACTTAACAATATTTACCATGTTCTCACAGCGTCTGCTAATCTTCTATCTGTCAATCGCGTCGCGTCTGATAATAATTATCGCCTTTGTTTTGACTCTGCTGAATTTGTTGTACAGGACAAGAATACGAATAAGATTCGTCTTCACGGGCCCAGTAGGAATGGGTTATACTCTTTTCCGTCGGGTTCTCTGTCCTCTTCAACCTCCACTGCACTCGTTGCTTTTGCCATTGCTGCTCCAGTCTGGCACTCCCGTCTTGGCCACCCCTCTACCAGCACTCTACGTTTTCTTCAGCAACGATCGACTCTTCCGTTCATCGGCTCGTTCAAGTTTTGTTGCACAGCATGTAATCTCGAAAAAAGACATCATCTCCCATTTCCTTCCTCGTCATCCACCGTCAATCGTCCCTTAGCTTTAGTGCATTCTGATATATAAGGCCCTTCCTCTGTCCCCTCTACCAATGGATTTTTCTATTATGTCTCTTTTATTTATGAATATTCAAAGTATTATTGGGTATTTTCAATCAAAAATAAATCTGATGCCTTATCTGTTTTTCTTTCTTTGAAGCCTCTTGTTGAAAATATGTTTGCTTCTTGTATTAAAACATTGCTAACCGATGGTGGTGGCGAGTTTGTCAGTATTGCCTTTACATCTATTCTCACCTCCAGTGGCATCCTACATCAAGTCTCGTGTCCTCATACCCCAGAGCAAAACGGGGTTGCCGAAAGAAAACATCGCTATTTGCTTGACACCACTGTCACCCTTCTGCAACATGCATCCATGCCCTATCGTTATTGGGCCGATGCCCTCTGTACAGCCACCTATTTAATCAATTGTCTCCCCTCACCCTTGTTAGGCCACAAATCTCCTTTTGAGGTTCTATTTAAGCAAACCCCTGATTATCACTCTCTCCGGGTATTTGGTTCCTTATGCTTTCCTTGGCTTTGACCTTACGCCTCCCATAAACTCGAACCTCATTCACGATGATGTGTCTTTCTCTGTTACTGTGCTCGCTCCAAAGGATATAGGTGTCTTGATCCCTCCACAGGGATAGTGTTCATTTCTTGTCATGTTCAATTCTTTGAGAACATCTTCCCGTTTGCACTTGACCCGCCTGATGTCCGGCCCTCTCGCATCATTTCCAAGCACTCTCCATATCTCCCATTCCTACCCCCACTCTTTTCCGCCACCAACACCACTACTACTCCATCAAGATCTACAACTGACACTCCCAGTGCTCCGCTTCTTCCTCCACCATGGTCGGGACTTTCCTCCGTCCAACGGCCTAGGAGCCGGCATCTAGTTGATGTCGCTTCATCGAACTCTGGCTTTGCAGCATCCTTACCAATAACTTCAGGACTCAGAGTTCCAACTACACATGCTGGCAGTTCTTCCGTGGACCCAACCTCCTGCCTACTGGTATCAACACGTGTTTTCTCTCTCGCTGGTTCCCCCTGTTTGAACTCTATGGAACATGGGTCTTATCTTAATCCCTCGGATCCTGTCATCGGCGAGCATCCAACCCTAGCGGACTCCACTACTCCTAATGCTCCTGGCCACCCCATGGTTACTTGCTCCAAAGTGGGCGTCTTCAAGCCAAAATACCCTCTCTGTCTAACAGCCATCTCCTCCACTCCTGACATCGAACCCACATGCTTCACTAATGCTAATCGACATATGGAATGGATTCGCACAATGTCCACTGAATTTCAAGCTGTCCAGCGGCAAGGGACATGGTACCTCGTCCACTCTCCTTCCTCGGCTAACGTCATCGGTTGTAAATGGGTGTTCAAACTAAAACGACGTCCTGATGGCACAGTAGCTCGCTACAAAGTTCACCTCGTTGCCAAGGGCTTTCATCAGCAAGAAGGTGTCGACTTTCAGGAGACTTTTAGTCCAGTCGTCAAGATGGCCACGGTCAGGGTCGTTATCACTCCTGCGCTTCACTTCGGCTGGCATATTCGACAACTTGATGTCTCTAATGCATTTCTTCATGGCTTCATTTCGGAGGAGATTTATATGCAACAACCACCCGGATTCGTTGATCCTTCTCAACCAGGGCATGTCTGTCACCTTCGATCGTCTCTCCACCTATCTCCAACTTTTGGGCTTTGTCATGAGTAAAAATGATAACTCACTCTTTATACAACGGACTTCTCGTCGACTCACCATCCTGCTTGTGTATGTCGATGACATTTTTGTCACTGGAAATGATCCGGCGTATATTACTCACATCCTCTCTCAGATGAAGTCTCACTTTGAGATGAAGGACCTTGGTCACCTCCATCATTTTCTTGGCATTGAGGTCTCTTCCAATGCCAAGGGCCTATTACTGCACCAACCACCAATATGCTGTTGATATTCTCTCTCGCGCAGCAATGACTGATTACAAGCCATACCTGACACCCACCTCCTCCAAGAAGGGTCTGGATCCGGCTCTTACTGCTCTGTTTCATGATCCTACACTTTATAGGAGTCATGCGGACATGCTTCAATATTTGATGGTCACCAGACCGGATATCTCCTTTGCTGTCAACACCATTTGTCAGCACATGCATGCTCTAACAACCGGTGACTTCGCCGATATCAAGAGGGTACTTCGCTATATCAAGGGCACCATCTCATATGGCCTCCAATTTTTCCCTGGCCCTCTTCTACTTCAAGCTTTTTCTGATACTGACTGGGCGGGGAATGACGTTGATCGAAGATCTACTACCAGACTATGCTTGCTGCTTGGCGGGAATGTGGTTTCCTGGTCTGCTAAGAAACAACCCACGGTTGCTCGCCCTTCTACGGAATCTAAATACCGGAGTCTCACCACTACTGCTGCTGAAGTCACTTGGCTAGTCATGTTACTTCATAACCTGCATATCCATGTGCCTTGTCCTCCCATTATCTAGTGTGACAATATCTCTGCCATTGCATTGGCCTCAAATCTAGTATTTCATGCTCGCACCAAACATATTGAAGTGGACTACCACTTCGTTCATGAGAAGATAATTCAGAAGCGCCTTGAGGTTCGCCATATCTTAACAGTCGATCAACTTGCAGATATCTTCACCAAGCATCTGCCTCAGATTTGGTTCAAATCATTACGGGACAAGCTTCTCGTCCGATCCGCCGATCAGCTTGTGGGGGGCTGATAACATATCTGTGGTTATCTCACGTAACAACTGTGGTTACGTTGATAACCACAGATGATAACAACTGTTAAGGATATTTGTTAAAGATCCGGATGTAATTAGTTATTCACAGATCCGGTTGTAATTAGTTATTCACTATTTCTTATAAATAAACATGGACGGACTTGAGGTGGTTAACCCAAGTCAACCGGCCATCATTTACTTCTCTCTTAATCTCTCTTTCTCTTTCAATCTCTCTCTCTCTCTCTCTCAAAAGCTTTCAAGTAGCTCAACACCTGCACCCATTACCGATGTGGGACTAACCCGTGTGAGGCATGACCATCTCAACACTTTTATGTTGATCGTGCTCCTATTGTCGTCGTGAGCCATGATGTACTAGTCGGACCTCGAGAGAAGCACATCGGAGACGTCGAAACCTGGATTTCAGATGTTCAGGAAATCGCCCACACAGCTGCTGCAAGCTTTGGTGTTGCGCCCCCTTGCTGCCCATGGTTCATCCTGCCAGCAACGCCCTCACAGCCACAACTGGCCTTTGTGCTGCCACCCCTAGCTCCCCGACGCAGGCTGAAACTGGGCAATGTACAGAATCTGTGTGCACAAAGGTTGATTGCGGTGTTGGTGCAGTGTTCATTGTGGATGATCAACAAGGTGCTGATGATGATGCTTCTATGGAGTGTAGAGATGGGCAACGGGCTGATGCAGTTGGTATTGCTGATTCGGTTGCTTCTGCAACTACAGTATTGCACTCGGGCTGGGAGGACCAGCAGCAAGGCCAAGTAGGTAAGGAAGTACAGCAACCAGCTAGTGAGGAGATGAATGATACAGATTCCTTGGCGATTAAGAAGGAACTAGTTCACCTTGATGCTGAAGATGTTGAAGATGAAGAGGACAATGATGTAGATGATGACTCGCCGTTTCAACTCATAGAGGAGGATGAGGAGGGGGGCATCCGGGTATGTTCAACTCCGATAGTTGATGAGGAGGCGGGTATCGTCAATGCGGTGGAGGAGGTTAGGGAGGCTTCCCGGTCGATGTCGTCGGGACTATCCATGGATGACGTAGTGCGGAATCCATCTAAAGGAATTCTTACTATTACCGGGGTAATGGTAGCTGACCCGAATGTTGGAATCTTGGAGCTAATCCCTGTTGTCCATTCGGAGGAGACAAGGAGATGGAGATGGAGAACCTTGATGATTACCCTAATGGGGATTGAGCAGAGGTAGGTACTTCACCGGATGCAGGAGGAGCGGAGTTGACCACTCCTGTGGGTGGTGCTTTGGACTCCATTGCAACTGCCTTGGGAGTGGGGATGACTTCTACGAAAGCCCCTAAAATATTCCACTATATTCCCGCTAACATGCATTAATCGACTTGGATAATCCAGAGTGGATTAATGAGAGAATAAATATTTTGAAAGAGAAAGAAAAATGCAAAAACAAAGGACCTAAGAGGAAGCAAGATTTAGCAGAGAATTCTAAGAGTCTCAAGTGGCAAAGTTATCCGACCTTCTTGATACCATGATTAGCTCTTTATTTCTTTTGGTGTTAGTTGGATAGAGAGTTCAGTAGTTAGTCCGGTGTTACATTGGCTGCGCATAGCTTTGTGCTTAGACTTCATAGGAGTTTCATCGCTTGCTCATCTCGAGTATAGCCAGGATCTGTAATTCCCTCCTTCTCCCCAATATAGGGGTTCTTAATGCAATCCTTCTTACCTTTCAAAAAAAAACAAAAAAAAATTGAATTGTTTTGATCTTCCATTTTTTTTTTTTTTTTGACCAATTGGATTATATTTTTTTAATTTTTACACAAATTAAATCGACCCGGTAATTCAGATTTCCTACACATGATTGTATCGAAAATGTTCCGAAAATCCCATCAGCAAGCAAGTAGAGAATGAAAAGATTTCCAAGACCCACACATCGATCTCATACATATTTTCATCGATCAGCTACTAGCTAGCAAGATCATGGGACTATAAAATGCCTAATTATATAGTTCCAATCTCATGAAATCAACATTAACGGACGGGGAATTTCCATGCCGAAATGAAGAACAGCGGCGTCCCCTTCCACCCGATCGTCAAGGACTTGCCGTTCTTGCCGAGGCTGCATGAGCTGCCATGAACGAACTGCTTGACAAGCAGGCTAGCCAAATACGGCGACCACTCATTGAGCTCGACCTCCACGACCCCGAACCGCGCGAAGAACGAGCGCCACACGCTGATCCCGACGTGCCTGACCACCCTCTCCCTACCCTCCGACGCGACGATGCTCCTGATTCCCCGAAGGAGCATGACGCCCTCCAGAACAGTTCGATCCGTGTCGTTCCGATCCATGAAGCAGTCGATGCAGTCGAAGAAGGCGCTGAAGTAGAACAGCGCCTCCGTGAATCGATGGATGAAATGCGGGGAGTTGTGCTTGCCCTCCACGTCCATGACGGTCATTATGCACGGCTTGATCCTCCTCAGCACCCTCATCAGATTCTCCAGACTGTCGGGATTGGTGATCAGCGAGTTCATGTTGGTCGTGGAGTGGACGCAGACCGCCTCCCCCGCCTTCACCTCGAACATCTCCTCCTTGAGATCCTTCACGCCGGGGACGACCACCACCTTGAAGAGGAACGGCAGCCTCAGCGTCTCCGCGAAGCCCACCAGGCTCTTGCAAGTCCGGGAGACCGCCTCCTCCGACGTCCCGATCGCACTGATCATCAGGTACTCGATCGGGTTCGCGGCCCTGGTGGCCAGCGCCTGCATCAGAATAGTCCAGTGGAGGCCGTGGTTGATGGAGAGGTCGATCAGGTGGATCCGCCTCGCGGTCGCCACGTTGTCGATGATCGTCTGCATCGAGGTGAACTGCAGCAGCTGGGAGAAGGGCAGCTTCTTCTGGACGACCAGCTTCAGTGGGTGATCGTTCACCGCTCCCCTGATCGCATCCTGCTGTGCCGCGCCGCCTTCCCTCTGCCTCTTGAATGACAACCTCCCGGTTTCCCTATGGATCCTCTCCTGCAGTGTCTCCGAGAAGTAGTGAACCACCCTCTGGACCGGATTCCCGGTGGCCGAGGAGTACTTGCCGCACAGCTGGAGCAGGTTCCTCGCCTGATCGTACCCCTGCTTGCTCACCTTCTCCGCCGCCGCCAGGAGGAGGCTCGCGAGGTCCACGTTGCTCACCTCCTCCGGGTACGACAGGCCGAGGGGGCGCATGAGCAGCGAGGGGTCGCCGTCCGTGTGGGCAGACAGGTAGATGAATCGCGCCGCCGCGACCCTCATCGTCTCCTCGGCCGACAGCTCTCTTCCGGCGATCGGGTCTCCCGCTTTCTCCATCGGCTCGCTCATCGTCTCTCCGTTGAACCTATCGCGGATCGCCCGGTAGTTGTACGAAGCATTCCTCCTTGCTCCTAGAATCTCGGACGTTTGGGACGCCAGCATCGACGGCAGTGCCCTCTCCACGGTCGCCATTGGCCGCTCCGATGACTGAACCTCCCTGAAGATGGACTCCATGTCGTCCGCCGTGGCCGGGAAGTCCGGCAAGGGGAGTGGTGTGTCGAAGGAGCTCTCTTGACAGGAATTGGACCAGAGGTAGTCCATGGCTCCTCCCGCTTCAGCCTTCAGCTGCGGAGAGATCGATGGCTCGTCTCTCAACAAACAACACAAATGCACGCATCTTCAAAGCAGGACTTCGCCATTTTAGAGGCCGACCTTCCATCTATCGCGACCTGTTTGATCTCATCTGATTTGGTGGCAGAACGACACCAAACCTTTGTCATAATGAACTGGGTTTTATTGCAAAAAAATAATAAAAAATGAACTGGGTTAATTAGATTTGATCAATACATCACAGGTTGAGGTTCGAGAGAATCCACACATATGTAGGGGTCGCAATGTAGTCCCAAAACCCGACCCTAATCCAATCCAACCCGAAACCTTGGGTATGGGTATAGACTATAGATATTGTACCGGAATCGGGTTGGGTTCGGGTATGGGTATAGGAACTCCACCCGATCAACTTTCAGAGATAAGGATACCACAAGGCCGGCTCGATCGTAAGGCTATTAAGGCGGTCGCCTAAGACCCTGTGGGGGATGATCTTCGTGCCCAACCAGTCAATCGAGTTGAGTCGAAGATCTGATCGAGTGTTAGTCTAGATTGCTGATTCGAATTTCGTTCGTGGGAGCCTTTTGAGCTTAGACTTTGAAGCGTAAAGATATCAGATCGACACAGAGTGTGATCTCGGAGTTCAGCCGAAGCCTACGTCTCCGTGCTATAGGAAGAAATCCGAATTCATTAATTAACACTTTGTTCGAATTGACCTCGACAGGCCGAGTATCACTGATCTCTTCGAAAAGAAGATCGAAGGGAGTGGAATATCGAAGGGTTGAAATCTCAGAGCTCTGGGTTTTTGAAAGTGATTCTAGAATCAAGAACTCGATTTCGGATCCTTTTACATTGGTATGGCCTGCTATTTATAGGAATTTCTGGAAAGAAAATCAAAGAAAATGGCGGTTTCTGCTGTCGTATCTCGGGATCCCCCAGGCAGGGCCTGTGGGTCCCGCTGTCGTCTCTGTGGTCCCTCCAGGTGGGTCCCGCTGTCGTCTCTGTGGACCCTTCAGGCAGGGCTGGTGGGTCACGATGTCGTCTATGTGGACCCTCCAGGCAGGACTGATGGGTCCCACTGTTTGTGAAACCTCCGGTCAAAATTTACACCCACAGACCCCACGTGAACAAAAGATCTTCAAAGGTCAAAATGATTTAAACATCTTAAAGATCCCATATAAAAGGAATGCCCTGAAGAATCTTAAATAGCATGAAAACCGTATAAATGAAGAATTTCAGGCCATAATTAAAATAAAAGTGTATATTATGTAGTAAATCAAATGACACTATTTATATTTATTTGGATCTTCCGCCTTAGACCTCAGCCTGTATTAAGCCAACCCTGCCACCTCAATGCCCGTACCCGAATCCTGATTGCCCTTCTAACAAGGGTATGCCATATAAAACGATTGTAATATATCCAAATCCGAAAACCAATGCCATAAGAAACTTTAAGAGCTTCTTAACATTGCATTGTGGTTTTGGTATTTTGATTTTTTTCCTGAAGCAATTGTATATACGGTGGTGAAAAGGGAGACAAAACTACACATTTCATATCCGAAATCCGAACCAAAACCCGATGGGTATGGGCCGGGTATGGATCCTCTTATACTCAAATGGGTATGTGCCTCGCACGGACCTAGTGATCCTGCCATGCCCGAATGGACATGGGTATGGGTAGGGATAGGCCGAGTCCGACCCGACCCAACACCTTGCCGGCCGCCCCTCCATACAGGGAACAAACACATGAACTTCACACCTTTAAATAATTATTTTTTGGGTTAATTAGTCTTAAATCCCTCCACATGTCTTTATTTAGGCTAAAGGATACAAGTTGTTAGGATATTAGCTAAAGTCCCTCCCGAATGACACGTTTGTACAGCTAGTCCTTAGCCGAAAATGTTAGACTTTTTTTTTACCCATTAAATTACAAAACTACCTCTCCAGCAAGAGTAGTCATTCGTTTCCAGTAAGAGTATCCATTCGTCTCTGGCATGAGTATCCATTCGCCGATTAACACTATACATGTAGCGATTGCAACAGTGATTTCACTATAGCTACTACAGCGGAAACACTGTAGCAAGAGTATCCATTCGTCATCAACAAGAGTATCTATTCACCGGGTGACACTGTTCATGTTGCGGTTCCCACAGTAATTTCACTTTAGCAAGAGTATCCATTCGTCTTCAGAAAGAGTATCCATTCGGCTAATTGATACTCTTGCTAAAGTGAAATCACTGTAGCAACAGATAATTCGCTAAATTGACAAGTGATTTTACTATAGCAGATATAGTGAAATCACTGTAGCAACCGCTATATGCACAGTGCTAACTAGCGAATGGATACTTTTTCTGGAGATGAATGGATCCTCTCTCTGTAGCACAAAAGGGGATAAATAAGGACGAGGGACTTGCTGTAGCACGCAATGTTAGGGAGGGGCTTGGTGCAATATTGAAATATTATATATCCTTTAGCTACTATAGTACCTGATAAAAGGACTTAAGGTAAAGTCTTCCCTTTTTTTTTTTCTTTATAATATAATATGGATTTATAAATTTATTTGTTTCATACGGCAACGTAGTGGGTGTCGCGGGGCCTTTGTCGGGCGTGCGGTTGTGCGAATCGCCACCCGTTGTCCGACAGCTGCCCTCTACTCTGATAAGGAACAAACATGTGCGCGCATGAAGAAGAGCGCATGCTCGATGGATTCGACGACGGAGGCGGAGCCGCAAGGCGACGAAGAGTGGGGAGAGGTGGGAGGGGAGGCATCTCGAACTCGGAGCGAGTCGGATCGGTGTGGTTGTGGAGGCGCCGGCTATAGATCCGAAATGCCAGGGAAGCGGGACAGAGGTAATTGGCCGCCCGACCAGGCTTGAGGAGTTAGTTTTTGGCAAAGATCCCAAATAGAATCAGGATGTTTAATTACTTTCTAATTAAAACATTAAGTAAAATATAGTAATACCCCTGCCCAAGTTTTGGGAGGAGAGAGAGAGAGAGAGATGGGGGTGGGGGGGTGGCGGTGGCGGCGGACTACAGGTGGTGCAAAAAGTAACGACTTGCCACTTTTAGCGGCGACTCTCGGCGATGGCGAGGGGTGCGGTGATTGGTGTTGGGCTACAAGATGATCGTGGCTCCGGTGACGAAAGCGAGCACAGACGGTGCCACTGATTCCATGTCATCTGGGACGTTCTTGCCCGCGTTGACGAGAAGTGTTGGGTTTGGCCAATCGAAGCCCGCACCCAAAGATAGACAGCACAGGACCTGACCCGAAGTTCCGACCCAGCGCAGGTTCGCTTAGGTGCCAGACTGTGGGCGCTTGGATGCCAGATTTGACAAAGGCCAGGGGCAAGGGGATCATGCGCACGACTTGTCCAGGTCGTGCTCACAATCCGAAATTTCTACACACGCGGAACGAGTTGGGGGTTGTGGGTTGAGTTGTTTTTTGCTGTTTTTAGGATGTTTTTTGGTCTCCATGAGTGTAATTTTCTTTCGCCTATTTAAATAGGGGTTATGGTAGCCCTACGGTTGATCCAAAGTCATTGAAAGCGAGATGGAGATCGAGAGAACAAGATCACCCAACGGCTAGGATTTATTGCGGTTGCGCATAAGAAGAAAAGGAAGAGAGAGAGAGGAGATTCGTTTACGGATCTTCAAAGTATCTTTCTTGACTTTGATCTCGGTTGGCGTTCTAATCTCTCGGGATCTTTCTATACTCTCTAATTTTTGTGCAGAGGTTTCTTTACTAAGTGTTGTGGCATTCTGAGAGTGATCATTGAGTGTTTTGTGGGGATCCGACAAATGGAGACCCACCGCTTTGTGTATTCTCTTGATCGTGATAATCTAATTCTTTTTTGCCGACATCTATTGTTTGTTTTTGTGCGGTTCATCAATCTCATTATTTCTTCAGGTCTCAAACCAAGATCCTAGCGCGACGCTTCCGATTGCACTTGTCTGATTGCCGATGTGTGTGCACGATTGGTAGGATCTTTGGGGTTTCGATCTCCGGATCCCCAACAAGAATCTCTGCCTCTACCTTAAGGTCTGATCAGAGACTCTGCCGTCGAGATAAACCTCGACGAGGAGCTCGGCACCAGAACACTCTACGGTTTTGTTGAGCAGAATGGCATATGCGTCTATGGCGTAGGTGCTGCAGGAGAGCGATGAGGCTGTAGTGGTGTTTGGGCTGTTGGTGGTGAGAGTTAGGTTACCATAGGTAAGGGTCTAAAACTGGACTGTCAGCCCACCGCTCGACCCGATCCAACATGACAACCCTATGGGCTGGGCTTGGGCCGCCATTGATAGCATATCCACCAGAAATCAACATATTCTAAAACTTCAAGGGCCACAAAATTTTAAAAGTTTTACTGGCTGTTAATTTGAATATCACATTTGATACATCTAGAGCTTTACAAATTTGTTACTTTTTGATGAGAATGATATCCTTGTCATAGATAAAATATGTTGGTTTTTTTATGGATGTGCTAATGTGCTATCTACAATTGTGATCATCCTCACTAAAAATCAGCAAATTCTGAAACTTCTATATATGTGAAAAACCATACGTAATTATATGAGTAAGCATAACATAAGTAACGATATCTCTCCCCATAGTACAGTGGTTAGTTGCATTGCATTTTTTTTATATAGAACATCCAAAAGCCCAACCCAACACGCACATGCCCAAATATCTGGCCCAAAACCCAACAGAGCCAAAGTTGGACCGCCTCCCTTGATCCATGGACCAACCCCTGCACCATGTCAGGTCCAGGTGGGCCAGTCGCTTGTCGGCCCCGACCAAGTCCGACACTTTAGTAGACTAACCTAGGTCAGTTTTACACCCGAGGGAAGATGAACAGTGAAAATCAAAACAAGGGGAGGAGAAAATACATTTATGCCATTAGTTAGATTCCAACGGGCAGTTTTCAGTAACATTCCATAAAACGAGAGTTTTCAAGAAAACTACAAAACTTTATCTTGTATCAACCTTTCTTTTAAAATTTGGCCCCTACATTCGAACTATCCTGGAGGTCCGCTTGTGACATCCCCCTTGAATGTACCAAAAAAAAAAAGAGGGGTTAACCGCCGACCCAAGCCTTAGCGGGAGATGGGTTGTTGCTGTTGGGATTAATCCCACATCGACTGGGGGCCAGGTCACGATGTCTTCATATACCCTCTATGGACATCCCCTTACGACCCGGGTTTTGGGGTGTGAGGGTATCTACAGTGGTATTAGAGTCTGGTTGGCCCAAGCCCATACCAAGTTGGTGGATGGTGAATCTCTCAATGGGGAGAGGGGGAGACAGAATTGAGAGGATCACATAAGGAAGGCACGAGGGAGAAGGATCGGGTTGGGTGGGGGAGGGTGACGCTCTCAGAGGGTAGAAACTATTGGGTTTTTCCCCCATGAAGCCCGCACTCGGGAGCCTGACCCAAAGGACACGAGACCCGCATGCGAACCAGGTTCACCTGGGCATCGAATCTGGCAGAGCACGAGGGGACTGTAGGGTTAATTTGCCCGAGCCCAGGGTTTGGGCGCTCAATTTTTTGGACGCGCTAGTTAGGGCTTGGGGATGCGGGATCAAGTTGTTTCTTGACCTATTTTTGGGTTGTTTTGAGGACTCATAATGCCATGCTTTTACTCCCACATAAAATGGGAGGTGTATAGAATTAGGGTTATGGTTCTGAGCTATCGTAGAGAGAGAGGAAATGACGAAGAGAGAAGAAACCTGGTCTAGGGTTTGCCTCAAGAAGAGAAGTGAGAGGAAGAAAGGAGGAAGGAGGAAGGAAGAAGAAGAAGAAGGAAGAGAGGGTGGATGTTAGTCTCCGGGTTCTCCTTCGTGTTCTTCCAAGGCTTCATCCTGGTTCTTCTGCATGTTATTATTGATTTCAACTTCGGCAATCACTCTTATCTCTTGGTGATCCTCTGGTACATCTTTGGATCTGTTGGGTGGATGTTCTCTACTTTATGTGTGCTCTGTGAGAGAAGATCGAGAGGGTTTGCACGAGTTCGACAAACAGTGACCCACAACATGATGTATTTCTCTTTATTGTGATAGATCCAAATCCTTGATTGCTTGGTATTTTTCATTATTCCATATCATTGTTTGATGAATTGAATCTTTTGTTTGGTGAGCGATCTATGCAGGGCTCTGATCCTCATATCTTTGAAAGCTGTCCCGAGGGCTTAAAGGTTTCGGCGGATGTAGGGCATCGATGTCGCGAGCCAATTGTCCCCAATAAATTGGTATTAGAGCCTTGGTTTTGTGTTCGGTTTTTAGGAGGTCAGAGCGATGGCGTAAGACATGTTGAGGATCCAAAAATTTAATGGCAAAAACTTTAGATTCTAAAAGATGCAAATTGAATATTGTCTCTACCAAAAGAATCTTTTTTTTTGCATTTGGACAGAAAGGCGGACTAGCCGGAGGGGATGTCTAAGAATGATTGAGAGATTATCGATAGGAAGATACTGGAGTTGATCCATCTCTCTCAGTACTTCGACAGTGGTCTTCACTATCAATAAGGAGAAGACCACCGTGGGTTTGATGGAAGCCCTCTTTTGAGTTTGTTTAGTGATAAAAGGTCGGTATTTGTAAGCCCTTTTTTTTTTTTGGTACATCAGATCGGTCACTTCATCATAACCTGTAGATCCTCATGCACAAGGGCAGTAAGGGTATGGGGAAACACATTTTCATAGTACCCCCTGCACCTGACGTGTCCCCTGGTCCATCCACTGAGCTGCACTATTTACCACCCGAGAAATCCACTGCACTTCAACTCCATCAAGTGATCCCATGCCTGCAGACATGGCATATTATTCATGGCATAATAATAGAGCATATTTCCACCAAGGTTCCTCTGCCGAGAATCACCGCATCTCGTGCCCTATAACACTTATCTTTGACAATTGCCTCCCAAGAAATAAGATGTATATAACAGGACCCTCTTTTATCCCGCCAAAAGAAATTTCTAAAAGGCCGATCCATCTTGTGAAGTATGCCCATAGGTAGTCCCCCATTGATCAACAAATGTACCAGCACTGCAGCCAACACTGATTGTAACATCACGACTCGGCCCACCTAAGATAATAGGTTCGCTTTCCAACCCGAGAGCTTGGCCTCGGTTCGACTTGAGTACAAATTGGAGCTGATCATTGGGAACCCGACTACCAAGAGATAAACCCATGTGCAACCAAGGCCCACTCGCTTCCGTCATCCACAAGCCGCCACCACCACCCTCTTACGCAGTCGCTCTGGTACACATCGAGAAAATTTGACACTAGACTTCTGTGGTTTGACACATAAACCGGTGCACATTTCCACTAGGGGTGCAACTTGGATTGGGTAAAACTGAGATTCGACCTAAATGGATCGGGTTGGTTCGGATATTTTGACTAAACGGGTTGGTTCGGTTCTAAGTTTTGTGGACACGACTAAATATGGGTCAGTTCCGGGTCAAGGCTCGGGTAGACCCGACCCAACCTAACTCATATATATTATGCCACATATATATGTCACGGGTTGTACTTTTGGGCTACATCATACTAGCACCCAAGCAAATATTAGTTGTTTGCTACTGTTGAACCAACTACGAAGAGAACTCAACATTGTTGCGAAAGCCAAAAGCCCAACGTGGACCTCTGGCTTAGATGATCATTATTTTTTTAGACCAACTACCAATCTGAGAACCGACCCGAACTAATTTGGTTCGGCTCCGGATCAGCACAAACCCGAACCAACCCGACCCGAGTTGCACCCCTAATTTCCACACGAGCAAAGACCGCCTGAAGTCCTCAGGCATCCAACACACTAGCTCTAGTAAAGAATAAGTAATCAGTTGAGGATTCCGCCAGTAAAGAAGACCATCTTTAACATCAGCCAGTAAACTCTTGATTACTTCCCATTGTATCACGTAGGCCATCAACGGAAACAAGTAAGGCGGCAAAGGGTGACTTTGATACTACCAGCCAACCCGACCCAAAGTTGGTGGGTTTGGGTTTGGCCTAAACGGGTTTGGGTCATAAACGGGTTGACCTGAATGATACGATTATCAAACGGGCCGTGTTCGGGTTTATATCAATAACCCAATTGACCCGTTATTGAATGGGTTGTGTCAACCTGCCAACAACTCAACTAGTTTAAACCATAGATTAATATGTTCCACCAATCAAATGGCTATTCTTTCGTCAATTTCCGAATCAGGGTAAATGTGAATATGTGATTATGACTGGCCTGTTTATTTTTTGGACCCGCAAAGTAAGACTAGTAAATCGAATGTGTGCTAGTAAATCTCCCAGATCAATTAGTAAATCTGATTTACTTCTTGTTGTTTGTATTGACCAGTAAAGTAAACCATTACTTCTGAACGGCTGTTCGGATTGACCAGTAAAGTAAATCCGAAATAAATCTACCGGTCGCTCGCCGCCATCGTCGTCCACCACCTCCTGCTGCCAACGACAAACCTGTCACCGCCCCCGTCGGCCACCGTCCAAGACTCGCCGCCAGCTAACACCCTTACCAACCATCGGTCGCTCGCCGCCGCACTATCGGCTACCATTCGTCGCCGCCCACTGGCCGAACGGTGGCAAGCGGCGGCGGGTGGTGGCAGATTGGCGATAACGGGGCGGCGGCGGTGGAAGGCGACCAGCGAGGGTAGTGGACGGCGAGGTTGTGGTAGTCGGTGGGGTGGTGGCCGGCGACAGCCGGCAAAGCCACATGTCACTCCCCCAGATAGTTGAATATATCATGTGATACTCTCTCGATTGTGCCATGGGTTGACGTGGCATGGTCAACGGAGCCTTTTACTAGTAAATCAGAAGTTATACTTGGTTTTTCCATATAAAACTTTTTGGCTACGAGTAAATCAACTATCATTTACTTTACTATAACTTTTTTAATCCAAACAACAATAAAGTAAATTTTTTATCCAATTTACTTTACTAGTTAGCCTGTTGACCAATTACAAACCGGCTCTAAGTGCTCTTTAATGATAGATCCTTCATGTTATGTGCTTTTATTTCTCATGGTCATCAAGTTAGAGATGTGCTATTTTTCATTTAAATTTTGATGGAGAAAGTATCTTCCACTTCACAAGTTACATGGGTTCTGTTCACATTGACCCGACACGACCCATTTATCAGATGGTTAAGAAGGTCGGGTCGGGTTATTAGATGGGTTGGGCTTTGATTTAAAATCTTGACCCGTTTGTTAGAGGAATGTTACAGTGCGCTGTGAACTGCCGGGGGGAAAAATGAGCTGTGGGTATTTTGACCCCTCAAAAAGTTTTGAAATTTGATAAAATTTGGTAAGGTTGTCTAGGATAAGATGATCATCCTTGTTACGAAAGGGAGAGAGGAAGGATGCAAACAGAGATGGCAGCTGCGCTCTCACAAATCCGTGAGGCCTCTTGTTTATTCATAACACATATATAGAGAGTTAGGGATAAGGGATAGACATGTCGGGATAGATATATCCCACCAAAGTGGGCAGCCATATATATATCTGTAACACTCCCCCTTGGATGCCCACTTTTCAAAACATTGCCTCGTTAAAACCTTATTAAGGAAAACCCAATGGGACAAAACCTTTAGTGAAGGAAAAAGAGTACAACGCGTTCTTCAGGAACGTAGTTCTTCGGGAACAGATTCGTCTGGAATCTCAGATTCTTCTGGAATCTTAGTGGGTGCGACTTACACTGCCTCATTAAAACCTTTCGATGGGAAAACCCTGTGGGAAAAACCTCATCGCAGGAAAAAGAGTATAATGCGCAAAAGACATTCTTCTGGATGTCTCCATCTGCATCTGCAGGATGCTCCCCCTCATCTTTATCCTACATTCTATTACAAGCATTGCTTAAATCAATCTTCAAAAGAAAAATACTCCCTCCCCCTAATACATTTAAGATGCTACTTCCCACCCTGTTAATACATCAATTTAAAATAAAATTCACATGCTCTGTTGGTGAAGTCTCCTCATGCCAATCTGATGCACCAACTTCTGGATTGTAGACTTTGGAATCACCTTGGTGAAGAGATCTGTCAGGTTCTCAGTTGACTTCTCCTGCTTTATAATAGTCTCTTCATTCTCTTGGAGTTCATGGGTGCAGAAGAATTTCGGGGAGAGTCGCCTTTGATGAAGCCACTTTGAATTTGAGCTAGGCATGCTGCATTACTTTTAAGAAACACATAACATATTTGTGATCTCTCTTTATGGGGATCAGATAAATAACCAGAGTCTGCACTTAAATAGGGTACTTCAGGACCCAAGACGTCTTCATTTTCTTTTCTAGGCCTGTATAGGTCTTTGTTAACATCTAAAGACCTTACAAGTGGATAACACTTATCCGTATTAAATCTCTTCAGGAGATTTTCAATATATTTTGTTTGATGGACTAAGGTCCCATCCTAATTGCGTTTGATCTGCAGGTCGAGGCAAAATTTAACTCATCCAGGTCTTTCATTTCAAACTCCTTTTAAGATAGCCAGCAGTCTTCTCAATCTCTTCGGGAGATCCTAATAGATTTATATCATCTATATTTACTACCGCTTTTGTAAATCTATTCTGGGATTTCTTAATAAATACGCATGGGTATATAATATCATTTTTATAGCCTTTCCTAGACAGATATTCACTGAGCCGATTGTACCACAATCTTCTGGATTGTTTCAGACCGTACAATGCTCGTTTTAATCTAATTGAATGCGTATTTCTAGATTTGGAGTTTGGTAAATCAAATCCTTCAGGGATTTTCATATATATTTCACTGTCTAGGTTACCGTATAGGTAAATCAAATCCTTCAGGGATTTTACATGGTTCAGTATCATTATCATCACCCTTCAT
The DNA here is from genome assembly GCA_947650365.1 of Chamaelirium japonicum. Lineage (NCBI taxonomy): Eukaryota > Viridiplantae > Streptophyta > Magnoliopsida > Liliales > Melanthiaceae > Chamaelirium > Chamaelirium japonicum. The sequence goes on from OX393552.1 coordinate 70,353,787, forward strand.
TATCTCATTTGTCGTAGTATATAAAAATATATCATCAACGACTATTTCTTTTCTATTCCATATTTCCCCTAAGTATGTGTAGAACACAGATATCTCATCATTGTTGGGTACCGGTACCTCTTTCCCAGTCTCTTCTAGGATCTGGGGCATAACCTCTTCCGGAGCGATATGTTTTAATTTGGGAAAATTGGGTTTTTGATTCATGACATCTTCCGGACCGTCATGAATCCTCTCTTCAGGAGAGTTTATATTAAGAACAGCTTCTTCAGGAGCTGTATGGTGTGATATGCTATTTAATCTCCTCTTCCAGGGAGCTAAATCTTTGGAACTTATAGGTCTGCCACGCTTCTGGCGTGTGTCAGACTCATTTACTGTCATTTTCCTAACGTCATGCTCACATTGGAGAGTCCTGGGGTCTAGATGAGACAGAATGAAAGTATTCCACGATAATTCACGTCGTTCCTTCTTGGACAGGACGTTTATTATCTTTCTTATCTCCCCCTAACGACGGAAAGACTGTCTCATCAATGTGACAATCCGCAAATCTTGCGGTAAAAATGTCACATGTTAAGGGTTCTAAATATTTGAAAATGTGCTAAGGAATGACCACAAAAGTTTTCTATGATCGTTTATATCATTATTGTCCTAGGATATCCTAGATGATCATGCCAGATATTAAAAAATTATAGGATTATGGAGCTCCTGGCTCACTATTTGTCTTGGATTAGTACTGAGCAATTGGCTCATGTTTCCATGTGACTCAACAATCCCAATGTGGGTGACGTATATCCCTAAGGATAGATTGGAGAATTTCTCTAGAGTAAACTTCTGGTTTCCAACGCTTGAGATTATACATAAGAATTCATTGTTTCCCTCGCTCAGGGTTTCTATGTGATACCCATTTACTCTTATATCTTTAAAAATGAGTAAATTTCTTTTAGAGTTACTGGAGTATATGGCAGATTGTATAAAGATATGGGTTCCATTAAGTAACACAGGTGTGCTCTACCGGAGCCTTCTATTATCCGAGCGAGGTCAGCTATAGTCTATATACATGTCTCTCTTGGATTCCATTTCCTTGTTTCCTTATTGAGGAATAAAGTATTATTTTAGATAAGGTTCTAACAACTCAGATATGAGAAATATTTAATAAGAGAGATCTAAAAGATATCAAGCAACCGAAATATCAACTATAATAAAGCAAATAATTGTTCTGATAAAAATAAACGATATGATAGTCTAACTACTATAAACTAAACAGCTGTTCTAAAAAACGATAGCAGTTTATCACTAAAAATATCATGTCCCCCCTAGTTGTCGTTGAAGAAATCAGAAGTTGTGAGCTTGGTTTCTCCTTGCATCTCATTGAGTTCATCTTCAAGGAGGTCATCATTATCGAGGTCAAACACTGCATTACCCTCAGCTTTTTGTGATGCTTGAAAGTTTGTCACCTCTTCTTTAGATGTACGACAGTTGCGAGACCAATGGCCTTCACGCCCACACTTGAAACAAGTGTCTGTAGGCCACTTATTAGAAGGAGAGTCTTCCGTCACTTGTTCTGCGTGCCAGGGCTTGTTATTCTGTTTCTTGAAATTTGTATTTTGCTGCGGATTGAGTCTACCTCTGCTGAGGTGACCACGCCTGCCTCTACCTCGGTAGCCTCCTCTGCTGGGGTTGCCACCTCTGTCGCCCCTGCCACTTCTGTCGGAGTGGTTATGGCGACCACCTCTTCCAAACCTTCCTCTACCTCTACCTCTGTGGTATCCTTCATTGGCATGCGCTTCAGGGAACGCCAATGCTCCAGTTGGTCTGGAGTTGTGATTCTTCATAAGAACTTTATTGTTCTCCTCTGCAACTAAGAGTACCGAAATCAGATCTGATATTTTCTGAAAGTTTCGCTCCCGATATTGTTGTTGCAGTAGGACGTTCGTTGCATGGAAGGTGGATAGAGTCTTATCGATCATCTGTCCTTGGGTAACTGGCTCTCCACATAGCTCGAGTCGGGACACGATGTTAAACATTGCAGAATTATATTATGCGACCGATTTAAAATCTTGGTAGCGCAGGTTTATCCATTCATTCCTCGCTGCTGGGAGGATGACAGTCATTTGATGATCATATCTATCCCGTAGGGATTCCCACAGAACTAAGGGGTCTTCAACGGTTAAATATTCGTTCTTCAGGTCTACATGTAGGTGACGGCGCAGAAAAATTGTCGCTTTAGCCTTGTCTTCAGGACTAAGGCTTTCCGTGCCTGTAGGCTTTATAATCGTCTTACCCAACTTGATTGATTGTAGATGGAGCTTAGCATCTAGCCTCCATGCTAAGTAATTATTGCCGTTGACATCAAGTGCGGGCGAACTCCAACTTTGTAAGGTTAGACATATGGGGACGGGATAGGAGCCTAGTTAATTGATAGATTAAAGACTATCGGATTCTATGAACATCGAAATCCTAACCGTTATGGAACTACTAGTTAAGATGTATCCATAGCCACATTGTACTGTCTCGGCTGACAAGGGCCGAGCTCACACACAGGCTATGGATGAGGTTAAAGATTATCATTTTAACTAGTCAACATATGTCCATAAACAAATAATATTCGGTATTGGCACTGACAATAGTGAAAATCATTTTATCTAACAATGATAAAATTAATACACACTACGAGATATAAGATATCTATCTTGAATAACAAAGTGGAAAAATGGCCAACAAATAAAAATAACTTGAACCAATTTAATCAAGCAAGATATTTTTCAATTATATGTTCATAAGCAAGTGATATGATATAATGAAACAGAATTAGAGTTTGAAATATCGGATCATTCCAATGCATCCGGAGCAGTCCCAAAAGCTAAGATCCATATTTGGATCGTCTAGATCGGGTCTAGATCGAGTTCACAAGCATATAACTAAAATCTATAGTCCATATTAAACATGCATTAACTTATTTAAATTGATAAGATCGGACCATACCGATGAGTCCGGAATGGCCCAAATACTCAATAACCATATATAGATCGCTGAAAACGGATCTATATTGGACTCGAGATCACAGTATCAAATTAAACGGTTCAGATTAAAAGCATATATTAAATAGTTTGAATTTGAAAAAATCAGACCGTACCGATGCATCCAGAATGGTCAAAATAGTCAGGATCCATATTTGAATCGACTAAATCGGTTCCCAATCAGGCCCCGTGACCACATAATTAAATCGATGGTCCAGATCAAAACAGATTAAATATACAGCAATATAGGGGCTCAAAATAGATTGGGCTTGGATCTGGGCCTGCTTGAGACTGGGCTCGGGTCTGGAGGGGTTCGGGCCTTGGCCTGATCTAGGCTGGGGCCTGGTTTGGACACCGTTTTGGGCCTGATCTGGGCTCGGGCCCGGGTCTGTATTCAGGCTCGGGCTTGGGTCTGGATCTAAGCCTGTCTAAGCCTGGGCTTCGGCCGGGTCGGTGCCTAAGGCTCGGATCGGGTCTGGTTTATACCACAAATAAACTAAGTCGGGTTGATTTTGATTTGGGTTTTAAACCCAATTAGAAACCAAACAGATAATAACTGTTCACCTTCTTCTCCGATGGAATCGGGAAGAAGGAAATCTTATCCAAATCTAACAGCCGCCGCCATCACCTCCCATGGATGCACGACGCCGTCTCCACGCACCGTCAGCCGTCCGCGTGGTCTTGCGTGCCGCTCAAAAGTGCGGCAGAGGTTGTTGAGCCCATGGGTTCCGGTCAAGTGTCCGTGGGGAGTAATGGCCGTGGTGATCCAGATTGGGTACCGACCGTACCGGCACTGTCCAGCCTTGACGGGGAAACGAGGGAGGGCCGGAGATAGCCAAGAAGCATGGTGGTCGGTCGGGTGTAAGGAGAGATGGTCGAGGTCGGGTTGTGCCGAGGTAGACGATCTGCAATTTGCATGGCTTCCAATTTTTGTATTGATTGTGGGGAGGGGATCGATGCCTACCTCTGGAGATGATGGTGTCGTAGATGCACACAACGGAAGTTGAAAGATTCTGATCGTTGCCCTTTGCTTGCTGCTCTCTCCGTTCTCGTTTCTTCTCTCTCTCTTGCGGTGTGAGATCGGCCCGGGCTCGGCGAGGTCGATCGTGCTGATAACGTAGAGAGGAAGGATGCAAACAGAGATGGCAGCTACGCTCTCACAAATCCGTGAGGCCTCTTGTTTATTCATAACACATATATAGAGAGTTACGGATAAGGGATAGACATGTCGGGATAGATATATCCCACCAAAGTGGGCAGCCATATATATATCTGTAACAATCCTCACCAATTTTCATCAAATTCCAAAACTTCTAGAGGGGTCAAATGATCAAAGCAAAATCTATCGGCCAGTCACCGTTAAGATCTGCAGATTTTGCTTTGACCATTTGACCCTCCTAGAAATTTTGGCATTTGATAAAAATTGGTGAGGATGATCATCTTATCCTAGACAACATCACCAAAATTTATCAAATTCCAAAACTTTTTGGGAGATCAAAATACCCACAGCACACTTTCCCCCCTGGCAGTTCACGACGCAACCTAACATCCCCCACCCCCACCCCCCCCCTGTTCTGTTTGTTAAACATGTCCTGCTCGGGTTGGGTGCTTTGCCCTTGTACCTATATCTTGACCCAACCCAGTTACATCCTGTCCCCGACCGATTGCCACCTCTAATCGCACGAGTCTATCACATGTGTAAATACAGCCACCAAGTGGACTATATAATTGTTTAGAACAGGAGACATTTGGCTCATCGAGCCACATGCCGCGGCGACAAGAGACAGAAGCACCAACATGCTATATGTAATTAGCTCATGTTTGTGTTGCATAATTTACATGGCAACCATACAGGGTGCATTGGCCATATACAAATTCACAGATAATTTGGGATTGAAGAATAATGGGGATAGGGCTTTCTGGTTAAGTAATAAATGAACATAGATCTGTGACCACATTTTCATTTTACAAGTAAAACATGAAATTGCACACAATAAAACAACTTGGAAGAAGCTCGCGAGATTAGCTCGTCCGCACTTAAATTGTCCGGTTGGTCGATCTGTTGAGCCAGCGGTGTAGCAGCTGAATCGGTAGCGTGTGAAGGGAAAGGACTTGTCTCGAAAGATCCAAGCAGAGCACAGGGCAGGGATTTGCAACACATCAGATTTTCCACCATTTCTTGTTCTCCATCGTCTTTACGAGTTCATTCGCCATTGAAGCGAAGTTTTCGGCCTCGTTCTGCAGCTCTTCGGTTCGCTGGCTTACTCTCTGTTTGAATCCATGGGTGCTTTGTTAGCTTGTCACACAAACGAAAAAGGCTATGCGAAACAAAATCTAGAATAAACTTACTCTCTGTTTGAATCCATGGGTGCTTTGTTAGCTTGTCACACAAACGAAAAAGGCTATGCGAAACAAAATCTAGAATAAAAGTGGCTTATTCATTTGTTTTTTTAAAAAACAATAATAAGTATCTCTATATTACTGAAGAATAACTTTTACCGCATAAGATAATTATCAGATAAAATATAGAATATTATGCACTGTGTTGCCTCGTGATCTATACACATCAGGGGATACCATACCGTAGTTTTATTTTTTATTATATATCCATAGTCATAGATGGGACATGGCTTGATGGTTATGGTTATGGTTATGGTATATCCATAGTCATCCAAGGAATGCCCATAGGCTGCTACTACAATGCTAACAATCAAGAAATTATTATGAGAGAAAATGGTGAATATTTTTTCTTTTGGTACGTGGTGAAATATCTTTATGGCATAATGGTGGGGATAGATGGTAATTCGCTAACTACATTTATTTTAAGCTTGGGCACAAATATCCCAATTTTAATAGTCTCAATGGTGCTTACATTTAAATACTGTGTTTTTCTTCGTGTTTTAGCATATTCTTTAGTATAGATAGCCTCAATGGTGCTTACATTTAAATACCGTGTTTTTCTTCGTGTTTCAGCATATTCTTTAGTATAGCTTCCCTACATCATGACAATTTTCTATTATGTTCATTGGTTTATTTTTTTGGCTTTGTAATTCATCAACATCATCATCCAAGTCTTATCCCAAAAAGACGTGGTCGACCATAAGGAAGATTGACAAGATTTTCCGACCGGATGCCAACTCTTTAAGATTTCCACTGAAAACCTGTCCAAGGTAACTTGGCATGTGAGAGGCATTGAAAACAAACCTAAAAGGCCAGTTGGTGTGTAGGTAGAACTACCTTGTTCCCTAATGCACTTTAAGCCATGCAACCAGGAGTGCAAACGGGTTGCAACAAGTTGACCCTTTGTCCCCCTACCTCTTTGATTACAAAGGCCAATGGGTCAATAGTTGTGAGGCTTTGAGGGTTGCGTCGTCTTGGGAATAAATATCACAGGTGTCGTTCCATCCCTCCGGCATATGACCCGACCTGACGAAACTCTGCACATTGCGTACCACATCCTCTCCCAGCACGTCCCAGAACGCTTTATAGAATTCACAATTAAGTCCATCTGGCCCCGAGGCTTTGTTCACTGGAGCGGCAAACACAACCCTCCTGATCTCTTCAGCATCCGGGATCCTGGTAAGGCAATCATTAACGACTGGTGAGACACAAGGAGTTAGATCCTCTAGCCATTGTGTCTGTAGGTTCTCCTCCGTTGTCCACCTCTGCTGGAAAAACCACACCGGCTCCCTCCAGAGTTGGTGCAACTCCGTGACTAGGCGCCCCTCCATCTGCAAACTCCGAATCCGGCTCCGCTCCTACGAACCCTTGTGCTAATGTGAAAGAAGGAAGTGTTCTTATTAGCCAGACGAGGAACCTGAGTAGGCGAGTACAGTGGCATACATGCTTCCAGGGCTGCTGTTGTTGCTCCATCAATTCACCACAGCCATTCGATAGATGTTTTTGAGAATTGGGAGAGAGAGAGAGAGAGAGAGAGAGAGAGAGAGAGAGAAGTGTTGGCTGATTTTATTTTTGTAGTGGCGGCAATTGTTGGCTAATAGAATAATTTACTCTTTTTCTTTTTGTTTTGGTTTTAAAAAATCAAGTATTTCTATTCATTGTGATTAAATTAAACCCGTCCAACCCGACCATTTTTTGGTAAATTGGGCTACCCGAGCAACCTGGGCAAGCACATGTTGAGCTTCCACAAGTTCCCTAGGTTCCACGAGCAAAACAAGTTGAGGTGCGTGTAGGTTAGGTTGGGCATGAGCAGACTCGTCAACCCGCCGAAGTCTCACCCCTATGTCTATAACTAGTAAGTTCAACGGTCAAGGACCACATATACCAACACTATAAATTCTTTTGATATAGTTACAAAATTAAGTCCTAAACTTTTTGATGAGATCTATGAAACTACTGCCATGGCCGTCTTGGTAGTCTTTTAAGCCCTTGGGCACCCTACTGAAGACCAAGATCACTAGCTGAGGAGGTTGGTCACAACACTAGGTCTACCTCCCTATAGCTTGAGTAGGTAAGGATGGAAAGCAATCAATCCTCAATGCCTCTATGACTATTTCGAACACCGCAATGATAACTTCCTACTGAAAACCCTTCTCTAATTGCATTAGCTTACATGCTATTTGTTGATTGATCAAAATCATGGACCCTGGGCCTCCTAACCCTCTTTCAAAAATGGTAAAATAGATCTGATCTTTCGAGTATTGGCCATCACTCATCATGATTCTGCTAGCATAATTAGCTCTTTGCCTTCCAACAGTGATCCTATGGATAAAGTTGTGTTGTTGTACCCATGGTTTAAAATATCGGCGATATATAGTGATATATCGCTATATCTCCAGACTCCGACATCAAAACAAACTAAATTCCCCTGTTTTGGGGAAAAAGTAAAAATATCGCCGATATATCGCTAAATATTGCCAATATATCGCCAAACCCTCCATTTGTTGTTCTTGGTGGATTTGAAGCCTCTTCACGGATTTGGAGTTTCTTCCAAACTTATAAGTTGAGGTATATTTTTAATTTTTTTTTTTTAATTTCTCAAATTTCTTAAGTATATCTTCGTGAAGAATAGATTATAAACATGAATCGCATCAAGTTTGATGTGATTCATCATGATTATCATGAAATTAATTGGGATTCATGGGTTTTCATGGGTTTCATTTATTTAAACCCAATAAACCATAATGAAATTTTAGTATGTCAATACTTCACATCCAATCTACTTGCTATCCAAATTTGAAATTTTTTGTTTAAATCATTTTCAAAGTATTATACTATGTCATGTATTGTCAGTCTAAGATGTTTTATGCTTATTATGTCTTATGCTTTATGAGTTATAAATTTGTGATATATCTTTATGTACTATGAACCGTATGGATTTTGATATGTTTTATCATGCTTCCTATTGTGATTGTTTAATTCACAGATTGTTGCAAAGTTTCTAACAGTTTATAGACAGTGTCGGACAATTCACGGACTTATATATAGAGCCTAAATTGAGTGTCCCCTAAAGTAAATGATTGTTTTTTTGTATGCTTTTTATCATAATGGTGTATCTATACATCCTAAAGGGATATATAGAAAAATCTTCATTTTGCCCTCTTTTCCCTAATTTTTAGCGATAAATAACCATTTATCCCCAATTTTTCCCCTGAGCAACTTGGTGATATCGTCAGCGATAACGATACTTAAAACACTAGTTGTACCCATCCTTCGAAGTCTAGACTCCAATCAAATGTTAAGAAAACACTCTTGAATAACCCATATTTGCCTACTCCGATTGGTTGTATTATGTATGCACGTTTGCTGATAAATACAAGTGTGCATGTACAAATGGAGACACCGACTAAAAAGCCTGAAAACATTTATGGAGGTTTGCTTTATAAACTGTACTTCACTGCTTGGCTCTATAGAACACATCTTTAATAAATTAAATCTTGTTCTTCAAATCCTCTCTCAAATTTTCCATCCAATTTCAGCCTTTCCACAAAGATCCAAGCTTCTCTCATTTCACAAGGCCTCCCATTGTTGTCAAATTATGGTACCATCTTAAGTGGTTCTCCATCACCATATTCATCAAATGGAGACAAATGGAGACAAAGCTTATAGGAAATGGCAGGCATGTCTATTTTTTAGGATTCGACAGAAATCATCCGAAATTTCGATAGTACCAAATTTTCGTTCAACATCACAAAATGTCAGTCGAAATGACCGATGTTTCACCGAAATCCAACATTTCTTTTATTTTTACGGACAATTTCACAGAAGAATTCCACCTTTTTCAATAAAAGATCCATTTTTTCAGTGAAAATCTCTATCTTTTTCCTCCGTCACAAATGTTTTTCATAACATACCAATATTTACTAACATTTGACTGAAATCGACCAAAATTTGACCTAAGTCAAACAAATTTTGACCAAACTCTTTCCTTTAAAAAAACAAAATCTCCACCAGCATTTGATAAAAAATGCGACAAATTTACTTATTTTGACTGACTAAAATTGAATGACACTAACAAACGTCGCTCTAACCAAGACAAGTATGTCTTATTCAAAAACAATCGTCATTGAAAATGACATTTAAAACCTTGTCCTTATTGGTCAAAGGAATCACTTTGAAACACTCATTTTGAATTCCCATCCGAGATTTATCAGACATCTCAGAAGTCAGAACCACAGTATAAGTGAACATCTACTATGATATACACATTCAAAAAGTTCACAGATCTATGTGTATGCGGGTCAATGTTACATTACAACCATCCATGTTTTTAAGATAGTTACTAGTGGTAAGAAGTCTTAATTGGAGTTTCTTTCCAAAAATTCAAGATGATATTGTTTTCTGCAACACTTGATGCAGATTTTTGTACATCTACTATGATAGACACATTCAAAAACATCACACAACTATGTGTATGTGGGTCGCTGTTACATCACAACCATCCATGTTTTTAAGATATTTACTAGTAGTAAGAAGTCTTAATTGGAGTTTCTTTTGAAAACTTCAAGATGATATTTTTTTCTGCAACAGTTGATGCAGATTTTGTACTACATGCAACTTAGCTATATGGTGACTTAAAGGATTCTTTTTCCAAAAGAAAGGCTGTATTATGCCATTACTTCATGATTGTAAATATGTGAATATGAGGAGAAATTTCAGCTCGGAGTCCTACCTGAAGCTTCTCCTGCCTTTGTGCAAGCTTGTCTCTGGCATGAGCGGCTGCTGCAGAGGCATCCTGGAACGAAAAGAGCATCAGGTCCGAAAAGTGCAGATTCAAAAGAAATGATTTTAACATGATCAGAGAAGATACCCCCGCAAATCGATATTTGGTAAGAATCTCTTGAGTTGTTCTTACTCTTGGCTTCATATTGTTACTTGTTCCCTGGAATAACCTCTCTCTCTCCTTTTCCTCAACTGCGGCATAACAGAAGAGTACTGAGTCAATGGAAGGAGTTAAACTTAAAATGATTGAAAAGTATAAAGGCAACACAATACCCCTTCTATTATCTTTATCCACAAGAGATGAAGTGGATTCTATGGGTGCTATTTCATCAATTTCTATGTCATCTGCATAGAAATACAGCTTGAGAGAGAAGGTATATATAAATTTACAAAGAGGTGTGTGTGTGTGTGTGTGTGTGTATAAGAGAGAGAGAGAGAGAGAGAGAGAGAGAGAGGACCAATGCTCAGTTCATCAACTGCTTGGTCACCCGAAGTGGTGGTTGATGGATCGGAGAAGGGAACCCTTGAAAAGAATCCATCTAGCTGCTGAGTAAGACTAGATCTGCTAATACTATCAGTACTACTGGAATCTTTTTCTACTTTGCCCCCTTTAAGTCCTTTTATGATACCACCAAGAATCCCAGGAGCTGTATTCTGTAGCAGCAAACCTAAGTTACTGGACAACTAAAAATAGACTCAAAAGTAAAAGTATGCTCCTAGAAAAACCAGAGAATTTTAAACCTGTCTTTTTTTCTGATTGGTAGACAGACTAATCGCAGCATCAGCAGCAGCTGCAAGAACTTTATCATGAAGGCATGGCAAAGATTCTGGAATCCTAAAATCAAGTGTATCCATTATTCAATCTGAAGGTTAAGTCTGGCAATAAAATTCAATGCCTGTAAAGTCACAATGAAAAAAAAAAAGACACCTGAAGTCATTTTCGCATGCCACAAGAGAGAGAAAAGCGGTTTCACATCCGTTTACCTGCAAGTTCCTCGAGATGAAAGAGTGAGAAATCTTCATTACTGACAAGGATTAAAAATTAAGTTTAGACCAATGCTTTCACAAACATTTTCACCTAATGATTATGTGATAAATGCATGGGTCACAAATCTGATAAGATTGCACAAGCACAAGAAAATCGCACTAAAAAGATGACTGTCATTGGAAACGTTGTGGTTTAGGCTACACGTAACATGTAAATTTAAGTGAAATTTGACCTGGAATCAGTAATGACCGTTGGACTCTACACATATTTCTAAACCTGCAAGTCCTCTAGCATGAGTTGTGAATCACCGAAAGCATAATATCAGCAGCAATGGCAATGAAATGCTTTTCATTCTTCCCTTGAACATTAAAGTTTATGTGTATGCACTAGAATTTGCATTCTCACAGAGTGCAAAGTATCTATTCTTTGATGTAACTAATAATAGAAGTCCATGTTTTAAAAGTAAAGTACCTTGGAATGGAGAAGGAAAATAAAGATACTAGTTCTGGGGGTCACTTACAAAATTCAAAGGCATTTCACTAAACAATGCCAGAGTAGCATACTGATTGCAATTTCTCAAAATTTAATTCTCATATTTTTTTTCCTGATTACCATATTAACATACCAGTGTTATTCTGACATTGACTAAAATGGTACAGACAAAACCCTTAATCATTTAAAAAAAATACATGAACTGTGTACCAAAAAGAAGAAAATACAGAGAAAGTCACAAAGAAAGCAACCTATCATCAATCCTGAAAAGGAACAAAGTTGAGCTTCAAATGTGGGGGAACTATGAGTGAAAAAAAATTGTCTTTTTGTCAAGGACTTTTACAAGAAAAAGGTGAGCTGATTGAAATATATATATATTTGTTGAGTGTGAAGTCCAGTGATTAATAGGTTTGACACGTTGAGAATCCCTAGTAACAAGTAGTCACCTTGTTGGCCCAATTGAGTCTTTCATTTGCACATGAGCACCTTCTAGGGTTTACCTGACAATGTGAAAGATTTTATTGGACTTCTGTCTCCCTACCTAGTACCTATTGCATCTACCCCAAAACACCCACTAGACTATCTTATAGGTAGAGTTGCACATATGCACAAGAGACCCCTACTTGTGTGTGATGTAGCCTGATCGGCATCATGCTATCATCTATTTATTTACTTGCTGCAATAAGACAATAAATAGCAATTTTTATCAGTTTTAGCTTATTTCTAATATTTAAGGTGTTTTTCTTCAGAAACTCAGTTAGATATGCATCTTAGATTGTAGGGGATGTCCACAATCGTGTTTGGATGGCTTTTCAGGTCAATCTGGGTCATTCCAAATACATTTCAGCTTTTGCTATTAATAAAATTTTAACAAGTATACGTAGGGCACCAACGGCAGAAATTAGAACTTGGTTTGACGGTCGGATGGGCGTAACTTAAGTGGCTTGATGACATTACAAGTCATTGGGACCATTAGTGGAACTTCTAAATATCTAAGGCATGTCCAAGGGTGGCCTCTCTCTCTCTCTCTCTCTCTCTCTCTCTCTCTCTCTCTCTCTCTCTCTCTCTCTCTCTCTCTCTCTCTCTCTCTCTCTCTCTCTCTCTCTCTCTCTCTCTCTCTCTCTCTCTCTCTCTCTCTCTCTCTCTCTCTCTCTCTCTCTCTCTCTCTCTCTCTCTCTCTCTCTCTCTCTCTCTCTCTCTCTCTCTCTCTCTCTCACACACACACACACACACACACACACATACACCATACGGCTCCTACGAAGACACGGTCCGCATGCCCTCTTCCCTCCTCTCTCCATACTGCCCCAAATCACTTTCTTTCTTCTTTCCTTCTTTACCCCTCCATCCAAGCCATTAATCCACTTATTCCTTTTCATCTCTATCCATCGTTGGAAACCTTAATCTTAATCCTAAAGAAAAGAAACAAAAGATTGAAGTTCTGATACTTTAGAAAGCAAGCCTCTTTTGGCGAGATTCATATCCTTGAGTGTCATTTCCATCGTATCATGTCTGATACCTCCTTGGAGTGTTCTATGACGCTTGGTCTTGCTCCATGTGAGGAATCAGTTTTGTGTTTCTTGCATCAACGGTTGTTTGATCTATCCATCTTTTTCTTTTTCCTTCTTCATAATTCTAAAATCTCTCCTTTACTGAAAATTTGCACCATATCTCTAATCGCCCCTTTTCTTTTTGTGCCCGCCCAAAACTTGATTGGATCATCACCATATGATCTCGAATCGTTGGGAGCACTGTTAAAAACTTGGATGCCTTTTTATTGTAAAATATGTTTCTCTATTTTCAGGCTGAAATCTGATGTTGAAATCCTTCTATTTATATGCAAAAATTAATGTTATGTGTTCGTGTTACATGTCTACTTGTTAAATCTTGAACTGTGTTAGACTTAGTGGCTTCTTTACTCACGTTTTATGATAAAACTGCTTATGTTTGCTGCATTTGTTGGGAATAATTGCACTATACTGATAACAAACACCCACTATTTACCCAAAAGGATACCAAAGGCTTAGAATTGTAATGTGCCTTTATAGGCGCTATATCAAGTTTGGCATCAGAGCTCTGTTTGGAATCTGACAAGCATCTGAAAATCAATCCGCATCATCTTTGCTGATTTTTGTGTGATTACTGTACTGCATGCTTGACATTGAGTTGAGTCTATGTCATAAGGTTGCCTTGTGTGTTGTCCACATCCTCTAGGGTCCTAATAAAGTGAAGAAATTATTTTTAGGAGCCCTTAGGTGGTGGTTCTTGCATTACGTACATTGCCTACATCATCTTTTAAAGCCCCTTTCATCATATATAGTCCCAGGACCACCCTACTCCACTCCACGAAAGAGCCGAAACTCATTACCAATCAAATTCTATCTTCCCTTACGTCCGAGTAGCCTCAATGGCTGATCATACGCACTTGCATAGAGAGGCCCGGGGACGAAGTCACCCTAGTGTCCCACCCCAACCTCGAGGTGCTTGGAAAGCAGCAGCACAAGAGACAAACCAGCACTCTACGATGCTGGGAGAGATTTCGAATAGGTTTGGTATGCTTCTACAAGAGAGAGGCATAAACAAACCAAGTAGAGTAAACCAAGATGTTGAAGAACATGATCAAAACATTGAAAATAAACTCTGAATAAAAACAAAGATCACGATCAAAACCAAAATCACCAACCTGGCTCCGAAACAGAAATGGATGAATCCAATAATGAACTAGGCCTTAAAACATCCAGTTCGGTCGGCCAAGAAATATAAGATTGTGATTACAACAAGAACAACTCAAGGAATTCAAAAAAGACTTGCGATATCACTAGAGAGATCCAATAGTGATGGAGCTCGTGTTGAAGTCAATGACTTCAGGGGTAACTTCAATGCTGACGCTTTTCTGGATTGGCTAGAAGACATCGAGCATTTCTTTAAGTGGAAAGACCTCCCTGAATACAAGAATGTCATATTTCGCAATTAAACTGAAAGAAGTTGCTTTAGTATGACATTGAGATCTATAAGCCACTAGACTCAGTAGGGAAAAAGGAAATATCACGACGTGGAAAAAATGTGTGACAAAATGAGATATAAGAACTTGACTCTATACTATCGCACTTTACTATACCAAAAGTTGTTAAACTTGCGACATGGGAGTAGGTCAGTGCAAGAATATACTGAAGAATATGATTTACTGACCATTTCCTGAATATAGTTAGTTCCATGAATAGCACCATACTATTGTTGCTAGTAGGCTATGTAGATAGATTGCTAGTTCCATGAATAGCACCGTAGTTAATACAATTTAGTGATTTTAACTATGAGAGATTTGTATAGGTTAAACCAAGCAAAATGATCATGAGATGATCTAGTGGGCTTTTAGACCAAGTCTCACACTCCTATCCTAATCATTAAGTTGCATTTACTAGTAGTTTTACTATAGATGAAAGGTTACTTGTGGCCAAATTCTACATTAATTATCAAGTCGGTGAGGGATTTACTAGGTTATTTCCACAGCCATCTATTCCCAACCCAGCTTATTTCAATCGTCCGATGCCCAACCCAACCACCTAATTGTGACAATCCGATTTATGGATCACCAAATCCATTGGCATAAGTGAATCAACGATTAAAACTTAGAAGTCTCAAGTTTTGGTTTGGTGGTTTCTGTTGTTTCGACCTCCCGGACCTGTCAATGAACCGGACCATGATCCGAATCCGATCCGAATATAAAAACCCATAGGTTTGGTATCAGTATTTGCTCTGAGATCCAATTAAAAACAATCCAACCTGATTCGAAATATAAAAGGATCAAATTCAGATCTACCCTGATATGGTCCGAATCCAACCCATTGATAAGGCATGCACTCAACTCCAAACATGACTCCCGCTTTCACTCAAACTTGGACTTCAAATCGAAACCAACTTGAATTTGGACTCCCAAGTAACTTTAAAGTCCTAAAAGAATAAAACCTGGACTCTAAAGAAGAACTACAAATTGACTTGGAGTCCTAATGAAGGACTTCTACTAAAAGTCAAAGACAAGAGCAGAGCACCTTGTGGGTTTCATCAAATGCCCCGGCTCCTCTTCACAAGTACAATAGACCCCTTTATCTTCCACTTGTACAGCTCATTTTCCCTTCTTTGCTTTCTTCTTTTTCTTCTATTTTTGTCTCTTTCCCAATTGAAACTATCTGCATCAAGCTTTCTCTTAGTTGTTATGGGTCCAATCTTAAAGACAGAAAACATGATTATGTTAAACGTATGTCATATTCGGAAAATTTTAGGTTGTTTTTTTTTTTGTGAAAAACATGAGTCATATGACAGACTTTATTAGATAGTGTCTTGATTTAGTTATTATCTGTCAAGTTCTAAGTAACTTGACTATTATATATGGAGAACCATCCCATGATGAAGAGTTTATGGTGATTTTTGAATGAGAAGATAGATGGGCTTTCCCTCCTTTTACCTCCTCCTGTTCTGAATCAAGCTTTATCTTCCCTCCAATCCCCTAATGACTCCTCTTTTTAATCAATTTCAGTCCATGAGACCCAATTGAGAGTTTCTTCCCTTGTTGCTATTAACTGTCGATATGCATATACCAGACTTTCAAAAAACTTTGTAGGGTAGTAATACAATTATCTTAATCGAATATATATATTACTGTTTTAGGAAGTAGCGACAGTATTAGGCAAGACTATGATATGAGAAGACAAGGGGAAGGTAGGAGAAACACCATTCTAAGTAAAATAATAGGGAATTAGGTGAGATGGCCATGTTCATTGAACGTCAAATATAACCTCTAAAGACATATAGTTCAATTTGTGTAAGGTTTCGGAGTAGAGGGCAAGATCTAAGACGATTGGGCATAGCTAGTAAGTAATTTAGAAAGCCCACTAAATGAAGGATATACCTAAGTCCTACGATAGCAATGCATGATAACAAAAAAGACTCCATATATGCAACATCAAATAGATGGGATTTAGGCTTGTCAAACACTAATAGTTATGGTTGATTCTCAAACAGTCCATCAGATTATCTTAATTAGTAGTATTTCAATTCATTGGAAAAACATTTTTTTTCACTAGTAAATCAGCTTCCTGATGTCATTAATGATTAATGAACCAAGATGTCAGTATTGGACCAAGATATAGAGGTAGGCCCAATCAGGTAATAACAACTTGAAGCATTTAATAAATCTAGGTCCAACTTAGACATATATTAAGCAACATCTGTTAAGGTTAATCACTTCGATGATTATACCTCCATTCAAAATGCATCATTTGACCCTACCCATTCTTCAAGGTTCTCACTTCTTTTTTTTTCATAATCCATCAGCGTCACATTTAGAGGGGGGTAAAATGGGGACCCCTACCAGTGTCAGGTTCTCACTTAATACCAATTCTAAAGTTTAAAGTAACCGTCAACCCTGTGTATAATTTGTTAATTATGATATGCTCTGATCTCCATCAATCCATTTGTTTTAACAGAATACACTATATAGATGTGCTTCATTTAGTTGTTGCATTTTTTTCCATGTCAATTACCTAATACATAGGATTCCTTAAGATTGCTCTATTTTTTAAATTTCTAACAAAGAAGTTATTCTAAGACTTATTGAGATTCAAATTAGGCTTTGGAAGGTGGCACTTCAAGGTACAGATAAGAAACACAATGATGTCTAGGTACTATTTACTGACTTTTTGTTCCAGCCAGATTTATGTATTTATGTAAATTTCTCTTCATTCATTAAACCGGTAGGGGTCTTCCCAACCCTGCACGAGGACATCTAAAGAGATTTCTCAAAAAAAAAAGTAATGAAAGCAACTGGTATTATGTCTGCTGTATCAGGATTTGGAACGTTTTGGTATGCAAGGGGGGACAAAACAACAGTGAGGTACAAGATACCAATGATATCACCACAATAACAGTAATTATTCATTATTATTCTCTTGATATTTTAGACTAGTAGGCAAACTAAAGCAATATCAGAGAGTTGTGACATAATATTTGTAGACTTTGACATTCAGTAGCAATATACGGGAAAGAATAGCAACTTCAATTAAAAAAAAAAAGGACAAGTCTTTCAATAAGAAAATGAACATCTCAAGAAATATAACTATAGATAATAAGAATGATACTCACCAAAGCGATTTGCCCATTATCATAAGAACACATTGTGTTATTCATGTCTGCCTTGAAGGTCCATCGGAGAATTGACATTAAAGAGCTTTCTGCCAGAACTTCCAAATCAGGCAAGGACCTTCCACACACAGAAGGCAATAGATCCACTATCAACAAACAATACTACAAAACTTCGAATAGTAATTGTTAGTGTTAAAAAAAATTCAAAAAAACCGAGCAGGGAGTGGCACAGAGAATCCAAACCTGATAAGATATTAGACGCTTAAGGAAGCCCTGGATTTACAGAGTGAAAAAAGGATTCAAAGCTGCTACAACGGCTGACAGAGCCTTAAACAGGAGCGTATACGGGAAATGATCACATCAGGCTTCCCGTGTCGTAAGGTGGCCGGCTTGATGTATCAAGCACCGTCAGTTGGGACTGAGTGTGCCCATTAGCGTGTTGTGGGTGCCTGCCATCAGGTGGCGTTGATGCATCGGGCCAGCCACCTTACACTACGGGACGCCTGATGGGATCACTTCATGCATAAAGGCACCTCAGTCATGGTTGTTTGTTTTGGTAAAAATATCAAATTTTACCAACAAAATGGCATCTAGAGTGCACTTTCTGTCAGTAAATGTAATTTCCAGAGGAAAAAAAGGCTATGCTTCTAGGTTTAGACCTATAGATCAGCTGGTTGACATTTATTTGAAGCATAACATAGTGGGCTTTAACCAAGTTATCTATGAAAAATTATGCATAGAATTTGATAAACTTATTTTTCTACTTTTGAAAACCAAACAAAGACAGAATCGTGATAAGACTCTTTACCTTATTTCTAGTGCTCCTGTCTGGTAGAGTAAAATCAGTCCACATGCTTTCTCATCTCTTTTCTTGAAAATAGTCGACCAGTAACAATGTTTAACGAGATTTACCTTGTGAATGTAGTTGTTATTCCCCTAAAATAAAAAAGAGCAACCCCTTAAAATACAAATAAAACATGTTAGCATTGTTAATCAAATTACAAAGAGAGCTGGGGACCTGTATCACAGACTTTAAAGAGTACAACCGCAATGCATCCTCACAACAGAGTAACAGAAGTGGATCCCGCAATATGTCTGAAGAGTATGAAGCATCACTGGAGCAGTGCTGCTCAGCTTCTTGTGATTTACTTCCACTGGGATTGTTTCTTTGTGCAGGTTCACTTTTGGCAGAACTGTCATCAGACGGATGTTGGGAGTATTTCTCACTAACTGCTTCGTGGGCAGAAGTATTCCCCTCTAAACATGAAAGGTTGTGTAAATGGGCAACATTATTCAACATAAAAATCAAAGGTTCACTTATAGCCCTTAATGTGCATCAAAGATATTACTTGCCTAAGACATACATGGTAATTGCAGTAGACTCCTTTTTTGGATGCATTGGTCGGGAGCTAAGCATATTACCACTTATGCTATCGATAGCTATGATGTGTGCATCCTTGGTTAAGATAAGCATTGCTACCTCTTCAGAATCTATAGAACTTTTGGAGCTCAATTCCTTTGAACTGTCTATCAGGAAATTCATTCGGGGAATAACATGCATGCCTATAGAAATTACTGGAGAGTTTGTCCCAGATATGCAATCCGTGGCAAATGTAATTGATAGAGAACTCAAATCAAGCATTGCCACCTGAAGTGAGGACCAAGATAGATTGACACATCAACAGCTATCTATAAAAGAGAAAAGAAAAGGTGAAACAAGTGTTTAGATTATACCTGACCATTCTCAAATCCTACAGCAAGTCTATCTCCAGAATTTGTGAATTGAACAGTTTGAACGGCTGAATTTAAAACTAAAAAGGCTGCAAGACGATGAAATCCTTTTCCATGATGTACAATGTGAACTGCAAGTCATTTTAAGGACAATGTAAAGAGTGTTAACATTAAAATATGCAGCAAAAAAAAAATTTGAAGGAAAAAAAAAAGAAGAAATCCAACCATGTGTATTGGACAATCAAAATATGAAAAGAACATTGGATTCCAAGAAGTTGTTATTGTGAATCATTTGTTTCCATTTCTTGCAGTGTTTTTCCTGACCTTGATACTCAGTTGAATGAATATGGATCCAGTCATAGTTACAAAACATAAGAAGCAGGTGTCAAATATGAATGCTTCTGAAAGGAAGTTTCTTTTAAAGTATTTGACTAGCTGTAAAACGTAACATTTGAGAATTCGGGTTCGGGTTTGGACTGGGCAAAAAACGGACCGGTACGGATTCTAGTTCGGCACGGCCACAAATATTAAAAAATAAGAAACATAGATAAGAATTAGGGTCTGATTCACTCGATTTGGCCCGAATCGGTAGTTTGAGATCCATGTTCTGTGAAATATGAATCATGAAATAACTACGCACTACATGTATATCATTCAATCTAACAGAACGATGATAAGAGCCAAACTAAATCAGGCCCGATTCGGGCATAAGGCGAGTTCCAGGGTTTGGATTTGCCATAATCCGAACCCGGTCAGGTTTGGACGAAGCCTCAAACTATGGTAGAAGGTGAGATCGCAATGATCTTTCATTGTACATGTTTCAATAGAAAAAAGTGATTTAGAATAGAAAAGTGATCTTTCATTGTACATGTTTCAATAGAATAAAAGTGATTTAGAATATCCACAAGCAACTAGGATAACAACAATAGCGTAAGCTCTGCAAGGGTGAAGAGAATATGCCAGAACTAGATTCCATTTGCATAGCAACTAGCAAGAAAGCAATTGGAAGAAATTGGGTTGGTTTGGCTAGCTACCCTATTAGAGATCCTATATCCAGAAGTGTTGAAAGCACGGAGCTGAAGTACTATGACAAACTAATGTAGTAATGTTGTTGACTTCATCTAGAAGGAGAAGAAGGTTGTCAATCATTAAAAAAATCACAAGGGGGTACCCCTTATCTTTTAGTTTAAACGAGAGTCCCTCACTCTTCAGGACTCCAAATCCAATTGTTACTATTTTAAAGAGTCAAGATTTATTTTTATAGGACTTATACATTGTTTATAAGTACACTGTACAGTTTCTAGTTGAATTGGATTTGGAGTACTAGTTTGAATAGACATATATCAAGAGTCCAAATTTGAGTGGAATTGGAGGACCTACTGGCCTAGTATGACTGACTTTAAGTTTAAAATTGTTTTTGATTTCTTATTTCTATTCTAGCTGTCAGAATGTTTTTCTGTTTATTTTCTAAGAGTGAAAATATGAGCCTTATTCTAGAAGGAAATGTCTAAAGAAGTCCTAATTTAGTAGTATTTCGGGCAAGGAAGTACTAATACTTACCAGCAAGAGAGTACTGATACTTATTGGTCACATAGTACTACTCGGAAAGTGAGCCTTTTTAACTTGCGTGAGTAATAGTTCAAGTGAGTGGGATTTCTTGTCCTAAAAAAGGGCATATGGCATTCATATTTCATTAATAAAGTTTTCAGAGTTTCTCTCTTGCATGCGTTCAACTGCTACAATTGCCTTGGTGTGATGCCTTGGTTTCATGGTGTGATGCCTTAACAATGCTAAAGGTGATACTCTTCTAGTACTTATCTTTATTTAATTTGTTGTTTTCTTTAAGTTTTTGCGTTAATTCATTCTTGTTTGGGGATTTAGCCGCTCATAAGCCTAAATCCACCAATAAATCCCACGTCAGTCTTCACAAACACAGAATTTCTACTACAAATTTTCATTTCCACCATAGTCTAAAGTTGTTTTTGGTTTCTTATTTCTATTTTAGTTGTCAAAATATTTTTTTGATTGTTTTCTAAAAGTGAGAATATAGCCATTAGCCATATTTTAGAAGGAAATGTCTAAAGGAGTACTAGTTTAATAGTATCTCGGTCTAGGAAGTACTCATAGTTATTAGCAAGAGAGTACTGATAAAGTGATACTTATTGGTAATGTACTAGTGTACTACTACTCGGAAAGTGAGTAATAGTCAAGATCAAAATCTCGATATATTTATCAAAATTTTGTGAAATATCTCGCTCTTCCAAAACCTCGGCACGAAATCCCCTCAACTGTCTCGAACGATACAAAAATCATGAGGAAATCGCAATATTTCGTGATATTTCACACGATGTATTCGTCCGGGCCAAAAGACACTGATACATAGAAATATAATCGAAATTTCAAGAAATTTTGGGATTTTGGCACCGAAATTTTGGGATTGACTGGTTATAAAAGGGGACTGGACTCTGGAGGTCTGGTTCTCAGCAGCTTATTTACATATAATAACATTTAAGTAAATATCGTTTTACTCAATTTTTATACGTAAATAAATTAAAACCCCCATTTGATTTCAAAAAAATAAAAAATCAAGTGAATCAAAAAAGTATACTTTCAATTTTAGTAAGAGAAAACAGTTTTTACGGGTTTTTATAAAATTCACATGTTGAGAAAAGTGGTTAAATCAATTCATTTTTAGCTCAAAAAATTCCAAAAGATCTACAGAACTACAATTACATCTAGAAAACTATGGTCCGTCAAAAGAAATTTTAAATGTATAAAAACTTTCCTATATAAAAAAAAAATTTCCCAGACTTAGTAAAAAGAATAGTGTTTCGCATTTCAGCATAATTTTTGCACGATTTCAAACTTGCATAACTTTCTTGTTTTAAGTTCGTATTCAAAATTGTTTGAAACATTATTTTAACAATCAACTAATCATTTTTTTGCAAATATTTTATCCATAAAAAGATTAAAAACCATTTAAAAAACATAGATCAAAACAGGGCTAAACAATACTGTACAAGACACGCAAACTCAAACACATAGAATACATGCTATGTGAAGCTCTACACCCCTAGATAGGGTACAAATATTATCTGAGTGTTCCAAAGTGTGCATAAATACTTGGTTTATGACTATCCAGAGTTTCACTGAAAAAATCTATTAAAAAATCAATATTTCCACCATTCCAAAAAACCACAATATTTCCACTCTGTCAAAATATTTCCATATCCCGAGTGTCAAAATATTGGTCGAAATGGAAATTTCAAACCTTGGTAATAGTTCAAATCGGTGGGATTTCTTGCCCTAAAAAAACGCATATGGTGTTCATATTTCATTAATAAATTTTCAAATTTTCTCTCTTCCTTGCATTCAACTACTACAATTGCCTTGGTGAGATGCCTTGGTTTTATGGTGTGATCCCTTAACTGTCGCTAAAGGTAATACTCTTCTACTAGTTATCTTTATTTTATTTGTTGTTTTTCTTTAAGTTTTTGCACTAATAGCTTGACATTCACACCTATATTCATTCTTGTCCCGTTGTCCGTAGATCTATATCACCCATAAGCCTAAATCCACAAATAATCCCAATTCAGTCTTCCCAAACCCAGAATTTTTGCTAACGGATTTTCAATTCCACCACACACTTTTGGATTCCTTCATGAATCAATGTTAGATCACCAAACACGATTAAATTTTCACCCCCTTGGTAATAGGCTTTCTCCACTCAACTTATATTTCATCGTTGACCAATTTAGCAGTGTAGTTTCCAAGATCATACTTTCCCAATTCTGAACCTGTCTCAAATCATACCAAATCCTAAACCGATCAAAATCCTTTCCCCTGCACCACAAATTTTAAAAGAGAAGTAATGTATAAATTGAACCAAGTATCACATAATTAAACTTATGGGCCCATTCTATAGTTATAATTTATAAGGGAAGTATGGAAAAATAAAATTTAAAACAAGTATAAAGTGCCTTGTCATTGTAGCATCAACCCTACCTTACCCATGGCAATAAGTAAAAAAGTCCCCAAAGCTGAAGAATATGTACTATTCTAGTTTAAAAGATTAACTATTTTCATTATTTTCTTAGTTACGTAGGTAGAAAAATTAAGAGAAAGGCCAACAATTATAGATTGTTTTTCATCAACAAGGCAACGCATACCATAGAACAATGGGAGAAGTAACTTAGGGGAAATAATTTAAAGCACAACAATTTAAAGTGGTCTACGAAGGTGGCTTTGATTGAAATGGAAAAAAAATGCAGTTACTCAGTATATAGAGTAATGTGGTTAGTACTAAAGAACTGTTTCCTAAATAAATACAATCTAAATACCAAAACCATTTATATGAGAACAATAACGTGTGACTGTGTGAGAACTACTAGTGGAAAGATGGTCATGACGCATTGTGCATACTGTCGAGAGGATTTTTTTCATCTTCCCTCCGACACTACCTAATGGTCTAAGGTTTCCGCCCGGATGAGACCGCTGCAGTGCTATATTCGCCTTCTCAGTCGACGAGAAGAGAGCGAGTGTGGGAAGGGACTGCAAAAGAGACAAGTCGTCAGAAGACGGACAACTCCCACTGGAGAACAAACCCTCCAATGCTTAAGTTCGGTAGGGACACGGTGAAGGGGTGAGCTAGAAAAGGGAGAGGAGTAAAGGAGAGCTCACAGTCCGGTTTTCCAACCCCCGGAACAGTACCCCCACGGGCCTTTTATGAAAGACCGGGTGCGGAAGACCTCGACACGCGTCCTGCCACGTAGCGGCGTGCGACAGGTGCAGAAAAACTTTCGAGACAGTCAGCAAGAGGGCAGCAACGTGCTGTCAGAACGCCAAGTTGTTCAGGAGAGCGCCAAGTAGCATGCAAGGGTTGACGCAGAAGCGTCAGAACGGAGCAGGGAGTCTCCATGTGTCGACTCCTAACAGGTGTATGTCGACGCAAGCGCCGTACAAGGAACCGGTTGAGGAAGTGGAGCAGGTCGTTGTCTTTAGGTGCGTGTTGTGTCCTAGTCATGGGGCCAGCTGCCCGTCCGTATTGGTTCCACAACCACGCCATCTGACCTGGCTGCTCCACCTGACATTGTACGAAGCGATGTCCGCGTTCATATTCACTTTCCCTCAGCTAAAGAAATTCTCAAGTATCAAAATGCTAGAGGTCGGTGGCGGGCTGCACCGTGAGGTCTTCGCGGTATAGCTAACGACTCTGGGCGAGTGAACTGATTATGTCTCACCAGCATCACCTAGGCGGCCTGAAATCTTTGCGGGCAACCGGGTGACATCATGTTGAGCTCTTGCCCACTTAGGCGGACTGTTTGGTGACGTAGTCGACAGCTCTGGGCAGGCGAACTGATAGTGTCACGCCGGCGTCACCCAGACGACCTTAAATATTTACAGGCAACCGAGTGACATCGTGTTGACATCATCCAGGCGAGCTCTGGGCCACTTGACCGGACTATCTGGTGACGTAATGCTAATTTAACCCAAGCTGGCTCAGAGCCACTTTGATCGGCTACCAGGTGACATCACCCAAGTTGGCTCAGGGCCACTTAGACGGGCTACCTGCTGACGTCACCC
Organism: Chamaelirium japonicum; assembly: GCA_947650365.1. Lineage (NCBI taxonomy): Eukaryota > Viridiplantae > Streptophyta > Magnoliopsida > Liliales > Melanthiaceae > Chamaelirium > Chamaelirium japonicum. The sequence continues at coordinate 70,378,912 of OX393552.1, forward strand.
AGGCGGACTCAGGACCACTTTTGCGGGCTATCTAGTGATGTCACGTCAATATTACTCAAGCAAGCTCGGAGCCATTTGGGCGGACTACCTAATGACGTCATGCTGATGTCACCCAGGTGGGCTCGGGGTCACTTTGGCGGGCTACCTAGTGACGACATGCCGACATCCCCAGGTGGGCTCGGGGCCACTTTGGCGGGCTACCTGGTGTTATCATGCTAACGTCACTCATGCGGACTCTGGGCCACTTAGGCGGGTTACATCTCTTATGTCCTTTTTGGGGTCTTTCCTGTCTTGCCACATAGTGACCTCGTGTCCAGCTACAGGGGCAACGAGTGGGTGACCATTTTTCAAACACCAACATTACCCTCTAAACATATTGACATACCATAAATATAGTTATCAGCCACTACTTACCCTTTCCAATGATGAATCAATTGATTTAATCATGATTAAGCACCATGGTTTATGGTATTTGTTAGGGCTGGAACTTGGGCGGGTTGGACCTGACCCAACCCGAGTTTTGGGCGGGTTTGCGTTAATGTATTAGAAGATTGGGTTGGGTTAGGGTTGAAAAAATACAACCCGAGTTGAATTCGGGTCGGGCTCGGGTTGAGGGGTCGGACAACCCGACCCAACCCGAACACTCATGTATGTCTGTGAGTCTATGATATATAAGAAACTATGACAGCCATCCCGAGTACTCATATGTTAAGGGGTCACAATCACAGCCATCCGTTTCACTCAGACCCATATTATTTATTAGCTTCTTGCTTATTAAATAAAGACATTATTTGATGATCTAGTCAATTGCATTGATAGAAATGTAACAAAAGTTGTATTATAGTGTTAGTAAGTATAAGTTCTTTTCAGTTTTTGATCTTCAAAGGTCAAAATTTTAAATAATGATTGAAAATAAGTATACTCGAACCGGTACAACCCGACCCATCCTACCAACTTGGGCTAAGCCCAGTTTGAAAATTTTTGCTTTGATTGGGCTTGGGCTGGGCATCTCGGGTTGGAGGTTGGGTCGAGTTGGGTTGGGTAGGGTTGAGTGGTTCCGGTACTTGGGTTGACCCTAACCCGACCAAGTTGCAGCCCTAGTATTTGCAAATAATGTAACTTTAATGATGAATTATAGTAGGAAAACAATAAAATAATTTTGCAGGCAATTCTTTATTGGAAAGGATTACAAAGAGTCAAATCAACACAACATATACAGAATGTAATCTCATGGGAAAATAATATGAAGATGATGCATGGTCAGACAAAATACACTACTAGCTCCCACACTCCAATATAGCAAAAGCAAAAAAGGGCAAAATTCGGAATGTTTGCAAAAGAATTAGAGAATGATAGAAAAAGTGGAAATGTGCTAGAGAGTTACATAATAGTTGCATGGTTGTTTTAGGGTGTGTTCTTTTGAGAAGAAATGACAGTGGAAATGAATCCCCCTGCCGAAATGGGTTCATTTCCGATGTTCTTTAACCCCTTAATTAAGTGGGAAATGAATCCACTTGCAGAAATCAATACTATCCCAAGGGTGGATTTAATTTCCTTTGAAAATAGATGGGAAATGAATTTCCACTACACCGAGGGAAGCAAATCAAGTGATCCGAGGCCGAGAGGACAAGTTTCCTCTTCATTTAATTTCCTTGACCCAAAAGAAAGTACAAGTTATAAGTGAGTGGAAATGAAAATCAATGGAAATATAAGTCAATGGAAATCATCTCCATTTTTCTCAAAAACACATCCTTAAAGGAAAAGTTATAAGCATTTTTTTTTTTAAATAACGATGGGTGAATTTAATTATTGGCCAATAACTTTATATCACAATGCTTTGACTCCTTTCTAATAAGTGGGTGCATGCACTACAGATGATGTTAACTAAATGGGTTGAAGAGACAAGAACAATATAGCGTTTTTGGTGGACTAAGACTATACATTATTAAATGAAAATACGGAAGCAGAAGAGTCGCATTAATAGAGAATGAAGTAGAGTGGAATCAACAGAGACTGGAGAGCATTAGATCGAGTGCAAGGTAAAAGATAATTCCAACAAGAATAGGGCCTCATTTTTGCATCAAAGCATCTGAAAACAAAAGAGATACAAGACACATGGATGGATCTGATATGAGTCGGTGAATTAGTATTGCTGGAAGAATTCACCCATTGTTGGAATACTTAGAGCAATAAGATCCATTGTCTTATTGGAATGGATGAATCTTCTGGGACTAATTCTAGAATGAAGGCAATGTGTTATTTTGCTGTAATGGAGCTCACTCAAATTGCAAATAATAGATGACAGCTAAAATGAAGGGGACTATGCAATCAACGAAATTGTTATCAAATACTTTCAACCAAATTCTATTCTGTACGGAGAGCTAATATGCAACTTTTTTTCACTAATTTTCTTCATATAGAAGTATTATAATTGAGAAGCAAAGATTTGGATCTTCTTCAAGATAAATAGAGAGATTTGCACTTCTATATATGGTTTTTGATAGACAAATAAGTGAGTAGGATATTTGATCAATGGAAACAAGTGAACTGTAATACTTGAATGTTCATAGCTAATACGCAACCCTGGACATGCCATATGATATGCAGCCTATGCAGGTGAATTTCAAGCATATTTTGAGGGTGAACATGATGGCAGATGAATGGATGGTGTTTTGAGAGATGGGATGTACATTGAAGATTTTTTAATTTTATGGGGTATATGAATTGAGTAACTTGACAGGTCTGGTTTGTGTATTAACTAGATGTATGCAACTTAATTTACTGATTTTCGTAATCTTCTCTTTTTCTCCTTACGTGTCAGACTACTGGTATTTCTGGATTGTTGTTTTCTTGCACTGAAGTCCGGCTGGAAAATCATGTTTGTGGGAGTCTTGTTACTCTACTGCTTCTTGGTTCTGGACCTCTGATTTATCTGTTTCACTTCTTTTGCAGGCCCTTTTCTGTTTGTATGAGTATACCGCCTTTTTTATCTGCTCTCCGCTGATATTTTGGGGGTTTGGTGGGTGTTATGAAAATTTAACATGCTTTTTGTTCTGATTCTTTTTCATGTTTAGTGAGTACTACTGCTAATTTTGGGGTTTGCTGTTTGTTTGAGTATACCGCCTTTCTATATCTTTTTCTTTTCTTTTCTTTTTTTACCTTGTCTTCAATATGTCTGTTCTCCTTGTACTTCCTTCAAGTTTCACAGAAAGGTCTTAATTTACCTACCAAGTATTCAAAGGAGGGAATTTCCAAGTTTAACAGAATGCATGGATGATTTCTCAAAAAAAAAAAAAACCAGAATGCATGGATGATATCCGAAGAAAAATACTTGTAGTCAGATTACCAAGAAGATATTACCTTCATGTTTAGTCTCACGCACAAAGTGAAAACTTGACCCATCTGTGCTTTCATGAAGCATATAAACACTAACCTACATAATCACATTAAGGAATACAACATAAAATTGATCTGGCATAAGCAGCTCTTTGGACAGGAATGACTATATACTATTAATTATTAAATGAACTCTTCTAACCAGTCCGCACACATTGCCAACAGCCAAAGCCATACTTGCAGAACAAAAGTCCAATGCTGATACTGAAGCAGTTTCACCATCTACTTCCAGACCCGGTACCTGTGGGCAGAAATTCACTTCCTTAATTATATTTCAAAGAAATATATCATAGTAGTGAGGTATATAATACGGCACTAACCTTCCCTTCTAAGACAAACATAAGAGTCAGGACTGGATATGTTGCGTCCCATATTCTCACAGATCCATCTTGATAACCTGCTATATATAATTTTCCAACCCCACAATCTTCAGAAGAGAACAATTCACAGGGGACTCCACCAGTCAAAGGCCACTTTGTACCCGCAGAGAGGACAGGTGCAGCTCCAGTTCTTTTAACATATAATTTCTGCATGATAGGAAGAGATGAAGTCATGAGAAATAATGAGGAATATGATGTAATGATTCTAAAAAAAATCATACTGAAGTGTACTTAAATGGTTCAAATTATCTGAATAGGAAATACCGCTAGCAAAGCCATAGACAAAGTTTTTCCCATGGGAAGTAAACAGAGTTTTGTAACAGTCATGCGTGGATCGACGGTTGGTACTACCACAGGGAATTTTTCGGCTTGAGCAGAAGGCTTTCCCCCCTCAGATTTTAATACAGACAAGATAGCTCCATCATATACATCAAGTTGTCCAGGGTTTGTCAACACAAAAAGGGCAGCAATGGAACTGTTTTCTGTAGTCCCGGCATCGGGTATTAAAATCATGTCTGCAAAGGATCCCTTAAGGCCAAGTTCCACACGAGAAATGCATCTTAAAGTCTTTATCCCAGAAGACCACTCAAGACTCAAAACCTGCAACATGAAACTATCAATATCACTAATAAATGACATAACTAAGCATACTAAACGAAAATACCTTAGTAAAGTGATCCTTTCTCCTCCATAATCTAATAAACAATACTTGTGTTTTCCAATTTCAAGAGCCTAAATGCCAAAATGTTTTGACTCATGGCCATGTATCAGCTCATCATTTTCTAGACAAGTTTGAGAGTCAATTAATATTTGAGTTGTGCCAGCAGCAACTAAGTTATGGCTGTTGCTTGTTTTGGATTTGATATTTGGAAAAGAGTGGCTGTGGCCCTAATGTTTATCAATTGGTCCTGGCAAGCTTTGGAAGAAACAATGAAATGTTACAAATAAAGTATATTTACCTTGATGTAGCAAAATAAACATGGGCCAATGTGAAGTTGTGGAGGACTTCAAATAAGTGAATTTTTTTCTTAATAAAATCTCATTCACATGACCATTTCTCTTTGAGCAAGTTGAATAGTGACAGTTTTTACTTTTTTTGTCCATGACTTTTTCATCAACTTAATGATGTGGAATGCATTCATTCTTAAGCTTTTAATGGATTAACTCCATCTTGAATAAGAAATTATGGTCACCTAAAAAAAGTATCAAGGGCTTGTTCATGTGAGGTGATCGAGGCAGAAACTTGCAGACAAAGGGATCCATAAAGAAGCATTCGTGGATGAATATAAGAATTTGCAATAGGGTGACTTCGCAAGAATTAGTAAACAAGAAAAAGAACTTTGGAAAAAACAAAGAAGATTGAGTGGAGAAATCCAAGAAAGTGAGCCCATCAAATAAAGGCACCTGGATCATTAAAACAATTTTGATATATAAGAGGCAAGGAAACTCTGGTGTGTAACGTACCGTATCATACAATACGTACCGTGTCAATATCTACTAGTCATGATAGTGGAATCCATCTCTATGTATCCGACTATACCAAACTGAATCAAATATATAGGAGACAAGGAAACAATTCAGTGTTGTTCGGTACACATGACTTGAGTGGTACCAAGCTGCACATGATATAGATTTAGGACCAAAGTTGTCCCCTTCTACCCCATTTTCACTTGCTTGGCCACTTTCAAACCCAATTGCATGCCAAGGTAAAAATTTTGGTCTTTTTTGTACATCCAAATTCTTTCTATTATTAAATCTTACAAAATGTAATAAATGTTGGATTAGGTTTGAATTCATCATAATTACGGCTTGAATAAGGAGTCACCAAGGACTTCGTGGATTTAAGCTAGATATATGAGTTGAAAAGGAAGGGGAGAGAGAGAGAGAGAGAGGCATTTCTTCTACAAATCAAACTGTTCAAATTAATCATATCAAATCTCATTCATTCATAATGAAATTTTGAATTTTGTTTTCAGGCCGATCTACACTTGCCCAATATCATCGGAGTTTATTATACTGAAAATAAGTTAAAATTAGTTGTTTCAACAAACAAAAATTGTAGCAATCCATGAGTAAATTTTGTAAACACGCTTACAATAGAGGTTCCAACCAGTGTTTTAAATAACATGTCACGGGGTACACCCCAGGGCAGAGCGGTCCTAAAACACCCGGGGCGGCTCAATCTGGGGCTTTTTCCTGTGGGGCTTACGCCTGAAAGCCCTAAACCACTGGGGCGTACGCCCCGAACGCCCGGGCACGCTTTTAACGTCCCAATGGCTTAAGCTTACGCCCCACTAGAGTTTGCCTGCATAGTTGAAAAAAATTTGATTTGATTGTCAACGTGTGATCTTTTATATGTGTTTCTCTCTTGGTTGACGATTATGATATTTTTGAGAACTAAAGTTGTTTTCAAATTGGTTCTATATCATGTATGGAATGATAGAATCTATGGAATATAAACATAGATAGTTCAAATTTTGGTTACAAACTTAGAATTAAATCTTAAATGATATTGAAAGTCAATGACAAGTTCGTTTTTATGATCATTTTTTATATATTTGTGATTTATCAACCATGTTTGTAGGCTTAAATGCTTTGTTCGCTCATAGTATTTTTTATTTTGTTTGTTTTTAATCTATTGTCAATTTTATATAATATTTTTTATTTATATATATTTTTTAAATTAAAAAATTAAAAATTCATGGGACTTACGTCCCACGCCCTGGGGCTTGCGCCCCGCCCCACAGCAAACAAAATGCCCCGCCTTACATCCCCGCCTCTAAAAACACTGGTTCCAACCACTAACATTTCATATTTTTATAAAAATAAGCTAAGAAAAAATTAAAGAATTAAGCATGTAGATACATTAGATTCCTTACATTTATGATTCTTAATTTACTCCAATTTTCTCCTATAAGACAACAATTAGGGCACTATCAACTTTAAAAAGAAGAAAATAAATGTTGAATTTCTTCAGTAACATTAAACTAGTGATACACTGATACGGATGTGGTTAGGATTTTAATTATACATTCATAGAATTGAAGATGCAGAGACACTGACCTCCACTGATTATGTATGTAGTAAATAGATCACCTTCACAAAGGAGATCTATCAATGAATTCTGATATGCCACGTTCTATGGACGAGCGACACACTCTAGATATAATCAGATGCGTCTATATGAGGACATCAGACGATTCAGACCATTGCCAAAAATCACAGCAGAAGTTCTAGATGTGGCTCGGGTAAGCCACGGAGCTGTATAACTACATATTGAGCGTTAAGTCCTCGAGAAAGTCCCCCAGCTCCAATGCACTTCCATCTAAGACTACAAACAGTTGTAAATAATCCAGGGATGTTAGATTATTAGAGATCTTTAGTGCGAGCATTGAAACAACCCAGAGAGAGCAGAATCCCAAGGCATGCCGTCAGTAGATAAGATTAACCAGGTTACTTATGTTGTTACCAAACAATGACAATGAAAAATCTTCATAGACCTCCTGATTGTTTGAATATGTTCTTGTATTCAGTTTAAATGTAGGCACGTAGTGGTATGTTACTGTAGTGTATAGCTCAAAACTTGTAGCGTACTAGCGTGCTTTATTTGGCATGTGATTTTTTATAATTTCAACTGAAACAGGTGATCATTATCCAAGTATTATCCTATCAAGATGGGGTCATCCATAAAGCACAACTCAAATTAAGAATGTTCCAAGAAAGATTAACAAGAATGGTTGAGGATTTTACCATAAAGGCTCCACAAAAGATTAACAAGAGTTTCACAAGCTCCGGTCAACAAGAAACCCTCTAGTTTGAGGGGTTTGAGAGACCCTCTAGTGTGAATTTTGTCAAACACTATCATTGGTGTCGAAAACTTGACCAAGGCAACTTGGCGACATAGGGGCATACCAAGAAACCTAAAAGGCCAAGTGATAAGTAAGGAGACCACCTTGTTATGAAATTTAAGCTCATGCAACCAGGAACAACCCTCCAAGGTTCCCCAAAACTAAAAGTCTAGACAAGGAAAGATTGAATATAGGAATTGCATCCACATCTGTAGCATAAATTATAAGCCAAAGAGAACAAAAAACATTCCCAAAACAATCAACATGTATCATTACATTATACTACACCTATATAGGAGGGACAAAATAACACATAAAAATTGAAACCATGTCTAGGTCTAATCTAACGCAAATCATTTTAACTTAATGTCAAAAAGAAAAATAAATGTATCCAAGTTTTTATTGTACATATTTTTAGCAGTGTTCATATGTTTCTTGGCCAATGCCTATTGTGGTTCGGCACAATACGGTACCATGCCAAAGCCTAAAGAACACAAGTATGTCCATAAACTTTGTTCCAATAAGTATACAGATCAATTTCATGAAATTAGGAATGCAAGAAGTGTGAAATTTTCATGGGACACAACTAGAGTCTTTTGGAATTTGGATAACAAAGAAAAAGCATAATGAATCCACCGAAAGGTGAAAAGCAGTGTATTAATAGTTTTAACATCTTTGGTATATTATAAGATGTGAAGGCTTCTTGGGAGAGAAGTTTCAACTTAAATAAATCCAAGAAGGTAACATACTGGTCATAATTTTGCAATCAGGAAAACAAAATTATAATGGTATACTTTGCAAGTGCAGCTGTATGGAATAGCTAACCAATAACTCATCACAATAATCCTGGAAAAGGATGAGGAAAATGATATAGAGAATTCAAAGGTGGTGATGGACGGGATACTTCTCAATTACAAGAGGCCTTCCAGGATGAGGAAAATGATTTAGATAATACAAAGGTGGTGATGGACAGGATATCACAAATACAAGAGACCTTTGACAATATAACAATTTATAAAGAGGAATAAAATAGTGTTTTTTTTTTGGAGAAACAAATAGTGTTGCGAAAAAGAAAGCAAGAGAGTTGTCATTTAGAAGATCGATACCTGATCAGCCTACAATCAGGCTTTCTTCAAATAAAACACCCTAATATAGACTGGGAATGATGACAACTCAAAAAAATTTGTGTTAGTACTTCACACATGTTAAAAATCTCTAAAGGATATCTTAGAAATGTCGAAAGGATCGATACATTCTCGCATTTTCTTTAGTGTATTATAGAGGGGATTAATTGAACTCGTGTCAAGTGCAGAGGGTACCTTAAAGGTGATTCAATTGAGGTTGATAATTTCCCAATCTCATCTTTGATTTGCAGACCAAATCCCTTGTTAGGCTAACAAGTATCTTTGGAATATGTTTGGGGTCTTAAGTTGAACAATACCAAAATATCATGCTAAGTGAAAAGACAATATAGTGTGTGGGCAACATTCTTAAACTCTCCTAATTAATGCTTTTGTTATGTTCTCCCCCCTCCACTGCTTCCATCTGAAATTTGATTGAGGAAACAGTGGGAAATAAGGTAGCCAACTGGATAGGAAGATTTCTCTCCTTGAAACGAAGACTAACGTTTCTACCAAGTCCAATTTGTCAAATATCCATACATGGTATGTGCTTATTCAATATGCCTTTTGCATTAGTTAAAAAAGCGGAGAAATTTAAAGACGCTTATATAGGGATAAGGGATGGTACTAAGTGGGAACATCATTGGGTCATTGAGATGATGGTTGGAAAGGACATATATTGGAATTTGGCTCAAAATGATAGTGGCCTTGCATTGGAAATTCGTCGTATTTGGATTATTGTTAAGCAAAGTCTGGGATGATATTGATGCGTAGGGAAGCAAAATTAGCAAACAAAACCCTCTGCCCACTTGATGGAAGGTATTTAGAAGATGATTGACTGAAGGAGGAATGACTGGCAAAGAAGGATTCATCTGGCCAACCCCAAATACAAGGCTTGATGATTATCATTTACTAACTGGACAAAAAAGAGGATCATTGTTGGAAAAGATCAAATAAGTTACAGGGTGATCTTTGGATGGCAACGCCAATCTTAAATCTATTTGGCCATCCTTAGTTTGTGGCTTCAATTGATGAGGTGGCTTTTATGAACACATTAGAAAGTCAAACATCACTAAAGAAGACCAATATTCAAAGTAGTTTCAAGTTGTGCACCACCCTAAGCCTAGAACCGAGGGGAATTAGTAGGCCAAATATCACAAAATATCTCCGAGAGACCTTGGGATCCTTGATAATGGAAGGGAAGCAAAAGAGACAGGGACCGATGATCACTTTCTCCCATGTATAGAATCCCATCTATCTGTGCATATTAGTATATTACATGCCCCCTACTTTTGAACTCGCACCTGTTAGGGCTTTGTATTCATGACATCAACATAGATCTGGTTAGCTGAATCTACAATTGTTCAAGCACAAATAGTCAATTGAGGGAGGAAAGAAGATGAGTTAACAGTCATTTTTTTTTTTAGCGGAGAGTTAACAGTCATTGAGTTGAAGATAAGCACAACAAGAAATATGTTGGCAATAACTTTTTTATTTAAGAAATCTATTAAATTGATATCCTTATATAGCATATGCTTTCTTCTTCTACAAGCAGAAGAAATTAAAAAAAGATTAAATTTCGTACAAGGAGGCAAAGGATTCCTACCTGTATTTTCCTCTCTTTTTTCTCCTTTGACCTTCCTTTTTTTTCCCTAGTTTCCGCAAATCATATAGGCAGACTAGAGAAGCCACGAGTCTCTAGAGTTAAAAGTGGAGGTGACAGGAAAAAAAAAAGAGGGGTCTTAGGGACCTCACGACGAAATAAAACATTATTAGTACAAAATATCCATATTGTCTCTTCCCTCGATACCCCAGGATCTGGTTTTTCCATGTCTCTTGAACTTGGAGTGCACGGCGAATTTACTTATGACTTTCCAACTCTATGATCGTACCTCATCTCCTTCCTTTCCAGATGCAAAGTTAATTTCCCATCTTAACGGGACAACCACATATTAAATTTGATGCAGTTGACCATGCCGTGCTCGTAAGCCATGGAGGTCAAGCAATATATGGCATGGATCCATCTTCACCACATCACGTCTCATCATAAAAATCATATGATGAGGTATGGCATGGATCCACCTATAATCAGAGCAAAAATGAGCTTGGAGTATAATTGACTATTAATTTGCAACAACTAACCCCAAATTAATGATCTAGCACTCCATCTAAAAAATGGAAGTGGATCTTTCCATGTAATAAATTTAAATGCCAACTTAAAAGGAAATGGCTCCGGTCTTGCTTTAACACCCGACGCTTATATGCTAGGAATTTTGAAAATTCTCAAAAACCTAAGTTAAAAGAAAATTCTATCTCGAATAAACGCTTTATGTTTGTAAGGCACCAAACCACCTTCTCTCCTCTCAAGTCAAATAATTCAGCAAGAAGCTAAAAGGTCAATCAGCATGATGGGTTTCACTTGAGGGCATGTACTTCTTTGCAACTGCCACGTTTTGTTGTTTTAGTCTTCATGGATTAACTATCATTTTGCATGTCACTGCTTTGCATAGTAACGAATATATTCAAGACATAAATCCAAACATATAACCTCAACCTGAAAGATGCACAAAGAACAGTGGTTGATTGCGACATCGAGATATGTAAAGAATGGGAAAAAAGTTTGAATGTGTGCAAGGGATCAGAAAAGTGGAAAGCAGCTAATAGTCATACTAAGATACATATACATTAACGTTCCCATTAAGCTTTTTTTTTAATATATAGAAAAAAAATGGGCGAACTACTCACTACATGTAAACTAAAATAGTGAATAAGTGTTCAATGATTAACACCAGAAAATCCAGGAAAGAAAAAAGTGTGAATAAACAGACCGTTATGACTTCTTCAGATCCCATTTCATCACCACCATATATAAAAAGTTGCCCCCCTGTATCATCATCTGCTTTACTATTAGCAGACCAATGCAAGACAATCACAGGGAGTCTACGATTTCCAGAAGCCAGCTGTAACTTGACAACGTTATTAGTTGAGTTCCCATCTTGTTGCCCTTTTTTTGATGAATTTGAGGAAATTTTCCATAACAATATATCTCCATTTATATAACCAACAGCAAGGACTGAGCCAGTGTTAGACGCCCAGCAGAGGGAACATATCTCTTTTTCCTCTTGTTCATGGTCAGATATATTGCCCTGAAGTTCATTGCCAACTCCAGTTACAGAATCAGCATTCCCCTCTCCCTCCAACTGCAGATCTGTATAATTTCTACTATTAACAATCTGGCCCTCAGCAACATCCCAAAGGATTAACAGCCCATTCTCATAAGCAATCAGCACTCTGCAACAGAATAATGAAATCATTGTGTTTATTTGTCTCACGAAGTTCGTAGAGTGAGAGAGAAGGGGGTAAGGGCTGTTTAAAGAAACTTCATAACATAGTTATTCAATTATCCATTCAACCTAAAAAAATATGGCGAACAAATGCTATACCCAGCAAGAGTTGTAATATTGATCTGTTTCCATGTTTTTCCAAGATGAAGTGAATGTAAAAAATGCTTGAGATACAACTTAAAAATCCCATATAATGACAATAATCAAGACTTAACATATTAGCTTGGGGTAAGGCTTAACCCCCCATCCACTCCTTCTCGGAGACAAAATTCCTCAAAGAAAAAAAACAATAATCAAGTAATAACATCAGTACAATATACCTAGTCCCAAAAGTACAAGGTTGTGGCATTATTCCAACTATCGGTTGATGACTAGGAAACGAAACACCAGATGCTTCTGTGAAGTGAAGATATAGAGTATCAGAAAATAGAAGTACAAGCAAACATATGTTAGCAATAGCATACATTCGGGAACAAACATATACAGTATATATAATTAAGTTCAGTCAAAATAGATATCTGTTTTAAGGTAAACACATAGATATCATTATATGTTGACTTAAACCTAGACATTAGAATCTAGGGTGACATCAAGTATATACAAGATATACCAGATGTCAGTGGATATGCGAATACAGATACCTATTCAAAGATCTCTTAACTTGTATTGCATTAGCTATTAATAACACTTTATTTGTGTATGATCGATAGTAGGATGTTGGGAACGAATGTTATCAATAACTACCCAAAAGGTATATCACGCAGATCAGAGTGTGCAGCAAAAGTGTGGTGGACTAGTAAGTCACAATTATATCTTCTCCACATAAGTATATTTGAATTTCGATGAAGAAGTTATTTTTAAGAGGGTGATATTGTACCGACCCGAAAACTTTAATTTATAAGTACCACCGCACGATCAAAACTTTTCATAAGTATCACCACACAAGTATTTTTTTTTTTTATGTGAAACCTTCCCGCTAGATACCCGAGTGCATCTCATAATAACCATTTCATTTTTCTGAAATTTTAGAAACAAAAATCATATTTTTCTGACGCAAAATGGAACCATAGAGCCTTTCAAAGGTAAAAATTATAAGTATCCGGAACATGTCACTACAGGTTTAATGTTGCAGGCAGATGAGTTGGGTTCTGATGGAACAAAGAAGAAAATTCACAATGAGAGAGTAGAGCGATTATGGTTTGAGGCTTTGAGAGATTCAACTATCTTTTGTATGTTGAAAAAGACTAGAAGTGAATGATACCAAACAGGGTCAACAGTAGGTAATGAAATGAAGAAAATATAGGCAGCACAAGCAAAACTAGAAGTCTAGAACAAGATATAAAAAGTCAAGAGACTCAAAACCATCAAAGTGTTGTTGGAATTGTGCCCTAAGAGTCTACCTAGTTCGTTTGACAATACAGTATCACTTTTAAACATTTAATGGGTACTCATCTGATATGACATCATGTCAATTACACAGGTAAGGAGTGATGGCAGATGGCCCATAAGCTACACAGTAGGTAACATGGTGTATGGACTGTAGCCCACTCATGCACATCAGACCTAATTTCACTAGTCCCTTTCTAGCTTATGGTTCTAATCCATGGTGAAGTTGGGCATCTCATTGATAATATTGTTGAACATTAAACCTCTATGCATCATAGAATGATCTGCCTCAATCATCGGACAGAGGGTCCATGGTGGTGTGCTAGGTGTGTGACAAGTGTCTAACATTGAACTGGAAATTTGATGAAGATAAAATTTTCAAAGCTAAGATTTGATTCTCAACAATGCTAGGGGTAAACACTCTAATCGTGAGGGAGCTGTGAACCAAGGCTTGGGTGTTTGACTTACCAACGAGTGAGATCCATTTTTCATTCAATACCTTGGTTTCTTGGGTATTCAGCATAAAGGTTCTTTATGAGAACATGGATTTGCCAATAAGTAAAATCCGCACTTTGATGAGGAGAGAGACACCCCTTGAGTCAACTTATAAGTAGGATCACTAAATTCTAGCCAGCCCTAAAAAAAATTTGAATGTTTTTATATTAGCTAAAATAATATTACCTTCCCAGCAGAAGGTCTATGTTTTAGACACTCAAGAATTGGTAAAAGTAAGCAACTTAGGTGTACACATTAAAATCCTAGAAACATAGGTGGGTCTTTAGCGTGTTTACGAAAATCGTGTAGGGAGCTTGTTGCATCACTTAGCATGACAAAGAGCCATGGCTATAGTTTTCACATTCTCGAGAAGTTCGAGTTAAGTCACTTCTGTTTGGCGGAATCAGCAAAATTAGCTGGTTGATAGGGGCATTAGTTGCCTAGTGATTATTACATAGTAGTTAGTAGTCAGTTGAGCAAAGTATGTGAAGCCCTTAGTGTTCTACTCTAGACCACAATCGAACATGTATGTGGTCTACAACGCATGTGTCTAAGTTAGCCACTTGACCTAATCCCAATTCCACAAGTTTGGCTATGTTGTGTGCACCAGAGTAGTCATTGTGTACTTAGGGTTACATTTAAGGAACCATAATGTCGGCCACTTGGTCTACGCCTAATGCGCATTTACAATTGACAAAAGGGTTGCTAATGTTTCAATTTATGGAACCTCAAAGCCTATCCTATAGTCAAACCCTAATGTGCATAAGGGTTTACATGAGGTGTGGCTAGAGTTTCCATATTTGGAACAACAGCCAACTCCAAGGTGCAACCCTAATGCACACATGGGGAAGCATCTAGGGTTTCCACATTTGGAAATATAGGGTCGGACCCCATGGTTGGAATCCGAATACCTTGTGTGAAACTAGGATGCCCAATTGGAATATTCCTCCAGATGCAATCTAAACAAATACATATAATTTATTTGATGCACGGAAGAGATTTAGGCCATTATTGGCAAATTTTTCAAATCTTGTACGTATGCAGAAAAAGGAAGGATGATGATGTGGGTATGGTATAATAAAGATCCATTGATCGGAGAGAAGGGCTATCGACCCCCTTCTTCCCCTATAAATACAAGGGTTCAAACCCATGATCATTCATTCCATCGCATGCTAAAGCTACATTAAAGAGAGTACGAGAGAAAGAGGTGCGAAAAGAAACAAAGGAGTGACAAGGTCTTGGTGGAAGGAGGTCCCTTCACCTCAGGCTTAGCAGTTTTGCTTGTGGAGAGCTGGAGTGAGATCTTTTGGTCTGTTACTCCAATACATCTTCTCCATCCAACTGTTGATGAGGTGCAGAAGCGTGAAGGTTCAAAAAGCGTTGATGAAGGTGCAATATCCCTATTGAAGATTGTTGGCGTGCAGACTTCATCGACGTCGAAGAAATCGCCATAAACTGACCGTGTAGATCTACTTTCATCATGTGAAAAGTAATGATTGGTGAATGTCATGTGTAAGATCATGGCTTCCATCTTTTATTTTCATTCCGCTACTTTGTGATATCACTGATATGTAGGTCTAGATCGTGGCAATTTTGATAGTTGTTTGTAGTCTATACGTGATCGCCACCAATTCATGTAGCTATATTTTAGGTTTTTTAAGGCGATCATACAAGGATCAACCACTGGTATGAGACTTACAAGTATAGATAGGTTGGATATGGATCATAGATCTCATATGGGAACATGGGATCAAATTAGGCCAATTCTGAAGACCTGGTTGGTGCCATGGTCCCATCAATTGTTATGATCATAGGTAGCCAAGTTTAATGCTAAAACTAGTTTCTGAGTATTGTTTGGAGAAAGTAAGAATCCAAAGAGCCACCAACCCGTTGGGGCTAACTAAATAATGTACCACCACATCATCTCACCAAAATCCACACATTCAATATGAGATTATACCTAACTTGAAGATGAATGCATTTAACATATTAGCATTTTACACAACATCGCAATAGGTAGCCTTCCACCCATGGTTTAAACATTCATGTAAACATTAACCAAAACACCTAAAACTGCTTGGATTTGGTTATCGAATTGCACCAATGTGATGAGCCAACCCTGATTAACATAATGCAATGAATTTACATACACCTAATTAGAACATGAATACAGTGAGGATTGATACCAAATAATGAGAAATTATTAACAATATATGTTGGATAAAGATCCAATTGAAATCGGTCGATCAAAATTGATATGTAACAGAGAAGAAACTAATAAGATAGAGGAAATTTGAGCAAATGGGTCAAATTTAATGGGTGGACAATTAATAAAGTAGCTCTAAAATCTAAATCAATATTTATTTTATGAAAAAATCCATTTCATCATCACACCGCTCATTTATTTATAGTCACAACCTCTATTGTTAGTATCGTACGATACACGATACGTATCGTACGATACAGGAGAAAAACGATATGTATCGTGTTTACGTATCGTTTTTCTCCTGTATCGTACGATACACGATACGATACGATATGATACACGATACGGTCCGATACGGTGAAAATATGTTTTTTTGTTTGTTTTTTAATTTTTTTTTGAAACTTTTAAAATAATTTTTTTTCTCTTAATTTCCCAAAGGACTATATAGGTCTCTTAGAGTTAAAAAAATACTTAGGAATGTTTTCTAACCTAGAGTGAAGTGATACTAATTTTTTTTTAGAAGTTTATAGGTGTTATACAAATCTTTCTCTAGAGTTGTCGGTGCCCAATGCCATTTATTTTTAAAAAATTTCTAGAGCTTGGAGCACCAAATATCTAGAACTTCGCTAATTTCAATAGTTATAGGATTCCATTTCTACCTACCTACCTATATATATATATATATATATATATGGTACTTCTTAATAGAGGGCTAATGGATCTATGTTTATAAAGGAAGGCTAAAGGAAAGAAGTGGATGACTTTGAATAAGACAATGAGGATGAGAATGAATATGAATAAGAGTGCAAGAGACATTAGAGGAAGATAAAGGAGCAAGTGGTGATAAATTATCTATTGGTGATGATCAAATTGATGATGTAGATGCGGTGGAGATTGAAAAATATGACCTTCCTACTTTTTGAATTTTTGTTTTGTCTTCATTGACCATTCGAATATTTTGAGAACAATATATTGATAGATCATAGATAATACTTATATATGATTTCTTTTTTATAGAAATATATACATCATATTTTTTGTATAGGCCAATGTTATGTTTGATGTGAAATTATAGGGAATGTCTTACTCTTCTACTTGAATTTTCATGTTTAATATTCTAGTATGTACTTTCTATATTTATTATTATTATTATATATATATATATAAATTTAACCGTATCTTACGATACACAAAATAGGGAAAACGATACACGATATGACAACCTTGGTCACAACCCTCTGGGAATTACAATGCAAAGAAAAAATAATCTAAAAGAAACAAACTCATTTAATTAGGAAAATGTCTTCTACCTCTTTTAGTCCCTTTTTTATGCTTCCTTCTTATTTTCTACCATAATTACTGCATATTTTGGGATTCTGCAGAAAATCCAATAAATAGAAGGCAAAAAGAGGGCTTTTAGGAGAAGAAGAACCGATCATAACCCTCCTCCTTCTAGAAAAAAGATTCATAAGAGAGGTGGGAGTCCTATCCTACAAGAAGAGAAGTCACGGAACTCCTCTCTCCAGGGGTGGACCACATGGTTAAGAGGAATTCTCGTACTCCTTTTATAATGGATAGGATTTTGACATCTCTATTTACCCCTAAATTTCTGCTTTGCATATATGTTTTGTATCCAATATTATCGATTGTACCTTATCATTTAATTTCTGCAAATTTTGCATAAATCTCCTCAAAACCTTTTACATTTCAATCCCTTGTATCTCAAAAATTAAAAAGAAAGCTCCTCTGTGAGACAAAAACTAAAAAAAATTTCTAAGTAAATTACTAAAACTAGACTCCTAATAACAAAAGGTGGGCTAAAATAAGGGTACAATGGCACGAATAAAAACATAATATGCTCCAATCTCCCCGAGTTGGAGAGATGTCGACTTTGTCAATAAGAATGAAAAATATTCCAGGTCTTGATCCTTCAATAATTGATCCTCTACAACCAAGGTGCTTTATCAGAGTGGTTCCATTCTACTTGTCCAGAAATTGGTAATAGAAATTGAACATCATGAATAGGCCTTATAGATTCACTTTGACTTTCTTCTTTGGAACTTTTACCCAGCTCTTTTCATACTTTGTCACATGAAATCGCAATAGATTGCCTGAAATTGGAAAACTTCATTCATATCTGGACTTGGAATCAATCTATATAACATGCTACGGCTTAGCGGATATTCACAAAGCTGACTACAACAAAAAGGCATGAGACAGATCTAGCTGTCGATCAAGATCTAGAGAGAGAGAGAGAGAGAGAATTCAAGCTGACCCCTCTCTACCGTGTGTGAAAAGAACTCTCTCATAAATCCTATTAAAAACCTACTATAAAGATATTAAAAACCTACTATAAAGATAATAAATACATATTCAATGGTATTTAATGGTCATCTAATGTTAATTAGTACTTTTTTTTGGAAGGCTAATTAGTACTCTTTCTTTAACAAGTGAATCACATCCCGAAGGCCATTGCAGCCGCCTTCGTCCGAGTGTCGTCGGGCACGAGAATTTACTTATAGGCATAGGGGTCAAATGACTCTCCAAGGACTCACGAAGACGGAATGTGTGCTTGCTACCCTACTGTAGGAAAGAAACCAAAATCCCTTGAAAAATGGTCTTGTTTTTTAAGCCATCTGGATAAGTATCAAAAATTGGGCTCATATCAAGAATTGTTTCCCACGCTTTTTCTTTCTTCGAATATATGCGTGATGAAATGGGCTAGAAGATTGACACATGATTGAGACTAGAACTCCTCGCTTTGCAATCAAAAAGTAATCTTTAACTCACTACCCACAGTAAAGTGGACAAGATTTCAAGTATTGAAGCACCTCTATAGACCCACGTTGCCTTGCATGAACTTGGATGAGCCTATCTACTTATCTAGTAAGTTATTTCTTCACGAGTCATGACTTCCTTAGTAATCATGTTCTCGCTACTCTCATTATTTATAATGACATCAAACACTTTTACGCATAAAACACATGTGCCTAGATAATATATTTTTCACTTCCAGTCAACCATGGCAGTATGAGATGAAAGAATACAATGAATAATTAAGTTTTCACCTTAAATAAGCAATATATTGATGTATTCCCAACCATTATCTTTGGATGCCTTATCTAGGATAGGATTGCATTGGCCTTCTGATAAATTATCCTTGGGTTTGGGAACATGTGAGAGGCATGCCTTCTCTCTCCACAAGTAAAACAGTAGATCGAGTTCCCATTGTCCGCATGATTAGAGGAGCTTGAATAAAGAGGAAAGGAGAAAGTGGGCAGCCTGAGCCGACGGGTTGTTAAAGTTATCAATATACTCCACCTCATGAACTTTATCAAAGGTTTGGGAATTTATCATAAAAGGTCATGGAATAATCACATGGAAGAAATTGCTTATGAAGCTCACTTCATCTATTCTCATGTTGCGATCCTCGACTTTTAGAAACGTTAATGTGAAGGCCCGAGCAGAACTCCAATCTTAAAGAATAATCTTTAGGATGGCTACCTACTCTGTATTGGCATCATAGAACTAAATAGTGTCATCAAGGAAACAAAGATTGGAAATGAACCAAGAATTACCTTTGAGTCATTATTCAGGTTCTGCGATCCAGCTCTACGTAAGATAGCATCAAAGGAGTCGATATCTAGAATAAAGAGGAAAGGAGAAAGTGGGCAACCTTGCTTGATCTCTTCTTCATAAGAAATTGGATCCCATAATCACCGTTGACAAGGCAAGAGAACTTGGATAAAGAGAGGCAAGAATGAATCAACCTAGCTAAGTGTTGAAGAAACCGTCTGTCATGTGTCCAGAAGGAAGTCCCAATGAAGTCTGTGAACACCTTCGCAAAATCCACTTTAAACACCACCTTCCTCCTTCTCCATCAGATGATAGATAATCTCTTGCATCGAAGTTATATTGTCAAGAATGAGTCTACCCTTGATGAACGTTGACGGAGAAGAGCTGACAAGCTCACCCATGACCAACGATAGCATGTTGTCAAGAATCTAGGTTACTATCTTGTAGATGCAATTGAAAAAACTGATTGAGCGATAGTCAGCAAAAGAATTCGCTCCATTTTTCTTTGGTAGCAGCACCAACATGGAGTAATTAAGACTGGCTATACTTGAGGACCCTGTAAAGAAGCCCGGAATGAATCTGCACACATTAGCTGCAATGCAATCCCAGAATTTATGGAACGCCATCAGGAAGCCGTCAGGATCTAGTGCACCATCCCCGTTCATATCAAAAACTACATTCCTGATTTCCTCTTTGGTAAACGGACGATCTAAATCCGCATCCGCCCGGATAATCTTGATAGGAAGGCCCGATTAGTCTAATCGAGAGTGGGAGATAGGATTGATTATACCATTAGTTGAAAACTAAGAACTTGATAGTCCATATACCTCATGCATGAAGTTCTTATATCCTTTGTTGTTCCACTTCTACATAATGTTGTGTTGCTTTCAAAGGATCTCATTGTGGTGACTATCCCATGCTCATACTACCACGTACATAACATGTACCGACAAGGTGACAAGCGAAGTTTGGAAATTCGGGTTCAAATCAGGTTCGGATCAGGTAAAACAACCCAGCTCGGGTTAGAGTTTGGATTCGGTTACGACGATTCCGACAAAATAAAAAGAATTATAAGAAGAAAATTAAAATTAGGTTTTAAATCGTGCAGTTCGGTTCGGGGTTGTTTTCAGTTCGGTTCGGCCAAAATCCGAACCAGTTTGGATGAACCATCAAACCATGGCTACATGTGACAAGATCTCTCGCATTCTCTGTTATCAAGACATGCATTTGGAAAAAAAAATTGCCAACTCAACATCATCCATGTGTCGAACTCTTTAAACTCATTGGACACCATTTTCAAGTCTTTAGATATTTGCCCTTAGACAAAAGATGTGGAATGTTGTGCCCATAGAGAATTGGGCATTTCAAATACCTTTAAGGCCATGTATATTAAGGAGAATAGGACTTTGTAGCATAAATATACATTTTGCACCAATGTTCTTATTTATCATTTATAATTTTGACATAATTGTGTTAGATTTTTTTTTTTTTTTTGCAATTCCACTCCGAGGGGGAGAGAATGTGGGCTCCTTGTTCGAGAAGATTCTTGAGTTTATCTCTGCAAAGCCCCCAGCGGACACAAATGACCAAGAAGTCCCAAGATCACTGTAGTGGTTTCTTGATTCGTCGAGATCTCCACAAAATCCAAAGCGAACGGATGGAAACTGGGTGGCCTTTAATGGAAAGTCGCAATTTCAACTTCCTCCAGATGCTTCTCGAGAACGGGCAGTGGAGCAGTAAATGGCTGACATCCTTCCTGCTGGATCCGCAGACAACACAAGATAGGTCTTGTGCTCCTCCTGGGTTGTTCCTCCTGTGTAGGTTAACCCTAGTGAGGAGACGCTCCTGAATAGCTAGCCACATGAAGATTTTTGTTTACAAAGGAGCTGGTGATCTCCAGCGGTATCCCGCGAAAGGGCAGACGATTCTTCCAGAGTTGAAGAACCGGTAGAAGGATTTAACTGAGAAGACTCCCGAGGAATCCCATTTCAAGCTAGCGGAGTCCAACGAGTTCCTGATTGAGAAATTTCCCATGATCTTATACAGATTATGGAGCTGGTTTTGTAGCTCGCGAGGGGAAATTGGGGGGATAACTCTTCTAAACTTGACGGACCAAGTCGTAGGGCCGCTTGATCGGATGGTTTGTGAACGTGTAGATGCAATTTGGTCCACGCTAGATCATAAAGCTTAACAAAGAGGGTAGCCAAACTGATATCATCCACCTACTGGTCCTTTCATAATTTAATGCCCATCACCCAAGGTAAGTAGGGTACCACATTTGTAAGAAGTAGCCACCACGCAGAAGCCCTTACAGAAGGGGGAGATCTTCCCTAAAAGGCAACTCCTAGCTTAGTGAGGTGAGAAGCGTCGGAAATATCTATCATTGATTATTCTCGACCAATGGTCCCCTTAATCATTCAGTATTCTCCACCCCCATTTCCCCAACAAGGCCTTCTTGAAGTCTTTCAGATTGATTACGCCCAGGACCCCCTGATCCTTAGATTTGCTTGCCAGACCCTAGCTCGCGAGATGGTAGGAACCGGGCGTGCCACTGCTCCTTTCCAAAGGAAATAGCTCCTGATTCCACTTATTTTCTTGAACACCCAAGACGGGACGAAGTAGAAGGCCAAATAATAAGATGGAATAGCTGAAAGCATGAAAGGAGTTGTGCGTTTAATTTTAATTTGTATAATCGACATGACTCAAATTTCTAAGTTCTATTAAAGAATATTGACATTAATTGATTAAGTATTGAGAAAGGAAAGTATTATATTAAGAAAAATAGCAAATATTGAATAAAGAAAACATTAAACATACAGAGCAAGCCTTATCACATCAAGTTGAGGCCGCCTATCAATCCGACTTTGCAATGGATCATAATTTACCATTTGTTCCTATTTAAGGCAAAATCCTCCAAAATAAAAGGGTTTTCAAATCTTCTCATTTCAAAAATAGAAACCGTCCTCCAACCTTTTCCACAAAATTTTGCAGTGGTGTATTCCACCAAATAAAACTAACCCTAAAACATTGCATATATGTCAATTGAGAACTCGATTTACTGAACAAATTCTGAAGGTTAATGAGTTATCAACAACTTCCAATCTACTTTAATCGTAGAATTGCATAAAATTGAAGTGTGGATTGAAAACTCAATTATAACAAAGAAGTGCTGCAATTAGATAAATTAGAAAATCAATCATAAAAGAAAAGTATTAAGTACTGATGCATAATAACTGGTAACAGAATGACATCTACCAGTTATGGCATTCGCTGGGATATGATAGGGCAAGCTCGAAATTTTTTCATCTTCATCCCCGTACTTCAATACAGACAATAAGCCATTCTCATCTCCGACATACCTTCATGCCATAACTAAGATTTTAGTGAATGCTATCTACTGAAATCCTGTGAAAAACTAGGTAGGAGCTGACAGAAGAAATACATAACCAAACCAAAGAAATATTTGGAGCATACATCAAATAGGTCCCATGGATTACAGAAAAGGAGGTGATGTTAGCATCCCAATGTAAAGAATAAGCTAATCGCCTGCATTCCAGATTCCAAACCTGTCAAGGTAAAAAAAAAAAGGACTTAGATAATCTCTAACAATCAGCATGCCTGCACAGGTATATATACAAATCCGTGAGACTGGAGCGAAAAAATGCAAACTCAGCTGCAGCAAGGCGCAAGGAGCAAATCCTTGTGAAATTTGCTACAAGATGTTTGCAATTATAAAATAAGCTTATAAAAATATGGGTTCATGTATTGCTCTATGCAAAATAAATGCTACCGTGCAAACATGTGCAAGTCAATCACCAGTTGCTCAACATTCTAATACCCCTTCCACACAAAAGATAGACGAGTATTGAAGGACATGTAGCACTACCACATGTAGACAAGTATTACCCAAGAAAACTACAAACAGTGATGTATTAAATACCTGGACGTCATTCTCATTTGAGACACCGACAAGAAACCCTTGGTTGTATAGAAACTGCAAAAAGAGTCCACACGATTACGAAAAAGACAATTTCCATATGAAAAATTATTATAGACATGAAACAAATCAACAGCATACAAAGAGTATGTCTTGCTATATATATATGGGAAAAGGGAGCCTGGACCTGAGGTGCAGCATTGTTGCTGCACCTCAGACATTGTTTACCTATCCTAGAAGTTTTTGAATTTGATGAAATTTGGTGAGGGTGTTGTCTAGGGTAAGATGACCATCCTCACAAAATATCACCAAATTTCAAAACTTCTAGGGGGGTCAAATGGTCAAAGCAAAATCAGCCGTCTGCAGTCACCGTTAAAATCTGCAGATTTTGCTTCAACTATTGAACCCCTCTAGAAGTTTTGGAATTTGATGAAAATTGGTGAGGCTGATCATCTTACCCTAGACAACACCCTCACCAAATTTCATCAAATTCCAAAACTTCTAGGGAGGTAAACAAGCGAGAGGTGCAGCAACGATGCTACACCTCGGGTGCAGGCTCCCTGCCCTATATATATATATATATATATATATATATATATATATAATACAACGGAAGGTTTTATGGGGGGTACAAAGAACGGTCAGGATCTGTCTTTGAGAAGGGGATAAAATGAGGGAGTAAGATAAGCTGATGTAAGGGTGAGTGCAATTCATCTGGATAGGAGGAAACGGTTGAGATTGTATAGAGTTAAGATGGAGGGTTGAATTAATTAGTGAATGAAGAAATATAAGAGAGGACCCAATTGTATAAAAAAATATTATAATCATTTGGAGGGCTTTTATGCAAAAAAATAAGGACATGTTTGGTATTGATCCAATTGCCCACGTGTATAGTTGCCACCTATACGTGGTCCCCCCTCCCCATAATTGCTTTCCGATCCAACTACCCATTTCTGTCATTGTATTACCAAAAAAAACATAAAGACATCATCAGCCGTTGCAAAATTTCTGTCCACCTACCCATTTCTGTCATTTGCTCTCACAATCGTCCGTTTCCATCCGTCTGTTTCACACGTTGAGAAAGAGATTAGGTTACCCACTATCGACATACTATACCCATTCCTTTCTCTCTCTCTCTCTCCTGTCGATCTCTCTTTCTCTCTCTCTCTCCATGACCCCCATCATCAATGTTCTCATTACTCTCTTTCAGAAGCCCCATCCTCCTTCTTGAGGGGCGGCGACCCTCAACGGCTACAGTTGGCACGACGAAGAGAAGATCACCCCCTCTTTCTTCTCGGCGGACGGCGACCCTCGACAATTGCCCCCCACGCTTCGGTGTCCTTGGTCGAGAAGGCGCTGCTTAGCCCCCTCCCCTTCCTTCTCTGACCTCGGCTAAGCAGCAGAGGGCGGAGGGCACGACTCCGACCCGGTTCCCCCTTTCTTCCCCTTGATCGACAGCAACAACAACAGCACGGGAGAGGACGTCCTCCTCCCCCTCTTATTGATGGTGGATGGCCCGACATGGAGAGAAGGGCCACCGCCTCCTCAGTGAATTGCACTCAACCCCGGCCATGAGGCAGCCCTGACCGGTGAATGACACTCAGCATCTGCCGTGAGGCATCGCCGACCAATGAATGAATGAGACTCAGTCCCTACCGTGAGGCAGCCCCGATTGTTGCCGGCGGGATCGGGGTCATCGTTGGGGTCGGGGTCGGGGTCGGGTCGGGGTCGGGGTTGTCGCCTACAAGGAGGCAGAGGAGTACATCGTTGGTTGTCGCCAGCGGAGTTGGAGTCTCTTTCTCTGGTTTTTGACATCAGTTTTTTTTAGTGCAGGGTTCTTCTATCGCCGGCGAGATCGGGGTCATCCACTCATCGCCGGTGGGGTCTCTCTCTCTCTCTCTCCCTCTCTCTCTCTCTCTCTCTCTCTCTCTCTCTCTCTCTCTCTCTCTCTCTCTCTCCATAACCCCCATCATCAATGTTCTGCTTACTCTCTTTCAGAAGCCCCCTCCTCCTTCCTGAGGGGCGGCAACCCTCAACGGCTACAGTCGGCACGACAAAGAGGGGATCACCCCCTCTTTATTCTCGATGAACGGCGACCCTTGACGGCTGCCCCCCACCCTCCGTCGTCCTTGGTCGAGGAAGCGCTGCTCTGCCCCCTCCCCTTCCTTCTCCGACATTGGCTAAGTAGCAGAGGGAGGGCACGACTCCGGCCTGGTTCCCCCCTTTCTTCCCCTCGATCGGCAGCAACAACAACAGCACGAGGGGAGGGTCACCTCCTCCTCCCCCTCTTCCTGATAGTGGACGGCCCAACATGTAGAGAAAGGCCACCTCATTGAATCGCACTCAACCCCGGCCATGAGGTAGCCCCGACCGGTGAATGGCGCACAGCCACTGTCGTGACGCATCGTCGACCGATGAATGACACTTAGCCCCTATCGTGAGGTAGCCTCGATTGTCACCGGCGGGATTGAGGTCATTGCCGGCAGATTCGGGGTCGGAGTCGGGGTCGTCGCCTGCGAGGAGGCAGAGCACATCGCAGATTGTCGCGACGGGTTTGGAGTATGTGTGTGTGTGTTTTGACATCTGGTTTTTTTTTATGCAGGGTTCTTCCATTGACGGTGGGATCGGGATAATCGCCGGCAGGGTTGGGATCAGGGTCGTCGCCTGCGGGGAGGCAGAGGAGCACATCGTTGGAGACTCAATCATCGCCGGTGCAGGGGGAGGGGTCGGGGTCGTCACCGACGGGGTTAGGATCTCTCTCTGTGTGTGTTTTTTTACATCAACTTTTTTTGTGCAGGGTTCTTCCATTGGCCAGCGGGATCAAAGTCATCGCCGGCGGGGTCGGGGTCGGGGTCGTCATCTGCGGGATCAATGTTGGGGTCTCTCTCTCTCTCTCTCTCTCTCTCTCTCTCTCTCTCTCTCTCTCTCTCTGTTGCTAGTGCCATGTCAGCCATCCGACACCGTTAAGCCGCTCAATCAACCCCGATCCGACACCGTTAGGTCTCCCGTGAAGGAGCTCGACCCCCTAACCCTCCTTTGCCCCGTTTCTCTTGGTGTGTTTGTGGCCACCAGTCCAACCCCCTCTTTGTACTATATATACATGTTTGTCGGGGAGTGTATGTGGTTGTACAAGCGACTACCTTCACGTGTATGGATGTAACCGAACTTATGTGTGTTTATCGGTGAGCGTGTGCGAGTGTGCGGGTGTGCAAGCGACTGCCTTCGAGTGTGTGGATGTAACCAGTGTATCCAAATTTATGACCCAATCATTGTGAGGGTGGCGTGAGGGTGATAGAGAGTGTACCCAAATTGTCTTTCTAAAAAACCATTCACAGTCTATTGTGGTTTTGGAACTTGGGTTCCCATATAACATAAACCTATGTTTTAAATTGTTTATATGGCATTGTTTCTAAAAGGTAAAAAGGATGTAAAAGGGGATTTCAAGGCTTCACCTCTATTGGGGTTTTGGAACTTGGGTTCCTATAAAAAAAAACCATTATATAGTGTATTGATTGATTTTATAAAATAATATTTTTTCTTTCTATAAACGGTGTGCAAGAAACCGACTTCAAGTGTATGAATGTAGCCAAACATACGACCCAATCCAGATGTGAGGTAGTGGGTGAAGGTGGGGGGGTGGCCAGAGAGAGATAGAGAGAAATAGATAGCACGTTTTTATGATGACAGGAGTGGCGACGACAAGCTGATGCACAGAGAGCACGTTTTCGACAACAGGAGTGGTGACGACAGGCTACAGTTGATGCACAGAGAGCACGTTTTCGACGACAGGAGTGGTGACAACAGGCTGCAGCTGATGCACAAAGAGCATATTTTCGGCGATGAGCATCTGGGATTATTTTTGTTCTTTCTGTTGCTTTGTATATGTATGGTCGATATTAGACCAATGGCTGAAATTACATGGGCATTTTATATTGTCGTCCTCGAAATATTGTCACCTATCTCTAAATATTTTCAAGCACACCTTCAAGAGATAAAAATACACATGATATACGATAATAAGAAAAAACAAGACATATTTCTAAGTGGCTGCCCACATCACACTCATATGACTCAAAGAACTTATGAATCCAGTCGTGTTAAAATGAGTAGGAGAATTTTTAACTCTCCATCACCAGGGAGCATAAGATTGAATTCTAACAGTCACTGCAAAAGCGGATCTCCCTGGCTGGGCAGAGCCATTATCGTATGACAGTGTATTCTATTTTCTTATATAAAGGACATGCAACGGGTCATTCTGGCTCTTCAATTGGGATCGAGATAATCAAGGCATAATAAATTTCCTCAGGATCAATCAGCATTCATTTAATTACAGCATGTGGCTGAAGAATGGGCGCTAAGAGAACACAGAGATGGAACAGGCTGTAAAGGATATAGGAGACATGGAATATATCTTCAAAGATAAATAATAAATTATTTGTTTCAAAGTCGTAGCATACCATTTCCTCCTCATGTTTCATATAGAATCCGTCGACAATGTATATAATGATGAACTAAATAAAAACATGAAAAAAATAATTTTTATATAACGTTAAAGTAACACTATGGTCTAAAATTACAAACCTCCAAGCTTTTATAAGGAACCTTCTTTGGAGATATAAGAAGGCCTTCAATGTTATCACCTCCAATAATTTTTATCCGACCATCCCTGAAACCAAGCACCCGAAAGAGTTTTTATGCATGAAAATTTATGATGAGAATTATAGCAAAATTATCAGCAATTTTCACTGTATATTGGTCATGATGATGTTTTCACACCCAGGCTTGAGCCATGGTAATTCTCTTTTCATTTGAGGATCAGTGATTATTATAATTGTAGAGCTAAATCCAGTGGTTCATCATAGCATTATGACAGATGTCCACCAGGCCAGACATCAAGTGTAAACAGGTCAGCTACCTGCATGCTAGCTTGCTTGCTCTTTTATCTCCTCGGACAATATGGATCTATGATAAGGGAGTTGGAGATGGTGTCGCCATTATCTCCAATGCAACAATTATATGGCTAAAAACATGAGTATGAAATAGAAAGACATGCTTGTTTATACGACTACAATATTTGATACAGAACTGGAGCATTCTTTAACCTCATAGACCCTACAGTTAAAACAAGATATAGCAATCAAACTATCATATTAGTGAAACTCCTATAACATATTTCCATAACCGGCGAGAGGTTGTCCAACAAATAGAAACAAGGGATCATGTATTGACTGTATTATGTCAGTATAGACAATGGGCAACATAGTATGGTCTATCGTTCTGTACCTTGCTCAGTACTAGGATCTATTGCATGGTACGTTGAGGATATTAGGAATGCATTGCTTAGAAATGTATCTAAATCTGCTCATGAGTACGCAAATTTACCGAAAAAATGCTGGCAATTTTTATAACAAGATTACTGATTGTTTTATAGAGAAAAGACATGTTTGAACATCTAAACAAGAAGTTCAACCCATTTTAATAAATCTATCTTCAGAAACCAAGTTAAACATACATGCCATTGCTGATGAACATGACCCAACATATTGCAGTTGTTTTCATTAACTTCAAGATTTACATAGAACAGAAAAATGTCAATAGATTAAAAAAGGTAACCGTCATAAAAAAAATCCAATATCTACTCATCCCAAGATAATAGCACAACATATTTGTTGACTCCAAAATATTTGCAGCATTAACAATTGGTCAAGGCCCTCGAGATTGGAACGCAAGGTATCAGATCCACCTAATGCACCTACAAAGCTCTATGAGAAAAGAAATAAATAACTCATCAGGCAGATTCATGCCTCCTATCCCTCACAAATGCCTCCTAGCTTACTTGCATAACCCTCTACCGCTCACTTGGCTGGCATCCCACATTTCGTCCAAAGGAGCTGAGAGCACAGCCTCAAATGTGCTAGGTAACTGACAAGAATGATCCCTCTACACCGATCAATGTGCTGATCTCCTCACCAAACTTAAATACCAGTCGGACATCCAAAAGGATGCTTGCACACCTCC